>CAWUFW010000073.1:4800000-6000000 GCA_963921515.1 Calotriton arnoldi | reverse complement strand
GGCAAGTGTACCGAACTCTAAGGCTTTACGTCCCCGTTGGATACAATGGGCTACTTCTTTGACATCTGCTGATGTCACGTTTATCTTTGATCCTGCTCTTCAGACACAGGAGTTTTTGCAGGATGAACATGTTCATCCTCCTCCGTTGTCGTTGCTTCCATTGGATGAGTATAAATGTATCATTTATACCGACGGCTCGGCTCAACCGTCCATCGGGTCCAAACATGCTTATTCAGCAGCTTGCGCTATTGTGGCTGGTTCAATTGTAAATGGTGAATTTAAGTCTTCCATCGTGCATACACAGGCACTGGGGGACTGTACGGCGCAATTGGCGGAGCTGCGTGCTCTTGTTCTAGCTCTCGAGTTTGCAGACCCTAATGTGAATACTCTTATTGTTTGCGATTCTTATTACTGTGTCAAGTCTTTTAATGACAACTTGTTCTTTTGGTCTCAGAATGATTACCAGGACTCTAAAGGCAGTGCAATAAAGCCTAAAATGCTTTGGGTTCGAGTGACAAAGCTTAAAGAACATCTGCCACTCACAGAGGTTATTCATACTCTTGGCCATCAGCGTGTGGGAGCACATGCTGTTGGTAATTCTTTGGCTGATGAGGCGGCCAAATCTGCAGTAGCCACGTGTTCCATTGCAGCAGTTACAAGATCCATGACTAAGATAGATAATGACATTTTGGCAGCTATAGCTGCTACGAAGGATGGAACTGCTTACCCGCAGGGCTTCCCTTCAAAGTATTCTTATAATTTATCTCCCGAACAAGTTCCTTATGCTACAATTCCGTCGGTTGGGGATCGGCTGATTCCCAACATGGACCGCAGACTTCCTTTGATCATAGTCGCACATGAAGGCATGGATTCTGCACATGCCGGAGTGTCTGCGACTGTCTCTATTTTACAGCAAAGTTATTGGTAGCGTGGTTTGTATGACCAGACCCATAATTATGTCCTTTCTTGTGACATTTGTCAACAAATCAAACCGTCTACGGTTTCACGACCACCACAAACACAGTTATATATATCAAATCAGCCGTTTGGCTGTGTATATCTTGATCACTGCAGGCCATTGACTTCGGATACTGCTTAGAAATATATGTTTGTTGCAGTTGATTCGTGCACTAGATTCCTATGGGTTTGGCCACAACGCAACGCTGACACACAAAATGTTATTAGAGATTTGCGTGTCTTTGTCGGGACGTTTGCCTGTGGCACCTTCCATTCTGACCAAGGTCCAGCGTTCGCCTCTAAGGCCTACAAGGACACAATGAAGTCTATGGGTGTGCTGCTGCAGTTTTCGTCTCCATACAGGCCTGAGGGCAATTTAATAGTGGAGCGAATGAACCGTGACTTAAAGCAATCTTTGACAGCTAGGGTCTTAGGTACTGGCAGGAACTGGCTGGCCCATTTGTATGGAGTCCAACGTGCACTCAATGATCTCTCAAGAAGATCTCTGGGTGGGCGGACCCCAAACAAAATGCTCTTTGGCATTAAAATGTTTGTGCCAGACCTTTATGTTCTAGACGTTGTGGCGGTGGCTGCAACATTTGACATAGATAACCATTCTACTATGTTACAGGACCTACAACAGACCCGTGACAGCTACGCAACTGAATATATACCCTCTTCCTCTGACAGGGCGATGCTGATTCCGGTCGCCGACTGGCTTCCTAGGATTGGAGATCTGGTACGAGAAAAGCTGGAGAACAAGAAAGAATTTGGTCCCTCTTATCATGCACCAGTGCCAGTTCTTTGATTGAAGGGTACTCGTACAGTGATACTACTGCCTTTGCCTGGTCGCAAAGAAAACAGATACATTTCAGTCGACAATGTCAAATTACACCATCTGGCCGATTCTGAATAGTGTGACTCTTAGTGTTTCATGCAACGCTATTGCCGTGAATCCAATGGCTTCTACCTCTTTGACTAATGCCTGTGTTGTTTAGGGTGAGATGGAAACTACTATTGACCTTGTGCCTGCTGTGCACTCATCCTCTTTCAACACAGACGACGAGTATGCTTATCCTGCGGATGAGTCCCACATTGAAGTACCAGACAGTCCTTTACATCATCAAGCTGATGCTGCGCTGCCACCGTTAATGAACGTGGGTGCAAGCGGTTATTTTTGGGACCGTTCTAGCTTCTCTTATGACTCTTTCTCCTCGTCCTTCTCTGTGGCACCTCCACCGACAAAAACTAGTATTTTCATCACTTGGTTCACGAAGACTTACCTGACCCCACCCTGGACCTACATCTAGTTGGTGCTTATCCTGATTTTCCTCTTCATGTCGATTGGATTTGTGACAGTATTTTTCTTGCTCATCAATGATCATTATTTGCCAGAACGCTCTGCAGTACAGTTGGTCGAAGGAATTCTGGCTCCCCATACATCGTCCCATATCATGAAATGTGATCAAGCCCTTGTGAACATTTCGGCTTTCCCTGTCGCTGATGGCATCGTTTGGGATAAGGTTGCTTTTGAAATCCATGGTCCAACGGAAGTCCTCAAGATACCATACGTGTTTCGCGTTTCATTAGGAGATGTGGTAACACAGGTCATAGATTCTGATGATTGGGATGTACAAGCAGTACATTCGTTATTTTCTGATTTAAAGTATTATGCTGCTTTTGATGCTGAGGATTTTATTTAAATTCTGCCAACTATGCTGATTTATTCTGTTATCAACACTATGGCCATAATTTCTTACACAAAACAAACAGGTTAAGACCTGTTTTTAATTACATGCAGTGGGAACATTGTGCAACCCCCTTACTAGGGGAGTTCTAAAACGCTTAGGAATAAGTTCACTTATTTCACTGATTATAACACGTCCAATCCAGAATCCTATTTCTTTAAATTGACATTGCCATCTCAATCTAAATGTATTCTCACACACGCAAAATTAATATATTCAAATTCATTTAGGACTGAATTGGCCTTACAGGGTTATGATCACTGGAAAGATACCATTGATTTGAAATCGATCTGGGGCACTAAAGCTAGGCAGGTCCAGGGAACCGAAGCTTTGCATCGTGCATGCCTAATTCCGACTCAAATATTATTTTTAAATGACACAGTGCACCAAACTACTTGTTTTGGCCTGGCTACGGCCAAACATTTAAATATCCCATCCATTCCGTCATTGGCTGAGTATGATAATTGGTGTAAACACACAAATTATACCATCGATGCACTACAAGCTCTGTTTCGAAATGACAGTTTCAATATCTCTGATGTTGACCCCTCAGGATGGTTGTTGTGGCAAACCAGTTCTAATGCATGTCAACTGCGTTATCATAACGCAACGAGCGGTTTCACACAAACTAGACCTGATCCCCGTTGCCCACATTCACACTCTGTCACCACATATTCGGTGGGAAAATTGTGCCAACAATGGTTGGAACACTCCAACCTGTCATCGGTGAAGCAACACTTGTCTCTCTTGTCGAGCGGCATCAATTTGGCGGATTTTATCTTGGGTCCTAAAACTCCCAGATCAAAGAGATTTGTCTATGCGGCTTATAATGAATTATGGAAACTTTCGCAGATGGAAGCAGCATTCCGTCTGCGCCAAATCGACAAAGCGAATTTGGAAAAAGTTCTTGCAGTAGTCAACAATAGTATAAATACATTGTCTTCCCGCATTTATACTTTAGATAATACTGTTTCATCTGTTATTGATATTGTTCAAAGTGATGTTTCTATGTTATGTCATGGTCAGAATCAATTACGATCTGTGATGCAATTTGCATGGACATTACAGACTCTCAAAATGGGAAAAGTACCGTGGGATTATTTGGACGCTTCTGCTTTGTTTTCACCATTTAATCTAACTGATAAACAGAGATTCATGTCCATGAAAGACGCTACCTACACGCTGTTACACATTGAACAATTAGAATGCTTGCCTTTTTCTGTAGCGGAGACCGATTTGGCTGTGTGGTTAATTCATAGCGTTATCTCTTTGTCATTTTCATTGTTTCAATTTACACCTTGCATGAAACATTTTCCAATTGGCTGCTTTGAACCCCTGGGTAGTGCCTTTCTCCATGAATTATGGTCCCTGCCTTTCGCCTACAGATGTCAACGGGAGGGTAAGGAAGTGTTCCTAACAGGGGAGGACTGCGATTCCACAGTAGGACATTCCCTAGTTTGTGAACAAGTTAAGTTGCACGGCGCTTGTAATGTGTCCTCACCTAATCTGGCTTGTTTTTTGAAAGTGACGCCGGTCCCGACAATAATTCCCGCTCTCACATTGCTTTCTAACTGCAGTTATCTTATTTTGAATAACTACAACTGCTGTGACTTACGGACAGGCATCCCGTATATAGTAACAGTTTCACAACATGTTAATTGCTGTAGCAATGTGCTTTTTCTGCACCCGCATGGGATTGTAGATAGTTCCGTTTGGCCTTACATTCCAACTTTGAAAACAGATTTCAATAAACTAAGCAGACTCAAAGCGCTATTGTTTCAACAAGAAGTGGCTCTCACTTCAGCTCGAGAGACCTTTGAATTGCAGGTGGCTAGAACATCTAGTGAGATTCAGTCACTGCTGAACACAAACCTCCCACTTCATTTTGGGGAGCTGATACATCAGATATTTAATGCGTCTAACACAGAAGGCCTTGCTCATTTTTTTAAACTTGTGGGATCCGGCCTTGTGACCTCTTTTCAGATGATTTTTGGAGTAATACCGGCTTTTATTCATTCTATTTTTTCCAGCGTCTTTGGAGGGTTCCCCTTAATACTGGCACTGGCGGGTGGCATCCTGATTCTTCTGCTCCTGCTACGCAATGGCTGCCCATCATGTGGTAATGCACAGACCCGGCCAATTGCAACTGTACCGTGACCGAATACAACAACTTTTTGGATGCTTGCCATTAGCGACGCTTAGCGTGATTTATGGACTAACTTTTCGCTTTGCCTACTTCACTTGTGTGCAACCAGTGTTCTACTGCCAGCGGTGCCCTTTCTATTGGGCCTTGGATTTATGCCTCTCCAATACGTCATGCACAGTCCCGGATTATGACCTGTTGCTGGGTCCACGAGTGGCCCATGACCAGGCCTGCTCTTGGGATGACCATATGGCGCGTGTGGCTGCACTTGGAGTGTTGGCTGATTGGAATATCTGTGCGGCTGCACAGAACCTCTTGCAACGGAGTTTCATCGAATACCACGCAAGTTGCCCGGGTATGCTCTTGGAGGCATCGGAGTATGAGGAACACGTGTGTTCCTTCAAGCTACTTGATTCGATGACATCCCTTTTTGCTACGAATGACAGGGATTTTCCAACTCCAAATTAATCACGTTCTCTATGAACAACAAATTTTAATTGGAAAAAAAATAAATTGTCGAAATTTTCCAATTTGGTTTTTTTGAGCGCTTCTAGACTCTGTTTACCTTTGAACTCTGTTTGGGTCTTTTATCTATATGCTATGACCTGGCCAAGAGGAGGGTGTCAAAATGCCATTAGGGTCATTGTCGACAATATCAAAGCACACATTTCCAGCAGTAGCAGCTGTGCTAGCATGTTTTGTCTAGGTGCTAGGGACTGACCAGAACAGAATAACAAGGGGCATTGTTTATCGACCTTGCAGACTGTGTTCAGACTAAACTCCAGGAACAGGCAGAGAACTCAGAAAGCAGACGGTTCTCATGTGAAAGGCACAAACAGAGTCTTGCAAAATAAAGTCATGTAGTAACGTGAGCAAAAGGAACATCATGGCAGCAGAGCTCATGCTAACTTAGCAATGTCGACAATGACCCTAACGGCCATATGACAGTACCACTGCTCATAACACTGCACTTAGAGACCATAAAGTACATTTCACACCTCTCTCTCTCTCTCTCTCATGCTTTTAAATGCACATCCCACACATTCTGTTCCTGGCAAGGCTGTTCTACTCTGTGACAGCTCCCACTTCAAAACTACAAGATTACACAAAAGAAATCTTCAAGGCAAGAAAGGCACATGCAGGTAAAAATGATGTAAAACACCAAAAGTCAATTAAGATCATGGTAGTCAAAAGTCATCACGTGGTTTCAAAACATAGGAGTGCCTCTAGCACTACAGATAACCTTTGAACAGGGCCACTAGAAATAAATTATGTTCCAAATGTTCTCATACTTCTCTGCCAAATAATAATACTGCCACTCCAGTTATTGATGCAAATATGTTACTATTTTTCTCCAAATTAGGTAAGGATACCAAAAAAGGAGTGGCCTGGGAAAATTGTCAAGACAGAATTCTTGATTTAACTGGTCCTTTAACTAGGATTTTAGACTTAGCTGAGGAGGCTAAATCGGAAGGCTCTCGAGTTGATACAGAAACTCCTACCAATTGGGCCCCAAGAACAATTTGTATATTAAGTAACACAAATGAGGCCATATCTCTAGAGAGAGAGGCAAACGTCTGTTATTAAAAATTGACCCTAAACTAGGGAATCTATCATCCAGAGAAGAAGGCCAGGAAGCAAATGGTCTTTATTTGGGGATCCCTTTATTAAAGAAATGAGCAAATATGTAGCAACTTCTACACCAATTGAGAAGGCTCAATTCTCTTTAAAGAGAACTTTTAGCTCCAGAGTTTTTGGTAGGGCCGGTAGAGGAAGAAGCCGTTTTATCGGCCACTATGTCTACCATTGAGGCAGTTACTGCAGAGGCCCCTTTGGATCCGTGCAAGACTACAGACCCCACTTCTATCCCCAAAGTGGAAAAGGCTTTAGGAACAGCTGTTCCACCAAAGAAGAATCCAAAATGCAAGTAAGAATTTTAAATTCTGGCCTTCATCCCGTAGGGGGCATTCTAGCCCTTGTTCTCCCTGCCTGGCTCAAAATCACTTTGAACACTTGGATTCTTCAAACAGTTCAAGATAATTGCATCGATCTCTATCAACATACCATTCAAACATCCTCTTCACAGCCTCTAATTTTTTCACAAGAACAAATTCAATTGATAAATGCAAAGGTTCATTCTCTCCTTTGCAAGAAGGCAATAGAAGTGATAGACCTACACTCTACAGGATTTCTCAGTATGATATTTCTTGTTCACAAGAAAAACAAAAGATATTGCCTTTTGCTAAATCTAAAAAAGTTGAACAACTTTGTAGTGTACAACCATTTCAATATGGAATCTATTGTTCATATCAGGGACTCCTTGTTAGAGGGAGATTGGATGGTCCATCTAGACCTTCAGGATGCTAATCTCATGATTTCAGCTCATTCTTTTTAGAGGAACTTCCTTCAGTTTCATTGCGAAGACTTGTTTCACCAATCTACAACACTACCTTTCAATCTCTTTTCCTCACCATGGTGCTTCATAAAAATAATGAGACCAATGGTGTCTCATCTGAGAGTACAGGGAATCCAGTAAATTGTCAATCTAGATGATTTTCTTATAATGGCACAAGACAAAGACATTTTACAATTCTATTTAGAAACATGTCTTCAAGTACTACAATATCTGGGATTCCTAGTGAATATAGAGAAATCTTCCCTCTTTCCTTCACTCAGATGGAGTTATAGTTAGCTCAGCTACCTATAACAGCTGAATTTCCTTGGTTTTGTATGAGTGAAATCTGACCCTAACTATAACGTCCCTGTAACCTTTGGTTTTTTTTGTGAATTTCTACGTTTTTTAATTCTAGTTGCTAACTATAGCTGCCCTGTAACCTTTAGTTTTTTCAGTGAATTTGTAAGATTTTTTAAATCTAATTCCTAACTATAACGTCCCAGCAACCTTTGGTTTTTTCAGTGAATTTCTAAGGTTTTTTAACTAGCAAAACTAGCAGTCGCATTTGCAGAGTGGTGGAGAAAGGGGGCTGGGCATCCGAAAAGCTCTTAGGAATCCTGCTTTATAGGACTTACAGGAGGTACCAGGATGGATTCTTGACTCCAAGGTCCCTCAGGAGTAAAGTGGACTTCATGTCCCAACCAGTAGTGCACCACGAGCCACGTTTGCAGAGTGGTGGAGAAAGGGGACATGGCCTCCGAAGACCTCTTAGCAATCCTGCTGTGTGGGACTTACTGAAGATAACAGGAGGGGTGTTTGGCCCCCAAGGACATCCTTGGGGGCCAACTGCCCCTCCTGTTACCTCCAGTAAGTCCCACACAGTGGGATTACTGACACCTGGCAGGAAGCCACACCCCGTTTTTCCACCACTCTGCAAACGCACCTCCTGGTGCACTACTAGTAGGGGGATGAAGTCCCCTTTGCTATTGAGGGTCCTTGGGGACCAACTACCCCTCCTGTTACCTCCAGCAAGTCCCACACAGTGGGTTTGCTGAGAGGTTTTCAGTGGCCACGCTCCCTTTCTCCACCACTCTGCAAAAGCACCTTCTGGCACTCTACTTGTTGGTGGTTTAAGTCCACTTGGCTCTTGAGGGTCCTTGGGGGATAGCTAGCCCTCCTGTTACCTCCAGTGAGACCCACACAGCTGGATTGCTGAGAGATCGTCAGAGGCCACGCTCCCTTTCTCCACCACCCTGCAAACACGCCTCCTGGTGCACTACTGGTTGGAATAAGAAGTCCACTTTAGTCCTGAGGCCCTCAGAAGGCAAGGGGACCATTTGCAGAGTGGTGGAGAAAGGGGGCGTGGCCTCCAACCACCTCTCAGCAATTCTGCTGTGTGGGGCTTACTGGAGGTAATAGAAGGTCTTGTTGGCCCCTAAGGACCCTCAGTAGCCAAGGGGACTTAAGCTCCCAACCAGCAGCGCATCAGGTGGCGCGTTTGCAGAGTCTCCAGCACTCTGCAAACTCGCCTCCTCAATCACTGCTGGTAAAGAGGGCAGTGCCTCTGGCGAGTTGCCGGCTCTTTTTCATTTTTTTTTTCTATATTTCCTGATCCGTTTTGGGCCATGGGGACCCCTCCCCTGGGGCCTGCCCCTTCACAAAAAAATATTAATTATAAAAAAAAGGGAGGGGGGCTGCGTGGCCCCCTTCCTAAAACATAGAAAAAAAATCTAATTTTACAAAATCTGCAGGCCCCGCCTCCTTTCTCCAGCACTCTGCAAACGTGCCTCCTGACGCTCCTGTCCCCTTTTTTTTTTTTACATTTTTACAAAAAACAAGGGAGGGGGCCCCTCCCCAGGCTGAATTCATCCATGGGGATCCCATCCCCTGGGACCAGGCCTTTTCTAGTTTTTTTTCAATATTTTCTTTCAAGGGAGGGGAGCCAAGTGGCCCCTTCTCAGGCCATTTTCGGACCCGGGGACCCATCTCTTGGGGCCTGTGAACTTCAATGGAGACCGCGGGGAGCCTGAAGGCCTTAGGTATTCTAGGAGGGGGGACCTGTGAGCCCCCTCCTACATATTTAAACATGTCCCTGGGACCTGGCCTACCCGGTGGCCTATAGTAAACGAAGCGCAGGAGCCAGCGCGTTGTCTTTTTTTTTTTTTGGTGTGAGTTGCTAATCCAATGCGATTTCCGCCTAAATGTTTTTAAAAAATGCTTTTTTTGCCCAGTTGTTTCCTGTGGGACCACCCCCCCAAGAGGTCTAGGGGGGTCAGGGTGTTTCTACCCTGCCCCCTTTTCCTTTTTCTTAACATTTTTTCTTGTGACTGGTTTGACCGAGTCACAAGATGGCTGCCAACACTTGCTGGTTTGAAGTGTTGGCAGCCAATTAGATACCAGCACGAGTTTGGGAGGGGTCGGGGATCCGCAGTGTCCCTATATATACAACTGGAAATGTCTTTAAATTTCTCAACAACTACTGAATGGATTTACACCATTTAACAAAAACAGTGCTTTCTGGACCAAGAGCTAACTTTCTGCCAAATTTAGTGTAATTCAGTTCAGCAGTTCAAGCTGTAGCCTTGTCTAAAGTTTCCTATGGAAATTAACATGGAGAAAAAGTATTTTGGGACCCCCCCTTTTCCTCGACCCCTGCTTGACGGATCACCACAAAAGTTTCAAGATAGCAGCTAAAGTGAGTGGCATATTAGTTTTGAAAATTTTGCGATGATTCATCAAGCTGCCCCAAAGTTATTGGAAAAACAAAAAATGCTTTTCCTATGGAAACTGGGTCCCAACTATAACTACCTTCTGGCGACAAACAGTAGGTAATATGGATATATAATTTCATCGTGCCTTGAATAAATTTGTTACCTGAAAAGCCTCAAATGGAGTGCCCCTTTCGTGTTCTGATGCGGAGACGAACTGAGTTCGTTTACCTTTCAATATTTCTCCCTATTCTAGTCATGATATTTTGACTCTTCAATATTCCGTCTTCTATAGTCCCAGCCCACACCTTCTTTTAATTTAAAATTGATGGTGTGTTGTGCTATTGTTTGAATTGGTATGTTGTATCATTATTGAGCTGTTTTGTGGTTGTATTTCCATTGTGCGTTGTTCTGTTAAGGTTGTTTAAAAGTGTTGTTTTCCACAGCTGACTGGTGTGCTTTTCACCTCTTGTTATCTTGTTGTTCTATTGTCTTTTTTTGTTTTGAATTCGGGTGTGTTTTTGCTGTGTTGTCCTTGTCATGTGCTGGTTTTGTATTTCATTGTTCTATTGTCTTTATGTGATTTCGTGCTGTTTTGCTCTGTCCTTAACCCTTTGCGTGTGTCAGACGACCGGGAGCCGTCCGAACACACCGTGGGCATGTGTGTCAGACGGCTCCCGGCTGTCCTAGCACCCACCCACGGGGGAAGCACTGGCACTCCCCCCGTGGCCCCCCTTTATGTTGCCCCCACCGGGGAGGGCAGTGGAAGCCCATCCGCTGCCCCCCACCCCACCTCCATGTCATCTAATGACGTCAGCGCGCACCGCGCGCCGACAGCATTAGATACAACCGGACATGCTGGAAGCCATTTGCTTCTAACGCGTCCAAGGAGGAGAGGTGAGTTTCTCCTCGGGGAGGGTGGGGGTTTTAAAAAAGAGGCATCCGAGAAAAGGAAAGGGTTTTCCTTTCCTCCGATGTCTCTTTTCAGCATTCCTGCGGCACTATCGCGCATGGGGCGCAATCATGCAGCAGGAATGCCCACTAGACCCCAGGGATTTTTTTTTGTTTTTTTTAAATGCCTTGTGTTTCAGGGAGTGGCCCCTTGGGCAAGGGTCACTACCCTTTGGGGAGCAATTTGTTTGGCTGTTTCTGCCCCCCTGGGGGGGAAGATCAGCCCATAAAAAATAAATAATTTAATTGTGTGCCCACTAGGCCGCCAGGGATTTTTTATTTTATTTTTTAAATATGATTTCGAGGATCGGCCCAAATAATGTTTTTTTTATGGAGTGCCCACTGGGCCATCAGGGTTATTTTTTTTTTATGTTTTTGGGGAGCGGCCTCTTAAGCAAAGGTCGCTCCCCTTTGGGGAGCATTTATTTTGGCCGTTTCTGCCCCTCGGTGGGGCAGATTGGCCCAAATAATGTATTTTTTTTATCGTGCGCCCACTAGGCCACCAGGGATTTTTTTTTCCTGAACTATGTTTGTGGGGAGTGGGCCCTTAGGCAAGGGCCGCTGCCCTTTGGGGAGCATTTATTTTGGCCATTTCTGCCCCGCTTGGGAGCAGATCGGCTTATATTTTTAGGCCCATCCATTAGACACCAGGGATTGTTTTAGTTTTGTTGGGGAGCGGCCCATTGGGCAAGGGTCGCTCCCCTTTATGGGTTGAATATTTTGGATGTTTCTACCCCCCTTGGAGGCAGATTGGCCTTATGTTTGTAGGCCCATCTGCCCCCAAGGGGGCAGAAACCATTAGACACCAGGGATTGTTTTTGTGTTGTTGGGGAGCAGCCCCTTGGGCAAGGGTTGCTCCCCTTTATGGGGTGGTTATTGTAGCCGTTTGATTGGCCATATGTTTTCAGGCCCATCTGTCCCCAAGGGGGGCAGAAGCCACTAGACACCAGGGTTTTCTTAAATATTGTTGGAGAGCAGCCCCTTGGGCAATGGCGCTCCCCTTTATGGGGTGATTATTGTGGCTGTTTTTGCCTTCTTTGGGGGCAGATCAGCCATATATTTTTAAGCCCATCTGTCCCCAAGGGGGGCAGAAGCCACTAGACACCAGGGTTTTTTAAATGTTGGTTTTGGGGAGTGGCCCCTTGGGCAAGGGTTGCTTCCCTTTTACGGGGGTGATTGTATTATGGCTGTTTCTGCCCCCCCTTGGGGGCAGATCGGCCTTATGCTTTTAGGCCCACCTACCCCCCAGCTTGGCTGGTGGATTGTGTGTGGACTGGTGCATTATTTGCATATGTGATTGTAATGTTTTATTTCTCCTTTTTATTCTAGTGCAGAGCTTTTGATTCTTGTTTACGGTTTCGGCATTTATTTGGTAAGAAAATGTTGTTTTTATGTTTACTCCAAATGAGTATTATTGTCATGCATGAATACATTTTTTGTAAGTGGTGTCATAATAGCAGCATATTTAATTAGTGTTTTGAACGTGAAATTTTTTGCGATGTGTTTTACGTTATCTTATGTGTAATTTCCTTTTCTTTTTCTTTTTTAGTGGGATATTGTTGGTCCTTGCTGTGTTTGTGCAGAGTAGGTGGTGGTGAGTCTAACTGTTTCTGGCAAGTGAGTGGTATAGTTTTGGAGTATATAGATCTTTGTGATAAAGCCACATTTCGTTTATTACTTATTTTACAAAGTGTTTGTTGTTGTTGACTTGTTTGACAAGTTACCTTTATTTGTAAGGATTATGGCTAGCCGCAGAATTACTGCTCAGCAGGTGGTTGGTATGCTTTTTGAATCTTCCTCTGACCATGATTATGAGACTGACAGTGCGTCTGAGGGAGAGGAGGGAGTGCAAGTTTCCGGCAGTGAGTTTTCTGTCCACCAGGAATCATCTGATGATGAAGCTACTCTCAGTGCGGATGAAGCTACTCTCTGTGTGGATGAAGTGCATGTTTTAGAGGAGGACACTGATGTGTCGATGGTGCAGCAAGAGGCATCTGGATTGCAGCCTGGGGCTGGAAGGCTTCCCATTGGAAGTGCTGGACTCAGGGTTGATCCAAACATGGTGCAGCTGGTGTTGCCTGCCTTTAGTGGTGATGCAGGGTGAAGAGTGATTTGTGAAAATGTTTTGCCTATACAGTTTTTTCAGTTGTTTATGGATGATGTATTTTTGGCTGGGATTGTTGAGCAGACTAATTTGTATGCTGAACAGTATTTGAGGGACAACAGTGCCAGACTTAGGCCCTGCTCTAGAGCTACCCGGTGGACTCCCACAAATCTGGATGAGAAGTTTTTGGGTTTGACTTTTTTGATGGGCTCGATGAGGAAGCTGTCCCTGGCTTCATATTGGTCTACCAGTCTATTGATGGCAACGGCCATATTTCCTGTAATTATAAGTCGTGATCGGTATTTACTTTTGCTTCGGATGCTGCATTTTGTTGATAATGCTTTAGCGTTTCCATGAGATCACCCTGACTGTGACCGTCTTTTTATGATTCGGCCTATTCTTGATCACTCTGTAGATCGATTTGCAGAGATCTATACTCCAGGGAAAGAAATAGCTGTTGATGAGTCTTTGGTCCTGTTCAAGGGCCGTTTGATTTTTAGGCAGTACGTTTCTAGCAAGAGGGCACGTTATGGAATTAAGATGTATATGTTGTCTGAGAGCAGGATAGGATATGTCTATAATTTCCGGGTGTACACTGGTAGGGATTCCACTTTTGACCCCCCTGATTGTCCATCCACTTTAGGAGTTTCAGAGAAAATTGTGTGGGAACTTGCTAGAGGACTGTTTAGCAAAGGTCACCATTTGTACCTAGATAACTTCT
Source organism: Calotriton arnoldi (assembly GCA_963921515.1). Taxonomy (NCBI): domain Eukaryota; kingdom Metazoa; phylum Chordata; class Amphibia; order Caudata; family Salamandridae; genus Calotriton; species Calotriton arnoldi. Next base: position 5,986,273 of record CAWUFW010000073.1, on the reverse strand, counting down.
ACACTGCTGTGCAATTGTTTAAGGAATTGTTCAAAGTGGACACTCTTGCTTGTAGCACAATCCGCTCTAGCCGTAAAGGTTATCCAAAAGAGCTTGTTTGCAAAAAGCTTCAGAGGGGACAGTGCAGTGCCTTGCATAGTGATGTACTTTTAGCTGTGCAATTTGTGGACAGGAGGGATGTGTACATGCTGACTACCATCCATGATGACAGTACTTCACCTGTGACTGTTTGGGGTCAGGTTGCTGAAGGGCGCAAACCTGTGTGTATTGTAGACTACAATAAGCACATGGGTGGTGTTGATAGAGTAGATCAGAGGTTGGAACCTTACACTGCTGTTTGTAAGGCTTACATTTGGTATAAGAAGTTGGCTATCCATCTTTTCAATTTAGCAACTTTTAATGTTTTTTGTGTTCAAGGAGTGCTCTCCAGCATCAAAGATGACTTTTGTTCAGTTTCAGGAGTCTGTGATAAGCAGCCTTGTTGTAGTGGAACAGGCCAGTGTTCCTAGAGTTGGAGTGGTGGAGGATGTGGCTAGATTGAAAGATCGCCATTTTCCCGATTTAATTCCTCCCATGCCCAAAAAAAAATCCCTGTAAGAGATGTAGATTCTGTTTGGGAAGAGGTATGCGGAAGGAGAGTCGTATGCACTGTGCTGATTGTCCTTCTAATCCAGGGCTGTGTGTGCCCACATGTTTCAGATTGTATCACACTCAAAAGAGTTTTTGGGAGCAACCGTGAGTCTAATAGTGTACTGCCTGGTCTGTATGGTTTTATATTTGTTGTTCAGTATCACGGTTGGCATTAGAATGGTGTGTTTAGTTACCGCTGTTGTTTTTATAGTTATAGTTTTGTATCTAGTTCCAATTGGTTTGTATTTTCAATCTTGTTAAAAAAAAGTTGATGATGGTGTGCGTGGACTGGCGCTTGGCTGGTGGTGTGCGTGGGCTGGTACTTGGCTGGAGGTGTGCGTTGACTGGTGCTTGGCTGACGGTGTGGGTGGACTGGCGTTTGGCTGATGGTGTAGATAGATTGGCATTTGGCTGGCAGTGTGGGTGGACTGGTGTTTGGTTGGCGGTGTGTGATGACTGGCGCTTGACTGGCAGTGTGCGTGGGCTGGCATTTGGCTGACAGTGTGTGAGTAGTGACTTGCTGCTGGTCATTACATACTCTGCTAGCCAAACGCCACTGCACACTCTATGTTAACTACCAGCCGGTGTGATTGCTGTGTCAGTCATGTGGCGGTATGAAAGTGATGGGCCCTTGAATGGCGCTGTCTGTTGATGTGATTGTTATATTGTGCTGGGCCCGTGGCTGGCGGTGTGAATGGTCTTGTGTGTCACGTTTGGAAGGTGTTTGAATGGCCTGTAAAGAGGTTGGTGTCTTGCCGTGGCCTTACAGCTCACGAGCTGTGAGTCATTGGTTCAGGTTTTTAACCTTGTAATTAACGTTGCCTTTCCTTTTTGTGAAATCTCTTGTTAATAAAATGTTATGCTCTGAACCTTCATGCACATTCGTGCCAAATCCAACCAGTATGTGTGTGTACTTAAGGAATAGTTCTTTTGAAGTAATATTTGTCTTTTCTGTCTTTCTCTGCCAGCGTGTACATTGCGTCTACATTGCTTGTTGATGTGAGTGTTGTAATGTGCTGGGGCTACAGCTGGTGGTGTGAACGTGTGTGTCAAGTATGAAAGGTGTGTGAATGACCTGTAAAGAGGTTGGTGCCTTGCCGTGGCTTTACAGCTCACGAGCTGTGAGTCATTGGTTCAGGTTTTTAACCATTTAATTATTAACAATGCATTTCCTTTTTGTGAAACCTCTTGTTAATAAAATATACATTTTGAACCTTTTACTCATCCTCATGCCAAATCCAACCAGTATGTGTGTGTACTTGAGGAACAGATGGATAGGCAGTCACATTTGTCTTATCTGTCTTTCTGTGCTAAGGTGTAGTTTGACTCTAGGGAAAATTTACCAACTTTAGATATTTTTGTAAACCAAAAAAAATGGGCAGTACTGGGTGGTGTGCCTCTCATGGATCTCAACAATTTTTTTACTCACAATGCCATGCAAACCTCAAAATGTGACTATGGTCACACATTTTTCTTGCATTACTTTGTCATAATCTTCTGGTATCAGAAAAACCACAATTTTCCTACCATCAAGCATTTCCCCCAGGTCTCCTGATAAAAATGCTACCTCACTCGCGTGGGTGGGCCAAGTACCCATGACAGGCAAGGGCCCAAAACGTATTGTGGAAACATCAAAATTACCTATCCCAAAACGACTTGGTTTTGCAAGGGGGGTCACCTTGGTTTTCGGACCCAAGCTCGGCAGCCATCTAGGGAAACCTACCAATCCCACATATTTCTGAAAACTAGACACCAAGGTGAGACCAGGGAAGTATGGCTTGTGTGGACCCCCCCAACGATTTCCTACCCAGAATCCCCTGCAAACTTCAAATGTAGCTGAATAAATCACATTTTTCTAAAATTTCTGGGTGAGAAAGTTGTGGGATCACCGGGCTGACACAAATTTTCTACCATCCAGCGTTCCCCCAGGTCTCCCGATAAATATGGCACCTCACTTGTGTATGTGGGCCAAGTACCCGCGACAGGCAAGGGCCCAAAATGTATTGTGGAGACATCAAAATTACCTACCACAAAACAACCTGGTTTTGCAAGGGGGGTGACCTGGGTTTTTGGCCCCGGGCTCGGCGGCCATCTAGGGAAGCCTACCAAACCCACACATTTCTGAAAACTAGACACCCGGGGGAGAACAGGAAGGTATGGCTTGCATTGACCCCCCAACATTTTCCTACCCAGAATCCCCTGCAAACCTCAAATTTAGCTGAAAAAATCTAATTTTTTTCACATTTCTCTGGGGGAAAGTTGTGGGATTCACCAGGATGACACAAATTTCCTACCACCCAGCGTTCCCCCAGGTCTCCCAATAAAAATGGTACCTTACTCGTGTGGTTGGGCCAAGTACCCGCGACAGGCAAGGGCCCAAAATGTATTGAGGGGACATCAAAATGACCTATCACAAAACGACCTGGTTTTGCACAGGGGGCACCTGGATTTTTGGCCCCGAGGTCGGCGGCCATCTAGGGAAACCTACCAAACCCACACATTTCTGAAAGCTAGACACCCAGGGGAGTCCGGGGAAGCATGGCTTGCGTGGATCCCCCAAAGTTTTCCTACCCAGAATCCCCTGCAAACCTCAAATTTAGCTGAAAAAAAATCACATTTTCCACATATTTTTTTGTGGGATCATCGTGCTGGCACAAATGTCCTACCACACAGCGTTTCCCTCAGTCTCCCGAGTAAAATGATATCTCACTTATGTGGGTATCCAATGCATAATTGGCTAAAAAAAATGGCTTATTTTTTTAAAAAATGTAGCTCTTAGAATTTGCTGTGCTATACCCTTAATGCCTATGTTATTGGCCCTTCCCAGTCACAGGCCCTTACCCCACCCATACAAGTGAGGTATCATTTTAGTCGGGAGACTGAGGGGAATGCTGTGTGGTAGGATATTTGTGCCAGCACAGTGATCCCAAGCAAAAATATGTGGAAAATGTGATTTCTTTAAGCTAAATTTGAGGTTTGCAGGGGATTCTGGGTAGGAAAACTCTGGAGATACACACAAGCCATACTTCCCTGGACACCCCCGCGTGTCTAGTTTTCAGAAATCTGTGGGTTTGGTAGGTTTCCCTAGATGTCCACCGAGCACGGAGCTAAAGACTCAGGTGCCCCCCTTGCAAAACCAGATCGTTTTGGGATAGGTAATTTTGATGTCTTGTCATATGTTTTGGGCCCTTGCCTGTCGCGGGTACTTGCCCACCCACGCAAGTGATGTACCATTTTTATCCGAAGACCTGGGGAACTCTGGGTGGTAGGAAATTTGTGACAGCCTGGTGATCACACAACTTTCTGTCATAGTTTGAAGAAGTTCCAGGTGGAAACGTTGGCACAAATGGCTGGTTATTTTCAACTCAATTTCAATATTTTCTATTTTCAACTGTTACTTTCTATAGGGAAACCTTCAAGGATCTACACAAAGGACCTCTAGCTGAATTCAGAATTTTGTCTAGGTTTCAGAAATGTATAGCTTTCTGGGATCCATTATTGGCTTTACACCCATTTCTGCAACTAACTGGAAGGAGGTTGGAAGCACAAAAAATAGGAAAAATAGGCTATGTCCCAGTAAAATGACAAAACTGTAAAGAAAATTTTGGTTTTCTGAAAAATGTCTGCCTGTCCCTGAAAGCTGAGAAGATGGTGATTTCAGCACCACAAACCTTTTCTTGATCCCATTCGCAGGGAACAAACCAGACACTTTCTTCTGCAGCAATTATTTCCCATTTAAAAAAATAATAATAATAATTAGCTCTATTTTGGCTAATTTCTGGGTCCCCTCCAGGGGAATCCACAAACCCTGGGTACCTTTAGAATCCTCAGGGTGTTGGAAAAAAAGGGCGCAAATTTGATGTTGATACCTTATGTGGACAAAAAGTTACAAGGGTCTAAGCGCGAACTACCCCAAATAGCAAAAAAAAGGCTTAGCACGGTGGGGGGAGGCTTAGCAGCAAAGGGGTTAAAGAGTTGTTATGTTCTGCTAATGTTGATGTATATTGCTTTATTTCAAACTTAAACACATAACCGTTCATGTTTCACCGAATAACAGCAACTTCCATAAGAATTCCAGTGCAGAACAAAGTATGAAACACTTACAATGATGCTAAAGTACCAGCTTCCCTACACTGCATCATTATGTAATATCAATCATGTCCATGACTGTGCTTTAAACTAGTGATTCATGAGATCACTTTACTTGTGCTTGCACGCAGCTCAAGCACATGATCGGAATCAATAGCAAGTGTGACATGGGCTCTCATATAATAAAGCAAAATGGCCCCTCATGAATTTTTGATACCTAAAGACACCCATAATCGGAGTGCCATGGACCCTCACAGCCCATCTGCATGTCTGTCATGATTATTAGAAGAAATCTATGTGTGTAACATTTTTGTTATTCAACAAGGTCTACAATCTAACCAGGAAATCTTTAATCACGTTATATGGGAAGTCGGGTACGTAGTGGTCAATTTCTCCTCCTGAGACATGTTTTTGTCCACAAAAAGACACAAATCTGCAAAATTCCAGCAAAGTGTGATTTACATATAATGTTGATGTTTTGCCTGCATCTGCTAAGATCATTACCTCATCAATATATTAGCATATATTTGACTTGTACACGCTTTGTAATGCCATCCTTTGCAGACCTGCATTCAGTGTCTTGAGCCTAGGTGACAAGTTTGGCAAGCTGCAAGATACCACTGCTACATGTTCTAAGGTCATTTTTGCTATTTTAAAGTGGCTAAATGCCAAAAACATGGCACAAAAAACAACGCAATGACCATTTTTAAATCTGATTAGCGAACATTTTCGCAGCATGTCAGTTCCTATAATCACAAAAATATAATTAAAAGTCAGTATAAACAGAAATGTTTTTGTTGTGCCCTATTGTTGACCTTCTGTTTTTTAGATATGTGTGTCAGAGAAGCAGTTGTGATAACCTGCCTATGAACTAGCCCTATTGCTCATAACACACACCTTATGTCAAATGCAGTAGGAAGAGGTTGTGTGTTGTGTAATCCCTGGCAAATACAGTAGAAAAGGTCTTACGTTCTGAACTCTTTGTCAAATGCACTAGATAAGTGTTTTACACTGTGAACTCTGTGGGGAATGCTATTGGAAGGGGTTTACATTGAGACCTTCTTACCCAGATTTCAAGTTCAGGAGGCACTAGTGGGGTCTATTTTTATTTCTGTACATTTGTAATTTTATGTTTGATATATAGTTGTGTGTAGATTAAAACACCTTTTCTCTTTTTCAAAGTGAAACACTGGCTGGACATTGATGTATTAAGTTGTGTGCAAATTAATGGAAGTTGAAAACTGAGAAACCACATTGGAGAAAAAAAATCATGGAAAACCAATTTTAAGGAAAGACAATTTTAAGGAAAAACAAAAAAATCGAAAATTAAAGGAAACATTTTAAAGGAAAGATAATTTTAATGAAAATTATAAAATTACATTAAACTTGGGTGGAGTTTAGGACTACTTTGGTATTTTTAGGTTCAGGGATGGTTAATGTTTAGGGTGATGAGGGTTTTTAGGGGTCACAAATAACTGGAGTTCAGGCATAGAATAGGGTTTTTCGGGTCAGAGATGGCTGGAGTATAGGGGTGGTGAGAGGTTTTCAGGGTTCATGGATGAGTGGTGTTTAGATATGTGAGTTGTTTTTAGGTTTCAGGGATGGGTGGAGTTTAAGAGTGTTGAGGGGTTTTAGGGTTCATGGGTAGGCCGTGTTTAGGGCTGGTGAGGGTTTTTAAAGTGTAAATAAGGGTATCGGCTGGGGTGGTGAAGAGTTTTTAAGGTTTAGGATGGGGTGGAGTTTAGGGTGGTGAGGTGTTTGAACGATTCAGGGATGGGTGGAGTTTAGATGTAGAAAGGGGTTCTTAGAGTTCAGGGATGAGTAGTTTAGAGTGATGAGGAGTTCTTATGGGTCATGAATGGCTGATGTTTAAGGACAGTGAGAGTTTTTTAGGGTTCAGGGATGGATGGAGTTTGGGTGTGCTGAGGTGTTTTAAGGGATATGGGATGGGTGGGGTTTAGGCATAGAATGGGTTTTTATGGTTCAGGAATGGGTGGGATTAGGGTTAGTGAGCAATTTTATGTTTCAGGGATGGTGGATTTTTTGGGGATAGAAATGGCTTTTAGGCTTCAGGAAGGAGTGTAGTTTAGGCGCAGTGAAGGGTTTTAACGGGCAGGGATTGATAATGTTTAGGGGTTGTGAGGAGTCTGTGATGGTTGAGGTTTACAGGTGATGATGGGTCAGTGAATTAAAAGCATCCAAATTAATAGTTTGACAGTTTGAAGATATAATTATCGAATAATGTCCCCTGAAGTAAAGACTTGAAATAAATATCTCCAACAAAACTATTTCTGAAAGTAAAATCTGCAACCATTGCATTTACACTTAAACCAAAAAGCCAGTCTATGAATAGGTTTCTACGAAAAGGTAAATGCCATTCAAGATACCTCGTCTCCTGTTCCACCCCTGCTACCTTTCACTCGTAGTTCTGTCTCCTTTCCCCCGATGCCTCTGCGATGTGCTTGTGACTGCCCACACAAGTCACACGCCGCACATCAGGAGGAGGGGGAGCCATGAGGGAGGCTCTGCACCCCTACTTGATGGTAGCTGGATAACTAAAAACACAACAGGATTCGAGACATGCTGGGGGGTTCCTGCTGGTTGGATTCCTCTGTGACCAGCCCTTGACTGACTTTCCACCCTCTCCTGAGGGTCCCACTGTCGCAACAGCAGACAGTAACAGCCTTATATCAACACCATTGCTAGTACTGTTCAGGTACTGTTCGCTGTCACTGTACCAGGCTCGCTCGTGGAGGCAGGCGGGCGGGTTCAGGTGTACGACAGGGCGGCAGAGTGGAGGAGTTGCGGAGCAAGGGGTGAGGGCTCTGCTGTCCTGCGGTGGTCCTTGTCTTGTGCTTTTCATGTCTTTCACACCTCTAAGGCTGTTGAACTAGCTGCTGTACCACGTTATCAACCATCATACCTTCTGTGTGGGTGGAGGCGGCGGCAGGTCTGGGGGAGGAGGTAAGTACTACAACTGGCTAACAAAGTTGTGTAGCCACGTTGGGGTATCATCGTGGTGCACTACTATTTTACCTGTTACCTGTTGCACTGATATACTTACCTGTTGCTGAGCTTTTCGTCCGTTTGGCCTTCATTTCAAATGCCTTCAGCCTGACTGCCGTCTGAAACTGCTTCAGTTGAGCCAGACTGGGACAGGACTATATTCTCAATCTCCTATTGGCAAGGCTGGGCAGGGTGCAGTACGGGTAGCGCTCTGGAGTGTTAGAGTAAGCACTAGATAAGTCCTGCAGCAAGCTGGTGGTTCTTCCTGCAATTCTCCTACACATTGAACTGGTTGTACGCTGTGTGTTGTCGACACTGAAAACACTGAAGTCTGCTCACTGCTCACTTATTCAGCCCCGAGATATGGGTAAGAAAAAAGAGGCCTCTGGAAGGGACTGTACCACTATTAAACCACAAAGTGGTACTACTCTGGACTCTTTTTTGGAACGGGCAGTGAGCGTTGTCGCCAAGGAGATTGATCTGGTGGAGAGGCTACTATCCCTTGGTCTGGGGGGGCACATAGTCTTCCCCCACAGGGATCAGTCACTGATGGCATCCCCCGCAAGGTACTGCATAGAGTGTGTATTTCCATCTTCGTCTGAAGCTGTAGGCAGCCCCTCCCTGATGGGCAAGACAAGCCCCAATAACTGGCCACTCCAAAAAGCCTAGGACCACTGCTCATCCACTTACCCACGCTAGTAAACTAACACGCCCACCTCCTTACAGGTTGAGTCAACACTGGCGCCTATTGATAGTGATAAAGAAGGGGAAACAATACCGAGTTGGGACAGTGTCTTGGATCAAGTAAAATCTGTTTTGAGATCTGCCATTGCTCCTCTACTGGATAGGCTGCATGCCATGGAAGGGGCATTAAGTGACTTCTCATCTAAAATTAAGCCTCTGCTGGCACTCCCAGCTCTAAAGCAGTCCTTTGGGCAAGTGTGGCCGAATGGTGGAAGTAGTGAAAACATCGCCACTAATCTAGTGGCTCAGACATCCCAGCTGTCCCAGTTGCCTGCTGTTTCATCTGCTTCATCTGTTAATCCATCTATGTCAGCCACATTGGAATTTCCAGGTCCCCTGATAGTAGGGAGAAACTGGACCAAGAAGAGGCTAATAAAGTTGGCATGCAGTGTCCACAGGACCGGATGACACATTTCCATCATTGTCGGCCCCTGCCTAAACTTGATCAACCCCCAGATCGCTGCCCTTACGTTGCAGTTTTGGTCAGGGTACCATAATTATCCCAAGATAGAGGGGAAAGTCGCTGGGAACTGGAGAACAGAGTGTGCCACTGGCTAACCCAGAATACCAAATTTTCTGTTACTGTTCTGTTGAATATGATGATATCCTATTAGTAAGGAGAGCTGGATGGATTGGTCATACCTCCAAAACCATTGAAGGGGACTGTGTGATTATAAACTGCAGATATCCAGGCTTGGCACATCGGTTGATTAAAACTGGATGTAGGCTGGGCGAGTCAGATGCTGTAACCAGCATTGTTCCACTTGGGTTCTTTTATAGACCAATCACACCCAGCCAGTTGAGTAGAGGAAGGTCTGTGAGCCACTGAGGTTACTCCACTAATAAGGTCTGGCATCTAAATTAGTCATTCCAGCATGGTGTGATTTTTTTTGCAAATATGATGTTTGTCTTTTCCAAGAGACATGATCTCTGCAGCCCCTCTACCATACAGGATATGTGAATTTTTAGAAGGCAGTCATATCCCCAGGGGCGGGCAAGCCTTCAGGGGGTCTTTTGCTCTGGATGAAAACCACCATCTCAGGCCTGTTGAAGGAGGTTATAGTGGACTCCCCTGACGTCATATACCTTAGCTTAGCTGCTCACTCAGATGTGACATATTTATACATAATGTATACTGCCGACCCAACACGAATACGATGGAATCTATTGTTGCAGATCGTCTGAATGAGCATTTAGCTTTACTTCCACAACAGGAAGGAAATTTGTAGGCGGCAATTTTAATTGTCAATTCGAACCATGGAGTATAGATAGCCTTGGGCCAGTTTGAATGTTTCTGCCAAATGAGGGGACTGGAGATTAACGTGAGCAAAACTAAGTACATGGTTCTGAATCCTGGGTTCTTGACCAGGACTCATCTCACTCTAGCAGGGGCCCCACTGGAACGCGTGCATACATGTGTGTATCTAGGCTTCACTCTGACTAAACACCTGGAGTGGCAATCTCACATAATGCAGTGATGATTAAAAATGAAGCAAGTTGTGGGAATTATTTTAAAGTTGTCACACAGTATCATCCCATCCTGCCAGCGATACAGATTTATAATCTTAAGGCCTTGGGGACAGCTGCATATGGTGCTGAGTTGTGGGGGCATCTGCGTGTGGCCCCATTGGCAATGGTGGAAAATCTCTTTATGCGTCAGTTGTTGGGTGTACCTGTAAGCACTCCTCTGCTTTCACTTAAGCTGGACTTTGGGGTTAGAGACCTCTCTGACAGGCTGGCACTGCACCCCTTACTTTTTTGGAGGAGGATCTGGGTTACCCCAGAGTTATCAGCTTATCGACAAGGGTTAGAGGAAATTTTGTCTCAAGTGGGCTCTTGTAGAATTCCATGGCTAAAGCATGTGAAGGGTACACTGTCAGAGATTGGCCTTTATGGTCTATGCAGTACCCCGGACCAGGCTGGGGCCATTTCCAAAGCATTTATCAAAACAGCATATTGGCAATATAGAGATAATCGCTTACACAGTCAGTCAAGTCATGGATCTTTAACAAATGCCTTTCTTACAGTTAAGGACTCCTTTAAACAAGAGGACTTTCTGGATGAAAGTGAATCCCCTCTAGCTAGGTGACTGTATTTGCAGTTGCAGTATGGAACCTTGCCTCTCCAGGCCTTTCCTGCCAAATAGGAGCGTACACCTTGGGTCAACAAGCTGCAGTGCCCGGCCTGTGGGGACTCAAAAGAAACTATTGAGCACATTATCTTCTTCTGCCCCACCTATGTGACTTATAGAAGGTGCTGGATGATTCCACTTTGTTGGAATTTTGGAACTAGGGAATATAAAGTAGCACTCAGGATTTTGATATATAATACATGTAGATTGATAGTTTTTCTCTCTTGTGTTTTCTGATGGGTGTGTGGAGAGTAAGGCACAAGATGATCATTTCCCATGCAAATTAGTATAGTGGCGATCTGTAAAATGGTAATTGGTATTACTGTTGGAGAATAGGATGTGCAATACTTATTTAAGTAATATAGGAACCTTTTTTAGAGTATTTATATATATTAAAGTTTAGTGGCAGGCCAACCTACTTTATTGTGTACTAACTTATGTACAGCTTGATGTGCAGTTATAGGATTAGCTGGTCATGCAATCATGCTAATGAACAACACCAGTCATGGAGATACCTGGCACTTCTTGACAACCCTGTTGCAGGAGCCTGCCTAATAGTAAGGAGGTATTGGTTGTTATAATGTCTATGATAATGCACATTTTATATCACATATCTTAACTGTTTTTATTGTATGATAATAATAATACTTTATTGTTTATGGTTATTTAAAATCTTTACAATGCAAAACAACAAATGAAATTGATAAAACAGGGACAAATTCATACGAATTAAGAAGAAGTCAAATTCATACATAGAAAAAACAGTATGTCGGCTATTTAAAGAAGAGTACTACAATTACCACATTGATTGGCTGCATAGGGGTATCCACTGGTTATTCCTCATTTAAAGCAGCATAGGGTCAGATTCGTATGAGTTGAGCAAAAATCGAGTTCATGCGTATTAAAACAGTGTATTCGGCTATAAAAAGTAAACGTGCTAAAGTTACCACATTTGTCAGCTTCATAGGGATTTCAGGTAGATATTCCATATTTAAAGCAGTCCAATAAATAAGTTAAATTGCAAGTGCATTGAAACAGCAGGCCAGTATTACCACATTGGTCAGCTACATAAGAAAGCAGCAGGTTATTCGTCCATTAAAGCAGCACAAAAATTCAATAAGTGTAGGTGCGTTGAGACAGCCATTTTTGCAAACCAAATTTGGCAGATCAGGATCAGCCAGTAAATTAGCTATCTGACAACATCTGCTAAATGTACTTCCTTAGGAACAACGCAAGAATTGAGTACAATTCCATTGCAATGGATATGTCCCATCTGGCTAGCTTGCTCCAGAAAAGCAATGTGTTAATCCTCATTACCGATGGTGCCGAGGTCTTTTAAAATGAGGTTGCAAAAATTAAATGGCCTTTAATAGCAGCAATGTAGTCCTCAGCTATAGCACCTGCAAGTTCACAGTGTTTGGGGGACTGGTTTGACTTATTTGTAGTTAGATGCTGCTGGTCACTTGTAGCCCTTAGGTGAGGGAGGTGTATGAGGACTTGCTTTGTGGGCCCCCTGCTGACTAAACATGTTGGATGCAGTGGTAAAAAACCTAGTCAACAAGATGTTTAGATCTGTGTTGTTGGGATCTAATGAGGCAATAATTGCCTGCCGGCAGGTGCGAACTCCCAAATTGTTCCACTCTCTTTGTAGTCTGGTCCTACATTAATTTAGCAGAGCTGGGCATAGGCATACAACGTGTTTGAATGATTCTTCCCAGCTGCCACATCCCCTGCAGGTTATGTTCTCACTTAGACGACGCCAGCTGGTTAGATGTTTCAGGAAGGGCCACTCCCCTAGTCTAAGGGCCATAAATCTTATCTTCCAATGTACGGCATACCTGCAGGGAAGCTATGATGCTGGAGCGGATAGCTGATACCTGCTGATAACTGTCCAGGTGTGCCTGCGCTTGGCGAACTGTGCCCTGTCCGAATGAAATGACCAGAGGTAAATGCACATTCTTATGCTCATTTTGAAGTGGTGTTTGACTGGGTTACTAGCCCAGGGGTCTCTGGCATTTGGGAGCTGCAGGCAGTCTTCTAGATACTGACTATGTGCTTGACCTGGCCAGCTTTGGCTGATTTCGGACCATAGCAGTGCCTCCAGACTACCGACCCTGGTCCTTCGTAACGTGTGGCACAGGTAGAGCTAGGCACCGGCACCTGCTGCCCATTGATAAGGGAGGCCAAGTTCAAGCCTGACCTGGGTGGGAGATGAAAATTTCAGTAGTCGAAGGCCTTGCTTGTAGAGCTTGACAACGAGTTTATTCAGCAGGCTGTTGTCTCTACCTAATATAATTTCTTGGCCATAGGTTAAAGAGGGGGAGATTTTGGCCCTCATAACTGCTATTAGTGGAGACAGACTTGGGCCCAGTAAGTGTTTCGCTAGTTTTGATAATGTCACATGAAGAGTCAGGGCTTTTGCTTCTATTTCTCCTCGTTTCATGAAACAACATCTAGTGTCGATGTGTACCTCTAGGCACTTATAGGAATGTTCCTTCGTGATTCTGTTGCTGCTGTAGGACCATCCTCCTCCCTGATGTTGTTTCTGCCCATATGCTAGGCCTTGGATTTAGTCATACTCACTTCTAATTTGTTGGCCGTTGTATAGATGTACAGCTGATCGAGTAGCCGTTGAAGACTAACTCTTGTATAACTGAACAGAGCAAGATCATCAGCGTACAGCAGATTACTGATCCTGGTTCCACCTTTTTTTGGGGATTGACTCTTGATGACATCAAGTGACTGTGGTAAGTCTGCAACAAATAAGTTATAAAGCAAGGGGGCAAGCACGCACACCTGCTTCACTCCTTGTGATGTCTTTATTTTTTTGGATATGCAGATTCCATTCCCCAGTTTAATACGTACCCATGTGTCAGAATGTAGCTGGATTATGGCCTCCAAAAGGTTCTGAGGCATTCCCCATCTTTATATCTTAGACCACAGGGATCCTCTTGGAACTCGCTCAAACGCTGCCTTGAAAACAACAAAGCAACAGTATATTAAACATTTTGAGGCTGTTGCTTTATCCGTTAGAACAGATATTGCAATGAGAATAGTAAGTATCCATGATTTAGCCATGAATCCTGTTTGATTGAGGGGAGTTAACCGATGTTGTTCCATCCATAGCAATAAATCTTCCAGTAGCAGGCTGGCATGGTATTTGGCATCACTGTCGAGGTGGGCTATCAACATATAGTCTTTTGGGTCTGATCTTGTGCCTCCTTTGTAAATCAGGTGTATTATGGCGCCTCGCCATGAGTCTGGTATCTGTGAGGTCCTCTCGCAGTAGTCAAAGAATGTGGAAAATTGCTCAGCCCAGAATGGGATGTCTTGTTTGTATAAGGCCTGTAGCAAACCGTTAGGCCCGGTGCCCCATCCGATCTTCTTTTTGTTATGGAATGTACTATTCGGCATGTGAAAGTGGTCTGGTACACTGATATTATGATGCGAAGAGTCCCAGTGTTGAAGGGGGTCTCTAATGTCTGTCATGGGTGTCGTTCTAACACTGATGTCCATGGAGCTATCTTCCTCCTCGGGGACAGTCAGGATCGAGGGGACCAAATCTTGACAAAGGGATCTGATCCCAGTTGGGGGTTCCATTTTCACCCTGTTGTCCATTTGGCTGGCTTCCACTTCAGTTGCTTCAAAATGAGTGATTAAAAATTATGCCCATTCTGCTTCCGATATTTTGGCACAGCCTTGCCTCTTTGTTTGTTCACAAGAGACCAAAAGCCTCTGGAGTTAGGATTCTTACGGGCTTGGAGTAATGTTGTCCAGAAGTGCTCTGAATGTTTGCGCTTCTCTGCAAAAATTCCCTGCCTGTAAGCTATCTGTGCTTTCTTGAATGCAATGAGGGGCTCTCTGACCCCTAGGGATTTCCAAACTCTTTTCAGGGCTATGTTGAATTTTTCTTAAAATCCTTGATCGTTGTTGTAGTGATAATATAATTGCAAATCGCATATTGAGGGGTGGGTTGATGGAATTTTGTGAGTAATTGCATAGTGAAGTTTGTCTATGCTGTAGTTGGTGATGCATTGTTTGTGCTATTTTTATCTAAAAGCGCCCTGCATGCAGCCGTAGTAATGCCAATGGAGGAATTGGTCCATTTGAGCCTTTTACACTTCTCCTTGTATATTCCATGAGTTGTCGACCTTGCCACAGCATGGTGTGATAGATTAAATAACAACATGATTATCTGTGGGCGATGATCACTCTCTGCCCTCGGAGCAATATGATCATTTTCAACCAAGGAACATTTCGTCATTGCAGATGGAGTAATCAAGGAAAGAGCGTCTTTGCCCATTGGCTCTTGTCCAGTTAGGTGGCTTATCTTGTGAGAAGCAACTGTTATGTATTCTCCAAACTTGCTATATGTGCAGCCACTAGGTTTGACCTGTACAGTGATGCTTTGGTCACTCCCTGGATTAATTTCCTCGTGGTCTTCCAGAAGATCTTAGAAAAGATTTGT
The DNA here is from genome assembly GCA_963921515.1 of Calotriton arnoldi. Lineage (NCBI taxonomy): Eukaryota > Metazoa > Chordata > Amphibia > Caudata > Salamandridae > Calotriton > Calotriton arnoldi. The sequence continues at coordinate 5,971,205 of CAWUFW010000073.1, read as the reverse complement.
ATTAAAGTCCTCAGTGATCAAGCATGCTGCTGTGGGATAAAGCACAAAGTTTGCATTAAATGATTCAATTCCGAATCTCTTCCTGGAATTTGGACTGATGTACACGTTTATCAGTAGTCTCAGTTGCTGCAAACTTGACCTACTAATCTTTATTCAGAACAGCCAGTTCTCCTCAAATACTAACAAATCGATGGATACTTTTAACTTAATTGAGCAGTAGATCGATAGCCCGCCTTTTGATCTACCATACTTGTGATCCCAGCTGGCTGGTGTTCTGTGCTCTAGGTAGCCTACTATTGGAATGTTTGTCTCAGCCCATGTCTCCTGGACGACTATAAATTTGTGATTCTTTAAGATCATAATCATTTCTGGAGACTGGAGTTTCTGTGTGAGGCCATTGATGTTCCAGGAGCACAAGGATAGTGATGTTATACTGACACAGGCGGATGCTTGAAGACTGATTCAGTCGAGGCTTCTGTTGACCAGTGCTGCTGGCTGCCAAGCCCAGTCTTCCCCCATGTGGTCTGGGATTTGCACCCTTTGTTCCCTGTGATTCGTAATGACACTGATGGAGCAAGGACTCACAAATGAGACTTGCTCGGATACAATCCTCTCACAGTATTAATTTATTAAACTTGTATTGTTTGTACTAACTCTTGCATACACTACATAAGTAGCAAGGAAGCTTGCCTATGTGTTTAAACTAACGAATAACGCTTGTCTTTTTCTAAAATGGCCGCTAAAACGCGGGAACTTTACTGCGCATGTCTCAACCATATCACGTGTTGTGACGTCTTTCTTTGCTTGGTGGGAAACTCCTGCTTCTGCGCAGTGTGCATTAAAATGGCTGCTTGATGTTTTCACATGCTACAGCTTGCTCTCGTGTTATAATTAAAATGTCGTTTCTCTAACGCTATTAATGCGGGATAGAATTTATAAATAAATGGGAATAGAATAGAAAGAGTGGGTATACAGTGAAACATTTTATTTGTGATTTTAATATTTTCTTCTTTGCTTTTATTAGTTCGTAAACTTTGGGCCTGGGGTTTGGTGAACTGAAAACTTGTGTGACAATGATCCTGCACATGCGCCCTGCATGGCTGCCCAGAAAGAAAAGGATGAAGTCAACCTGGACGTCGTCCAAGGCCATGACCTGATGGCCGACATCGCTGTATCCATGATGTACCAGTTGAAACGCAACAATGTATATGAATTATGTATAAAATTGTCGTGAGACGGGTGGGAAATAAAGCAAATGTAATAAAATTGATGGGCGGTATTTTATAACAGTGGGCTTTAAGAAATCGAACCAAATCAATATGGTGTGAGGATCAACCCCCTGTCCCTGTCCAATCAGAAATAGTGGTCCCATATTTTTGCAACATTAATGGGAGGTACATGGGCATAGAAAGGTATAATAGAATATAGCATTAGTTAATTAACACACAGAAGACCAGACGCAGAAGACGAGAACAGGCGTTCTTCGAGACTAGACGCAGACAGGCAGAAGCTCCAGACCGACAAGCTGATCGATTGCAGACTGAACCGTGGTCCAGAGAGGTCCTGAGGAGGGGGGCGGCGGAGTCCATTAGAAGGAAGGCACGGGGAGTCGAGGAGAAGTCAAGTATCAGAGAGGGGAACGACGCAGGCGTCGTTGGTAGAGAGGTCACCGGTCCTGTCCTGAACCTGAAGGAGGTCTTTGCTCTTCATCCTTCCTGGGTCCCATCTTTTCCAACTCCTTGGCCAAGGGGTTTGGTTCTCGCACTTTAGGTAAATATACTTGCAATCTTTAGCTGCGCTGCTGTCTCTATCTTCTCCTTTCTGAGGGACCGTCATTGATCAATAATTATTATTCTATGCTTCATCCTTGATATGCGACTGAGTATCATATGGTTCTGTATTTACTCTGCTAAAATCTTTAGATAAACATTTTAAAACTTCCTGACTCAGTGGTTATTTCAGGATTATGTACTGTAATGAATGTCACTCATTTTAAACTTCCCAATTAGCAAAGGATTCATTGGTAAGTCATTACTTTCAATCAGAAAGGTAATTGGTAGCAGGGATTTTTGATAAAGAGTACAACTGACTCCCCAGCGTAAGTATTAGCGTAGTATGAATGTATGGGCCCAAGTGAGTATTTGGTGTGTGAATGCTGTTTGCTAATATCGCGCTGGATCAACACGACCCTGGACATTTTTTAGGATTGAAAACGGCTTCTTCCTACAAGATACTATACTATCTGGGGATATTACTAATACTGAAGGATAGCCTGTATCTTTAAAGGGGATTATTTTGATGCCCCATGAGCTGAATAGCTCTGTTCTTGATAGGATTTGCTGTGTGACTGTTATCAGGATTAGTGTAGCTAGCGTGGGTTCTGTAATTTGATGACTTTTAGGAGGAAGAAATTCAATTGCTATGATGTCACTGGACTTCAATCCAATGTTTTTAAGTCGAGCCTAGCCAACGCTCACGCGCTGTCTGGAAGACCTGCTGTAATCACAATATGGAGTGTAATCCCGCCTGCTGCTTGGGATTGGTTCACTCCTGCATCCCTCTTGTTTGCTGGCTCCTCGTTGGTCAGTAATCCCAATACATCACTTCCATTTATCGGACAGCTGCACCGCCCAACTACAGTTTACTTACCCTATGAGTGTTTTTATGTTATTTTGGAAGCAACCTCTTTTTTCTGTTTGTGTTATACTGTGTTTGCTTATTTTTATTACTGTGTGCCGCCGTTTATTTAATCATCATGGCACCCGCTTCATGGGCTGCCCTGCGCATAACTTTTATCTGCACAGGGCCCACGCTTCATGTTTCAGCATGGCGGCCGTGTTTGTATTTTTTTTTTTTTTTATGCATGCACTCCACTCCAAAAACACTCCCCTCCACTGCCCCTTCCAGATAATTACAAGTTTTCCCTTGCGGCTAGCCGCTTCTGTAGTCCGCTGTTGGAGACATGACCCGCAAGTCGGTAAGCCTCCAGGTCCAGCGTGCGCATTGTTCTTTCTTTCCCTCTTTTACCAACCGCACCACCGTGAGTATCCTAAACCCTTTCAAACCATGCAGCACATAAGAATTGGTGACACATAACAAGTTATTAGTTTTGAGCTTGGTCACTTAACCACAATTACTCTCATCTCTTCTGTCCCTTAACCACCTGAAAGTTTTTTTTCCTTATAGGTTTCTGAGGCAACCCAATGTACTTAATCTGTTATTGTTCTTTCCAATAGAAAGCAGATTGATGCATGTCTCATATATTATGGCTCTGATTTACTTTTCTATGCTTTGTTTCCACACCTGTTCACTTGTGAGATTTCACTGAGGATTTGCTGTTGATGCCGTCAGAAATAATTGTATGCCTTGTTTTGTCTAGTGCGAGTGTGGCTGGTGCGAATGTGTGTGCAGGCTCCGGTGTGTTTTTGTCTGGTGTTTTTATGTGGCTGGTGTGAGTGTGTGTACAGGCTCCAGTGTGTTTTTGACTGGTGTTTTCCTGTGGCTTGTGGAGTGTTTGTGCAGGTTCGGGTGTGCTTGTGTCTAGTGTTTCCTGCGGCTCGTTGGAGTGTGCGTGCAGGTTTGTGTGTGTTTGTGTCTGGTGCTCCTGTGGCTGGTGTGAGTGTGTGTGCAGGCTCCAGTGTGTTTTTGACTGATGTTTTCCTGTGGCTGATCCCTGCCTTTGTGTTTTGTTTTCTGTTCCCAGAGGCAGTCCTGTGCTCTGGACAGCAGGGCAGGAACCAGAATCGACAGTGGCAGGTTGCAAGCAGGGTGATCACTGGTGCCTCTCTGCCCCTCTGGAAGGCTGGGACTTCTCCTGGTCTCAAGCTGCAATGAATGCATGCACCTCTCCAGCTGCAGGACATGTCAATGCGCTTTACTTTATATATGGTGTTGTGCTGCAGTGATGCCGTGGATCTGAGGGTGGGGCAATAAAAACTTCATGAATAACTTTTATTACTTTTGAGCATGTCATATCGTGTTCTGCCATTTCTAAGTACTATAATTAATTAATTTAATAGTTACCCAATATATGATATTCAGTTCACGACCTTAGGAAAAATGTAAGACTGAGTTGTTCTTAATTCAGACTTGTGATCTGGCAACAACTGCTTTGTTCAAGCAGTGAGTGTTGGCTAATGTTAAACTCATGGAGTTCCCCCCTCATGTTTAATGGAAATTATACGTCACAACAGCCCATCAAAAGATAAACTTTACGTGACCTACTCTGCAGGTTTAATTGGATGGGAAGTCAAGTTGGGTTGCTTTGCCCACAACTTGGATGGTTACCCCAACTGCCTTTTTAATTTTGGCGCTTACAATCTTTAAGCACCCTTTTTTTTCTACCCAAAGAGCAGTCCAAATTGTGGCCAGCTAAAACTTCCATTGCGCAAATGCTCCACTACCTTCACAGAACACAATTATTATTATTTTTTTTTAATCCTCATTCGCCTCAGACCCCAGTTGACAAAATAAGGCATCGTTACCGTAACTCGGTTTTAAGGAGACGTAGGCTATCGAAAGGGGACCAGGAGGATTCGCCCCGCCTACCGGTACACAACAGTCCTAAAATGTCACTGGCCCCATGTTGGAAAGGGGTGGTCACACTCTCCTCCGGTTCAGGTATAGCCGGTGACTGTTAATGTTGGCCTATAAAGGGATGAACACTGCGGGTGGGCCAACACAGTCAGGGAGTTTCAAAGAGGCCTAATCATAGGATCCAAATTATTTTAAACGTGACAACTCAAAATCCTAAATTATAACCCCCAAAACTAAACCGTAGACCATGTTAATAAACAATCCCATATTGCTTTCTTCTTACTGTTCTGCGATCTAACCAAATCTGTCCTTGACGTTTTAAATAGGGAGGACAGCCATTCCGAGTGTGTAGGAGGTGCGACTTCTACCCATCTCTTGCAGATTTCCCTCCTAGCTAGCAAGATCGCATAAAAAAGGAACCCCCTAGCAGGGCCCATTATCTCACTAGATATACCAAAAATTATCAGAGCAAGAGTGATTTGGACTGGAAATCCCAAAATGTCAGCAATGGTTGCACCTACTTTTTCCCAAAATTCTGTTATCACTGGGCATTCTTTAAACATGTGAATGTCAGAGGCACTTTCTAAATCACATTTCTTACATCTGACTGGAGGTCCCTTCGATATTTTGGACAATCTTAACGGAGATAGATAACCCTATGGGTTGTAAACAAGTGGTTCGTCCTCAGCCAAGCTGGTTTTACAACGGCAAACAGGGTATTAAAGGAAGTTTGCCACAGGTCTTCCCACTGTTCGTCTGGCTTGGAGACCCCCACAGTTCTTCAGCTAATTTAAAGTCTCCATCAATAGCTTCCTCTATGGACCAATATAGGAAAGAAACCTCTCTCTTCCCCGCCGGTCTTACCACTAGCTGCTCCTCAAGGGTGTTTCCTATGCCTATAGGTTTTTTTAAGTTTTGGGCCCAACTCTGCAGCTGTAAATATTTAAACCTGGACATGCCCTCTTCTAACCTATTGTGTAATGATAGCCATTATGTAAGTGAGCCGTCAGGCGCCAAATCCCCCCACACCTTCAGTCCCGCTGTTCTGAGTGGTATAGCTAGTCTGTCTTTCAGGCACTCTGGAACCCCCAGGGAGTCCCACAGGGGGGCCCGACTGGAAAAATAGCTAAGACCAGTGCACTGTTTAATTCTAGCCCATGTTCGAGCCATCCCCAGCAAGACTTTCAACCTGATCTTTTTGAAGAACTTCTGTTCTCCATATTTAAAAAGAAATCCCTCCTGCGACAAACCCACGCCCTTTAGCATAGCGGAGAACATGGCCCCCACCCCTGTATGGTCTGAAGTTTTCAACAGCATTCTCGAGTGCGACAACTGAAACGCCCATGCATAGTACTGCAGGTCGGGGAGTGCAAGGCCCCCCTTCTCCCTCCTGCACCTCAGCTTCTTCCAGGCGATCCTCGTGGCCCTATAAGCCCAAACAAATGAATTAATTGTTTGCTGAAGCTTATTCATCGCCAATTTTTTTAAATGTAAAGGAATCGTATGGAAACAGAAGGTAATTTTTGGTAATATTACCATCCTAACCAGGTTGATCCTCCCCAGAATGGTCAATGGGAGATGGGCCCATGATTTCATTAGTTTCTGGCATTCCCTGGAAACATTTGCCAAGTTAGTCCCTGAGATCTTATCTATGTCCTGAACAATTCTGATCCCCAAGTACCTCATGTCACACTTGGTCTGGTGCTGACACTCCGGCAGGTTCCAAGACATGATCTCTGCACAGAACACAATTTCACCAATTTAGTGGGTTTGGCTTCTGGATAGTGCATATATGTGGCCACTCAACATCCCTTCAAACGTTGGTAAACATCACACGTATACAGACATCCTTACCCTCAAATCCATTCCGCATAAGTCCACTACACACAACACATTTTAACCTCTTATAATAATATGCCACTCAATTCAACTGCGCACATTTCCGCATCACATCATCAGTCGCGGTCCGTGTAGGAGTGCCGGCCGGCGGTGACGTGGGGCGGGGAGGGGCAGGGTGGGGGTAGCAAAGTACGGATTACGGACCTATACAGGTAAGTAAACATTTAAATCAATAAAACGAATTTCGTTGCGCGCACTGCATCGCCAAATGCGATACAGTGCGCGCAACGAAATTCATTTCATTGATTTAAATGTTTACTTACCTGTATAGGTCCGTAATCCGTACTTTGCTACCCCCCACCCTGCCCCTCCCCCGCCCCACGTCACCGCCCGGCCGGCACTCCTACACGGACCGCGACTGCACATCATTCCACTCTATTCCACACAATTACAAGCCACTAACATAAACTACACATAATTCCACTCCACTCCTAACCATATAATTACACTCCACGCAACACAATTCAACTCCATATAATTTCACTACACATAATTGCACTCCAACCCACATCTCACGCAATCAATCAAACAATCAATCAGGGATTTGTGAAGCATGCTACTCACCTGTGAGGGTCTCACGGCGCTGGGGGGGATGGCGTGCAGCTCCAGATCAGCCAAAGAGCCAGGTCTTGAGGCTCCATCTGAAGATGTGCAGAGTGGGAGAATGTCTGATGTTGAGTGGGAGCTCGTTCCAGGTCTTTGCCGTGATGTAGGAGTAGGCTCTTCCACCCCCTCTGGCTCTGCGGATACGCGGGGTTTCAGAGAGGGCGAGGTCTGCGGAGTATAGGTTTCTCTTGGGTACGTGGAAGGAGACTCTTTCGTTGAGTTATTCGGGTCCGGTGTTATGGAGGGATTTTTAAGTGTGAGTGAGAAGCTTGAAGGTTACTCTCTTCTCGACGGGGAGCCAGTGTAGGTCTCATAGGTGCTGGGTGATGTGTTCATGTCGTGGGATGCAGAGGACGAGTCTGGCAGTGGTGTTCTGGATGGTCTGGAGTTTTCGGAGCAGGGATTTGTTGATTCCGGCGTAGAGGGTGTTTCTGTAGTCCAGTCTGCTTGTTATGAGTGCATGGGTGATGGTCTTTCTGGATTCGGGGGGGATCCACTTGAAGGTCTTTCGAAGGATGCGGAGGGTGTTGAAGCAGGTGGAGGAGACAGCGTTGATCTGTTGGGTCATGGTGAGGGAGGAGTCGAGTATGATGCCGAGGTTCCGGGCTTGGTCCGTGGGAGTGGGGGGTTGCCGAGAGCAGTGGGCCACCAGGTGTTGTCCCATGCTGAGGGGGTGGGTCCAAGGACTTCTGTCTTCTCCTAGTTGAGCTTCTGGCAGCTGCTGCTCATTCCTTCCTGGAAGCTGAGTCTGGTGGCGTTGGGTTGCTTCATGAGGGAGAGGATGAGCTGGGTGTCATCGGCGTAGGATACAATGCTGAGTCCATGCTGTCTGACGATGGCGGCGAGGGAGGCCATGTAGATGTCCAAGAGCGTGGGGCTGAGCGATGATCCTTGGGGTACTCTGCAGTTGATCTCAGTGGGTTCGGAGAGAAAGGGTGGGAGTCTGATTCTTTGGGTCCGGCCTGTGAGGAAAGAGCAGATCCAATTGAGGGCAGTTTCCTGTATGCCGGCATCGTGGAGTCTGGCGGTAAGGGTGCGGTGGGAGACAGTGTTGAAGGCTGCAGAGAGGTCTAGTAAGATGAGGGCCGCCGTGTGACCCTGGTTGAGGAGAGTGCGGATGTCGCCTGTGGCGGTGAAGAGGGCAGTCTCGGTGCTGTGGTTGATGCAGAATCCGGATTGGGAGGAGTCGAGTATGGAGTTAGCTTCGATGAAGTTCGTGAGCTGGATGTTGACGATCTTCTCTGTGACTTTAGCCATGAAAGGGAGGAGAGAGATGGGTCTGTAGTTTTTGAGGTCTGTAGGGTCAGCAGAGGGCTTCTTGAGGAGGGGCTTGACTTCTGCGCATTTCCAGTCGTCGGGGAATGTGCCGGATTCGAAGGAGGCATTAATGGTGCGTTGTAGCTCGGAGCTATGGCGGCGGCGGCTCTGTGGAAGATGTGCGCCGGGCAGGGGAACGCGGGGGCTCCTGAGTGGATGTTCTTCATGGTTGTGGCAGTGTCTTTGGTAGTGACCGGGGACCAGGCGGATATGCTAGGCTGGCTGGCGTTGCTGAAGGTGGGTGTGGCTTTGGTGTCTGGTGTCTGTTCGGTGAAGTTGTCATAGAGGGTCTTGATCTTGAGATGGAAGTAGGAGCCGAGTTTGTTGCAGAGGTCCTGGGAAGGTGTGATGTCTGAGGATTTGCTGGGGGGTTTGGTGAATTCCTGAATGATGCTGAAGAGTTCCTTCAAGTTGCTGGAGTTGGCGAGGATTTTGTTCTGGATGAAGGTCCTTTTGGTGTATCTGATGCATTGGTGGTATTCTGTCATGGTGCTCTTGTAGGTGGTATGAGCTTCTGGGGTTTTGGGGTTTCTCCATACTTTCTCGAGGCGTCTGCAGGTGCGTCTGGATTCTCGGAGGCCCGTGGTGAACCAGGTGGCTTTCATGGGGCGCAGTCTTTTGGAGTTGCAGAGGGGGGCGAGTTTGTCTGCGCAGTTGGTGATCCATCTGTGTAGTTCGCTGGCTGCCGAGTTGGCGTTGGTCGTGGTGGGAGGGGGATCGTGGTTGAGGGTGGAGTTGAGGTGCTCCTCATTGACCTTGCTTCAATTCCTTCATGGCTGGCATGGTGTAGGTTTGTGAGCTGTGTTTTTTTTTAAGGAGAAGTGTACGCAGTGGTGGCCTGTCCAGAGGGTTTGCTTGGTGTGGCTGAAGTGGATGTTGTTCCCTCCTGCGAAGATGGGGTCGAGTGTCTGTCTTGCCTTGTGGGAGGGGGTGGTGACAAGCTGTTTCAGTCCAATGTTGGCAAGGTTGTCCAGGAGGGCAGTGGAGTTGGGGTCGCTGGGGTTGTGGAGGTGGACGTTCAGGTCTCCCAGCAGTATGTAGTCCATGGAGGCGATGGCGTGGGGTGCGATGAGGTCTGTGATGGTTGTGGTGAACTTGGTTCGAGGTCCGGGGGGTCTGTAGGTGAGGGTGCCATGTAGGGTCTTTCTGGGGCTGGTCTGGATCTGGAAATGGATGTGTTCCGTGGGGGACGAGGAGGCGTTCGTGCTGGAAATGGTGAGTAGGAGGGAGTCCTTGTGAGGGATGGCGAGTCCTCCTCCTGGGTGGTTAGGGCAGTCCTTCCTCTGGATCTTGTATCCGTCGGGGATGGCAGTTGCGATGTCGGGGGCGGAGGAGGCATTTGTCCAGTTTTCCGTGAGGAAGGCAACATCTGGCGAAAGGGTGTCGAGGAGGTCCCAGATCTCTACTGCGTGTCTGTGCAGGGAGCGTACGTTGAGGAGGATGCAGCTCAGGGGTTTAGGTGCGCTGGTGTTGGGAGGGTGGGTGGAGGTCGTGGGGGTTTGGAGGTTGGTGAAGGTTCGGCGGCAGTGTCTGCAGGAAAACTGTCCATGTGTGGTGTCCAGCGTTGACAGCTGGCAGTTGTTGTTTCTTCCGGGGTTGAGTGCGTGGAGAGCGGCTGAATCATATCGGAGGGGAGTCGGAGAACCAGGGTCTCTGGCACTGTTCGCGGTTGGGTCGCGGGTGGGTAGCGGTCGGGTCACGGACGGGCGCAGCCGGGCTTGCCTTTGGCGCACCTTCGGCACACCCGCTGCGCTCGGCCATGCAGCTGCCGCAGAGCGGCCACGATTAAGTAGTGGACAGGCGAGTGAGCGCAGCTGGGAGGCAGGAGCGGGAACCGGCAGGGGGGAGGGGTCACGGGGGCAGCGGCGGCAGGAAAATGGCAGGGAAACAGCACAGTAAAGAGAAAAAGATTAAAAACACAACAAAGCATAATAAAGGGAAAGAAAAAGATTAAAAGATGCAACAACGCACAATAAAGAGAATAAAAAAGATTAAGAGACACAACAAGGCACAATAAGAGAAAATAGATTAAAAAACAGCAGAAAGACAGAGAACAGGCACAATAGCCAGAACTAGACAGACAGAAAAAGAAGACAGAGACGGCTGGCCGAGCGGACCTGCAGAAGAGCAAGGCTCTCCCACTGGACCACCAGGGATGAGGTGCAGGCAGGAGCCTGCGGGTGGAGGAGGGCCTCGAACACCTACCTGAGACCAGAGAGGTGCTGGGGCAGCGGCGCAACAAAGGGGCTGCGCGAGGGGAGAGCAGAGTTCCCTGACCAGGAGGTCAGAGGTCTTGCTCAACCTGTTCGCGCAGCGGCCACCATTAAGTAGGGGATGGGGAAGAGAGCGCAGCTGGGAAGCGGGAGCGGGAACCATCGGGGGGAGGGGCCGCAGGGGCACCAGCGGCAGGAAAATGGCAGGGAAACAGCACAGTAAAGAGAAAAAGATTAAAAACACAATAAGCCCTATCAAAACTAAAAAATATATATAAACTAGGAAAAACAGAATAATCAGAACTTCTGTTATTCAGAGCAAACTATTGACTGTTTTTATATTTTGCTAAAAAAAAAGTGGAGTAGTTTGAATTTCAGAATTAAGATTTCTAATGTGTTATTTTAAATAGTCCCTAAACTGGGCCCGCGTGGATGTGCTGTTGAACATCGATGCCATGTGTACATGAACCGCCCTAGCAGGCGTCCAAACGCGCAGCTTCAGTGTAATCAAAGCACCAGGGGACCACAAATTGCGGTACATTCTTTAAAGGCCATTTTGTTCATCGAAGAAAGCTTTCTTTTGTGCTCTTCCTCCTCCTTGAGACGTGTTCTTTCTCGACCGTATAATTGAGACGTTTTTTTCAGCTTCCTCGCACCTGGTGAGGTGCACTGGCGATGATCGAGGAGAGTTTAACCAAGAGAAAAAGACCATAGCGTGTTGTTAATAACGGGCTTTTTTCTAAGGGGTGTAGGGGACCCCGGGATAGTTTGTATGCATCGTTTTTCCGCAAATAATCGCCTAGAAGTCTTGTATAGAAAGCTGGCATCTGTACACGTTTTATCACAAGCACGTGTACAGAAAAAACTGGCGCGTGGTCGCCATTCTCCCAGCGCGCGCACCCGAAGGTCACCCTCATTGAAATTCCTGACCTGAAACACTGCAAGGTTTGCGCAGAATACCAAACCAAGAGAATAACCTCTTCAGAATGTGTTATGAAAGCAGTATTATGTTTGCTGCAGGTCCTAAGCATTTTATATCAGAGCAACAGAATTAATTGCCGGTAGGCAGAGGTGGAAATAGTACATTAGCAACGGAACATAAGCATGCATCTTGTTTACGCCCCCGCTTGCGGCATAGACTACTAGAGTGTGTCCGCGAGACCTAATGTGAAATAATATTAAAGCACCAAGAGCTTCCATGTATGGAATGCGAATCCAGATTAAATAATGGGCAGCAAAGAATTTTCCGCTTTTTTGTCCCCCTTATTTTCAATGAAAGAATGTTTTTACTGCAGACTCGAGTATTCACGACTTAGGCACATTACTCAATTCAAAGAAATCTTTATTCGGATTAAAAAAAAGTCTCCATAAAAGAGTGGCACGGATAAAAAAATACAAAAATATCATAAAAAATATTCGCATTTAATACTCATACAGGATAATCTCATGACATGAACAAGTTAAATTTACAGGTCACAGAACCCCAGACATCCCAAGGTATGGGCTCAATAGCAAACAAATATAAAAACATTTTCAAAAACAATTGATATGAGAAAGTTAATTAAAACATTGAATAATATTAAAAGCATAATTTTTGGGCTGTTCATCTTCATATGTTAAAATGTCCAGGAATAGCAGCTGTTTCCTTCTTTGGATAGCGACTCGTTAACATAAGTCTATATTATCAAGATTACGGAAACAATTAAAAGCATCTTTATGATAAATCATTTTATTTTTTAAGAACTGTGGCAGCAATATTTGTTTCCTCAAATCCCTATAATAGTTACTAAAGTGTATAATGTGCATTTTGGATTGACTGGATTTGCCATCGCATGGGCGTTTGGGTAACTTTTGAGAACTAAAGCCCATCTGGGGAAAAGCAGACAAAAAGTGCAGTGTGCCTATTCACAATCTTGTGAGATAAAATCTGTGTTGGATGCTCTATACTATAGTAAGGTAGATCTGGGCACGTAGTTGTATGCATAAGCCAACCATGATATTCTTGCTCCATATTCCAAAGTCAGGTAGTCTGTTATCATATCTTTGGTGAATTTGGTGCCATCTTTACTCCATATATTATGCCAGAGTGTGATGGGGCTTGTCTGCAAGCCGTCGTCTACATACGGGGCCACTAATTCCTTATGGGCTATATAAGAGGAGGTTGAGCAAGGTACTGCTAATAGCCTAAAAGGAAAAAGGTTTTCCTGTGTCTGCAACAATTTGTAGTATGTCAGGCCCCACAGGGGGGCTCCGTAATTTACACTAGGGATGCATTTACTTCTGTATATGGTGAGCAGCTCTCTAATGGGCTTACTTATTTTACTCATAGTACACAAGATGTAGGAAAGTGTGCATTCCTGTGGGTTGAATTTGCAATGATGGTGGTAAATTTTGTTATAATGTAGGACCATACTCTCCCATGCTCAGTACTAACATCATTAATATTCTATACTACTCTTTCTCAGTCTCAAAGATGTTTTTTTTACAAAACTCAATTTTTGCCTGTGCTTTCATTTAGTCCCATACTTTAAGGGATTAGAATAGTTGAAATAATGGGGTGCCACTTTCTTTTGGATAAGTAGATGGCTGCAATCCCTGTGTAAATTGTGTTGCTCTATTAGATGGACGAAAGAGAGGGCACCTCATTTTGACTGCTGTGAAATTGTGCACCAATTTTGTGCTTATATTTGCACTGAACTAATGTCTATAAACGTTATACTTATTTCAGGTCATTTGTGCAAAATTCCCTGGCATGAGTTCAAAATTGCCTGAAAACCAGTGCAAAATTTCCCACCACTTGTGCAGATCATGTGACTTGTTCATTGCCATTTAACATGACTAGAAGCTTGTGTAACCCTCGTTACTGAGATTTAATTTTAAATTGAGGTTTACTAATTGTTCACTCTTCCAAGCAGAATCTTTGGACGAGAAACTGATAAAACACAATAAAATAGTGAGGAACTAAAATGCACGTAGTAAAAGTTGATAAGGAGAATTTTGGAATACAACATAACAATTGAAGAGAAATATAAAGCTGGGTAACATAAGTCGTTTTGCACTTTTATGTTGCTTATGCAAAGTCTATGAATATACTGCTATGCAGGCTTGAAGATGATTGAATTTCTGTTCATTACCTCCCATAACTTGGATTGTGATGCAGAGGACTGAGGAGGCATAAATGAAAGAGGTATGTGAGAGTCACAGCTCTCATCTGATTCTCCAAGGACAGCTTAGCGGGACGTCCACCAAGATACCAAGATTAGGAACCTCGAGTTTACACCCAAGACATATGCCCAACGAGAATGGCTAGTCAGAGTTTTAGTGGTGTGAAAAAGTACACGATCACCACAATCTCATTTGTATGATGGGTCAGTTTTAGAAATCTGTAGAGCATCCATATATGTACCCTTATTTCCCTGAGGCGATTGCACAATTGGTCAACTGAGTGCCCTTTTATTTTAGTCCTTGTGTCATCTGCATCAAGAAGAAATAAAACTAATATTATCTGTCAAGTCAAGTTGGTGGTAGGAGGACAGTGTGTATCCCTGGGGAAAGTATTGATCATGATTTGGCCGATTTGTACGGTGGAAAGGCAAATTATTGCATTATTCTAGATAAAAATGTTTTATGAGGATTTTACATTTTCTCATTGTCATCATATGTGCAAAATAATGCCCCAGAAGTGGCACCTTCCAGAGGAGGTGGCCCTCCTGAATGACAGAATGTAGCTTAAAAGAGAAAAACAAAAATAAAGCTGTTTTGGGAGCAAGACCGTACCACACTGCCACGTCTGGAGGCTATTCTGAGAAATGGCCATACAGGTAATCTGAACAGGATGATGTGATGATCAATGCTGCTCAATGATCCTAAAAGATCTAATAAAAACTGTGTGTCCTCCAACACTTATGACATCAACCCCATTGTTGCAACCAAGCAAAGTCATCAACAACTCAGTAGTAAAGCCTGGATCAAATGCAGCTTGATAGGCATTAAAGATAATATTGCTTGAGATAAAACGTTTTAGCTGTAGAGCTGCATCACTCTTTGTTTAGAAGGAAGCATGATCTGTGTGATTGTGTGACGACAACTGTGAGTTTACCCTGATCAAGACAAGGTTTCTTTAGATAGGATTGTGCAGCATCCTACATAAATTTGTAAAGTATCAGAGCATGCAAGGAAGAGGCATTCATAAAATCTTTCTGGCCTAGGTGGTTTTAAAGAGGTTCATTTTTTGGGGTCATACATGAATTGAAAACAAGCCGCACCTAGAGAGAAACAGCAAGCAAACTGTGGTTCCTAAAGTACAGTCCAAGTTCATGTACAGTCATTTACAATGTGGTACTTATAATGTGCTACGTCTATCACATAGTTACTATGAAGAACATGCATCGTATAATATGCACCCTATTGAAGCTACGAGCCATGCAGAGGCACGTGGTGCTCCATTCTCTTCAGCAGCAATACAGTTATTTATCATGAATGGAACATATGGCTTTGTGGGCATCAGAAGTCTCCCCTGTGAAAGGGAATGGGATCAGTAATAAAAGTGCCTGCAAAAAAAGTGGAAGTAAGTTTAGTATTATAATACCATATGCCTTACTATAATATTAGTATGCACAACCACCCAACAATTGCAAGTTTTGCACCAAAGTCTGGGTGATGGAGGCTAGTAATTCAACCAAGAAGGTCGGATGCTCTTGTGAATAGTTATCTACTAAACTGCAACCATGAGCCCATTGATGTTCTATCCATCTGTTCTTGTTTGTTATATAATGTTAATTGAAAAAACACCCAATACTTTCAGGAACGGTAGTAACATTTTATTTAGGATTACTGCTTCACAGCTCTAACTGAATAACAATAAAATATTTTGCACAATACCTTAATTATTTACAAGGCCACTATTATTGATTGCATTTTTGGTGGTAGGCTGTACAGAGACACCTTCCAGGGTGGAAGCATCCACGGTATGGATTATGTAACAAGTGTCAATAAGCTTAATTTGTATCAAATGATGGTAGTTGTGCAACACCCACCATTCTCATCCTTCTCCACAAAAGATTAACAGTCATGCATCCAAACAAAACAGATGACTTTACCATTGACCACACCAATGATAGACTTTTCATCATAGAAAATTAGTCCCCAGGGCCTAACAAGGGTTGAGGAGGGGGGCCATGCAAACCCCCTCCCCTTTATTTGTAGTAGTGGCCCTGGGGGTTGGGATCCCTAGGGCCTAACAAGGCTATGTGCGGGGCATGGTGTGGCTCCCTCCCCTTTATTTTAAGTAGTGGCCGTGGTGGATGGGGTCCCCTGAGCCTAATAAGGCTCGAGGAGGGAAGCCAATGAGACCCCTTCCCTTTAATTAAAAAGAAACAGCCTTGTGGGATGGGGTTCCCAGGGCCTAATGAGGTTCAGGGAGGGGGCCTCCCCAGCCATGGTCCGTACAGGTAAGAGTGGTGGGGCCGGCTGAGGGGGGATTTTGACGGACATTGATCAGGGCAAATTATTTATTTATTTAATTTTCCAAGGTCATCTTCTGTCGAAATCCCCCCTCACCGGGCCTCCCTGCCTTACCGCTCTTACCTTTACAGGCCGCGGCTGCAGCTCCCCTTTAACTAAATAAAATGGCCCTGGGAGATGGGGTCCTCAGGGCATAATAAGGCTCTGGGAAGGGGGCCACTCGCCCCCCTCCCCTTTAATTTAAGTAGTGGCCCTGGAGGATGGAGTTACCAGGGCTTAATAAGGCTCGGTAGTAGGAACCTGCATGGCCCTCCTCCCCTTTCTTAAAAAAAAGGCCCTGGGGGATGGGGTCCCCAGGGCCTAATATGGCTCAGGGAGGGTGGCCACTTGCCCCCCATCTCCGTTAATTTAAAAAAAGGACCTGAGGAATGGGGTCCCCAGGGCCTAATAATGCTCGGGGAGGGGGGCACGTGGACCCCTCCTCTTTAAAAAACATAAGCTCCAGTGACCAACTCCTCTGCCGCGCACACCAAAGGCCGTGCATGGCGGCGTGTTGGCTCTACGTGTGGTATTAACATATTACTTTATGTCAAAAAAGTACCTAGAAATTCACTTAAAAAGTCAAAGGTTAAGGTAACATTATAGCTAAGAGTGATAAAAAGATATGTTTTTGTTTAAAAATTAAAAACCTTAGAAATTCACTGAAAAAAACAAAGGTTAAAGTAGTGTTATAGTTAGGTGAATATGTCAGCTACAACATTATTGTTGTGAACTAAAAAAACACAGAAATTCACCAGTTATGGTTAGCAGAGCAAACTGCGGTCAACCCCATGCTGTGCACGATGAAAGGTCATGCCCAGCGTGGGGTTGGCTGTCTGCGAGGGGGTTGGCTGCCTCTTGAAGGGTTTAGCCAAAGGCTGTGCGCAGCATGGGTTTGGGCTCTTGTGGGGGATTTGCTGCAGGGTCTGGCACAAGCTAAGTCACTCCCGTGCACAGACTTTGCCCACAAAAATGTTTTTGACCACTTCTTTATCAATCAACATGTATGGTGAGCAAAAGACCACCAAAACACTAGTAAGGAAGTCACACACTCACAGGTTCTCAATAGTCCCCTAGGGACTGTGAAATAACGTTTTCACTTTTTGCTTGCATTCGAAAAAAAAACTTGTCATGTTCTAGCACCCCATTAATCCTCCCCCAAAATGATCCTCCAATTTTTTTGTAAGTGTTTTGGAACACTTCCCTAGGTTCTGCTGGCCTTTCTTCTTGAGCAGGGTCTGGAAGACTTTCATATATGATTCTATTTACAGCTCCTAGGTTATGTAATAAAATGTGCACTTCCTCAAAGGATAAAACTCTTCACCCTTAGCATTTTGATATGATTTAAATGGCTTAACCCGTTATTACATGGGTAAACTGGATCCTCCAGCTTCTATTAGAACCTGTGGTGGTTGGGACATGCTAACCACTGCCACGCTAATATGTTAATGTAATGTAACAAAACAACTGAGACTTGAAGCGGAAGTAGGAAATGTAGAAGGGACGTACACTATGGATGACAGTGTTGTATAAAAATATAAGCAAACACCAACTGAAGCAGGAATTTAACAAAATTAACTATCATAATAAAGCGAATATAAATGCACTAGAGTGAAGGAACATATATACAAAAACATGAATATCTCACACTTGTTGAAGAGATAACAGAAATTAAGGTCAAAACAGCATGGTGATACTTCTGTTAAACATACCTTTTTGTGAGAGAAACGAGCACCAAGGGGCCGATTCCGATCTCGGCCGGTAGGGCTCCGAATCGGATTCGGCTTTACCGGATCCGATTCGGAGCCCTGTTTCCCGACCGAACCGTACGCGGGTCCGGCCGAGCGAGTACGATGCGGGTCGCCGACCGACTCGTCCGGGCGTCCCGACCGCTCCGACCGACTCGTTCCCGGCTCGGAACCGCACCGACCGACCCGCTCGGACTCGACTCGCACCGTGCAATGGAGACGTTCCCCGGCCGGGTAAGTACGATGCGCGCCGCGCAGCAGTCCGACCGAGCCGCGCACTCCGGCTCGAAAGAGCTGTCGGAGCCGTACTTTGGGGGTCCGTGTCGGACCCCCTGCTACGCGTGGCCGCGCGAGTCGCACACAGGGGGACCCATGGGTCCCCCTACCTGTGCGTGTACGGCGCGAATCGCTTCGCCGCGTACCCGCTGTAGGGGCGCACTTGTCCGACTCGCACCCATTGAGTCAATGGGAGCCCGCGTACGCGTTGTACGACCGGCTCCCATTGACTTCAATGGGAGTCCGACCGACTCGGGTCCGATGGCATACGTGAGCATCGTACTCGTTCGGTCGGACTGCACGGGTCCGATTCGGTCGGAAATCTCTCCGGGTACGGCTCGGTCGGAGAAATTTCCGGCCCGAATCGGAATCGACCCCTAAGTGTCTGAATGCCAGTGATAATAATTGTATAATCAGGGACCTCATCTAAAAGAGACGCATACTTAATATTTTAAAGTTACCTAGTCATTCTAATAATTCCTGAACAAATAGGTACATACATTTAGAATGTATCTTGGTAAAATTGACCTGAATGTACATGTGGATCCAACGTAAACAAATTCTCCTAGAGGCACTTATACAAAGTCCTATAGGATGCTGGTCATCAGTCCATAACGGTAGTAGTTTCAGATACCTAAGACTGACTGATTTGATACATTTATGTAGAACAGTGTACCTGAGAGTCCATAGATGCTAATCTAAAACTATGACCTCACAACATAAATAACAGTGTATTAATTTGTTGCTAGACTGAATCACACACAGTACAGGTGAAAATAAGACCTGCTGGAGTACAGATTAGTATATCAAACTTTTCCCCCAAAGGTGTATTGCTATTGGAGCATACCGGCTGCCACAGTACTACATACCTGCTCTCAGGAGGCTGTTGGCTCCCAGTAAACCAAAAAACAGTGTCGCAACCTAGCTGGTGGCTCAGCAGACTAATGCATCCACTACAGAAATCTGCATTTGACCTCATGGTCACAGGTTTGAATCTAAGAGGGTTCACTCAGCCTTTCATCCTTCTGAGATTGATAAAATGGCTAACATTGAGTAGGGTAACAGTAAACATTTGGTGTTCAGCACCAAGATGCCCCAGTGGGTGAACGTGTGCTTTACAAATACATGTTATGTTATCTTGTGAATCTGACAGCTCCCATGAGGTAGACATGCTCACCTCCAAGACGTGCTCAATCAATGAGAGATTCTTGCACCACATGAGAGAATCCCATGGGAGAGCCAGTAAATTAACTATCAATAATGCAGTAGATACTGGGACCCAGAGGTCTTAGGGGTCCAAATCAGCCAATTAATAGCTGTGTTTTTTTGTACTATCAAACCAGGTGACGGGGCCAGTTTCTTTCCTTAGGGCCCATTGCGTCATTGCTGCGCCTCCCGGAGACCATCTTTGTTTCATGGGGCTCAGAGGCAGACCGCCAAAAGCTCACATGTTTAGAGTACTCTCATGTTCAAAAAGAACAATTGATGGACAGAATGCAGAACAATATCATACATTCACCCCAGTACAGAGATCTGGGCTTAAATCCATCGTTTTTTTGCTCCCCGTGCTATTCCAATTTGAACCCAGCCATATGAAAATCAGTCTTGACCCTGCA
Organism: Calotriton arnoldi; assembly: GCA_963921515.1. Classification (NCBI taxonomy): domain Eukaryota; kingdom Metazoa; phylum Chordata; class Amphibia; order Caudata; family Salamandridae; genus Calotriton; species Calotriton arnoldi. The sequence goes on along the minus strand of CAWUFW010000073.1, from coordinate 5,951,492 downwards.
CCCAATGGGAACAGTCCAGCCTGAACTGCCAGGCAAGGTTCTCCCTGGACTGGAAACAAGCATCCTAGGACCGGTTTCGGGGTTTCACCCCCTCATCAGCCAGAATAGCTTAACTCCAGTGGTATAGAGAGCACGAGACCCATGTCTGGGCATACCGGTCCCACTCGGGGTGACAAATTCAAAAAGAACAATTGATGGACAGAATGCAGAACAATGTCATACATTTACCCCAGTACAGAGATCTGGGCCTAAATCCATCTACTTTTTGCTCCCCATGCCATTCCAGTTTGAACCCAGCCATATGCAAATCAGTCTTGACCCTGCACCCAATGGGAACAGTCCAGCCCAAACTGCCAGGACAGGTTGTCCCTGGACTGGAAACAAGCATCCTACGACCGGTTTCGGGGTTTCACCCCCTCATCAGCCAGGATAGCTTGACTCCAGTGGCAATGAGAGCACGGGACCCAAGTCTGGGCATACCTGTCCCACTCGGGGTGACAAATTCAAAAAGAACAATTGATGGACAGAATGCAGAACAATGTCATACATTCACCCCAGTACAAAGATCTGGGCCTAAATCCATTGTTTTTTTGCTCCCCATGCCATTCCAGTTTGAACCCAGCCATATGCAAATCAGTCTTAACACTGCGTCCAATGGGAACAGTCCAGCCCGAACTGCCAGGCCAGGTTCCCCCTGGACTTGAAACAAGCATCCTAGGACAGGTTTCAGGGTTTCATCAGCCAGGTTAGCTTGACTCCAGTGGCATGGAGAGCAGGGGACCCACGTCTGGGCATACCCATCCCACTCGGGGTGACAAATTCAAAAAGAACAATTGATGGACAGAATGCAGAACAAAGGATGATGGATTTAACCCAGATCCTTGTGATGGGGTGAATGTTCGCATTGTCCAGTATTCCGTCCATCAATTGAATCTATTGCGTATGTCGCCCTAAGTGGGTAGGGTATGCCCAGATGTGGGTCCCGTGCTCACTACACCACTGGATTCAAGCTAGCCTGGCTGATGAAGGGTGATGCCCTAAAACCGGTCCCAGGATGCTTGTTTCCAGTCCAGGGAGGACCTGCCTTGGCAGTTCCGGCTGGACTGTTCCCACAAGGAACAGGGTAAAGACTGATTTGCATATGGCTGGGTCCAAACTTGGGTGGTGTGGTGAGCAAAAGAATGATGGATTTAACCCAGATCCTTGTGACTGGGGGTGAATGTTTGCATTGTCCAGCCTTCGCTCCATCAATTGTATCTTTTGCATATGTCGCTCTAAGAGGGAAGGGTATGCCCAGACGTGGGTCCCATGCTCACTACACCACTAGATTCAAGCTAGCCTGGCTGATGAAGGGTGATGCCCTGAAACCGGTCCCAGGATGACCTGCCTTGGCAGTTCCGGCTGGACTGTTCCCACAAGGAACAGGGTAAAGACTGATTTGCATATGGCTGGGTCCAAACTTGGGTGGTGTGGTGAGCAAAAGAATGATGGATTTAACCCAGATTCTTGTGACTGGGGGTGAATGTTTGCATTGTCCAGCATTCCGTCCATCAATTGTATCTTTTGCATATGTCGACCTAAGTGGGATGGGTATGCCCAGACGTGGGTCCCGTGCTTACTAGACCACTGGATTCAAGCTAGCCTGGCTGCTGAAGGGTGATGTCCTGAAACAGGTCCCAGGATGCTTGTTTCCGGTCCAGGGAGGACCTGGCTTGGTAGTTCGGGCTGGGCTGTTCCCACAAGGAACAGGGTCAAGACTCATTTGCATATGGCTGGGTCCAAACTGGGGTGGTATGGTGAGCAAAAGAATGATGGATTTAACCCAGATCCTTGTGACTGGGGGTGAATGTTTGCATTGTCCAGCATTCCGTCCATCAATTGAATCTTTTGCATATGTCGCCCTGAGTGGGATTCAAGCTAGCCTGGCTGATGAAGGGTGATGCCCTGAAACCGGTCCCAGGATGCTTGTTTCCGGTCAAGGGAGGACCTGGCTTGGTAGTTCGGGCTGGACTGTTCCCACAAGGAACAGGGTCAAGACTGATTTGCATATGGCTGGGTCCAAACTGGGGTGGTGTGGTGAGCAAAAGAATGATGGATTTAACCCAGATTCTTGTGACTGGGGGGTGAATGTTTGCATTGTCCAGCATTCCGTCAGCCATGTCTGCAGAATTGTTTTTAGGCTGGCTGCATAATTACTGAACGCAAACACAATATAACTAATTTTTAGCATTATTGAAGTGGTTTAAAATACGATGTGTTAATTACAGTTATTTTAGTATTATTTGATTACTATTTTTTTTAAAAGGGTGATGATCAAATAAAAAAATTAAAATATTTGAGGGTTTATTGCTGTGCTTACTTGTTTGCTTTGTCTTCGCCTACGCAGTTTCTCCCTCATCGTTGCTCTGAAGCAGCTGTTCCATTGTCATTTAGCAGTTCACAAACCAAATAACTCTACAAACATTACGAATAAATAAAAAATAAATCAGCAGGTAACTGAATATCAAGGTAATTCATGCCTGGTGCCCGCAATAAATAGCGCCATATTCTCGCTGATATGTATATTGTACCAATAGATCTTCAAGAATGCGGACAGAGGAGCAAAAATGTAAATTGAAAAGTTCTTGAGAAGGAAAACACTTACAAGCCAACATTCTGTTAGGCAATTTATTTGAAATTAGCTGTGCAGCACACGGCAAATTATTTTGCGATTTCAATATGCTGAAGATGTTGGGAGTGGAAAATAAATCTTTATTGAACTACTGGAGCAAAAACATATTTCTCTACTCCAATAGTCCCTTTTCTTTTGGTATAATTGTGCCTTTGATGAAAGTTTCTCATCAGTATTTATAAATTACACAAATGAAAAAAAAAACTCTTTGAAGAACATGGCTATGGAGGAGAAGGCGAATAATTAATCTTGCCAAAAGGCAATGAAAGTGTGACATTGTTTTGTACAAAGCAATATCACTGCAGAATAATGAAGAACTGTGGGACAGAGAGGTAGAAAAGAGCCTGGCAGTGGGCGAATGGCACACATTCTTAACCTCGCATTTACAAATATAATTGAATACCTGGAAAATAATTGAAAATATCATAAATTAAAATTAATAATAATTTAAAAAAAATACTTTGAAGCTGCAGCAACAAACATTATAAAATCGAGAAAAAACCTTCGGCTTCTTGAGGCTAATTTATGGGGCCAAAGTTAGCACTGGGACAACTAATTGAAGAAGCAGTGGACCAGAGGCACTAACTTTTCACGCAACACTACCCAGCATCCTAGCAAAGTGTTGCTTTTTTAACACATTTCTCTTTGTTTACCCCTGCTTCAAATAGCCGTTAGTTGTTAACCCAATACCAGGTCTGACTATTTGAGTAGATCGTGCTTTGCGTCAAAACCTACAGGTGTTTGCACTCATCCATCCCTGTAATGCACCCATGATGCAGCAGCACAAAGCTTTTTTTGCCCTGAGAAAAGGCACCTTTCCTGAATAAAGCACCATTTGTATGTATGCATGTGGTAGTTCTATAGTGCAAATCTAGGCAAAAGCAGCATAGCGCTGTACAGGGACAAAGACAAGTCTAAATGAGAGATAGGAGAGGTAGCTGGTTTGTGGACTGTTATTGCATTGTAATCTAGTGATCTTTAAGGAGGTGCATCTTCATCTCTTTCCTAAATGGAGCAGCAGTGGGGCAGTTCTGATGGATACAGGAATGCTGTTTGAGATCCTGGTTATATAGATGGAAAAGATTTGCTGCCTTGTTTCATAATTTTTTTACACTTCTTAGTCTGATGGTGTCCTCACTGTGGGTGAGCCAGGAACCACCAGAGGTGGTGAGCTTGTCTGCAAGATAAGTGTGGTTGCTAGTCCTGAATGCTTTATAAATGACACAGCTCGTTTTTATGATATTGGGGACCAGCAAGGGGAAACAATGGAGTTAATAGGGATGGGGTCATGTGATCATATTCCTTCAGGCCCTGCAACTCTGTGCATTGCAACCAAGGCTATGTGCACCAAAGACATACAAAAACATGATTGAGAGAAATTGTGTTGTTGGTTGAGGGGGATGTGAGCCCTTCTCAGACAGCGGCCGCAATCCTTTGCAGAGTGAACCACAAAAAGTCACTAAATTACCCTGTGCTTAATGCCCTGGTAGCCTAAAACAAAAGCAGTCAAGCGTAACTTAGAGGCAATGTAGGAAGGATGTATGTAGCATACAACCAGCAATAAAGTGAAAACACAACACAAGGAACATCCCACACCAATTTAGAAAAACAGATTAAGATTTAATAAATGATTTAAATTAAAATGACAAAAATCCAATCCAATCAGTGAACTGGAGATATGCAATTTTTAAGAAATAATGTAAGTATAGCACCTAAAAGCACAAAGTGCCTCTCACGGTTATTTGGTCATGCGAAACTAGGTGAAAGTCACACGTTCAGATTGAGCGCAGGGAGAACATTGCAGGTGATCTTCACTGTAGTGCGAAGAGCAGGCTGGGTTTCACGGACGGTTGGCGCTGTAGCCCCAAGATCCTGTCATGCGTCACATACGGTCGTTACTGGAGATTTGTGTTGGTGGTCACCGTGGGCTTTCAATGCTACAGCACGAAGTGCAGGTCTGGTGTCTTGCCCCCTGCCTTGCCACTGGCCTGACAGGTGACACAGGAGCTGCAAAACTCCTTTACCTTTTCAGACATATGGGGCCAGTAGAAATGGTTCACCAACCGGTTCCATGTCTTTGTCTGTCCCAAATGTCCTGCCAAGGGGATATCATGACCCAAAGTCAGGATGAACTCTCTGTACGTCTGGGGCACCACCAACCTGCTGGTGGCCCCCTCCTTGAGGTTTCTGGCCTCAGTATAAAGCAGTCCATCTTCCCAGTAGATTCTATGAAACCCACTGTCATCCCCTTCCTCTTGCTTAGAGGCAATCCGCCTCAAGCTCTCAAGGGTGGGACAGTCACGCTGTCCCCCACTGACCTCCTCTCTGGAGGGTCCACCTGCTCCTGTCAGTTCTGCCAAATCTGACAGCTCTGGCAGGGATGGAGTCCCTCCCTCAGAGGCCAGATCCTCCCCAGCAGGGTTGGATTCTGCCTGCACCTCTGGAGTTCCCTGGGCTGGCTCACCAGGCCCAGTACCCTTGTCCATGGATGCTTGGCCCTTTGTTCCAGGGTCCAAGTGTCCAGCCCCTCCCTTCTGGCTACTCTGTGACCTAGTCACAGCACATACCCACTCAGGGAGCTCCAATATTTTCATATGGAGTCCTCTCTCCACCTCTGACCACGCAGAGGCTTCAAGGTCATTGCCCAGTAAACACTGGACTGAGAGCACCTTTGACACAGCTACCTTCATAGGGCCTGTCACACCTCCCCATTCCAAATCCACCACAGCCATGGGATGGATTTTGGAAGTGCTGTCTGCATAAGTCACCTGGTGAAACTCACCAGGTATCACCCTCTCAGGAGGCACCAGCTCAGCCAGGACCATAGTTACACTAGCCCCAGTGTCTCTGATAGCCTCAACCTCAGTCCCATTCACTTTAGGTCTCTGCCTGTACTTATCCATGTTTGGAGGTAAGGCATCAAGGGTTGCAATATTCACCCCACCCAGGGACACTAAGGTTGCTACCCCTACTGGAATACCCCCTTCTGGTGTATCACTCTCCACCCCTACACTCACACTGGCAATCCCTGTAGATGGCCCCTTAGGGGGGAGCTTCTTGGTGCAGACAGCATCTCCCTGCTTGTGCCCTGGCTGGTTACAGTCAAAGCACTTACCCACTTTGGAGGGATCAAAGAATTTACCATTCTTTCCCTGAATCCACCTCCCTTTGGATTTGGGTTGGCTCGGGGCCACCCCTCCTTGTGCAGGTTTTTGTGGGTCTTTGGAGGACTCCTTAGGTTTTTGACCTTCATTTCCCTGGGCTTTCCCTTGGGGAGGGACCTGTCCTCCTTTCTTCTGGTCACCCCCTGGTGCTGAATGGAAACCCGGGTTCTCACCCACTCATCAGCTGACTCCCCAACTCTCTGCGGTCTGTCAGCTTAGAGTCCACTAGATACTGGCGTAACTTCTCTTCTGCACAATGAGTCAAAATGTGTTCTTTCAAAAACAAATTATACAATCCCTCATAAGTGCTCACTTTGTTACCACAAATCCAGCCTTCCAGTGCCTTCACTGAAACATCCACAAAGTCTATCCAAGACTTGGAATTCAATTTCTGGGTGTTCCTAAACTTCACCCTGTACTGCTCTGGAGTCAGACCAAACCTCTTGACTAAGCAGGCTTTCATCTGCTGGTAGGATTCTGTATCCTCTCCCTTCAGGGTCAGGAGCCTATCCCTCCCAGCTACTGGAATCAACTCCCACAGGAGTGCACCCCAATACCTAGAGTGGACCCTACTCATCTTAAGGGCCCTCTCAAAAGCTGCAAGCCATTTGTCAATGTCATCCCCTCAGTGTACTTGGGCACAATACCCTTTGGAAGTTTAGGTTCAAATCTGCCACCCCTGGACATCTCAGCATCTTCTTCGCTTTCTCTGCCACCATTTCTCTTCTCCTCCTTCTCCCACCTCTTCTCAGCCAAATCCAGTTTCCTTTGCTCTAAAGCTATCAAAGCTAATTGAGCCTGAAGCTGTCTCTCTGCAAGGGACCGTAGTGGTTCCTGAGTAAGGGACCCTTCCCCACTCCCACCATCAGGATTCTGTTGGCTTACACTAGTTATAATGGAAGAGGCATCATCCTCCTCTCCTGGGATGATGTTGGGGGGACACCCTCTACCCCCTTGATTCTCCTCAGCTGCCTGGTCATGGGCTTGTATAAACTGAAACAACCCTACCTTCCTTTACCTCTTGGAAGCAGAGCAGCCCCCTAAGCCTACACTGTTCCCTAAGGTCAGCCAACTCACACTGGGACAGTTTAGCCAGGTCCAACTCCATGGTTCCCTAGTTTTGGGTCACAACACTAGGCACAATGAGACTTAGAACAATTTGGAAAAATCAAAACAATGGATTAAAAACAGTTTAGTCCAAATTCCAAAAATCAAACTCAAAAGTTTTGTTCTAAGGCAATTTAGAGGATTTTTATAATGTTAATTCATTCACTGAAAGGTGTATTTTTAAACACAAGTCCTCATCCACACCGCTGAGCACCAAATGTTGGAAAGTGGGTTATTGGTAGGGGCAAATGTAGGTCTGCCACTGGCAATAAGGCCACTAACACATGATAGGACTCAGCATAGGTCTCAGAAAATTATTCCTATGCTCAACCCCTGGTAACGTGGCTGCGAGCAGACAGGCTTAACTTCAAAGACAGGTATGTAAAGCATTTAAAAACACCAATTCAGTAATACACATAATTAAATAGTAATACATAATTAAAACACAACACATAATAAAAATCCAACACCAATTTATAAAAATAGGAAATATTTGTATCTTTAAAATGACACCAAAAAGACAAAAATCCAATGTAGGGAACCCTGAGATATGAATTTTCAAAGTTTAAATAAAATATAGCACTTAGAAGCATATAGCACCATATTGGGACATAGGCTCGCGATAGACCGGGCCAAAGTCAAAGTTTAAGGCCGACCGCGATGGAGCCCTGAGCGGATACCCCACGCGGAAGGTCCCGGTCAATGTTTTTACCTTCGCACTTAGAAACTTTTCTGGAGCTTTTCTCCTCGAGGCCCCTCGACACTCTCCGTCAGTCCAGATCCGGTGCGGGTTCGCCGGATAGCCTTTCGACGATCTCCCGGTGAACTTACCTGGAGCGGACTTAGAAACTTTTTCAAGATCGCTTCAGCGGGGCAATCCAACAATCCAGGCCGACATGCGGTGGAAGGCAGGCGGATTGGCGCTCACGGTTGTTCCCGGTCGACTTTCTTACGAGCGGACTTAGAAGCTTTTCTGGAGCTTTTTCTCGTGGGGTCCCTCGATGCTCCTCATGTAGCCGGATCCGGTGAGGGTTCGCCGGCTTCAGATTTTCGCTAGTCCCGGTCAATCTCTGGAAGTCGATGCGATGGAGCTTTTAGTGGGACGAACCTGGTGGGCTTGGCCGACTCGCGGTTGAAGGCAGGCGGCTTGGCTGACCAGGATGAGTCGGTCCCCTATGGAGCTTTTTTCAAAGTTCCTCCAAAGTTCCCCAAACTTCCTGAACTTCTTCCTGAAGTTCCTCAAAGGGTCCCAAAGTGTCTCAAACTTACTCCAAGGGTCTGGAAGCTCCAAGATGGTCCTTGAAAGTTGAGGACTTCAATTCCCACAATTCACTGGACGTCACCCTTACAAATCCACTGGTAGCTCCCCAGGTTGGTGATTCTTGGTGGTGAGGGTCCAGATGAGCTCTGTTAACCTGTAGCTTTCAGGGAGTCCACTCTTGATTTCTTTTACTCAGCACAGTTAGTCCACAAAGCTGTAGTTTCAGGTGGTGCAGTCTCCAGAGGTCAGGCCTTAGAAGTCTTTGCACAGCAGAAGTTTCAGCAGGGCCAGTCTTGCTTTCTTCAGTTTCAAGCAGCAGATCTGAGGGGCTGGGCCTCTCTCAGATACTTATTCCACAGTCTCTGGGTCATCCAGGAGGTCAAGCTTCACCAATAGGAGTAGGGTAACTTCCCACTTGAGTGACTACTTCTTGCAGAGTGTGGCATTATTCTATCCCAGAGTGCAACAAAGCTTCCAAATCCATAATGGCTGATATTCCAGCAAAGAGGTAAGAGCTGGCTAAACACTCCCACTGAGTTGGCTAATTAACCTAGCCTCTCCTCCCTACATCTGCACATATCTTCCTTAATCCTGCCATCTGGCTGAGGTGGGGGTTCAAAGTTGTAAATGACAATGCTCTGGGCTCTGCCCTTTGAAAGCTCTTTGTTTACTGACCCCTCCCCTGGCCTGGCATTCCTGCAGAACAGCTCACTGCCCTCCCAGTCCATCTGGCTGGCCCCAGGCGATCTTTATCACCTCTTCCAGGCAGGCTGGCTAATCCCCTTAACTCTGACCAATCAGGGCAGAGCACTGGCAGGCTGGATTTGGAACTACAACTAAGAAAGTGTTATAACTTCTTGTCTGTTCACTTTGGGAAAAATTCAATAACATCATATTGTAGGATTTATCAATACCATTCTAGTGAGTCTTTGAATGGAATCTTTATCCCTCTCCTATCAGAAGTTATTGTTTAATAACTTTCCCCCATGTTAACCTATGGGGCATGTGGTTTGCAATGGGAAAAATGACTTAGGCCATTTTTCCAGCACCAGGACCTACAAAAACATATTTTATAAGTACTTGGCTTATTTTCACAGGACCCCCACCCCATAGGTCACCTAGGGAGACCCTAGGGGTGTTGAATCTGTAAAAATATTGCAGATCCTCCCTGCCCAGTACCCCCAGCATCAAAGTCGAATTTGGGCAGCACTTTAAACAATGGGGAGAGTGAAATGTGAATTTCACTTAACCCAGGGCATATATAAACTCATTTTATAAGGGTCTACCTTATAGATACCTGACCCCCACCCTGGGATACCTAGGGAGACCCTGGGGGCATTATTATGCCAAAACATTTTAGGTTGACCAGTTTTAAGTGCCCCAAACCCCAAAGTCGAGTTTGGCCACAATTTACATGTTTAAGAGCAATCCTGGCGCCCAGGGCTGCTTTTAAACTGACCACAGGCTTCAGCAGGGCACACATGCAAGTGCAAAAAGGCTGCTGGCCTCTAACTGCCATGCCCCAGGATACTGGGGACTTCCAGAGTAGTTTCAATCCCCTGCCCTATTATATACTAGGGGCTTATGGGGTAGGTCATGCCAATTACAGGGGTACCCCACCATCCCATAGTGTACCCTAGTGTATGTTGGGTGTATTAACTGTATTCTAATGTGTTCCTTTCAGCTTGGCACTGGCCCTGGGCCTAGTTAGACAGAGCCCAGGGTCAGTCAGAGTCAGTTACCACCAGTTCCATTCAGCAAAAAGTTGGGGGGTGCCCAGGGCACAGGATGACTTTACAACAGTGATGCTCTTCTAGGAGGAACACACAAACGCCAACTATACCTAGTCATCTAATCATGTGACCCTGAAACAGGTCGCAGGCACCAAATTATTATAACAAGAAAATGCCAACTTTCTATCAACAGATCCTACATAAGAAATTCAAGGTGAAATTGCAGTGATACTCAAAGATGCTTTTGATGAAGGAAATATTGGTCCGAAGGAGTATGATTTAAAAAAAAAATCCCTGAATACCAGCAATGTATTCCCTTCTCAAAATTCCTCCGCGACGCCCAATTGTATCAGGATGAGATTTGTTTCTCGAGATGATCTCTAAGTACGAGGACTTTTTCTTAAAACCCTTGGTCCAACAAGTTCCATCTTATCTCAGAGATACTACAGATTTCATCAATAAGTTAAGCGAGTTAACCCCTTCCCTGCTCATGACGAGCTCAGCTCGTCATGCCTCACGATCGGGCTGTGCGCATGACGAGCTGAGCTCGTCATGACCCCGCCCGCGATTGGAATGTCCAGCACCTGGCTGGAATTCCGCTCGCAGCGAAGGCGTTAAAATATGATGAAAACACTCACTGGCTCATTCCATTGGATGTGGTTTATTTATACACTGTGATTCCTCAAGAAGAAGGGCTGCAAGCAATTGAGGCGTCTTTGGAATTGTGACCTATGCCACACCTGGTGCCTACTGAATTTTTTATCAAGTTGGCAAAGTTTCCTTGCAGAAGAATTATTTCAAATTTGGTGAGGAATTCTTTTTACCAAATCAATGGGACTGAGATGGGATGTCCCTTCGCACCGGAGCTGGCAGGGTTGGTAATGGGAAAATTTGAGAAGTTTGTTCACCAGAATAACCCTTATGTGACTTCAATAAGGAGTTGGCTGAGGGTTATATATGTACTACATCAAAAACCCATATACTGAAACAAAGCCCTCCAATACTCTAGTTTTCACCTACAAGGTTTGAGAGACAACTTGCCCTATGGGCAATTCTTAAGGATAAACCATAATTGTTCAGTCAAAAAGGATTATTTCCTCCATGCTAACAATTTACGCATCAATCTGGGATTGCGAGGATAACCCCGGAAGTTGCTAAACAACTCGATAAAATGAGCATGGTTTACTCCCCGTGAAGTACCTCTGGAAAATCAAAAAAGCCAAGCTTAGACCGGCTGATCTGTGTCTCAACGTACTGTACAAATACTAACCAATTAAAAAAAAATCTTAGAGAACTGGCATTTATTATCCAATATGGATTCTTCCTTTGAGCGTCTGTTGTTTGCCCTGAAAACAGATCAAAGTGTTGGGAGGCAGATTAATTGTCCTCAGACTTCATTTAATCCCAAAACATCAGATTTGAGACAAATTTCGAACCTTCCTCCACTACAGGGCCACACTAAATTTGGTAATTGTGTGGCCTGTGACAAAACCATTGAAGGGGATCTGCTTGAACACAATAATGTCAGTTGGCAACATTCTACATTCACAAATTGTAAAACAAAAAATGTTGTGTATGGTAACATCTGTACATGTCAACAACTGTTTATAGGAAAGAAGAATCTAGAAATTCGCCAAAGACATATACAGCATAAATCCAAATTGTGAAAAAAAAGTACCTTCAGCACCTCTCGTGAATCCTTTCACTGAAAAACATCATTCAGAAGGAGATTTTAAGTGGACAGTTCTTGCCTCCATAAAACCTGACCCAAGGGGAGGGGATATTGATCAGCAGTTGGTCCAAAAAGAAGCCTATTTGATACTCCGTTTGGATACAGTAAAAAAATGGCCTGAATGAAATGAATGAACTGCAAAATGTATAAGGAGGTATATTTACTAGTGTTTAGTATAACAGAGCACTACAGCTCCCAGAATGCACACAATGTGTACAAAGGAAGAGGAGATGAGGTGACCAATGAAATAAGTCAATATAGTTGTCTTTACTTTTTAACATTGTCCAATACATGTCGAGCAAACATGCCCTATTTAACAAAGGATGTTGCAAGAATTCTGCAGAAAAATAAGTTGCCAATAAACAACTTTAAGCTGGAATTGGTGTTGATGCTTAATCAAACTGAACTGTGTTTAACCCAGCCGCCTGCAAGTGATTAATTGTGCTGACTTTGAGCTTTAGGTGGGCCTCTTAGTAACAGATGGCAGTGTTTGCTAAAACAATGTTACAAGAAACTTCCGTGTTATTTAAAAGTATAGACGAACACACAGGCATTAAATGTGTGAGAAGATGTCGTGCCTGTATTTCAATTTTAATTACAGCTGAATACACATCTCCCTTCTTTTAGATAACATTTGGTTTTGAAATGCTGTAAGGCAGCTGCTCTTAGGGAAGCCATTATTGAAGTGGAAACTCCCCCAGAAAAATGAATAACAACATTAACGTGCTGTCTTCCCTGTTTTTTGCAACAAAAGTGAGTCAGTGCTTTTTCTCCTTTTCATCAAAACAATGTGAAGCATTCTCTGTGTTTATATAAAAGTGTTTTGCTGTTATAATATTTGTGGTGTGACACCTATATTTTTATTATTTAAATCATTGTAGGTCTTCAAGTACATGAAACACACATGGATTACATAGTGAAGAATTTAAAAGGGATTCAAGTGTAAATAAGTAAGTCAAGAATTCATTTAGGATAGAGTATAATAATAAAATAAAAAATTGTAGATAGGAGAGTAAGTGAAATTCTCCCCTTTTCATTTCAGTGATCCCCAGTTCGATGTCCTGATGAGAACCTCATTTTTCCAAAATATTTGTGGGTTCGAAACGCATCGGGATTCAAGTGTAAATAATGATACCCAGTTCGATGTCCTGATGAGAACCCTGTTTTTCCAAAATATTTGTGGGTTCGAAGTTCGTCAACAAGTTCATAGCTATCATAAAGTTGTTTCGCTGTTCTTGAAAAAGAGTGTTGGCTTCACGGGAACCTTTATTGATGGACAATCTGATTGATTTGTGATTGGAGGTCCCATAAAGCAACCTTGCGTGGACACAATGTGGGTCAGTGGGTAACGTGTCTAGCTGTCCGTCATGAGGGGCACTTGATCACTGTGTGTACTGTGTCCTGATTGGCTATGCGTTCCTAACTTCGTGTGGCATCTGACTTTCTGATGTTTTGGGAATGTGCGTACCCCTTCGGCCATGTGTGCTTTATTGGGGTCAATTTCCCTGGACCATTGTGGTGTTGCTGCTCTTATCTGGAGGATGGACCTGAGTTTTCTGTTCACGCGTTTGTCTGCCAGCTACGTGCCACCCCACTTGTGACCTGTCAATCAGTTACATTGGGCATATGCAGCAGCGCCTGCCTGACCACGAATTTCTGAGTCGAGTTGGTGGAGAGTTCATGATGGGTGAATTTGTTAATAGTGATGCGATTTTGCTCGTATATGTGAGTGTATTGTTATAAACATTGGCATCGATGTTATCAATATTAACACACACAACAGTTACTATGAAGTGAAAGTTCTGAACAGTTGCCCAGGATATAATCAGCATTATTCATAGGGTGGTAACAGAAAAATAAAGGTGATAAATTGTTTAAGAGCTTATATATAAGTTAAATGGTAGGTGGAATTGGAAAAGGGGAGTAATTGCGACACAGTTAATGTTTTGGCCAGCTAGTGTGAGCATGTCATTTGGTACCCATGTGATGTAAATGCTTGAGCATAAGATTGTAAGCCACTGCATATAAAGGCTATCAGTTTTAGCTTGGTTTGTCCATGAACAGACAGAACCACTCATAATAAATCAGTCCAACTCTGCCCCTAAAGAAGTAATCAAGCCCAAGCCTTTAGCAAACAGTCTTCTTTTTTAAATATGTGTTCACAGGAGCTCTGTCATGTGTACTGGCTTGGGACATCAACAATGGAATATACAGGATACACCAGTGTGAAAATCATGGAGGAAATAAACTAACTTCAATATTTGCAGGATTTCAGAAAATCCTGCACTAAATTAAGTACTTTCTCTGTACAGAAATTAAAAATCTGGAACACCCACCCAGTATAAATATATAGATAACTAACAGCCATCTGGAATACCAGAAAGCAAAACCACCAGGCAGTCCCCAAACACAAGATCACTCAGACCTAGGTGACAAGACTTAATGGGATGTATAAGCAATCATTGATCTTAACTTTCACCTTCATTCACTTTCTTGCATAAGAACTACTACAACCTAGCTATAATACTGGTGGACAACAGCTCTGACCCTCATTCATGACCCAAAGCACACCTCATATAGGAAACCAACCTACCATAGGCAGGGCTAAGTACACACACCTGCTCAGCACCAGGATACCCTTGAGGGTGATAGTGCGCTTTACAAATACACATGGCATAACACTTTAAGCCAGCACTCTACCAAAAATACATCACAGGCTAAGTAATTTTTTACTTGACCATTCAGAGAGAGCAGTGAACCCTTGTGAGAGGTGTGAAGGTATATAAATGCTACAATACAATAATACAATATTTATAATATATATTACTAAAGTCAATCCCCTTGATACACTGGGGGCCTGCTGTGGCATTTATATTCTCCCCATCTAGTCAGATTACTTGAAATTTAGGTAACGTTCATGAGTCCTTCAAATAAGAAGGGCGCCAGGCAAAACAAAAGTGGGTGCAATCATTAACAAGGAGACAGTGAATGGCTCTACGAGTTACAGATACATGGTCCTGCTTCTTCAAGCCCTTAGCTAATGTGCTGCATGGTTGCCTGCATTCTTCCCAAAAGAAGTCACAAGTGTACAAAATGAATACGTTTGCTATCTAAGACAAAAAAGTTTGGGTGGCCAGAGTTAAGTCAATACACTCTTAGCCCCAATTATGTACAACACACATAAAGAAACTTGTTTCTGGTGCTAACACAAGAGAGCAGCCACACTGTGAGACCTGACATGTTTGGCGTGTTTTCCCCCTGTCGTTTTTGCTTCTGACCTCCTCTTTTTGACTGTGTGCTGCATTTTGTTTTTGCTGGTTTTAGGACTGTGGACACTTTACCACTGCTGACCAGTGCTAAAGTGCAAGTACTCCCTGTGATGACACCAGACTCTGCTTCCAGGAAGGGATGAAGAACGTGGCAGCCTGGATGAAAGACAGCTGCTTGAAGCTCAACTCAGAGAAGACCGAGGTCCTCATCCTAGGACCCTGCACCTCCGCCTGGGACAACACCTGGTGGCCGTCCACCCTCAGGACCCCACCCACCCCGACAGACCACGCTCGGAACCTCGGCATCATCCTCGACTCCTCCCTCTCCATGAACCGCCAGATCAACGCCGTCGCTTCCACTAGTTTCAACTGCCTTCGCATCCTCCGTAAGACCTTCAAATGGATCCCCCCCGACAGCAGAAGGACCGTCACCCACGCACTCATAACCAGCAGACTGGACTACGGCAACGCCCTCTACGCCGGAATCAACAGAGCTCTTCTTCACAAACTCCAAACCATCCAGAACGCCACAGCCAGACTCGTCCTCGGGACACCGCGTCACGAGCACATGACCCAACACCTACGAGGCCTCCACTAGCTCCCCGTCGAAAAGAGGGTAACGTTCAAACTCCTCACCCACGCCTACAAATCCCTCAACAACATCGGACCCAAATACCTCAACGAGAGAGTATCCTTCCACGTACCCAAGAGGAACCTCCGCTCCGCCGACCTCGCTCTGGCAGAAGTCCCCCATATTCGCAGAACCAGAACCGGCGGGAGAGCCTTCTCCTACATCGCAGCTAAGACCTGGAACGAGCTCCCTGTGAACATCAGACGCTCACCGACCCTGCACACGTTCAGGAAGGACCTCAAGACCAGGCTCTTCGACTGATCCGGAGCCGCTTATTCCCCCCCCCCCTAGCGTCTTGAGACCCTCACGGGTGAGTAGCGCGCTTTACAAACCCCTGATTGATTGATTGTGTAAAATGTATCTGTAATTGGTTTATCCACGATTGGCATATTTGATTTACTGGTAAGTCCCTAGTAAAGAGCACCAGGGGTGCCCACGGCCTGCCAATCAAGTGCGGCTGAGGAATCCTGCAGGACTGATTGTGCCTCCCACATGAGTAGCCCTGCAAACGTGTATGAGACCTGCCATCACAGTGTCTGTGTATGCAGTTTTAAACTGCCATGTCGACCTGGCAAGTGCAACCACTTGCCAAGCCCGAACCATCCTTTTTTCTGCATGTAAGGCACCCCTAAGGTAGGCACGAGGTAGCCCCATGAGCAGGGTGCCGTGTATCTAAAAGGTAGGACATATACAGGTGTGTTTTACATGTCCTAATAGTGAAATACTGCTAATATCATTTTTCACTATTGGGGGCTATCTCTCCCATAGGTTAGCATTGGAGCTGCCTTGTAACATCTTAAAAGTGTAACTTCCAATTGGGAAGAGATAGAGATTTGGAGTTTGGGATCCATGAACTCACAATTTAAAAATACATCTTTTAGTGTGGTAGGTTTTTAAATTACCTGTTTGAAAATGCCACTTTTAGAAGGTGGGCATTTTCTTGCTTTACCATTCTGTGCCTGCCTGTGGAATCCATGTCTGAGGGAGGGTGACAGTTGGGCTGTTTGTGCATTCACTCTAGACAGCCAAACAAAGGGAGTTGAGGTGTGCCCTGCATATCCTGATGGCACATCACCAGGCTGATGGGTCTTCCTGAGTAAAGTAAAAAAATATGGCCAACCGCAATGGAGCGTGGGTTGGATACAAAAAGTGGATTGGGCCCGATTGGCACTAACCTTCGAGCTTAGAAGAACTTTTGAGGAAAATTTTTGAGAAAGTAAAGTTCAGCCGGGCAAGCCTACAGACTGTGTCTGAAGAGGGAGCGTCGTCTGGGAGCCACAGGCGAAGTTACCATGAAGATTTTTATGTTTGGATTTTGTCACTTTTTGGAAGTCAAAAATCTCCAGCAGGACGGCTGTATTCAATGAGAGTTCCAGGAGGCCGGCTATCCCTTTGGTGAAGGACCACTGAAAAGGATTTTCTGCTGCGGAGAAGAACTTAGCAAGAGCTGCTGTGAAGTCATGTGACCAGCTATGCACCTTGGATGGATAGACAAGCAGGTTGGTCCCGGTCGTCTCTCGGTTCTGAAAGCAGTTTTAGCCTCAAGTCTCAAGTTTTGGATTTTGGGTATCTGGGTGCATTTAGCACTGCCATCAAGGTTCCTGGGCTGGAGAGCCACCACTTGGGGATTAGGACTCACTCAGGCTGAGTCCAGGTGCGGGTTCAAGATGGTATGAACCTTTTCTGTCACTGAGGCTCTGAACAGGAGGCCAGCAAACTAGCCCTTGGAGTCACTTTGGTAGACCTGGGTGCAGGTGATAAAGCAGGGCTCAATCAGCAGGGAAGGCCTCTGGAGGTTCAAGAGTCCTTCAATGAGTGGATTGGAAATGCATTTTCATCACATGGATGAGGAGAATAGTGCAGACGCTCACATTAAGAGATCCCTTTTTGCATCTCCTGATAGTAGGCTCTTTGCTGTTGTCCTCAATTGAACAGATGTGACCTCCTAAGGGCCACCGAAGCGCCCCAAGTGTCAACAGGGGTGCTGGGGGAGTTGGTGACAGGTAGCTCTGTGGCAACAGTGTCCTGCTTTCCATGGAGCTGCAAGTTGTTGATGTTAGTGGGATCAAGCTGGCAGCAGATGATACATGACTACTGAAAGAGGCAGCAAAATCAGACACTGCTGCAGTCAGTATTTTGAAGCCATCCTGCACCACCCCAATATGACTCTTAGGTGACGCTCCAGGAAATCATTTTGGGCCTTCAGGAAATCACTCTCCGTCCTCAGGTCAATTGCCCATTAGGTCTCTACTCATAATATTCAGAAGCAGGTTCTGCCCTAGTCTTTTCCAAAGTGCTCTTTGACCTTGACTAGGTAGGCACAGGTTTAGTATGTCCTGCATGCCCAGCAGATGGTATAACTCTAGTTCTCATGGGAGCCAGAACAGAGGTGGCCATAGTGTGGGACAACACAGGGATTTTGGGTACATGGATGTAGGTAATGGAGACAAGACTGTGATGGTTGTTTTTGATCTGGAGTCCTTAGGAAGAGGAAAAGATCTGGCACGCTGTCCACACAAACCTGATGGACCAGGCTGATATTCAAGATCGTCTCTGTCGGCAGGAGTGCTGCTCCCATTCTTAGGCAGAGTTGACAACACAGGTGAAACTATGACTGTGATCTTGAAGCAGCACCTTGAGAAAATATCAAATAAAATATTGCTAGTTTTGGGAAATTAGAGTTATTAAATAGGTAGCTATGGTATTGCTAGACCTGTCAGCCTTAGGGTGGTCTTCACCGGAACCTTTTGCCTATCTCTTACTGTTTTTTCCTGAATTCGCTTTTGTTGGCATTAGGACTCTACACACTTTACCACTGCCAACCAGTGCTAAAGTGCTTGTGCTCTCTCCGTTCAACATGGTGAAATTAGGTTGCACCCAATTTGCATAATTAATTTGCTTGTGGGTCTCTAGTAAAGTAGTACAACATGTACACAGGGCCTGTAAATTAAATGCTACTAGGGGGCCTGTAGTACTACTTGTGCCACCCACTTAAATAGCCTTTTAAATTGGGGTGAGCCAAATATTCCATTACGCCCGCAGAACTGATAGAATTTTGGCCACTCCACATTACTCTTTATCATGGAGTTCTGACAAAATTCTGCCAATCTCCGCGTGACAGAATTTTCCTCCCTCGGGGCCCCAAAATATGCAAGCTGGCAAGCAAAATTTGATATCACTAGCGCAATTTTCTAACGTGGGCAGTCGCGGTCAGAAAGCTGTAATTCGAGCAGATTTGCTGTGCAAACTCGAATGGTTGCAAGCTCTTGCGCAACGCAAGCTGATTGGGCGTTTGGGCTGATTTTCAGCACTGCTCACGCTATGGGTGTTAAATTGCAGCACGTGCTGCATATTTTCCATCCGTTGGTGGAATTCCCCAGAATTTCGCTGAGTTTTTCTTTAACTCAATAGAATTCCACAGAGTGAAACTCTGCGAGTTCCGCCACCCCTACTTTTAAACATGGCTCAGACCTGCCATTGCAGCCTGCATGTGCAGTTGCTGAAACTGCCATTTTGACCTGGCAAAATAAACCTTTTGCCAGGCCTAAACCTTCCTTTTTAATACATATAAGTCACCCATATTGTAGGCCCTACACTGCCCAGAGGGCAATTTGCAATATATTTAAAAAGTTGAACATGTACTTTTAACTTCTACATGTCCTGTTAGCAAAAAATCCTCAAATTTGTTTTTCACTATGCAAAGGCCTACCTCTTCCCTAGGATAACATTGAGTTACCTTATTACATTTAATAAGTGATTACTTTCAATTGGGAGCAGATAGGAATTTTGAGTTTGATGTCTAAAGAATTGTAATGGAAAACCCTATTTTATGGTAAAGTCGGATTTTAAGTCACAATTCTGAAAATGCCACTTTTAGAAAGTTGGCATGTTCTTGTCCTAACCATTTGGTGCTTGCAGCCTGTATCCTGGGTCACGTCTTGGTGTAGCTGGCAGTTGGTCTTTGCGTATTGCTCCCAGACAGTGAGTCAAAGAAGAAATAGGTGTTGGCAGGAGTGGCCATCTCTGACTTGATAGGGGGAGGAGCTATCACCTACCACACTAGTCTTTTTTCCCCCAGACAAGTTGAGGCTAGGGCATGGAGGGAGGAAATTCAAGGCAACTTTGGGGGTGGACGCCTCTAGAAACCTCTCCTACTTCAAAGTAGGCACCAGGTATAAACATAGGACCCTCAGACCCAACTCTTCAGTACACCTCTGGATCTGAGGAAGACTTGAAGATTGCTGTGCTGCTCTGCAAGAAGGACTGCTACTCTGCTGCCCTGCTACCTGAGTGAGAAGGACTGGACCTGCATCTTGAACCCAGGACCACCAGAGTGACTCAAAGGACTCGTTGGTTGGCATCCCGATCAGAGCTTCGGGGACAGAAAAGGCTCCAACAACCTTGAGCCCAGTACCTATGAGTCTTGCCCACAACTGGTGCAACCCCAGCCCTGGAACCTTGGAAGTGGGCTAGAAAGTGCTCTGCCAGCCCAGCTGTGGTCCTAGCAGATGCATCTCAATGCAGGACCTTGCATCGCAGCCCCGCAGCTCTTCAGAACTGCCACTGTGTGATGCATTTCAATACAGATTCTCGATTCACAGCCTGCAGCCCATCAGAACCACCACTGCACTACAAATCCTCTGCATGGAATCTCGCAATGCTCTGCAAGCAAGATTTAAGGTACTTTGTTCAGCAGGCCTAACTTGGTCCCTGTACCCGGTCCACGCTCCATCGTGGTTGGCCTGAACCTTTGACTTTGTCCAGGTCCAGCGCGACCAGGTAACCACAGTTGTCGCTTTCTGGTTCAAAGCACTGTTTTCACTTCACTCAAAATTGCATATCTCCGGTTTTACTAATTGGATTTTTGTCATTTTGGTCTCAAATAATTTATCAAATTTTACTCTAGTATTCTAAATTGGTATGGGTTTTTTCTTGTGTTGTAATTTCACTTTATGCTGTTTGAAGTGCTGCATAAATACTTTACACATTGCCTTTAAGTTAAGCCTGACTGCTTTTGTGCCAAGCAACCAGAGGGTTAAGCACAGGTTAGTTTGGGGTTTACTTGCATTTCACCCGAACAAGAATTGTGGTTGTTTCTTGAGTAAGGTTTCACCCCCTCAACCAGTAACCCAATTTCCTGCAGGTATGCTATTCAACATTTGCCCTTTATTGATGTTTAGAAAGTCAGTCAGCTCGTCACTAATTTTCCTTGCACTACTGATTGAATCGAGGGGCCTGATTTTCATTTAAAGTCATGTGCTTAAAAATATTGAGTGGCCTGTCGATGCAAAATGAAGGGAAGTGATTTGGGGGTCCACAGGGAAGAGCTGGGGTTGTGGGCCTTAGTTGTTGAACCTAGGGTTGTTTGTCTCACCTGTGCCAGTGTTCACCATTTTATGCCTTAGCAACGCTGTGCCAAGTAAAACTCAAGATTTGCAATTAGTAATGGTGATCAATGCTAGGCTTCTTAGAGAGGTTAGTGTGGGCACACAACATACAGGCTAGAGTGCATTAAAAAAATTGAGCAGCACAATGATTCAGTTTGACTTAAAAAATGGTGTTAAATTATAATAAATATCTCTAAAAAATGCACTCTTTTACTGATTATCAGTGCAATATGCAGATGTGAGGAATAGATATCTAGGGTTGCTGAACTCAACCCACCCCTTTTGCAGAGCTGGGTCTATTAGCAAGTAACACAGTGCATGTGCAGCACCATCCCTTAGTTCTTACATTGTATCTATGATAGTAGTTTTCCTACAGACTGTCAAAATCTGTTGTTACTTGAGGTATGTTGTGCCACGGTTGAGTGAGACAGCTAAACCACTCTGGTCAGCATACCAGGAGCACTTTGCAGTGCTGCTCTTGGGTGACTTATATATACATCACTCTGTTTCCACTTCAATATAAAGGACTCGATGGATGTATGCTGGCTTTTAAAATAAAAATGGGTGGTCCTTGCACGTTTCAAGGTCCAACCTATGCACTGTTATGTGTGAGGATATGTGTGTCATGACAGTGTGTTACTTAATTGAGCAGATGATTAATGTCACAGTGACACCACTCTTGCATTCCTTGACTTGGCTTTAACGTATCATTTAAGTCATGTATGTTAGTTCAGGAGTAAAACAAATTCTAAAAATAAACTCCCAGAATGCAGTCATATGTTAATTGAAAACGCAGAACTGGAACAGTTTGGATTCACTTGTTCAGCATTGTATACTATGGGCTATAATTGATATAGCATCGTAGTGCATCAAGATAATTAGTATGTGCTCTATCAATATGAAAAGAATGGGTGGAACATACAGAGGAATAAGTAACTTGATAGATATTGGAGTTACATAGGGAAGGGTATGATTTGTGTTTCAAATGTAAGCTCACACCTGCTTGATTTTGTTTCAAATAGGAGTTGCATTAAGGAGAATGGTGTGAAAGAGTGAGGACATGTTAGACTGTGATTACATAAGGAATGTATTGATTTGTACCAGACATCAGGCAGCATGCTTGTATGAATAGGTTGTCATTAGAGTAGGCATTTGAGTTTGGGAATATGGGTGTCAGAGGGTAGAGAGGGTGAATTTGTTAATGAGAGAGAGTTGATGTCTGTACTTACCAGTCTCTGCTCCACCTGCAATTCCCACAATGCCTTCAGTGTGGAGTATAGACAACATTGTCTCTCTCCAGCGCATGATGTTGAGGGGCCTTGGAGACCCACCACCAGTTGCTGGCACCTCTTGATGGACCCTAGAAGTGAATGAACGGACTCTTCCCTGGTTGTTCCACCACTTGCAGGTCTCTTCCTGTAAGCATCTGTTGTTCGAGAAAGCATTCATCTAATTCACAATTCTGGCCCACATTTCCCTTATTTGACTTATGGTTATTGTCCGGACCTGTGCTCCAAACAGCTGGGGCTCAACTGTAATTATCACATCCACCATCAAAATTAACTCAGTTTCTGAGAATGTAGGTTGTCTTCTTCCAGTTATCTTAAGGAATATTTTTGAAGGAGCTCTGTACTATGCTGGTGTTTTTTACTATGGGTGGTAAATGGTTTGTGTGGTTTGAGGAGTATAATTTGTAGTGGGAGCTGCAGGTGTCATTGGTGAGTTGATTTTCAGCAAATGTGTGTTGGTGGATGTGTTAACATTGACGGAGGTGTCAACCTTTGGAAGCTCCATCCACCATTGCTGTCCTCAGCTGTGAAGGTCCCTTTACCCCACTATGACAGCAGGCTTCTCGAAATGTGATGGATTGATGGACAACTCTAAATATGACGGATGGCTGTTTGACGGAGCAGTGTCCAACAATGGAGAACGAGGTGGACTGACAAAGGTGGACTGAAGAACAGCAAACCATCCTACCTCCCTTATGACAGATGGCAGTCCATGAGGCTATGCCCTAAATACAGAGGGTGGTTGACCACCCGGCCTGAAGGACAGATCTGTTCTGACATGACAGAGGAACAATGGGCTGTCTGCCAAACTCTACATCAGGCCCTAAGTGATTTGCCCAGAATCACAGAATGTTGAGCCAAAGCCGGGACTCGAGCCTGGTTCCACAGTTCCAAAGTCAGACACGTTGACCATTAGGCCATATCTCTTCCATGTGACACCACCAATGACATGCATCATAAATGACATAATTGATGATGTGAACAATAACATCATTATTACAAGCAGTATCACATAGACTTAAAAATGCAGACCCAAAAGGATAGTTTGCAAAGAAAACAGATAACACTGCTGTAGCATTGATCATTAATGGGAACTAGTCAGCCAAATTAGTTGCAGAAGCTCTATCCGAAAGGCTGACATTTTGAATTAAAATGATTGCTTCTGCTCAAGAAGCGAAACTGTAATTGCAAGAAAATGTAATTCAGTTTTTGCTGCGAACGGCTCCTGGACTGAGCACCTCACCCATTCCAGGAGCAAGTTCTCAAAGACCATCAATTCGATTTTTAGTTTCCCCCGTCCAAAGAATACAGGTGCTATTTTAGCTATTTTAAAAAAATTTAAACTACAATGTGTTCCAGTGGCCACTTATGGAGCCGAGATTTGGGGTACTGCAAATAGTTCCTGCATCCAGCAGGAAGAAAACAGATTCTGTAGGAAACTGTTGGGCATCCCAATCTCCACACCACAATATATCTGTCACGAAGAATTAAACTTAAATTATGTAACCGATTTTATAGGTGCCCGACCAGCCCTTTTCTGGTTATCGGTCTGGAAGAATGAGGCAGCGACTCTAACTAGAGACATTATTACTGATTGTTTGAAGTGTGAGAAGAGGATGGATATTCCTTGGCTATCTGGAGTATATCAGAGTTTATGCAGCGTTAATCAAGGCTGTATTTTCTTAAATCCTAGCAAAGCCGAAACTCTGCACAAAAAAGAACTCAGAAGCGCACTCTATTTGTTATACAGCACAGAAAGAATCGCGCTGGAATTGAAGAAACCCTCTGTTTCTAGTTATATGTCTCTTGAGCGGCACTGTTACCCTTTACCAAATTATCTTATTTTACCTATGAGTTACTGGGAAAGGTGCCCCCTATTTCGCTTGAGAGCAGGGACAGTTAAATTTGCATTGTGTTTCCCTCTTGGTTACCATTCGAAACTTGATTTAGTACCCTGCCCATGTGACGGGGTTAGTGGACAATCAACCTTACATTTTTTGCTTTTCTGTAAATATTACATGAAATACAGCAAGGGGCTTCTTTACCCCTATTTTAATAGGAGCAGGCCTATTAGCTTGGATTCTGCCTATTTAAGTATGCTTGCCTTAACCGATGAAGAGCTTATTTTTCGTTTAAGCACATTTTTGAGAATTGCTACTCGGGCACGTAAGACAATGCTCAACCCTTGAGTTTTTAAGTCATGAATGGATAAGCTTGTAATTGTTGATAATGAATTTCCCATTTTATTTACAACCTAAAATCTGTGACATTGTGTTTTATAACTGTAAATTCCTATTAGCATTTATTGTTACTCTTCTTTTGTTTTTAATACTTCTTTTATCTTATTGCACTTTTATGGATACAATGTTTATCCGAATAAAGTTTATGAACTGAACTGTAATTCAGTTTACAAAAGTTGGAACATGAAAACTACTTTACAATCATTCTGTGGAAATGAAGCACATTATCCGCAATCAGATTTAAAGTGCTTGTGGTGAGTTGAAGTGCTGTTATTGCACAAATTGCACTTACATACAACGAATTATGATCTGGTTGCTACTTTACTTGAAATAGAACTGAATTATCTGAATGGCAGGAAAGCAATTTCTGAGTACTTGTAGAGTGGTAGGGCTATTGAGGGGCATTATGAGCTAAACAACAGGAGGAACCTTGCAGAGTCAAAAGACAGTGTACAAGTGTTATGCATTAGTCCAAATGGCTCAAGTTCAGGTCTTTGTTTAATGTAGTGTACTGTGTGAGTCAGAACTTATTTGGTTTGCTGTAGTGGCTGCATGGTTTGTGTTCTAGTTTGTCTCTTGACGGCTGTTGCATCAATTATGGACTTTCCTAGACTTTCTATGTCCTATGATGCCAACTTCATAGAATTTTATATTTGCTTTTTCACAGACGTTTCAGAACTCGTGAGCAATAAAAGCAAACGACAGAGATGCTTTCAAGAAATATAAAACAATCACACAATATTTAAGACACTAGTATATAAAATACACACTTGGCAGGAATAATTTCAAATAATTCAAGAAATAAATATATAAATGAATCACTGAAAGCTGAAATCCTTTACTGAACTACCTTTGTTGCAGCCTGTAGCATAATTGACTGAACTGAAGGCTTATTTGTATGTCTGTGCTAAAGGATACCATGTTCAAGGATTTATGTACTGGATTTTAAGGCTGGGTAGACAGGTTTTGCGCAACACTCTCTTGAGTCGCCTTGTTTTTCTCTCTGGGGTGTCTTGTTGAAGTAAGACCAGATTCTCTGTTCACTTCTTTTCGAAGATCTCTATGAAGTAAGTTCGGAACCCTGGAGATTTTCTTCTACACCCACAGTCGTGGGTATCAGTGCTGCAGCAGAGGCAGTGGCATCGGTGCCCAGAGTTCCAGGGGGCCCCTAGACCCTGAATGTTGTTGTATCTTTATATCCAACCAGCATTCTGGGAATCCTTTTCCTTGCTTGCACTAGGACCCATAGCACTCTTGCTATGGCACTGTCTACAGCTCCTCCATGTTTAACCTCTATATTCCCCTACTACCTCCCCTCTTCCATCAACTTCGCCTGGGTTTGCGCTAAATAATAATTACAAAACTGTGTGCATGCACTTTTCTGCAGCCTCCCAAGAATGTGAGATTCTCTTCCATTGCATTAGGCTCTCTCTTTTGCTTCTATTTCTTGGTTAGCATTTAGATCATTTCTTTTCAGGCAAGACTATCTTCATCTCGCCTAATTCCAATATTCCATCTACATGCTTTTACTTTATGTTAGGAATTCGGGGGCAGATTTACAAGCCCCTTGCGCCACTTTTGCGTCACTTTTCCCATGTTAAAAGTGACGCAAAAGTGGCGCAAGGGCCTTGTAAATCTGCCCCTTGGTTTTTCTTACCACATATTTACCCTCACCACAGTATGCACACATTGTATAGCATTATTTTGTTTCCCTCTATACATGTTGGTTCGAAGTATTGCCAGATTCCCAACCTCACAACCTTTGAGTTGTGCATGGCGGCAGGCTTTGTGAGGGTAAAAAACGAAAAGAAATGTTTCAAAATTATATTACGAGACACACGTAAATGTCTATTCAACTCAGAATCAACATTGTGATTTCTTCTGAATCAGAAGTGAAAGAGGGTAACATGGGGTCTTTCCGCTGTTGCTTGTGATTCACCAGCAAATGTATCAGTGGCCTGTGACTGCCCTTGCTGTAGTAAAACATTGAGAGGAGACTAAATCTCCTTGTCAGCTGGCAAGTGGCAGATAGCCATGATAGACAACTTCCACTTTGCAAATGAACCCCTCTGGGCACAGAAAGGAGTGAACAGCAGTCCTGTGGCCTGCTGCATTGTTTCTTTGATGCTCCTTTAAGTATTGCAACCCCTATCCCAACTAAGGACATCGGATGCAGCACTGGCAGTTACCAAATGTGAATGCCTAGGGAGATGGAGGTATGCTGTCCCCTGCAGGCATCCAATTCTGGATTCCCTGCTAGTCATGAGGTTTCTTAGGGGCATTTCTGCCTCATAAGTGTTGAGGAGAAAGGAATTTTATGAATCCTTGTGATCAACTTCTTTGCACTGATCAAATAGATTAATCTGGTGCATATAGGTACAATGGGTCCTACAGCTATCAATTAAGGACATTTTTTCAAGTGTTGTGTACTAGCAAGGACATGTCCAGGTGCTAGGCAATACCATCAGTGTTTGGCTCATATCAGTCAGTCAAATTTGGCATTCGGAAATTAAAATATATTATTTACATAGTCAATGCATATGTAAATATGCATAGGTGCTATGTATATTGCAGAAGGGTGGGGTGCTACAAGTGCTCCAGACATGGTTTCAAAGATTAATACAAAACTGAACTAAAGGATGAACATGAAAGGGAATCCAAAGTGATGGATGATGGTCTGTCTGGGGTGTAGTGCATGCTCATTCCAGAACAGTACCACAAACACTTCTTTTACTAAGTTTCAGGAGCAAAATTCCAGTCATGGATTTTTGTCACAATCCAAGTAAACCAAATTTCTACGTTTCGACTTCACTTGTACCTAATACTCGGGGTCTTCATCTGGATGAAGCGTGCATAAATAGCGTATAAAAGGGGTTACCCCCTGCTATTAATCGGAGTACCTAAGGCAGGGAAAAAACATGAATGTACAAAAGACCTCTGGCAACTCAATTTTTTATTTTTTTTAAATTAGCATTCTATCTAGATAAAACGGGCTCACACTATTGTGCATCTAGGGTGAATACAAAACATATTTTTTATTGGTAAATAGTTTAAAAACATTAAAAAAACATTTAATTCTATCCAATAACCATATACGTGTGGAGATACTTTATCTTTTCTATCCATCACGTTTCACCGTTCATATCAGCATACCTTCATATCATCCAAACAATTATACATTAAACCTTGAATTACAATACATTCTCTACCATCGTATTCCTAGATTGTGTGCAAACATAATCAATGCAGGCATCTGAATAATATTTGTAGAAATACATAGATAGAACAATATCTTGTTTTCAGTCTTCTGGTGGCTTTAGTCTCAAAGACTGTGATAGATGCAAAAGTATCTGCACACGTATATGGTTATTGGATATAATTTTAAAAAATTCTGTTTTTAAACCATTTATCAATCAAAAATCTGTTCTGCCTTCACCCTAGATGTTCAATGTTGTGAGCCCTTTTTATATAGATAGGATGCTAATTAATATATATATATTATCTACTGGCGGTCGCCAGTAGATAGTTATAGTTAGGACCTAGTTTCCATAGGAAACTCGTTTTTTGTTTTCTCAATAGCTTTGGCGCCGGTTGACGAATCTTCGCGAAATTTTCAAAACTCGTAGCCCGCTCCGGTCAGCTCCTGTCTTGAAAGTTTCGGGGTGATTGAGCAAGCGGGGGCCGAGAAAAAAGGGGGGTCCCAAAACTTGTTTTCTACATGTTAATTCCCATAGGAAACTTTAGACACGGCTACAGCTCGAACTGCTGAACGGAATTACACCAAATTTGGCAAAAAGGTAGCCCTTGTTTCAGAAAGAGACCTTTTTTTTAAATGGAGTAAATCCGTTCAGTAGTTGCGGAGAAAATCAAAAAATAGAGGTCAAAAAATCAATTTCCCATAGGAAACTTTAGACACGGTTACAGCCAAAACTGCTGAACGGAATTACACCAAATTCGGCAAAAAGGTAGTGCTTGGTTCAGAAAGCGCCCTTTTTTTTAACTGGTGTAAATCCGTTCAGTAGTTCCTGAGAAATTCAAAAAATAAAAGTTTCGATATCTATGGCCGCGGTGGATCCGCGCACCCTCCCGATCACGAGCTTCATGCTAATTGGCTGTCAACACTCCAAACCAGGAAGTGTTGGCAGCCATCTTGTGTCTCGGTAGAACCAAGGCACAAGAAAAGAGAAAAACTAAGGCGCAAAACAAGAAAAGGGGGCAGGGTAGAAACACCCTGACCCCCTAGGCCTGCTCAGGGGGTCCCAAAAAGCATTTTTTTTTTAAAAATCGGCAAAATGCGCGTTGGATCTGCGGATCCGGCAGTGAAACAAAAAAAACAGGCGCGGTCTCCCGCGCTCGTTTAATTGAAGCCTCCGGGTGGGCCAGGTCCCGGGGGCAGTAAAAATGTGTGGGGGGCCCAATCCCCCACACTGCCCCGGGGACCGCCACCCCCTGGGGCTTTGCAACAATATTTGCGGGGGCACACGGCCCCCCCGCAGCCCTGGGGACCGCCACCCCCCGGGGCTTTGATCAATTATAATCGCGGGGGCACACTGCCCCCCCACAGCCCCGGGGACCGCCACCCCCGGGGCTTCTTTTTTTAAAATAAAATATACCTGTTTGGGGGGCTCGAGCCCCCCCCACGCCCCGGGGACCGCCACTTCCCCGGGGCACTAATATTTAAATTTGGGGGTCCGTAACGGACCCCCGAGCCCCGGGGACCACCACCTCCCCAGGGCTGTGCAAGTGAAGGGAGGGGGTCCCCCCTCCTGGAGCCTGTGATGGCCCTGGGGACGGCCACCCCCCAGGGCCGGCTCCTGCAGTGTCCCGGGGTGCCCACCCCCGGGACACTGCTGTTTGCTATGGCAGGACGGGAGCCTCGCGGCTCCCGTCCTGCCATAGCAAACTTGCTTTGGATTTTGGAAGAGAGAGCAGGAAACCTGCTCTCTCTTCCAAAATCTAAAGCAGATTGCTTTTCCACACGGGGAGCTGCATGTTAGAAGCTCCCCATGTGGAAAAGCAATGCCGGCTCTGCAGGACGCGGGGAGCCGGCGGGACCGTGGGGGCATTGGGGCTCCCCCCACGGTCCCCAACGGATAGGGCCTGCCCTGGGGGATGTGGTCCCCGGGGCTAGTAGTGGCCCTGGAAGGGGGCCACGCAACCCCTCCTCCCCAAATAAAAAAAAAAAAAAGGCCGGCCCCGGGGGATGAGGTCCCCGGGGCAATAGAGGCCTCAGGAGGGGGGCCACGCAGCCCCCCTCCTTAAATTTTTTTTTAAATGTGGCCATGCCCCGGGGGATGGGGTCCCGGGGCCGGAATTGGCCACGGGAGGGGGCCACGTGGCTCCCTTCCCGTTCAGTTTTTTTTTAAATAAAAAGGGGTCAGGCCCTGGGGGATAGGGTCCCCAAGGCCCAAAAAAGGAAAAAAGAAGGGGGGCCACACAGCCCCCCTTCTAAAAAAAAATTTTTTAAAAAGATGTGATCGTGCTTCAGGCCCGCCCCCTCCCTTCACCACTCTGCAAACGCGCCCTGTGGCACGTTTTAAATTGGGACATTAATTCCCCTTGAATACTGGGGGTCCCTGGGGGCCAACTAGCCCACCAGGTACCTCCAGTGCGCGCCACAGGGCTGGGTTGCAGAGAGGTGGTGCAGGCCACGCCCCTTTTACACCTCTCTGCAATGCAGCTCTGTGGCGCTTACTGGAGGTACCTGGTGGGCTAGTTGGACCCCAGGGACCCTCAGGATTCAAGGGGACTTTATCCTCCAGCTTAAAACGCGCCACGGGCGCGCGTTTGCACAGTGGTGAAGGGGAGGGCGAGGCCTGAGGTGACATGTGTGCAAACATGCCCTGTGGCGTGTTTTAAGTTGGGGGATTAAGTCCCCTTGAATCCTGAGGGTCCCTGGGGTCCAACTAGCCCACCAGGTACCTCCAGTAAGTGCCACAGAGCTGTGTTGCAGAGAGGTGTAAAAGGGCATGGCCTCGGACCACCTCTCTGCAACGCAGGCCTGTGGCGCTTACTGGAAGTACCTGGTGGGCTAGTTGGGCCCCAGGGACCCTCAGGATTCAAGGTGACCTAATACCCCAACTTAAAACGCGCCACAGGGCACGTTTGCACAGTGGTGAAGGGAGGGGGCGCGGCCTCAGGTGACATGTGTGCAAACACGCCCTGTGGCGCATTTTAAGTTGGGGAATTAATTCTCCTTGAATCCTGAGGGACCCTGGGGGCCAACTAGCCCACCAGGTACCTCCAGTGCGCACCACAGGGCTGCGTTGCAGAGAGGTGGTCCAGGCCATGCCCCTTTTTACACCTCTGTGCAACGCAGCTGTGTGGCGCTTACTGGAAGTACCTAGTGGGCTAGTTGGACCCCAGGGACCCTCAGGATTCAAGGGGACTTAATCTCCCAACTTAAAACGGCCACAGGGCTTGTTTGCACACATGTCACCTCAGGCCCACCCTCCCTTCACCACTGTGCAAACGCGCCCCGGGGCGTGTTTTAAGAAGAAGTTTTAATCCTCCTGCCCTATTATGTACTAGGGCCTTACAGAGGAGGTCATGCTAATGACAGGGGTACCCCAATGCATAATGTTCCCTAGTGTATGTAGGTGTTTTCACTGTATTCTAAGTGTCTTTTAGCATAGCACTGGCTCTAGGCCTGGTTAGTCCGAGTCAGTTACCACCAGTACCCGTCTGAAAAAGTTGTGGGCACAGGATGATTTTGCAACAAGGCCTCTTTCTGCTCCTCTGTTGGTTCTTTCTGCACATGTCTTGCTTCTTCCTGCTCTTTTCTTCGTCTTTGTGGACTTCTGTTGCTTCTTTCTGCATTTCTTTTGCTTCTTTCTGTGCGTTTTTTCTTCTTTCTTCACATGTCCTACCTCTGTAGGCATAGTTAGAAACTAGCATTTATAAAACCTTTGAAATTCACTTAAAAAACCATAGGTTTCAGGCACGTTATAGTTAGAAATTTGCATTTAAAAAACCTTTGAAATTCACTGAAAAAACCATAGGTTTCAGACACGTTACAGTTAGAAATTAGCATTTAAAAAACCTTTGAAATTCACTTAAAAAACCATAGGTT
This sequence comes from Calotriton arnoldi, assembly GCA_963921515.1. NCBI lineage: Eukaryota > Metazoa > Chordata > Amphibia > Caudata > Salamandridae > Calotriton > Calotriton arnoldi. Next base: position 5,919,936 of record CAWUFW010000073.1, on the reverse strand, counting down.
TCAGGCACGTTATAGTTAGAAATTAGCATTTAAAAACCTTAGAAATTCACTGAAAAAACCATAGGTTTTAGGGACAGTTATAGTTAGTTGGACATTTCACTCGTACAAAACCATAGAAATTCCCCCGTTATAGTTAGTTCAGCTAACTATAACTCGCGCCCCGTAATGCACTGCTGATGACGTCACATATTACATCACTCATGACATGGTCAGTGGCATCACTGATGACATCTCAAATGACATCACTGATGACATCACTGATGACATCATCCATGTGATAATTTGATGCATCTTCTCACACCCTAATATAACCTTTGATACACCCACTCTAAATTACAGACTGCCATTCTCAAAACCATAGACACTCCAACACCAATAACTACATACCCACTCACTGATTCTTAGGTCTACACACACATCCACTCACTCACCCGTACAGTCACTCATACTTATGGTCACTCAGTACAGGACTATCATATGCACTCATACACCTACATAGACACTCACACACCGCCACTCATCCATAGAGGTACTCACACACCTAGTCAGTCATGCAAATAATTAATCACACTGCCATTTACTCACCTATACAGTTATACACACACCAGCTCACTTACTCATACAAATACTAGCACATTCTTACGCTCTTATACAATCACTGATACAAGTACACACTCATCCATACAGCCACTCTCACAATCACACACTCTCACTTATAGCCATTTATATACTCCAACACACATATATACTGCCTTTCACATATGTAGTTACTCACACATGTACCACTGAGATATACATTCACTCACTAACACACCCATACACACACTCACCCACCCATACAGTCCATCACAGATGCACTCTTGAAACCATGCACCCAGTGAATCACCCACTCACACATCTATGCACAGAGTCACACACACCCAGCCACACAAACACTCAGGCACCCATACAGATACTCAGACAACCAATCAATAACCCATGTAGACACTCATGTAGCTATTCACAAACCCATGCAGCCGCTTACACACCAACAGACAGACGGATACAGACATTCACACAGTTTAGTCACTAACCCATGCATTCAGTAAGATATGTTTAATCACTCACTTATAGAGTCAGTCACGCACCTACTAAATCATCCATTCAGACACTTATACACCCACTCATTCTTCAATACGCCTTTCCCTATATATATTAAACATATTTAAACTTTACAGAAACACACAGTCACTGGATGATGTCATCAGTGATGTCATTTGAGATGTCATCAGTGATGTCATCAGTGATATCACTGACCATGTCATGAGTGATGTAATATGTGACGTCATCAGCAGTGCATTGCGGGGCGCGAGTTATAGTTAGCTGAACTAACTATAACGGGGAATTTCTATGGTTTTGTACGAGTGAAATGTCCAACTAACTATAACTGTCCCTAAAACCTATGGTTTTTCTGTGAATTTCTATGGTTTTTAAATGCTAATTTCTAACTATAACGTGCCTGAAACCTATGGTTTTTCAGTGAATTTCAAAGGTTTTTAAATGCTAATTTCTAACTATAACGTGTCTGAAACCTATGGTTTTTTCAGTGAATTACAAAGGTTTTTAAATGCTAATTTCTAACTATAACGTGCCTGAAACCTATGGTTTTTTAAGTGAATATATATATATATATATATATATATATATATATATATATATATATATATATGAGTTGCCAGAGGTCTTCTGTACATTTGTGTGAGTAAATAGCACAATTTGAGTCAGCCAAATAAAGTAGGGTGATGATTGGACAAATTAGACTGTGGAAGACAGAGGATGCAAAAAAGTGTATTAACAGGAGTTGTAATCCTGAGTCTAAACACGTGATTGGGTCAGGAAAAAGTCCTTTTCACTCATACGTGGATGATACTCTAAAGGCACCATAAGTGCATCATGCAGAGCAGCACATTCTGTGATATATCCAGCAAAATACAAAGATTTGGCCTATTCGCATGGCAGACACTATGCCAATACAGCACTACAATGCGAATCCACCCAGTATACAGTTCACCCCACTATATAGCTCATCACCGTCTCTGGCAAGGAGTAGCGTCCTATACATTTGAGAATAACTAATATGAGATCAATTGCAACAAAATGAAGATACACTTTTCTTTCCACGGAAAACTGTTTTTTTTTTGTGTTTCCAAAGTTCAAAGGAACTTGGGGAAATGTGCTGTAAAATATTAAGTAAAAAATACATTTCGCCAAATAAGGTAAAAGAACGATTATGGTATAGGAACCAGGTCTATTTAAGTGTCACTGAGGTCCATTGATATTCAGAACACGCTAGTAAAAAAAGTTGCCTCTTGATAAATCTCAGGCCTGAATAAAATACGGCTTTGGTCAAGGTTACATTTGTCGTGAAGCCGGTAACTGAACACAAAAGACATGGGTTTGAAAGAACACCTCCGTTCATGGCCAGAGAACAATAAACTGCTGCCGTGCAAAATCTTTCTTCTCTGTTCATTGAACTGACGTGTTTTTGTCAGTGTTATCCTGTGCTTTTCAGGTCCTCGATTAGAAATATGAATCCGGAGAATAGTTTATGAACTAGCACATGGTGTATCCGGCAATGGCAGCACTTGAACGCAGCAGAAAGCATAATGTCCTTCAGATGAATGCACGCGCATGGAAGGACTGTCCAATGTTTTTCAAAGAAAAATAACATTTTTCTCGTAACTTTAAAGCTTTCAGTAAAAGGTTACTTATGTTAGTGAGTCACAACTCGAAGCCTTTCAGAAATTGCACCTGAGGCCAGTAAATGCACACGATAAACCTCATTGTGAGGGAAAAAATGGTTTGGAACAAGTGTATGTGCCGTTGAAACTTGTATGGTGCATTTTTGTAGTAGCTAGGCTCCCAAAGGGATGCTACCAATTCACAGGACAGGGCTGAATAGGACAGGAAACATGTACCAGTTTAATAATGCTCGGGGGAGACAAAATCAAGCGAGATTAATGTGAAATCAATGACGAATGTTGAGCTGGTAGGAAATTCGTCATATGGTGTTTTTACTATGTCGCCTTTTTGATATCCAATTGTTTTTTCTGCTTTAATTTAAAGCCATCAATATTCTAAAAGTGCACAGACCCCAGCTGTCTACGAAGCCAATGTCAGACATTGTCTATACCCTAAACACACCATGCAGTGTGTTACAACTCGACACAGCAGACAGCGACAAAAATGTCATCAGAGGGACTTTGGAAAGTTTGGCTCCGACCACTGGATTGTGGATAACGAGACCCACGGAGCGATCTTCATACCTCAATAAGCTCACAGAACAGAAAAAAATGAGGGCAATAGTTCTGTCCCATGTGAGAAGTTGGCCTGGTATATGCTGTCCACTAATTAAAGTGGGCACCTTGCACCAGTCCAAACAACCGTTATGGTGATTTAAGAGGTCAAAGATAACCTTAGAAAGCTATCCAAGTGGTAGCTGTGGCTTAGTCTTGAAGGAATGTTAAGCAGCTTGTTTTACCAGAATGCAATCTTATTGTATTGGTTAAATGAAAGGAGAACCACACAGTAGTTATAAGAATATATGTTTATTATTATAACACACCTTAAATATCTCACAGTATCTGCTACACATTGACGGAGGAGTGCTGAGCCAAGTAAGATCTTTTCTTCCCTAACAGGAACCCAGGATCCCTGAAAAACGCTAGTTTTTTCCTCCAGGCCACGCTATGGGAAATAACTAACCAGTATTTCGCTTTTACCCATGTCCCTTCCCTTGACTCAAATACTTTATATACATTCTTCTAGGGTTACTACAAGCCCCTCCACCCTGGCAGTCCATGAGGCACAGCGTTGCCAAAACAGAAGTATGTTCTTACAAATTGTGAACAGTATGTTTATATGTTTGTTTTGTCTTGTAATGTTAGCTCACAAGTGTTTCTTTCTCTTTTTACCAATGTTTTTAACGATTAACCATGCTTTCTCACAATAGAGTAGTCCGATGTGTTCCAAGGTGTCACATTGGATACAAGCACTAATTCAATAATTTTTTACTACTAAGGGCACCAACACAAACTATAGAGGAACGCATTGATTTAAGCACTGCATATGGTTTGGACCTGCCCACGTGAGAGGTGGGCAGGCAATATGTACTAATCTCTTTGTCACTTTATCTCCTTGAACAGATACTACGAGTCTGATTTCAACCGTATGTATTTAATTTTGGTGCTCACACATTAGGAGTGCACCTGTTCTTTATTATATTATTTCTTTAGTATAGGATTGTTTTCTCACGGAGTGGTACGCATGGGGCTGGTCCCCATGTGGTCCTGAAGAAGAGGTTTGGGGACACCTCGAAACATGTCGACCAAATACTAGGGATAGTATACACATAACAGTTACACTTCCTCCCTACTATTAACCCCTTTTTATCCATACCAACTAGGAGCAGGAATAAATTAATCGCTCACTAGCTAGGTATTTTTAGCATCACCATCACCACTCCCCCAACACTACACTACACATTTTCTCACAAAAAGTGCTCCTACGTAGTTCCGCAAGTTGCAGCACGCCCCAGACAGTAGAAGTCTGGGATGGCCCCAATGATGAAGCATGTCACCTAGGAGCAACCCTTGGTGAGTGAGGGGACTCAAGAAGAGAATTTTCTCTTCTTAGATTCGGGGCGTTGTTTCGCACATTTAGCGGAAGCCCTTCCCTTTGGTTAGGTTCTCAGATCTGTCATTTACAGATTCGTTAATAACTATTATTATACCTCACAGTATCTGCTACACGCAGATAAACACAAAGCACACAATATTGTAGCACAGAACCAATCGTAAGTAGCACTAATACACAGTGGGCTCCAGGGGGAGACCGAACCAAGAACCACGACTCGAGTCAAGACAGAGTCAAAGTCAAAGGGGTTCGGTAGACGAATGCCCACCGATGTCGTGTGCTTCAGGTGTGAAGAAGGAGACCTTGACTCTTCAGCTGTACAGACCAGGAGATGTCGAAGATGACCAGGAGCCGGATACGAGCTGTCCCCCGAAGGATGTTGAGTGCTATGGGGTCGGTGTCCGGCGGGAGCACCAACAAGCCGTGGCAGGGACAACACACGAAGAAGGTCGAGGAAGGTTACGGTCTGGCCCAGCAAGGACCAGGAGACTCACCACAGCAAGGGGAGTGAGGGCAGGCCTGGAGCAACCAGGGGAGCCCAAGAAAATCAGTGTTGTCCCTCTAATGGACCCACAAGCCGAAGGCACAGGAGTCGCGAGGGGACCTCTAGCAGTTCCACAAAACAACAGCTTGCAGAGCACAGAGTGTGAGGAGGCCAAAGTCCTTTATATGAAATGTGCGCAGAGGTTGGGACTATCGAAAGCCCAATGCACGCAGTTGGGAAAGACCAAGAAGCATATGCACTTGCAAAAGTACGCGGTGCACAGGGGTTCAGGTGATGCGGTCCCCACGAGGGATACTGGCCTCAAACTTGGTGAGAGGGCAGCTCAACCTCAAAGTACATAGGAACCCACCTCCTGTGTTGCAGGAGCCTTCGGAGTCTGCAAGAGCTCAGGATCAACAGACCGGTCAGTTGCATTACGGTGCCTGCAAATGCAGGGGAGTGACTTCTTCACCCCAAGGGAGATACTTCAGTTGTCCTTGATGCTCCACAGGTCCTGCACGGAGCCTGTATGGTGCACGGGCACAGACAATGCTTTGGACGGAGATGGAGATGAAGTCGGGCCCAGTCGAAGTCCAGCGAAGTCCAGAGTGTCCAGACGGTGGAAGGTCAGTGGTTTCTTGATCAGAATCTTCTCCACGTCAAATCTAGGGTCCTACAGCCAGGTAAGCCCTTTTGTATCCACAGGAGAGGGTTGGACAGATTCAGGGGACCCTCCCAGGGGAGGGTCAGGACAGGGGGGAGGATACTCCCCTGTCCTTTGTTCAGTTTAACGCCAGAGCAGGAGCCAACGGCTCCCAGGACTGGTTTGAACTGGACTATGCACAGCGACACCAAATGTGCCCCTCTTGCAGACTTTCAGGCACTTCGGAATTCACCCGCCCAGCTCCAATACACTAAATCCTGTCTGGGAGGTGGTCACACCTCCCTGTGACAGGATGCCTATTGTGCTGCCTTCCTCTGCTCGAGCTTGGCTCAGCAGCAGGAGGAGGGCAGAAATGTGTCTCTGGTCGGGAGCAACCATTTTGTGCTGTCAAGGTCGAGAAGGCTGGTACCGGGAAGACCAGGGACTGCACAAAGCTTGCTTCTGAAGGGTGGAATCATACCTCCCACACCAGTTACCGGTGTGGAGGTATGATTCCAAGGTGTTTGATACCAAACACGACATGGTTTGTTGCAGCCGTTTTCGAGTTAGCGTTTTACGCGAGCATATAATGCACCTCTACCTATATGTCTGGCTGTGTCACCGACAACCCGGGAGAATGGTCTCCGAAGGCTGCAGATGTGCCCTGCTCATTCATGGGCACCCTCTCACGTAAAACCCAGCACCCTGCCTTCAGGATTGTCAAGGCCTGCTATAGGGGTGACTTATAGGTTTTAAGTGTAGTGACCTATAGATGTAGTAAACCTATATCTAAAGTAAGTGGTGCATGCACCATCTTACACAGGCTGCAATGGCAGGCCTGTAGTTCCATTTTGCATGGTCTCTCAGTGGTGGCATAATACATGCTTCAGCCCATGAGAGGCCTCTGGGGTACCTATGCCCTGGGTACATGTGTACCATATACTAGGGACTGATAAGGGTACCGCAGTATCCAATCTGGAGGGTTCCTAAGTACATGACATAACATTTTAGGGAGAAAGCAGATAGACTGGGGTCCTGATTAGCAGGATCCCAGTCAGACTAGTCAAAAACAGTGTAACATCAAGCAAATAGTGGGGGTAACCATAAGAAGCAGATCCTACTTTCCTACACAACCCCCCCAAACGTAAGGAGATGAGACTAACCTTGCCAAGTTGAGTCTTCATTTTCTAAGTGGAAATATCTGGAAAGTCCATCTGCATTGGCATGGTTACTCCCAGGACTATGTTCCACTGTATAGTCCATCCCCTGTAGGGAAATGGACCACCTCAAAAGTTTGGAGTTTTTACCCTTCATCTGTTTTAGCCATAAGAGGGGCTTATGGTCTGTCTGAACAATGAAGTGAGTGCCAAACAAGTATGGCCTCAGCTTCTTCAGAGCCCAAACCACAGCAAAGGCTTCCCTCTCAATGGCTGACCAACGTTTCTCTCTGAGGGTCAACCTTCTGCTAATAAAAGCTACTGGTTGATCCTGACCCTCTGCATTAAGTTGTGACAACACAGCCCCTACCCCCAACTCAGATGCATCTGTTTGGACAGTGAATTGTTTGGAATAGTCAAGACTTTGCAGAATGGGAGCAGTGCACATGGCCTGCTTGAGATCATCAAATGCCTTCTGACAGCTAACTGTCCACTGAACTTTCTTAGGCATTCTCTTTGATGTAAGATCATTCAAGGGAGTCACTATATACCCATATCCTTTTACAAATCTTCTGTAGTACCCAGTCAGGCCCAAGAAAGCTCTGACCTGAGTCTGGGTAGTGGGAGCAACCCAGTCCATGATGGTCAAGATTTTGCTCTGCAATGGCTGAACCTGGCCACCACCCACAAGGTAGGACAGGAACAAGGGAACCCTACTCACGCGCAACCAGGGTAATAAACTTCTTATCAAAGGACAAAGGCTCCTGTGGACACTTAATGAAGTAATCTCAATGTATATGAGCACAATGGCAATGTATTGGGTTATAGAGATATTGGAGAGAGAAGGAAGCAAATACACCTCTGATTTGTTTTTGAATCAAAAATATTTATATAATCCTTGAAATGAAATACTGTTACACAATAGTGCATTTGGACATATGGTTCTGAGTGAAAGGTGTCCCAGTGAAAAACGGAACCTAGAACATTAGTGACATATATGTGAAATATTTACAAGGTTTCCAATGCTTAATATAAACGACCATTTACATATATATGTACAGTATACAGCGCTAGATACAGTGATCAGTGCTGGTGGACAATGGTTCGTTTATACAACTTAGTCGACGAGCGTTTCGACCCTGTGTGCAGTGTAGGGTCTCTTCAGGACCTATGATCGTAGGGACACCTGAAGGGTAATGGACCGGCTCGTGTGGAGGGTGTGGCACCGTGCAAAGGATAAAGGGATACTCACATGGGTCCCAGCCGGGAGCCCAAGTGTGAGGTGGGTGAAACGAAGCATTGTCCACCAGCACTGATCACTGTATCTAGCGCTGTATACTGTACATATATATGTAAATGGTCGTTTATATTAAGCATTGGAAACCTTGTATATATTTCACATATATGTCACTAATGTTCTAGGTTCCGTTTTCACTGGGACACCTTTCACTCAGAACCATATGTCCAATGCACTATTGTGTAACAGTATTTCATTTCAAGGATTATATAAATATTTTTGATTCAAAAACAAATCAGAGGTGTATTTGCTTCCTTCTCTCTCCAATATCTCTATAACCCAATATATTGCCATTGTGCTCATATACATTGAGATTACTTCATTAAGTGTCCACAGGAGCCTTTGTCCTTTGATAATAAACCACCCACAAGGTGGCCCAGGTACACAACCTTACTCTGCCCTATCTGGCACTTGGTGGCCTTGATAGTGAGACCTGCTTTCTGCAGAGCCTCCAAAACATTCTTCAGGTGGACCAGGTGATCCTCCCAGGTGGAACTAAAGACAGCTATATCATCAAGATATGCTGCACTATAGGCTTCCAGGCCTGTAAGGACTTTGTTCACCAACCTTTGGAATGTGGCAGGTGCATTCTTCAAACCAAAGGGCATCACAATAAATTGATAATGCCAGCTAGGGGTTGAAAATGCTGTTTTTGGTTTGGCATCCTCAGCTAGTCAGATTTGCCAATATCCAGCAGTGAGGTCAAATGTGCTCAAGAACTTGGCTGAGGCCAAAGTGTCAATGAGTTCATCTGCCCTAGGACTAGGGTGAGCATCAGTCCTAGTGACTGCATTGAGCCCCCTGTAGTCCACACAAAACCTCATTTCTCTTTCTCTGTGGAAGAGGTGTGGCGCAGCGGCCAGCGTGCCTGACTCCGGATCACGGCGTTCACGGTTCGATCCCCGGTGCCGGCGGCAGGTTAGCCCAGCACCATGTGACTCTGGGCAATAGCTCGCTTAATCTTCCTGAGGGCCCCCAGCGCCAGGACACCTCTCCGGAGGTAGCTGTGCGCTTTACAAATGCTGGTATTTCATTTCATTTTACCACCCTGGGTATGAGGTTTGGGTACCAGGACCACTGGACTAGCCCAAGGGCTATCTGAGGGTTCAATCACTCCCAATTCCAGCATCTTTTGGACCTCAGTTCTGATGCAATCTCTGACATGGTCAGGCTGCCTGTAAATCTTACTTTTAACAGGTAGACTCTCACCTGTGTCCACTTCATGGGTACACCAAGTTGTCTGACTAGGAGTCAAAGAAAAAATGTGCCTGTATTGATTGAGGACCTTCCTACAATCAATCTGCTGTTGTCAGTGAGGCTGCCTGCCAAGGCTACACCATCAACTGAGCCATCATCAGGGTTCTGTGAGAGGAGGTCAGGGAGTGGGTCACTCTCTTCCTCCTGTCCCTCATCAGTAGCCATGAGCAAGCCCATGTCTGCCCTGTCCACATAGGGTTTGAGCCTGTTTACATGGAGCACCCTATGTGGGCTCCTGGGTGTTCCAAGGCCCACCAAGTAGGTGACCTCTCCCTTCTGCTCAAGAATAGTATGGGGTCCACTCCACTTGTCTTAGAGAGCTGCTGGGGCCACAGGCTCCAACACCCATACTTTCTGTCCTGGCTGATAAATAGTCAGTACAGCCTTTTGGTCATGCCAAGCTTTTTGCAATTCTTGACTTGCCTCAAGGTTTTTGCTGGCCTTCTTCATGTATTCAGCCACCCTGGAGCGGAGACCATGTACATAGTCCACTATGTATTGCTTGGGAGGTTTGAGAGGTAACTCCAATCCCTCCTTCACCAAACACAAGGGACCCCTAACTGCATGCCCAAACAAAAGTTCAAAAGGGCTGTAGCCAACCCTTTTTTGTGGGACCTCTCTGTAGGCAAAGAGAAGGCAGGGCAACAGGACATCCCATTTTCGCCTAAGCTTTTCTGGGAGGCCCATGATCATGTCCTTTAGGGTTTTGTTGAACCTTTCAACCAACCCATTGCATTGTGGGTGATAGGGTGTGGTGAATTTGTAATTCACTCCACACTACTTCCACATTGCAGTGATATAACTGGACATGAAATTTGTACCTCTGACAGTTAAGACCTCCTTAGGGAAACCCACTCTGGAAACAATTCCCAGGAGGGCCCTGGCCACCACAGGAGCTGTGGTGGTTCTAAGGGGCATAGCCTCTGGGTACCTAGTGGCATGGTCCACCACCACTAGAATATAACTGTGCCCAGATGCAGTTGGAGGGTTCATGGGACCAATTATGTCAATCCCAACCCTCTCAAAGGGAACCCCCACCACAGGTAGTGGTATGAGGGGGGCCTTTGTGGTACCACCTGACTTGCCACTGGCTTACAGGTGGTACAGGAGGGACAAAACTCCTTGGTGTCCTCTGATATAGGAGGCCAGTGAAAGTGTGGCGACAAGCCTGTCCCAAGTCTTACTTTGGCCTAGGTGTCCTGCTAAGGGAATGTCATGTGCCAAGGCGAGTCGGAAGCCCCTAAACTTCAGAGGTATGACCAACCTCCTGGTGGCACCAGGCCTGGGGTCCCTACCCTCTGAGTAAAGGAGTCCCTCATCCCAATAGATCCTGTGGGATCCACTGACACTCCCAGCAGCCTCAGCAGCAGCTTGCTGTCTGAGGGGTTCAAGAGAGGGGCAGGTTTGCTGCTCCTGACTCAGTTCTGCCCTGGAAGGGCCCCCGTCCCCAAGAACTCAACCTGATCAGGTTCCAGTTCATCTGAGACAGTTCCTTCACCGGGACTGGGATCATCTCCCTCAAGAGATTGATCCTCTCTCTGAGCCTGTGGGGAAGACACAGCCTTACCCCTCCTGCTCCTTCTCTTGGAAGGCACCTGGTCCATTCTTTCAGAATCCAGGGCCTGTTCAGTAGACATCAGTTTGGCCTGTGACCTGGTCACAGCAAACACATCTGCAGAGATGCCCAGCATTGTTGCATGAGTCCTTAATTCCACTTAAGCCCAGGCTGAAGTCTCCAAATCATTGCCCAATAAGCATTCCACTGGAAGGTCTGAGCTAACCACAACTTTCTTTGGGCCAGTTACCCCTCCCCAGCTGAAATTAACAACTGCCAAAGAATGATCAGTCCTGACATTGTTAGCATTGGTCACTTGGTACATCTCACCAAGTATGATCTTTTCAGGGTCCACAAGATCTTTTTTCACCATAGTGACACTTGCGCCTGTGTCCCTGTATGCCATGGCCTCCTTACCATTAATCACAGTCTGATGTCTGTATTTGCCCAGGTTACTGGGACTGACAAATAAGGTGGCAATATCCATGCCACCATCACAGACAAGTACAGCCTGAGCTGGAGTTCTGACTAAGCCAGAACCCATCTCAGAGCCCAACGTTAACCCTGCTATTCCCGTGTTCCCTGTACCACCACTTGAAGCTGTACTAGGGGGAGAAGTTGCCTTAGGGGCAGTGGTGGTTGGAGTTGAATCCTTGGTCTTTGGACAATTGGCATCTTTTGTCCAATGGGTCATCTCTTTACATAAGTAACACCAAGGTTTCTTTTTGCCTTTTCCTTTGTTGGATTGTGACTCCCCCCCCCAGATGCAGGTTTTTGGGGCCTTGATGAAGACTTGTCATCTTTACCATTGTCCCCACCCTTATCTGAGGTTTTAGCATCTTGCTTCTTTTGGTCACCACCATTGTTCTGGTTTCTCTGCTTCACCCTGGTTCTGACCCACCTATCTGCCTTCTTCCCCAATTCTTGGGGAGAAGTCAGATCAGAGTCAACCAGGTATTGATGCAACAACTGATTTTGGCAATTATTAAGGATCTGCTCCCCCATAATCAAATTGTACAATCCCTTGAAATCATTCACTTTGCTGCTAAGCAACCAGCCTTCCAGAGCCTTAATGGCACTATCCACAAAGTCTACCCAGTCCTGATTCTGTGCCTTCTGGGTGTCTGTGAACTTAATCCTGTACTGTTCAGTGGTTAAGCCAAACCCATCAATGAGAGCACTCTTCAGGACTGAATAATTGTCAGCATCCTCTTCTCTAACAGTGATGAGCTTATCTCTACCTTTGTCAGCAAAGGAGAGCCACAAGATGGCTGCCCACTGCTCATGAGGGACCCTCTGAACTTACAGGGCCTCTCCAAAGCAGTTATCCATTTATGGATGTCATCCCCAACATGGTAGGGAGGGACAATCTTGCTCAGGTTCCTATTGTCAAAAGACAGTTCTTTAACTCTAGGAACACTGTTGCTGCCACCATGGGACTCTAGTCCCAACTTTTTTCTAGCTCTCTGGACTTCCAGGGACTCTTTATCCAGGGCCAATTGCTCTTGCCTGAGCCTAAGCCTAGCTGTCTCAAGTTCATGAAATTGGTATTCCCAATCAAAAGAGTGGTCCCTCTTGCTAGATACAGAGGTCCCTACAGACTGTCCTGAGTGATGTGACTCTGCAGAGGGAGACCTAGATCTCCTTGGTAAACTCTGCACTCTTCCAGGAGGGGTGAAGAGAGGGCCATCTTGGCCTTCTTCTTCAGCATCTCCCTGAAGATCTGAGTTGTCCAGGTGGGAACCATCTTGTTCCTCCTGGCCAGGGTTTGAGTCTAGGTCATAAAAGGTGTCACCTCCTGACCTGTCCTCATTCCCTGTCCCACCCACTTTCTCCCGTTTATCTGACCTAGGGGTCTTCCTAAGGTCATCAAGCAGTAAGGCCTCTATGAGGCGTTGGGTGTTTGCATTTCTCCCTGTCTTCAGCTTTCTAGAGGCACACAGGGCTTTCAATTCTTGGAATGAAAGCTCACTGTATTTAGAGGGCAGAGAGCCACTGGCATCTCCTTTAGAAGACATACTAAGTGTGGTGAGGTTTTGCACCTACCTAACCTAGTGGGAACTAAACTCTCTGAGGTTGGAGAAAGGGTGTGCTAGACCCTTGACTTACCCAACCCTAAGTTCAGTAGAACTTACTTATTCTAAGCTAGTATTATATGTACCTAGAACTTAGTAGTTTTCAGTTAATAAATACAAAGATTTATCTGGTAAAACAATGCAGGCTTGAATCCCAACCGATGCACACTAATGTGAGGAGTTGGCCTGGTATATGCTGTCCACTAATTAAAGTGGGCACCTTGCACCAGTCCAAACAACCGTTATGGTGATTGAAGAGGTCAAAGATAACCTTAGAAAGCTATCCAAGTGGTAGCTGTGGAGAGCAGCCTTCAGGCTTAGTCTTGAAGGAATTTTAAGCAGCTTGTTTTACCAGAATGCAATCTTATTGTATTGGTTAAATGAAAGGAGAACCACACAGTAGTTATAAGAATATATGTTTATTATTATAACACACATTAAATACCTCACAGTATCTGCTACACGCAGATAAACACAAAGCACACAATACTGTAGCACAGAAACAATCGTAAGTAGCACTAATACACAGTGGGCTCCAGGGGGAGACCGAACCATATACTAAAATAGTGGTATAAGAACCACGACTCGAGTCAAGACAGAGTCTAGAAGATGTAGAATCACTGGGACCCCAAGGAACCATCCAAGGTGAGTAAGTAGGGACCCCACGGAGGACGGGTGCAGTGTGAGAACACGACCGCGTGCTACGTACAATTCAATGGGAGAGTTGCGGTTGTAATTTTAAAGTTTAAGGACCCTTCCCAGTGGATTACGAAGAAACCCTTTGGAACATAGAAGGTTGGAGAGCCACCCCACCTGTGGATACCGAAGTACCAGAGTTACCTATCCCAGGGAAGAAATGCCACTGCTGGAAAGAAGAAAAGTGTCCGGTGGAACCCACAGGTGGATTCTTGATGGAAGGAACCTGAAAGCAGAGGGGACAGAGTCTGGGTCACTCAGGAGTGACCAGGGGCTCGGTAGACGAATGCCCACCGATGTCGGGTGCTTCAGGTGTGAAGAAGGAGACCTTGACTCTTCAGCTGCACGGACCAGGAGATGTCAAAGATGACCAGGAGCCGAATATGAGCTGTCCCCCAAAGGATGTCGAGTGCTGAGGGGTCGGTGTCCTGCGGGAGCACCAACAAGCCTTTTCAGCAGCAACCCACAAAGAAGGTTGAGGAAGGTTACGGTCTGGCCCAGCAAGGACCAGGAGACTCACCACAGCAAGGGGAGTCAGAGCAGGCCTGGAGCAACCAGGGGAGCCCAAGAAAATCAGTGTTGTCCCACAAATGGACCCACAAGCCGAAGGCACAGGAGTCGCGAGGGGACCTCTAGAAGTTTCACAAAACAACAGCTTGCAGGACACAGAGTGCGAGGAGGCCAAAGTCCTTTATATAAAATGTGCACAGAGGTAGGGGATATCGACAGCCTAATGCACGCAGTTGGGGAAGACCAACAAGCATATGCACTTGTAAAAGTACGTGGTTCACATGGGTTCAAGTTATGCGGTCCCCACGAGGGATACTGGCCTCAAACTTGGTGAGAGGGCAGCTCGACTTCAAGGAAAATAGAAACCCATGTCCTTTGTTGCTGGAGCCTTCAGAGTCCGCAGGCACTCAGGATCAGCAGACCGGTCAGTTGCATTACGGTGCCTGCAAATGCAGGAGAGTGGCTCCTTCACCCCAAGGGAGATACTTCAGTTGTCCTTGATGCTCCAGAGGTCCTGCATGGAGCCTGTGTGGTGCACGGGCACAGATGATGCTTTGGACGGAGAGGAAGACGAAGTCGGGCCCAGTCGAAGTCCAGCGAAGTCCAGAGTGTCCAGATGGTCGAAGGTCAGTGGTTTCTTGATCAGAATCTTGTCCACGTCGAATCTAGGGCCCTACAGCCAGGTAAGCCCTTTTGTACCCACGGGAGAGGGTTGGACAGATTCAGGGGACCCTCCCAGGGGGGAGTCAGGACAGTGGGGAGGATACTCCCCTGTCCTTTGTCCAGTTTCACGCCAGAGCAGGAGCCAACGGCTCCCAGGACTGGTTTGAACTGGACTATCCACAGGGACACCAAATGTGCCCCTCGTGCAGACTTTCAGGCACTTTGGAAGTGCACCCACCCAGCTCCAATACACTAAATCCTGTCTGGGAGGTGGTCACACCTCCCTGTGACAGGACGCCTATTGTGCTGCCTTCCTCTGCTCGAGCTTGGCTCAGCAGCAGGAGGACAGAATTGTGTCTCTGGTCGGCAGCAACCATTTTGTGCTGTCCGGGTCGAGAAGGCTGGTACCAGGAAGACCAGGGGCCCCACGAAGCTTGCCTCTGAAGGGTGGAATCATACCTCCCACACCGGTTACCGGTGTGGAGGTATGATTCCAAAGTGTTTGATATCAAACACGACATGGTTTGTTGCAGCAGTTTTCGAGATAGCATTTTACGCGAGCATATAATGCACCTCTACCTATATGTCTGGCTGCGTCACCAACAACCCAGGAGAATGGCCTCCGAAGGATGCAGGGGTGCCCTGCTCATGCATGGGCACCCTCTCACGTAAAACCCAGCATCCTGCCTTCAGGATTGTCAAGGCCTGCTAGAGGGGTGACTTATAGGTTTTAAGTGTAGTGACCTAGAGATATTGTAAACCTATATCTAAAGTAGGTGGTGCATGCACCATCTTACACAGGCTGCAATGGCAGGCCTGTAGTTCCATTTTGCATGGCCTCTCAGGGGTGGCATAATACATGCTTCAGCCCATGGGAGGCCTCTGGGGTACCTATGCCCTGGGTACATGTGTACCATATACTAGGGACTGATAAGGGTACCCCAGTATCCAGTCTGGAGTGTACCTAAGTACATGACATAACATTTTATTTATTTATTTATTTATTTATTTATGCATTTTTATATAGCGCGGACTTTACCCAAAGGTGTCAGAGCTCTTCACAATAGGACCAATCACGTTACATGAGGAGAATGTTACAAAAGTACATGTTACAGAAGCAAACGAGATACAAGAAGAGGTATAATACAGCAATAGATGGCAGTCACTCACAAACACACTAGGATGACACTTGTACAGGCATAGAATACAAATTTACAATAGTGAAAGAACTTCCTTGGGGGACTTGAGAGGGCGTGAATTAGTTCTGGAAGTGTCTCTGGAAGAGAAGAGATTTTAGGTCAGTTTTGAAGGTCCGGGTAGAGGTGGTGGTACTGAGCTGTGGCGGAAGCGAGTTCCAGATTCTCACCGCATTGCCTGAGAAGGATTGAGCCATCGATCTTTCCCTTTTAAAAGTGGGAAGCTAAAGCAGTAGTTTTTCCGCATTACGAGACGGTCTAGAGCCTCCAGAGATTTTCAGTTTATTCGCCAGGTAACGAGGGGAGGAAGTGTGCAAAGCTTTGTGGGTGATACAGGCAGTTTTGTAGATTGATCTTGCCTCGATGGGAAGCCAACGGAGGGAAGACAACAAGGGTGTGATGTGGTCACTTCTTTTGGCCCCAAAAATAAAACGAGCCGCTGAATGGAGAACGGATTTAAGAGGGGAAAGGTGGGATTTGGGGAGGCCAGTAAGAAGAGAATTGCAATAGTCCAATCTGGAGAGAACCAGCGATTGGACCAGGGTTTTTAGGTCTTGCTCCGGGAAGAAGCGTTGAATCCCCCAAAGAAGGCGCAGTGGGTATCGAGCATTCTTTGCAATGGAATTGATGTGGGAGAGAAGATTGAGCCTTTTGTCGAGTACGACACCAAGGGATTTAGCGCTGTCGACAACAATAGGTTTATTGTTAAGTAGATTCAGCTGATCCATCCAAGATTGAACAGGAGGAGGAGGGAGTGAGGTAGAGAGGAGGAGGAATTCGGTTTTGGAGGGATTTAGAATGAGTTGATGAGTTAACATCCAGTTTTGGATAGAGTGGAGAGTAGAGTTGAGGATCGAGATATCGTGAGTGGAGGACACCTCAAGGTAGATTTGGGTGTCATCCGCATAGAGATGGTAGAGGATCCCAGATTTACTAAGGAGATTTACCAATGGTTCCAGATAGAGATTGAACAAAGTGGGTGCAAGGATAGAGCCTTGAGGGACGCTTTGACCTGCCGCCAATGGAGATGAGAGACTGTTCGCTATTTTGATCATTTGGGATCTGTCAGAGAGAAAAGAGGCAAACCGTTTAAGCACTGTGCCTTCCAAACCCATTCTCTGTTGAAGAGTGTTAAGGAGAGTGGAGGAGAAAGCAGATAGACTGGGGTCCTGATTAGCAGCATCCCAGTCAGACTAGTCAAAAACAGTGTAACATCAAGCAAAAAGTGCGGGTAACCATAAGAAGCAGATCCTACTTTCCTACACCCCATATAGCCCGTCTATCTATCATTCCATGGCTAACGTTATGCGCAGCAAGGCTAGGAACTGGGTGACCACCGGACCGGTCCAGTATTTTTATGGACTGTGTGTGAATTGAGGTGAAAAGTCTTTGTCCTTCATCGCTTCTCTAGTGGACGCCTTTTGTCCGTATTTTAAGGACGTTACAGTGACACTCGAGAGCTCTCAACCTATCAAGGGCTGTATTACATAAAGTGCCCCAGGGGTGCAACAGGCGTTTGCGCCCGCTTTGCGCGCCCCCGGGGCACTTTGGTTTTATAGGAGCCGTAGACGCTTGTGCGGCCCCTTCTGTAATACCAATAGCACTGGCGCACATGAAGCGCCAACGCTATCTTCAAGGGGGCGTTCCCTCATTTGCATAGGGGCCTGCCCCATGCAAATGATGGAATTCCTTTCCTCTGCGCCTGCGCTGTATTACCGACGTAGGCACAGAGGCAAAGAAGCCCTCAGTAGGCGCACTGACAGTGCGCCACCTAAAGCCTCCTGAGAACAGCCCTCTGCAGGGGTAAAGGGGTCCTATAGACCCCCCAGACATCCCCTTGCAGGCAGGTGCAGCCACTGACTGCACCCGCCTGCAAGGGGCTCTCTATTCCCCTGTAAAAGTGCAGGCAGGCACAGTGAAACACGGAGCGGCTTTAAAGCAGCCCATCTGTATTTCACGTGAATGTGCTGCCCCCAGGGTAGCACGAGTTCCCAACTGCCCTGCGGGCAGCGCATTCCCCATAATGCAGTGCATTTTCCTTCATTGCGCCGGGCACACTTTTTAATGGTGCGCATGGCGCAATGTAGGAAAATGCGCCGCATGTGTAATGTGGCGCCAGGTTTCTTGAAACATGTTCTATTAATATTGGGAGAAGTGTGGTGTTGTAGGACTTGCTGGTGTACAGTTTTCCCAGCCACTTCCCGGCACCACGCTTTTCAGAACATTGAAATTATTTAAAGTGCTCTTTTTTCATAGGTCAACTTTGATAACAGCACTTCAAGACTTCTGTCAAAGTGTCCTATTACACAACTTGGGGAATTATTTAAGTGCTGAGGGAAAGTAGAAGAGCCAGAAAGGGAGATGAAATAATAAAATGTGAAGCAATGGAAATTAAAAGAAAGAAATTAAGAGGTGCCGATAAGGCAAGAGCAAGGCAAAAAGTAACACAAGGAGAAGAAAATTAAAATCGAAAAAAGAGAAAATAATGAAGGGTGATAAAAAAGTAAAACAAAAGAAAGAAAGACCTAGAGGTCATAGAAGGCATATGGATGATTGAGAGAGGAAGAGCAATAAAACTAGAAAAAAGTAAGCAGAAAAATGAAATAAAAATCAAGAGAGGGTGAACAAAGAGGGAAGTGTAAAAAATAAGTGACTTCAAGAAAAAGAGATTGCAAAAAAGGAGGACAACAAGAAAAGAAAAAGAGCTGGGAAGGGAGAGATAGCCAAGGGCCTCACCGGGCAGTGGAAAAGTGGGCTAAAATAAGAAGGTGCAAAAGAGGATTCCAATTGAAACAGGAGGCAGACAGAAAGAGAGGCAACAAATATATTAGCAAGTTGCAAACGCAGGACAGAGTGGAAGAATTGAGTAGGTAAGTAGCCAAGTGGGATTTTATTTTAATTTGTGTATGTTCTTGTCTAATTGAACATTGGTGAGTATGCATGCGAGAGAAGAAGAGAGATAGAATGATACAGCTTGGATGTCCTGTTGGTATACAGGATATCTGGAGGCAATCTCTGGCATAAAATGTGATTCACCAGCATATTGTGGCTAGTATACGAGGCCCACCCCAGACATAGGTGTTACTCCTGGCAAAAGGAAGACATTTGTGAGCCTTGGTTTAAGGTATACATGCTGTCCATGACCGTGTTCGCCCATTGTATCCAGCGGCCACCACTGGCATTTGATCGTCACCTCTGGCATAAAGAGAACATCCCTAACATCTGGTAGGCATTCTTGACATCTGTGGCCATCACTGGCTTTAGACGGGGATCCCTGATCTGGTTGCTGCCATATGCATTAAGTGGGAATCTCCAGGGTAAATGGTAGACACCACTGGCATATGTAAAGCATCTTTAACATGCAAAAGCCAACACTGATATTTGATCACCGCCTCTGGCATAAGGTGGAAATTCATGGTGAGCATTCATGACGCGAAGAACTGCTGTGCATCTGTTGGACACATCTAGCATATGGTGACGATTTCTGACAAGAGGTGACCACATCAGACATCCACAGGCACCTCTTGGCATAAGGTGGGTGTTAGAAATTGGGTTTCCTGTCAGCAGAGGTATGCGCCCTGTTCAAGCAGGAAGTACAACCCTAGTCAAAGTAAGTCGCGATCACACCCTAAATTAGCCTGTGCTCACCCCCTGGTAGCTTGGCACAGAGCAGTCAGGCTTAACTTAAGAAGCAATATGTAAAGTATTTGTGCAACACTTCAAACAGTAAAACAGTGAAAACACCACACAAAAAGATACCACACCTGGTTAGAAAAATAGAGATTAATTTAATGAACAAAACAAGACCAAAACCTTAGTTGGGAGATAGGCTCAGAGGGTGAGCTTGTGATCCCTGAGAGTGGCAGTCGTCACTTCCACCAGGTGAAATTGAATGGGGTCCCTGTCACTGCTCTGTGGGACAGTGGGGCTAGCCAATGATAGTGGAAAGGCTAGATTTCGGGGTTACTTAGGCCCATGGGCAGGACTTTTTCCACCCTATGCCTCGGGTATCCCTGGAGTCGGGTGGGGCAATGACCCAGGCCCTGGGCTCAGTGACCAGTCTCAGGATACCCCCCCTGAACTGGTGGGAGGTAGAGTGGAAGTGGGTTGCAAAACACCCGGGGCTACTGCCCACCACTCTGAGAAACCTCAGAGGTCAGACAGCCCTAGATGGCCTGGGCTAGGCTCTTGACACTGACAGCTGTCAGAGGCCTCTGTTGGTAACTGCCCTTATGGGCAGAGTTTTCCTTGGGTTGGGGACAGAAGTCTGATCCAAGGGGTGGAATGGGCCACATCACTTTGATGGCCATGGTGGTGCTGCCTGCCTACTGGGATGCATCTGTGAGCAAGTTACGGTTAAGTGCTGCACAGATTGGGTCCACAAGTGAGGAAAAGGGTTCCTAATGGGTCAGTGGCTCAGGAAAGTATAGACAGAAGGATCCAACTGAGTTCAGAGAGGCATAGAATTGACAAGTGCCCCTGCAGTAGAGGGCCATTATCCATGTTCTATTGCCTACTCACGGAAGTCCATCAAGGTATTAATTAGTCTTCCCTGGCTTTAGGCTGGAGGGGATTTATGCTGGACCTGGCACTCTCTGCAGTGTCACCCCAAAACGTTGTGCCTTCCTCCTATTTTTTGCTGAATTAATTTTTGCTGGCCTTAGGACTTTGTGCACTTTACGAGTGCTAAACTACTTGTGCTATCTACTCCAACCATGGCAGTATTGGCATATCCCTAATTGGCATATTTAATTTACTCATAAGTCTCTAGTAAAGGGATGCTGCATGTACCCAGGGCCTGTAAATGAAATGCTACTTGTGGGCCTGCAGCACTGATTGTGCCATCCACTTAAGTATCCATTTAAACATGTCTCAGGGCTGCCATTGCAGAGCCTGTGGGTGCAGTTTTCGACTGCCATTTCGACCTGGCAAAATAAACCTTTTGCCAGGCCCAAACCTTTTTTAATACATATAAGTCACCCCTACGGTAGGCCCCGGACAGCCCAGAGGGCAGGGTGCAATGTATTTAAAAAGTAGGACATGTACTTCTAAGTTTTACATGTCCTGGTAGTGAAAAACTCATATTCGTTTTTCACTACTGTAAGGCCTATCCCTTCCATAGGATAACATTGGAGTTGCCTTATTACAATTTATAAGTGC
This sequence comes from Calotriton arnoldi, assembly GCA_963921515.1. Taxonomy (NCBI): domain Eukaryota; kingdom Metazoa; phylum Chordata; class Amphibia; order Caudata; family Salamandridae; genus Calotriton; species Calotriton arnoldi. The sequence goes on along the minus strand of CAWUFW010000073.1, from coordinate 5,898,569 downwards.
AATTTCCAAATGGGAAGAGATAACTGGTTTATGTTTGGTGTCACTGGAATCCTAATTTAAAATTCTAGTTTATGGTGAAGTCAGATTTTAAATTTCAGTTCTGAAAATGCCACTTTTAGAAAGTTGGCACATTTTCTTTCCTTAGCCATTTGGGGCCTGCAGCCTGTCTTTGGCCACATGACTGGGTGTAATTAGCAGTTGGGCTTTTTGTATTCCTCCTAAACAGCCACACACAATGGGAGCTTAGGTGTGACTGGATGGGCCATTACTGGCAGGATGGGAGGGAGGAGCTGGACCCAGCCTCATTTACACCGGAATAGGCTGTGTCCTATCTCCACGGAAAGGACCTAACAACCCTGAATTGTCACTTCATCCAGCTAGGGGCCAGGGAAGGGAATGCAGGGAATTCCTTGCACTTCAAAGCCACTATCTCGAAGCTTCTCCAACCTTCCAGAACCAGCGCACCAGTGTACAAAAGAAGCTCCTCAGACACCACCACTTCAGTACACTTCTGGACCTGTGGATACTCTGCCAAGAAGGACTGTCACTCTGCTGGACTGCTGCTGTACAAGGAACTGCTGCCCTGCTGGGCTGACCTGTTGCCTGCAGCCCTCTTGCATGGGGAAGAAGAACTGGACCTGCAAATCCGTCTTGAACCAAGAATCCCAGATTGACTCAAAGGGCTAATCTGCTGGCCTCCTGAACTAGCCTCATATCATAACAGGCTCCCCAACAGCTCCTGGACCCAACTTCAGCGATTTTAGGCCCCCCAAGAGGTGCCCCTCAGGTCCTGGAGTGTTGGTGTGGCTCTCGAGCTCTTAAACTTAAGCTTTTGGGCTTTTTATACCCGCAAATGGGCACGTTCACACTAGAACCGTGCTGCTCGCAACGAAAATCAGCGCAAGTCACAGCAAGCCTGTCTCTTCGCACAGCAGCCTCATCAGCCCACGGGGAGCCACCAACGCGAAGCTCCAGCCCACCAATTTGTGACGCCCAGCCTGCTCTTCGCACCACTCTGACGGGATTCTTGGAACAAAACTCGAAAAGGTAAACTTTCAGTAGGACTAATCTGGGACTGTATACGACCCGCACTCCATGTTTTGACTTTGACCCGATCCAGGGCAAACAGATAGCTGCAGTTGGCACTTTATGTTTTTAGGCGCTATATTGCAGTTTATTTTTGAAAAAGTCCTAACTCTGGTTCTACTGATTAGATTTTTGACATTTTGGTCTTGTTTAATTTATTAATTTAAGATCTATTTTTCTAACCTGTTGTGGGATTTCTTTGTGTTTTTGTTTTCACTGTTTTACTGTTTGAAGTGTTGCACAAATACTTTACACATTGCCTCTAAGTTAAACCTGTCTGCTCTGTGCCGATCTCCCTGGGAGCGAGTACAGTTAATAGGATCTGCTAACTTGACTACTGCTTGAAGGAAGAAGGATGTGTATTCCATTACCACAGATGAAAACTGTGAGAGGTCTGCTCAACACTCAGCTCAGATTGTTGGAAGGGATTACTGAATGATTAAGATAATGACACAGAACCAGTTCACAATTTGACCGTTACAAAGGTTTTCTCACCCACGTGATTAGACTCATAATGATCAAGTAAATGTGTGAAACGTAGTACGAAATTAAAAGTTTACTCAGAATCCATCTTCATAATTGTCAGGGTTTAAACAGATAAATATAACTGTTTGGATTGGCTGGTAGTGTTCCCTCTTGAAAGTGAGACCTGCAATGAAAGGCAGAATGGTGGCTTCAAACAGCTGATCAATCTTTCACTAATATACAGTTCACATTGCAGGCACAACTTCACATGTGTTTTTCCAATCAGGTGTATTATCTCAGTCTGGGCAGGGAGCAACCAGTTAAGGAGGACAGTGCATTTGAACTATAATTTAGGCCCTGAAGTAAAACTATTCAGCCTTGAATTTTACAATTTACAGATCTAGTTTGAGATAATACATGGTCTGTTTCCAGGCACTGTGCAGGTAGAACCATGCCCCTCTCATGATGGTGAATAGTTTGGTTATTTACAGACGTAATGTAATTCATCTTCCTGCTCCCAGGAGGTGGAGTTGTGTTATCATCAGTCAGTCAAACCACTTTATTTGGTTAATAAAAACCATAAAAGTACATGACATACAACATATAACACATCAGAATAATAATATTAAAAATGCAATTCATCAATAAGCTTGGGCGACATAAAACATTTCAAGACCAAATTTCATGAATATACTAATAACACAAATTACCATCAATTCATATATGGCAACAAACAGCTAAGATGTAAATTAAAAGACAGAAGCTCAAATCAGAGGACAGACGTTAGGGCAAAGCTCATTTGAATATTCAAGTAAAGCCAAATCACATGTCAGAGAATGCCGTTTTCTCCTGTGCCTCACCGCAGTGACTAAATAACTCACAATGTTAAAAATCTCCCATGGATCATTCAGCATCTGTAGATAAAGTAAAGCAGGTCGAACTTGTGTAAAACCTTTTCCCCTTAAGATTGGGATTAAAACCTGCTACGAATATCACTATAATGATCACAAAACATTATAAAATGCATGGTATCCTGGGTTGAAAAATTATCGCATGTGCAGGGGCCCAAATCACTCACCCTGCTCCAACCCTGTGAATCAGCTAATGAACAATGAATAAGATTAAAACGGAATCTAGTTAAAAGAAAGCGGTGAAAAGGCTTGGTGACGATTGTCAAATAAGGTTCTATCTGTGGTGTGGTTTTTAGTAAAAGATATGCTTTAACGGAAGGTTTCATTAACTCGGTCGCCTCTCTCTCTAAAGACGACAAATTTAAAAAATGTGTCTTGACCCACACCAGGTCCTCTTTACTTATTTTTCCTGGGAAGTCATAGAGTTCTGGGCGCCCTAATTTATGTAAAATTGACTTGACATATTGTAACCACGGAACACTACTTGCTCTCTCCGAAGAGACACAATCCCTGACAATCTCATGGTTCAGCGTTAGTTCTGGATTGGTCCAGATCATTAGCCAACATACCACCGGGGCCAGCCTTATCAAATCGGAAATATAGCCAATTCCTAACTCTTGATGGATGACATAGGTGGGGGTAGATTGAAAGACTGACAAAAGCATTCGTAAAAACTTGTTTTCAACTATCTGAAGCCCCTCCACCGGCTTATACCCCCAGATTGCGGACCCATACCTCGCAATAGCTATGCATTTAGACCTGTAAATATTGAGCATAGCTGCGATTGGCTTGGCCCCAAGTCGCAGAGCGAAACCGTGGACAGCAGCTGTGGATCTTGCCATGGCATATTTTTTTGCCTTCTGTTGGGGGACCCACGAACTCCCCTCATTGAACAGTACCCCTAAATAAGTGAAGGAAGTCACCCTAGACTGCTTTGCGCCTTCACAATAAAAGGTTTTTTGCTTTTTTGGTCTCTGTCCCATGATCGTCGTGTGTGATTTAGCTACATTAACAATTAAATTCAGGGATTGCATACAGGCCCCAAAAGAATCCAAAAGCCTCTGGAGCCCTACAGCTGTACAAGCCAACAATACGGCGTCGTCTGCATATAGGAGGGCCGGAATTGCCCTATCCCCTGCACGTGGAATATCTAAACTGGCAGATCTTAAAAAGTTACCTAGATTATTAATGTATAGAGTGAAAAGCAAGGGAGCTAAAATGCACCCCTGACGAACGCCTCTACCAATCTTAGAGTGCGTTGTGCATTTACCATCTTGACCTACTCTCACCCTCGCGGAGAGATCTCTGTGTAAATCGGCCAAGAAGTGAACTAAACACTGATCTACTCCCATGTCAATCAATATAGACCATAGCTTCAATCTGTTAACCAGATCGAAAGCCGAAGATAGGTCCATAAAAGCCAGCTGAAGTGTCTCCTCCTTAGCCACTGTATATTTCCCTGCTAATAAGTGTAAATTTAAACACTGGTCTAGTGTACTCCTTCCTTTTCTGAAGCCATATTGAAGATTTGTTAAAACACCACTCTCATTCAACCAATCCATTAGCTTACTTAAAATCACCCTCCCTAGCACTTTTACAGCTGAGTCGATTAAAGATATAGGGCTATAGCAGCTTGGGTCCCCTCTCTGGCCTTTTTTAAAAACCGGGATAATGGTGGAATACGTCCAGGACGTCGGAAATGCCTGCTCACTAACAACATAAAAAAGTTTTGTCAAAATTTTGGCCCAGAAAATTGGGTTCTGTTTAAACAGATTGGCCGGGACACCATCCGGGCCGGGGGCCTTATTGCTAGTCATTTGCTTTATTGCTAGCACAACTTCTCCTTCATTAAAAACCACTACAGAGGTGTTCAATTCATGTTCTAAACAGGCTGGGTGCTCCAGGAGATTAGGGACCTCATATATAGATTTGATAAGGTAATACCATTGTGCCTCTGTAATAATGCATTCTAGAAGGGAGTTGTCGGTTCCTGAGAAAAAGGGCTTAATTTAAATAGGCCCAAATCTGGAACTATCCTTTAGAACCTCTACTGCTAATAGGTCATTCCAAGCTTCCTCTTTAATTTCGTTTTTACGGGTATTTAGAGTGCACTTATATGCCTTTCTTAACATGGCTATGTAAGTTTTGTCTCGTGGGACCTGTTTCAGGGCAATAACCAACTTACGATGTACACCAGAGCAGTTACTATCAAACCATCTCTCACCAGATTCTTGATAGCTTCTGCTGAGCAGGGAGAGACCTATCGCTACCTGCGCGCAGATACCTTCAAATGCTGGGAGTACCTCAGCCCCCCATTTAGTTGGATCAAGGCAGATGCCGAGCTTCTCCTCGCCATTCTGCCAGAGGTCCTGGAGGAAGAGGTCCGGAATTACTTTGGCCCATTTTAACCTGCGTCCTTGGTCCGTAGGCTTTAGGCAGGTATCAATAGGTTCTTTTCCATGCTTGCCCTCTAAGCCAAAGCCCTTGCCTAACTCGAGAAGGACGGGATTATGGTCACTAAAGTGGGACCACTGAGCATTATAAAAAACCACCTGAGATGACAATACAGGGGAGATAAATATATAGTCTACTGTGGAATCCCGCCCTCTTGCTTTAAAAGTAGGGATCCTTACCTCATTAGCATTGGCACTGGGTTGGATAAGGTCTACTACAGCCAAAAGATCCTCCAGATATTCCCCTTGCTGTGTATGCTCAAAATGTGAGTTAAAAGAGTTTACCGGCCCTAAAAAGTCTTCAACCTCACAGTTCCTAGTACATAAATGAATATTAAAATCGCCCATGATTATAATAGAATAGAAAGTGGTTTGCTTCATTTTATAATCCTCTAAAAAACATTTCAAATTACATAAATGTTCACATAAAAAATTACTCTGAGATGAATTATAAAAATTAACAATCAGCATTTTAAATGTGTTGGTAGGAGTGATTTCAATCGCCAAACAGTTACAAGAGCCAACATCCACCCTACAGTGGGTTCCTGACAATTTGAGCGAGATTAGGGTTAAAAGGCCCCCTTTTGCTCTACCTGCTGGTGAGGGCCGCGCAGGCTCGCCATAAGATTTATACCCGTCCACCCAGAAATTATTCTCCAGATCCCAGGTCTCCTGTAAGCCTCCTATATCATATTCTTTTACAAGATCAAGCCACCTAGTATCATCTTTTTTACTTCTCAATCCAGCTATATTCCAGCTAAGGAACTTACAGTTAGGATTTACACTTTCGCTAATCCCCGGGCCCCTCGTTATATCACTGCTGTGGCTCCGATAAGGGAGAGGAGGCTCCAGTCAATTGTTTTCATCTAGGAGGCTTAATGTGAGAAATCTGTTCGCACACGCTAAACTGTTTTCCCTATCTACAACCCCTGAGAGTAGTATTGGTGGTGTGGGTGGAGTCATTGCCCCGCGGGCGATCATTTTGGGGTGCTGCTCCTCACAGAAGCTTGGTCGGGGCAGTGAGCACACCCTCCTATCTACTAAAGCCCGAACCCCCCACTGACTCCTACCAAATAGCTGTACGCCCTCATGTGGTTGATACAAATACCCCAGGGGTAGGGCCCTAATACCCCCTGGGCCCTCCTTAAAACCTTCCTGGAATAGCTGCCCCGCTATTCCTGCCTGATCAAAATTAATAACGATGCAGTCTCCTTCTACCTGTTTTGGCCTATGGCCAACCCAGCCCACTCGTCTGGCCACTATAATGCGAGAGGAAGCCTGAGCCCTGCTACTAGAATGTTGATTGCACCAGAACTTTGTTTTACGTAAAAGCTCATGGGCGGATTCTAGACAATTCTCTTTAAGCGGGGGCACACCTGTAAGAATAGCTTCTAAGGGGGTAGCCTCTGGCGGCAGGTTGAGTCTACATTTGTTTATTACCCTGTTTTCCGCCCTATTCGCGTGTTTCCCGACCCACCCCGCAGGCTCATGATTGACCTCAGGGCCAGGGACTGACTCAGTATAGATACGATTCTTACCCACTTCATGACTCCCCGAAGTTGCTACTGAATTAGTGACACCGAGGAAACCCGAGCTACTCTCAGGTGGTATCCAATTTGCGGGTCTAGAGACCCCCTCACCGTTTTTTTTAGCTGCAGAATGGGATTATGAGGAGGATAGAACATGACTATCAGACAACACACTTTTGTTTTTTAAATCCCTCAATTGAGTCTCTAGGTACTCTAATTTCCCCATTACCCCATGTATCATTGTTTTAAATAAGAGGGAGATGTCTTTTACAGCAGTAGAGAAAAGTGACTCCAGTCGTGAATTAAAATGGTCCTCCATAGCTTGTCTAACAGCTGTTTTGACGAAAGAGTCAAGGCCTCCCTCTTGATTTGAAGAAAATTCAACTGGTGTCAGCCCGGGTTGAGTCATTTTCCTTTTCCCCCTTTTTTCCCTGTGGGTAACAACAGTTCCTTCTGCAGGGTAGCATCTTTTCCCATAGTCTCTTCCTCCGCGCACCGTGGTATTCTATCAGGAATCATAGGGCCCGCCCCCAAAGCTCCTTGCATGCTAACAGTGGCTTGTGGCTCATGAGTGGTTGCATTCCGGGGGTAAGTAACTAAGGGAGAGCTTGCCCCTAAATGATCAGTTCTCAGACCCAGCTGATCCTCAGCATTTTGAATTTGTTTAAAGGCCCCACTGCAGAGGTTAGATAGGAAATTATAGAGGCAGTGTTCCTGGGCACTTTTACTCTTGGTTTCCCCAAATCGAGGCTATAGGGGTGTTTGCGCTTACCCATAGTAGTAGCAGAGGGGTAGATGTCAGGGATGTGTCCTAGCCCAGCCTCCTTTGGGCTCTGACAGGTGCAGATGGACACGCCCGCGGGCGTCCCGCGCTGCGGGAGCCCCGAAGTGAATTTATGCGCCTCCGGGCGCAGTGTCTCCTCATCGGCGCCTTCTGGCGCAAAGGCTCTTGGGGGCTGGAGACCCCTGGTTCTGGCAGCCAGGCAGGGGCAAAGCGGCAAAGTGAGTATGCGGGCGTCCCGCGCTGCGGGAGCCCCACAGTGAATTTATGCGCTTCCGGGCGCAGTGTCTCCTCGTCGGCGCCTCCTGGCGTAAAGGCTTTTGGGGGCTGGAGTCCCCTGGTTCTGGCAGCCGGGCAGGGGCAAAGCGGCAAAGTGAGTATGCGGATGTTATCATGTAGTTTATGGTGAAATGTTTAGTAATTTACAGACCTCCATGAGATAATATATGGCATTTTCCAAGGTATTATATGGATAGAACTATCCACCAATCAGAAGAAGACAATTTTAGTTATTTACAATTTTACACTGAGATAATATGTGACCCTCTTTCGGCCACTCTATGGTAAAATCATGCTCCCCTCAGGTTACAATCCTGTTGTTTACAAATGTTCTCATGAAATAATAGACTGCCAATTCTCGGACATTATTTGGGTTCAAACCTTGCAATGTCAGAATGGTGAATGTTTTGTTTATTCATGTACCTACCCTGACATAATGTACAACTTGTTCCCAGGTATTATAACAACATAATGATGCAGCTTTTAGGATACGAATTTTTATTTTGTTTCTTTTATTTATATTTTTTATTGTGCAGAATTTTATAAGAACAGAAACATTTGATTCATCAGTCATGATTACACATTACAAAAAATTGGGGGTAAACATAAACCAACAAAGGAAAATAACAGTCAGACAAAATACATTTTGAACCTATTGATAAATGCAGGGTGTCTAAAAGATTAATTAGTAATGTTTCTGAAAAATGCACAAAAAGACAAACATTTAACAAAAATGAATTACTGCTTTTCCTTTCAGATATAATAAAGTGCATATACAAAGTTTATAAAGTGCATATAAAGTTGAATAATATTCATTATGATAATTCCTTACGAATAAAATAAAGTGCTTAAGGCAAAAACACCTCAAGGAGAAATAACATTAATTTTCAATACCTTCAATGCATTATAAATATAATAAAGTGTGTGTGATGAGGGCTGAAAGTCCGAAACCGGTCCTAGGATGCTGTTTCCAGTCCAGGGAGGACCTGGCCTGGCAGTTCGGGCTGGACTGTTCCCATTGGGCGCAGGGTCAAGACTGATTTGCATATGGCTGGGTCCAAACTGGAAAGGCATGGTGAGCAAAACAACGATGGATTTAGGCCCAGATCTCTGTACTGGGGTGAATGTACGACATTGTTCTGCATTCTGTCCATCATTTGTTGTTTTTGCATTTGTCACCCCGAGTGGGACGGGTATGCCCAGACGTGGGTCCCGTGCTCTCCATGCCACTGGAGTCAAGCTATCCTGGCTGATGAGGGCTGAAAGCCCGAAACCGGCCCTAGGATGCTTGTTTCCAGTCCAGGGAGGACCTGGTCTGGCAGTTCGGGCTGGACTGTTCCCATTGGGCGCAGGGTCAAGACTGATTTGCATATGGCTGGGTCCAAACTGGAATGGCATGGTGAGCAAAAAACGATGGATTTAGGCCCAGATCTCTGTACTGGGGTGAATGTACGACATTGTTCTGCATTCTGTCCATCAATTGTTGTTTTTGCATTTGTCACCCCGAGTGGGACGGGTATGCCCAGACGTGGGTCCCGTGCTCTCCATGCCACTGGAGTCAAGCTATCCTGGCTGATGAGGGCTGAAAGCCCGAAACCGGTCCTAGGGTGGTTGTTTCCAGTCCAGGGAGGACCTGGCCTGGCAGTTCGGGCTGGACTGGTCCCATTGGGCGCAGGGTCAAGACTGATTTGCATATGGCTGGGTCCAAACTGGAAAGGCATGGTGAGCAAAAAAACGATGGATTTAGGCCCAGATCTCTGTACTGGGGTGAATGTACGACATTGTTCTGCATTCTGTCCATCAATTGTTGTTTTTGCAACTAGTGTCCAAAAGTCACTTCAACTAAAAGTGCATAAACCAGTATTGATATTTTTGTCTCACTAGATTAGATCGATCGTGCGGTCTATAGCCCATTAAAATACTGCTATAGCCCTTTTCTTAAAGACTTATTTTCACTTAAGGAGATCTGAAAATATACTGGACCCCTAATCCCTGGTTTTCAATCAAGACAAAATATTGCCAGGAGAATATTAAATTGCTTTAAGCACCCGACGCTCTTTGCATAGGCTTCCATAAATTGCTTTGTTCTGGTCATTTTATTCAGCTATTCTTGATAGACAGGAACCTTACAGGTTCACCACATTTGAAAAATCAAAGAACGAGTTATAATAAAAACAATTGACAAAAAACTACTGTCCTGATCTTTCCAGGTTCAAAGATTGCCCATGTTTTTAAAAACCAAAGAGTACCAAGACAGGATCCAAATCAGTCATTGGCCCCATGGCAGAACTCAAAACCATAGACAACTGACTCAAAAACGGAATTAACATAGGGCAGGAATAACAAATGTGAAACCAGCCCCCTGCGCCCTAATGCTTACAATGAAAACAACAATTGTCCACTGCCAGATACATTCTATTCAAGACTGCAGGAGTGAAATATGCCATCCAGCGAGAGAGGAACGACATCCTCTTAAAGTTCGCCACTTTCAATGACCTATGTCCTAGAAGTGATATGGTCTGCCATTCTCCCTCTGAAAAATGGCAGTGTGTGTTTGCGCAGATTTTTTTCTAGAATATTCTTAATAATATTGGATTGCCCCTCCAAATTCTGTATTAACCGATACCAATTCACTGTCCCCACAATCCTAGACCTAAAAAATGTTTGTAGTAGACAGTGGGGGGGATATGTACAATGAAGTGGCGGAGCGTGTCGTTAGCCTCCTGGACACGCTCCGCCACTTCGGAAACGCAAGGCTGCACCATATTTACAAGAATGTGGTGCAGCCTTGCGTTTCCCCCTGCGATGTCGCTAAGTTTAACAACTTAGCGCCAACGCAGGCACCCTTGCACCAGAGTGCAAGGGTGTCTGTGTGCAGGGGAGGATTGGTTATGTGTAGGAAGGTGTCTCTTCCTGCACATAAACAATCCTAAAATGCCATTTTGTAACTTTCATGGGTGCTGCTTCATGCAGCACACTTGAAAGTTACAAAATAGCATTTCTAAAGGTTTGTTTATGTACAGGAAGGCACACCTTCCTGTACATAAACAAACCATGGCATTTTGCTTTTTCCATGTGTGCTGCACAAGGCAGCACACACGGAAAAAGCAAAAACGAGGAGAAATAATGCATTTCTCCTCGATTCGCCAACTTAAGGCCAGGATTTTCCTGGTCTTAATTTTGGTGCTGCCTCCTATGTACGCCACCCTTGTACATAGGGGGCAGCGTCAAATACAATGGGTGTTGCGGTGGAACGCCCACCACAACACCCACTGCACGCCCCTTTCACGCTAAACATTGCGTGAAAGGGTGCCTTATGTACAAGGCAGCGTTAAGCCACGTTAAGTGGCTTAACGCTGCCTTGAACATAAGGCAAGGCCCCTATCGCCACGGGAACATCACAAAAAGTGACAATCCCGTGGCGATAGGAGCTTGTACAGATGCCCCAGGGTATCTAAACTAGGATCGAAGAGTTGAGAGAGCCCTTGATAAAGAAACAAGCATTGACATAGCCAATAGGTCTCGCCTATGGGACCATATAAGTGGTTAGCCATGCAACATAGAAGCTGCGAGTTTACAAATATTACAAAGAACACCCTGCGTATTGCTAGGCGCGAGCAGGCATGAGAGGGGTGTGTGGAACGAGAAGGGGTGGCGGGGTGCGAGGGGGAGGGCAGGGGTAGGAGCAGGGGAAGATGGGGGAGAGAGGACGGGAAATGTATTGGTACGGAGGAGGGGGAGAATGGGGGAGGGGAAGAGAAGGCCGAGGAGAGAGGAAGTGGGGAGAGAGGGTCAGAAAATGAAGGTGCGCGGCAGGGAGCTGAGAGGACCGGGCAGAGGAGAGAAGGGAGTGTGTATGGGGATGGGGTAGTGGTGAAATTGGTGTGATCCTGCAGTCACTTCTAGCTGCTGCATCTCGCGGGTCACAGGGGGGCTCCCTGGTGATGGGCACAGAGGGCGCCAAGCCTCTCAAGTGATGCCTTATTTCCACGGATGACGGCCGCCATTAATATCCCGAGGGCATCAGCCCTGCCTCCCTGGCCCCTCCGAAGGGTGTTTGTCATTTCGGAATGGTAAACGCCACCTTAGAATGCATTTTCTTAAAGCACAAGAAAATGCATTCAAAGATGATTGTAGCAGATTCATTAGGAAAATCCATTTCCCCCAGATAACAGCTGAATTGCATATTGAGGATCTAAGTGAAAAAAACCAACACAAGACGTTGCCTTGTACACTGTACTACACTAAGGGACCCACCCATACGTTAGTCTGGCCTCTCACACAGTGTGGTTGTACCTGTGCCACACCACACGTGCACAAACGTGCGAGTCCGGCATGTCTCCCTCTGGCCATACAAAAAGCTGAACATATAACAGAGCAGCATGGGTGCGCGCGGATGTCAGGGTGACACATCTCTCTCACATACACCAGAGTATACCTTGTCTGTCTCTCACACACCCTCGGGTAAGCTCCACCACTCCAACACATTTTCTTAATTGAACTGTTGCTGCTCATTATAACCGTTGAAAATCACAATTCCATGCTTAACTTCTTGGCGTTTTAAATACATGTTTAATGGATGACTGGGGCTTGTGAGGACAGCTGGGAAGCACATGGGCGTATATGGCATACAATAAGGAAACGAGAGCAACGGGCAGAGGCGAGTGTCAGGGCACCGCACCAGGATGAACTGTAGTAAGTGGGGCCAGCGGCTCTGCGCACACGTGGCGTCTGGGCAGCGCTGGGACTAGAGTGCAAGACAAGCAATGGGAAAAAAAATAAGAGCAGACAAATGCAAACAGCTCGTGAAAAGTTTAAATAAAAGACATTAAGAAGGGGAAGCGAGTGCAAGACAAGCAATGGGAAAAAAAATAAGAGCAGACATATGCAAACAGCTCGTGAAAAGTTTAAATATTAAGAAGGGAAAGCGAGTGCAAGACAAGCAATGGGAAAAAAAATAAGAGCAGGCAAATACAAACAGCTCGTGAGAAGTTTTAATAAAACACGTTCAGAAGAGAAAGCAATGGCAAAGCGACGGCAAGACAAGCAGTTAAGAAGGGATAGCGAGGGCAACCAGGCAAATGCAAACAGCTGTTTTCAAGTACTCGTGCTTGTGCTGGAATCCACCTTGCGGGAGCGAGCAGCGGCGCGCGGGCCATCTGTTTTCAATTAGCGCGAGCGCCGCTTTTCGCTCCCGCAAGGTGGATGCCAGCACAAGCACGAGTGCTTGAAAAGAGCTGACCAATTTCTAAAGGTCATCTCCTAGGGCAACGCATGCGCGCTGCCTAGGCGAGACCTAAAAACCTGATGATAGCCCAGAAAAAGTTGCTCCTAAGATACAAATGATTTGGTTATTTATAGATCTCTCTCATTTAATGTACAGCCAAGCGATATAAACACAGATTACTCAACATCCTTCGTTACACTTTACGATGAGAAAGAGTATCTCATAACCACAGTACATACTGGTACAAAAGCAGGGTTTGGTCCATCGTTAGAGTTTGAGTTGGTTTAGGGTTGTAGGACAGTGAACTAATAAATGCCTTCGCAGTTTACTTTGAAATAAAAAAACATATTATCAATTAACTTTTTGCTAAATACATGGGATATATAGACATTTATTTTGGGGAAAACTGTATTGTCCACTGCTTTCTGGATCACACCTAGCAATCCATGCTAAATACATGTGATATATAGACATTTATTTTGGGGAAAACTGTATTGTCCACTGCTTTCTGGATCACACCTAGCAATCCATGAATGAAATCCGTGCACTTCACAACAGCCAACAAACATTTTTATTTATTTACTTATTTTATGGAGTTTTATATAGCGCGAACTTGACCCGAAGGTATCGGGTATCAGAGCGCTTTACATAGCACCAGTTGCGTTACATGAGGACACAAACAAAGTGGCAGAGGAGCAAAATAATTAACTGAACAGCCAATCAGATTCCATGTTCGGGAAGGCGTTTTCTCACCTGGGAACAAAAATCTAACACTACAAATTCTTCACAATGAAACCTTTAAAAACTTGTCATCTTGCTGCAATTTTGAATTTCTCAAAAAGTACTGAGTTTTATGTTTATTCTGAATATGGTGCCGCTCCATTCTGTATGTTTGTTTCTATAGCTTGCCCCACCACGTCCCGAGCAACATGAAATGAAGAAATTAATATTTTTGGATCCCTTTCTAAGTAACATATATATGATATGGAGTCAGCAACAGCTACTCTCTGGCTTTGATGAAGTTGCACCATAGTCAGGAAATGCACTTTTTTGTTTGAAGAATCTCCCAGCCGCGGTCCGTCCAGGTAACAGCAGTGGGGCTGGGTAAGGGGGGATTTCGAGGGACGATGCAGAGGGAAAATTAATTATTTATTTAATTTTCCCTCAGCATCGTCCCTCGAAATCCCCCCTTACCCGGCCCCACCGCTGTTACCTGCACGAACCGCGGCTGGAATATCCACATTTTTCAGCAAATGAATGGCCCATTGAATTATGTTTTTTTCAATATTTTTTGGGGGGGGCAGATTGGTCATGGAGCGGTGAAGATAATTTGGGTGATCTAAAAGTATCATCTCTCTGTGCACCAGGTACTGGAATGATATGCAATGTGCAGGGCATGGCCTCTGGTTGCTTTCTGTGCCTAAAGTTCTCTCTACAAAGCTACAGCACCAGCAGATTGGGCAGCACAGGCCTAGGGGTGGGAGTAGTCACATGCCGTGCCATGCACCCAGTTCCCATAGCTCATTGGTGAAGACCTACTGATTCTGGCTCGCACGTCCTTGCCCCAGATAAAGACTACATATATTAGTTCTGAGGGCAAAAAAGCTAAATGTATGGTCTGACCAGAGGTCCTGTTCTCAAATCCCGAAGAGCACCTCTAAACGATGTGAAAAGAGAGCGCAGAGGTCACTGAGGCTTGGTATTCAAAGGGTTTTTAAAACTTCTAAGAAAAACTACTTTTGTTAAGTTATGAACAAGCATAACTACTCAGAAAGGCACGCCAGGTTTGTACAAGAAGGTTCACATTTGTTTCTGTCAAAATGCAAAGAGGGGCAGGTGCTATGGATAGCAGCACTGCCCAGCTCCTTTATGGCCCCATGCAACAGTCCACCGAAACAGACAATTCTGCCCCTGTACAAGTCTGCCTTGCAACCCTGCTCCACCACACCTCTCCACCAACCCCATCAGCCCTCCTGCTGACACTTTCCACCAGCACAGAGCACATGGAAGTGTCAGTGATTCCTCCCCCACAATAGTGTAAAATTGCATGGTAAGGGACCCGGTATCTTCGGGTCCATGTGTTTATTCCCCATTCTCGGGAAAAACTGATAATGGTCAGAATTTGGTTTGGGGATACCAGTCAAAATCGTAGATCATGACCCCCAGTATCCCCACACCAAATTCCTGACAACTCATAAAGAGTGCCCCAAAGTCCACCTTCCATTTGTTTTTAGGTCTCGCCTACGCAGCGCGCATGCGCTGAATAGGAGGAGACCTTTAGCCGTCGGTTCCCTTTATTCCCCAAAAACGTGCACGCGTTCCATTGCCTTCAATGGCAACGCGTGCACGTGTGGCGATTGCCTTGCGGGAGCGAGCGGCAGCGCCATATGGTATCAATTATCGCCGCTGGCTCCCGCAAGGCAATTGGCAGGCCCCCCTCCCCCCTGCTGCCGCGCGAGGCGCGCTTTTGCTTGTTGGCCAACTAATAGCCTGCTTTAATGCACTGAGGATGAGTGAATGAATGAGCTGACCCTGCAGGCAATCAAACCTGGTACAGGGCAGGCTGGAGACAGATCTCAGCAGCCAGCGCTCAACCGACTAGGCTAAAAGTGCACAGGAAATGTTTTTCCTAACATGTGTCCGCTTATTTCCTCTATTTGTTTTGGACAGTTTTACATAGGCGCTGGGCCCGGATTGCACGCATTGGTAGTCAGTTCATTGCTCTGCAGATATGCCACGCAACGCCCTTCAAGTCGCCCTATTTCATGTCTGATGAGGACCCTCGAACCCACCCGCTCTGACCCCGCGGACCAGCGCCCCCACCAGGCACACGCAGTCCAGATCCCTGCTGCTGATAAGAGCCTCTTCATTTTTTTGTTTGGAAGTTTTTATATAGCGCGAACTTGGCCGAAAGGCATCGGAGCGCTTTACGTGATTACGCACCAGGTTGTATTACACAAGTTCAGAATTGGCCGTCAGACCCCATGTCCTGCACTGGCACCTCTCTGAGGGGCTGGGTACCTCCTACCTCTACTCTCGGTCCTGGTACCTCCCCGTGCCCTCCGAGGGAGGTGTGTCCCAGACTCTCTCCATGCCTGACTGCCCAGAGAGTGAGAGGGGTCGCCGGGGTCACCGCCTTCGTGTTTATCGGGTTTCGCGTGCTCTACAATTAAGCGCATTCCAAGCAGCGGGCCCTCTCTCATTACAGCGCCTCATAGTTACCTACGGGAGAAATGAGGGGCCGAGGGGTGACGTGAGATGGGTGGGGCTACAGCCCTGGAAATGGCGGTCCCTCAATACTTACTTCTGTCACAGTTACACCTACCTACATCATGCAATACTTTATTACTACATTCGGGCCCATCACCTCGGTTCTCGTCTCCACTGCC
The DNA here is from genome assembly GCA_963921515.1 of Calotriton arnoldi. NCBI lineage: Eukaryota > Metazoa > Chordata > Amphibia > Caudata > Salamandridae > Calotriton > Calotriton arnoldi. The sequence continues at coordinate 5,882,449 of CAWUFW010000073.1, read as the reverse complement.
TGTCTCCTCTCTCCATAACAGTCACCAGTCTCCACAGCCATTCCATTGTCCCTCATATTACAGTGACGCACCTCATTTCACCCTCCCTCCCACATCCTACAGGCCGGGCATTGCCTTTCTCTTCTCTCCCCTATTATAGTGACCTGCCTCCATTGTCTCTCCTTTCTCACCTCATATTGCAATCACCTGCTCCCAATGCCCTCCCCTGCCACACCATATTACAGTCACCTACCGCTCCCATCTCTCCACATATTACAATCACCACAGCATTGCGCCAGGAGGTGAAACAGGGCCCTTTAATTCTTGCAGATGCAGGATAGGTTAAGGGTAGACGTTGATGGCCGCAGTTCTAAGAATAGTTCCCTCTGAACTGAACGACCACCAGACTCCCTTACAGAGGCGTAGCTGTCAGCAGTGCAGCTGGTGCAGTGGCACCGAGACCCAGGGTCTGAGGGCCCACTGCACTCCAAATATAGTTGGTTTTGGTGCCCAAACCTGGCAATGGGAGGGGGTTCGAGGTGGCCCTGTTCTTGGTGGGGGTGCCTGAGGGGGCCCTGTTTCTTTTTTTCCATCAGGCCCCCCGGACCCTCGCTATTCCACTGCTTCCTACTACATTTGTTAAGACCAGAGGTTTTAGGTCTCACCCTAGGCCCAATATTCTTGTTGTGGGAATGGTCTCAGTGAAGTAGGAGGTGTATATGATTTTAGTAAATTTTATTAGCAATTCTGTATTTGTGTTTAGGAAGCGATAGTTCGATTTTATTAATTTTTTTCATCAAAGAATGTTGAGTACTCTTCACATCTGTTTTTGGAGAAGGTGGGGTCCTATATGGTATTTTCTAATGAACTCAAAATGGCAGACTCGGCTGGATGTGGACGCTGCTAGATTAGCTCACCTTCCTGCTTGTCCTTTAAAAAAAAACAAGCATTGGCATAGCCAATAGGTCTCCCCTTTGGGACCTTATAAGTGTTTAGTTATCCAGTACAATATCCTTGGTGCAACAACATCAAGTGTTGCATGGCTAAACACTTATAAGGTCCCAAAGGCGAGACCTATTGGCTATGCCAATGCTTGTTTTAAATAATCTCTGGTTTGATGTATCATTGTCCATTACTAAGGGCTCGACCCTGCAACCATTTGGAATGGGCACAATTTCTTTTCTGAAAAACAGCAGTTCCTCTAAAAGCATGGCACACCATCATGCCCAATTGCAGAGGAGCAGGAAGATGGTAGTGTCGACTATGTGGAGAAAATTCAAGATCCTGCTGCTTAGAAACATGCAGAACACACCCTTGATATTTCTTATGATTCCCTCAGCAGCACAAAAATAAGTTGCAGGTGGCTGAAACGAGCTTTAGGCAACGAGACTTGGGAATCCAGTTAATAGTCTTTCGGCATGATATGCAGAAGCATGTTCGTTGCTAATCACTTCAATATTTGCCATCGTTCTATTTTAGTTGTAGTGGGCATATGGTTGTCATGTAAAACCTAAAAATTGCAGGGCATATTTACGAGCCCCTTTGGTCGCTCCTGCACCACGCAATATGGTGCAAGAGCGAAAACGCAAATTAAAAATGAGATTTATGAAGCCACGCAAGACTACCTTGCATGGCCCTGAGTGGCTTCATAAATCTTGAGAAATGCAACGCAGCGCAAATCTCTGTGTTGCATTACTCTGTGACAGGGAGGTGTTTCCATGGGTGTTTCCATGAAACATCTATGGATTTTGATGCATTCCCAGATTTACAAGAAGTGGTAGACCTGGGAATGCACTAAAAACCTATGTCTCCCCAGGTGAGGTGTAACAAAGAGAAATTTGTTTATTTCTCCTCGTTTTTCCTCTTTCAATGTGTTCTGCATTCTGCAGCACACGTAGGAAGAGGATAAAGCCTCACAGGATTGTTTTCATGAGGAAGGCGCCCCTTCCTGCACCAAAACAATCCTCCTTACAATGCAGGCACCCTTGGACCATGGTGTAAGGGTGCCTGAATTGACACTTGGCAGCTAAAAGGGTGCGAGCACAGGTTAAAAGGCAGGAATGTATTGTATTGCCTTAAATAAGGCGCATTCCTACCCCTTCCCTGTCACACAGTGCAGCGCAACAAGGTGACTTGCTGCGCTGCGTTATTTGGCCATAAATATGGCCACAGTACTATTCACCAGTTATTGGGGGGAATTAAACCATAAACCCACCCCACTGCCCAGCTCAATCTCTCACACATAACATAATCTATTACATCACTGGTTGGCATCCCATACTTAAACACCATAAACATAATTCACTGCATAACTGTGTCTGCCCAAGAGCACCAACATTTGCTGCCTTGAACTAAACATTTGGGTAGAACCCAACACCTATGGTCAGGACAGGCACTTAAGGCTTGGTATAAATACAGCAGTCATGCTCAGCAGGCTACAAATGCCTGGTGCAGCCTTTAGGCAAGCTCTGTGCTATCCCAAGAGACTCCAGCTGTGGCCAATGGCCTCCCAACTGCAGCGTCTTATCAGCCGAGGTACTCGACAATAACTATGCGACACACGGAGAGTAATTTTGCAAGATTTTATTCTGCTGCGTGTAAGTTGTAACTCAACATTCTAAGCCTGCCTTTAACTCATCTCCCCAGCGCTTACGTCACAGGCTTACAGTGTACAGTGGAACCCAAAAAAATCCAGCGTTCATTTATTTACAAGACACTACATCTCCTGCTTTGTTAAATAGAAAGTTACAGCTTTTCAAATTAAACACATAGATATACAAATAAATATACGAATAATTACATGAATCAATACATAGATATGCTGGCAATTATAATTCTTCAATTAAGCATTATGGCACCTGAATCACACATCCTTATCGGGCCACTGGAAACCAGGATCTGGTAATCGAAGTGTCAGTGATCTACACAGGTGAGGTGGAATCATCAGAAGACACAGAGTCATCACCAGTCTGTCTGGACCCAGTCTCTACATTGGCATCAACATTTGGTGAGTGATGGGCCACCATGTGTCCTTTGGTGTTAGTGATGATAAAAGGCGCAGCCTCAAAAGGAGCATCAGACTTTCTTTTTCTGTGTTGTCTAACAAGCACTCGATCTCCTCTTGTAAAGGTGACATCTTTTATGTGGGAGAACCCATGGCACGAGCAGTTTGCTGGACCACGGCAAACTCTCTGGAAGAGAGCTTTCAATGTACAGGCTTTGTATCCCCTATCTCATCACCAGTTGTAGCGTCCTACCAGCCCAGGTACTCGCCAATAACCACGCCACACAAGGAGAGTAATTTTAGATGTCTTTCTTCTGCTGCGTGTAAGTCAGAACTCAACATTCTAAGCCTGCCTTCAACTCATCTCTGCAATGCTTACGTCACAGGCCTATGGAGAACAGTGGGAACCAAAAGAGTTACAGCGTTCTTTTATTTACAAGACACTACAGCAACTAGGGCGAATACTCAGAACCATTTCCATTAAACCTGATGGTCAGGCTTTTAAGAATTTGCTAGTCAGCCCTGCGTGCCTCTACTGGGAGTAGCCAAAGGCGGTGTCAATGTGTGCTGGGTACAAGGGTTCATCTTCAAAGAAGATGAGACCTCAGCACCCCTCCACCAAGAGGTACTAGGTTTATCCTATGGCTATTCCCCACCATCTCCGTCGCAGACCCCAGCTTCAGCCAGGCTCTATACTCATAAACCAAGCCCTATAAGAGTCAGAATGATGTCATGATGTAAAATCTAAATCTCTAATAAAACCTTGAACCTTGATGTCATGATGATGTCAGTTGTGATGTGAGATCACTAATGATCTGTTCGATTATTCCATTTGGGATGTCACTAGCAGTAGCATAACAAAACCTTAGGGGGCCCACCTGGTAAGAATGGTGAGGGACTCCTTGCAGCACCCATACCCTAGATACACCAACCATAATGTAGAAGTTCTTTATTTCTATCACCTGCATCTGCACGGCATCAGCAGGAGTTTCCGTGATGCATTATGGGCCTGATTATCACTTAGCTGTTTTATTCTGACCAGTGCATAAACCCCTGTTTACGCAGAGTTCGGAACTACGAGTTGAGTGTTATTTAACACATCCAATTATTATCAGATGCGTTAAATACCTCAACTTTTGTCAAATTTCGGCAGTTAAACCTGCCAAAATTTAAGAGGGGAAAACCATACAGTAATTATCATATCATGTGGATTTTGGTGCTTTAAACACCAAAATCCACATGTTATTCCTGAGCAACTTGTAATAGGTGTTATTTATCATACCTGATAAATAACAAACCCTGTGGTATCTTTATCTACCAGGTGTGATAAATAGCACCTACAATTGTTATTGGGCCCTTAATGTCAAAAAGAAAACAGTAATCTGTGTGGGATCAATGTGGTCTTTATAAAGTTGTGTTCAAATTTATAATAACAATTGTTATTCTTACTTACAAAACTGAAAGGGTTGTCGGCACAAGAGCTTCCACCATGCTCCATGCCTGAGAAACTGCTTCCGGGTGACCACTGCCGCATATGCGTTTACAGAGATGGTGGTGGAGAGAGGGGAAAAAAGAGCTGCGCGTAAGGCAGAAGATCGAGACTAATGGAAACTCAAAAATGCACAGTGTTTAGGTTTCGGCAAGAAGATGCTTGCGATAAGACTGGAATCAATTCCTTGAACCTCAGCCTGCCAAGTAAGGGTGGATTTACCCGCAACTTTTTTTTTCCTATCCCGGCTCCAGATCGCCACTTATAAGACACCACATAGAGGGGGAGAGGAGGAGGAGAGGGAGAATCAATCGGTCGGGGATCCATAAGGAAGCTTCGGCATTAGAGAGGAGGCAATGCAGACTCCTGTAGCAGTCTGGGTGAAGAGGTTACATTAGCGACACTTTTCTTTATCTCTTCTAAATTCCTATAGCTCCTCTCGGAAACACGTTCATTAAAATTCGATATATCACCATAAATGGGGAATGCTTGGACTCACAAACAGTCCAGAATGATGGGTATAAAAACTAAAGTCCTATCTCACTAAACAATAAGCACCCACTGGGTTGTATGAAGGAAGGCTACTTTAGGGTGGTGCAGTAGGTGCCCCCAGGAGGTGGTGGTTGCAACAGGAATGACGGAGACGGCCCACTTAGCTATGGGTGCAGTTTATGGCTCTTTGAGCTCCTGCTGCAGCCATCCATTGTGGTGTCAAGAGAGTCTACCGTAGTGGGCGCAATTGGCGAATCGCATCCAGAGACAAGTATTTAATTTTCTGAACCAATCCCTGGCTCCCCCTCCCTACTCCCTGATCCAATGAAGAGATAATCCATTTGAGAGGTGACAGGTAAAGTGCGAGCTCCAGTGAAATCTATTAAGTGTTTCAGCACTCATACCTATCAAGAGACGACAGGCAGTTTCAAGACCGTGGAAAAGGCGGCGGAAATTGTTCAGTCTGCAAGGAGATAATAGAGAAAATAGTAATCTAAACATGACCACCATGTGCCCATATCATAAAACCATAATCTGGAATCAGAGTCTGCCATTCTCTCTCAAATAAAGGGAGGTAAAGAGGACTGGAAGGAATTCACTGTGGAGACCACTGGCGTCCCAAACCTTGCCTCACCACTTCTCCCCTCGGGTGCAATTGTGGCTTTAAAGGAAATAAATCTTTCCTTGGGGGGGTTATCAATATCACCACAAGGCTCGCCACAAGCTACGAAGGTGGATAACATATGGGGGTCTACTTCAGTCAGTGAAAAAAACTTCTGTTTCAAGCCTGTTTTCCCCATCTGTTTTAAAAAAACCCTAGGGGGAAGGGAAAGTACAGCTATGACCAGCGGAGAAGGAGGCGCACCCACAATTCAAATCCCCAGCATGCCACAAAAGTGTTTCCAATACAGAAAAGGAAGCAAACCTTTATAAAAAGATAAATGGCATACAGAAAGATACTTCAGATGTAGCCTCAAGTTTAGCCTTGCCATATTCTACCCCATCTCCAGAGAATTCTCTCTATAATGATATCATAAATCCGGATTTCGTAGTTAAAATCTCAGTAGAAGAACCTCCACAGTTAACTGAGATAATAAAACAGATATTAGGAGAGCTCAAAGAAATGAAGAATTCACAAGTCAGAGCTCACAGGGAGTTGCATGAACAACTAAAAAAAAATGAAAATTTGCAACATCTCAACATCAAATTGAACCAGGCAGAGCAAAGGATTTCTAATCTTGATGATTCTCTAACCAAAATGGATTCATCTATAACAAAAGGCAAAATTAAAATATCCATGATGGAGATGAAGCTGGAGGACATAGAGAAAAGATCTCGTCACTCAAACCTACGCATCGTAGTCGTTCCAGAAGAAAGCGAAGATGGCCAAGATGTGATTAAGTACATCTCGGATCTGTTCAGGCAATACGTGATTCCGAGGCATCATGAGAAGATAGAAGATCTTTCAGTTATGTGTGCACACTGTATACCCTCTCTTAAACTCACCAATGCCAGATATCCATGCACTTTTGTGGTGAACTTTGGAGACTTTCAATTAAAAGAGAAAATCTTAACAAAAGCGATACAAGGCAAAGGGTTTCAGACATCTAATAACTTTTCATTTAAAAACATTTCTGACATGTCTGTGGCCACAGCACTACATCGGCGAGAATTTAAGGCTATGATCAATTCCTTCAAACAACATGGAACACAAGCAGGATTGATTCAGCAGTCAAAACGTAAAGTTCAGTTTGAAGGACAATTTTGTGTCTTTACTTCAGTGGAACATGAACCAATGAACTTTTGCAGTCCATTATTCAGAAGGGAAGAGATAAAAGGAACTCTTAAAGAACTTTGAAGATCATTTTCCAGAAGTGATGGCCATACGATAAAGTGATCATGGGTGTGAAATATTTCCCTTGGGCTCCTCCTTATTGCCTTTTCTCTTTCCATTTTATTTCTTTTTTCTCTCTTTGTTTAATTTTTTCTTCTTTTTTCATTCTATTTCTTTTTAAAGTGGGAAAACCGTATGACAACAGGCCGCGGCAGCGGTTACAGATGTAGAGCATTCATGGGTGCAAATCCATGGCACCTTGCTGGGGGGGTAGCAGAGTCTCTATGAAAGTCCGAGGTGAGTGAGGCTCTTGGAGATCCCTGCTCCGTGGGTAGGAGGGTTGCAGAGGGTAGGTATGGGCAGCTTCGAATGGGAAGGGATGAGGGTTTCTAGAGGGCACCAAAAAATGCAGCAGAATTTATATAATTTGTAGCAAGGAAGTCAATTCGGTTCATACCAAGATATGGCTCTTAAAGTAAAATATTTGAAAATATTTCATGCAACGCCAGTGGTTTAAATAATAGTATTACATTTCGGGTGATGCTGGCATGGTTCAAATCATTAAAAGCGAGTGTAATATTTTTCCGGAAAACACACCTAAAAGCCAGGACTCCTCCTTTACTAACACAAGTTTATATGCAGCACACATTGTTTGCTTCTTCACATGCCACAATTAAAGGGGTAGCAATTTTGATTGCTAAAGAATTACCGTGCAGAATACTCGGGGTAATTTGAGACCCAGGCACCAGATCGATTTGGGTGAAATCCAAGATTCAAAATCCGTTTATAAAATTCGTAAGCTATTATGGTCTCGTAGAGGACTCACCCATGGACTGGCGTAGCTAGGGGGGGGCGGTGGGGGCGGACCGCCCTAGGCGACACAAGTTTTGGGGCGGCAGCCGGCCCCCCTCCCTAACCTGCGGCCGTCGCAAGAATCGGCCGCACCCCCCTCCCCCCCCCCTCCGCGAGGGCGGCAAACGCAGGGGCCGCCACGGGCAGCCTGAGGCCTACCTACGCCACGTCTTAGAAACCATATACAATAGCGCAAAAGAGATGCCTGGCTCTCTAGTATTCAACCTACTTCTGAATATTTTCCCAGAGCCGTGTTGCAGGAATAAATGTCAGAATAAAACTATAACTATCAAGTTACTGTAATTACTAAAGCAAGATTTAGCGCTGGTGGATCCATGGTGTATCAACAGTCCACAAGCAAGACAATATACCAAGCATACTAGAAGATATAATTCACCTCACATATTGATTTTTTTTTGTATCTCACACCCTTTGTGGAGATCAACAGAAATAATTATCAATGCATTCTCAGACCACACGATAAATATCATTAGATCTCAGCTTGTCAGCTCACAGAGTTCGAGATTGGGTTTTAATAAAACATTACTTACTAATGAAAGCTGGGTAGGACAGATGCGTCAAATGTTGGAGGAGTTTTTAAAACGTAATATTCAACTCAGCTTCTGACTTCGCTGTCTGGGAAGCAGTGAAAGCATTCTTTAGGGAGCAGGTCATTACCTTCCAGTCAAATCAAAAACAGCTAGAAAAGAGGAAATGCCTACAGCTGCAGATTGCTCTAAACCAGGCCAACATGACATCTAATCTAACTCCAACTGTGGGAACCAAAAGAGAGGTAGCACAGCCAGGTTATGTGATCTTCAAGATCATTTCACATTGATAGAAATATTAAATCATAATTCATATCTCCCAGAAAAGGTATGAAGGTAACAAGCATATGGGAAAATATCTGACCTGGCTAGCAAAGCGTAAAAGCAATACTATTTCAATAAATACGATTTTATATCCTGTGACAGGCAGATTAGTCTCTCAACCTCAAGCGATAGAAGAGGCGTTCAGGGATTACTATTCAAAATTCTATTCAGATTGTTATAGCCCCTCTGCAGAGACAATTAAAAGCTGGCTAGATGGCATTAGAATGCCAACAAAAACAACAGATCAGAAAGAAACTATGACCACTCCAATATCTATGACAAAAGTGCAACAGACAGTTAACACTTCACTTAATGCTAAAGCCTACCCGTGGAAGTTTATAAAACCTTTTTTCCACAGCTAAATAACTTCTTAGTCAGGCTTTTCAGTCTGATTCTCTTGGGCTGCAAAATTCCAAGTACATTCACAATATCTGCAATCACTAGCTTTCTTAAAAAAATAAGCCGGACGAAGACGTAAATTCCTATAGTCCGATCAAACATCTCAACAGCGAATACAAATTATTTACTAAAATTATTGCAAATCGGTTAGCATTGGTAACTCAATCAATTGTTCATAAAGATCAAAATGGGTTCCTACCCAGTATGAGTATTACTATTCATACAAATTACTTGATCCAAGCAATTGACTACTTCACAACTCAAAAAATCAAGGCAATGGTCATAATGTTAGACGCGGAAAAGGCATTTGGCCTGGTCCAATGGCAAGTTCTATTTGGCATTCTTCGTAAATTTGCTTTCCCTCTAAGTTTCACTCAGTTACTTCAAGATCTTTATTCAAATGCAAAGGCTTATATAATCATCCATAATAGACCAGCAGGAGAGGTCTTTATTAGGCGGAGAATGCATCAAGGATGCCTTATGTCTCCCATTCTGTTCTACTTATTCATTGAACCATTCGTCTGTGCTACTCACCAAGATCAAAATATCAGCTCCCCAATCGGTGAAGCAGCCAAACTGAAACATTTTGCTATCAACATGGTTTTATATCTAGCAGGTGAGAAAAGAAATATCTTGCATGCTTTTGCAAATATTAATGAATTCACATTTATAGGTGGTTATAAGATCAATCATTCAAAAGCGCTCTGATACCTCCGGGTCTAGCCAGCGCTATAAAACTTCTCAAATCAAATAAACTCAAAACTGGTTTTCCTGAACGCTGAGACCTGAGCAACATGGCTGATGCCCGGTGGAGCTACTAGAGAGCTATTGAGGAGATTGGCCCTGGTTTCCCCCTTGACTATCACCTACCCAGCCGGACATTGGGCACAGTTCCTCCTCGTCTCCCCGCTATGACTCCTTCCTCCCCTCCCTCCTATGAATTCTTGCAACATTGTTTTTGTGTACTGTACCTTACTATGCTCTTGTAACTGATGTAACTTTTAACGCAACAATCCTAAATGTAAAGCGCTCTGATACCCTCTTGGGTCAAGTTTGCGCTATATAAAACTTTATAAATAAATAAAATAAATAAATATAAGATCAATCATTCAAAATCCGAGGCTCTTCTTTATAAGTGTTCATTAGATATTTTGCCTACAATAATGAACGCCTACTACCACCCAGTTCATGCTATAAGATAGCTAGGAATCTATGTAGAATGTGTTCACACTTAACTACACTTCCACTCTTTCGAAAGTGTGTGATCTATTAAAACAATGGCTGAATTTGCCATTGACAATTGTAGGCCGGGTTGCCTTGATTAAAATGAGCATTTTACCGTTATTTTTATTTTAATTCACCAATTTTATGATCAAAGTTCCACAATCTTTTTTTGATACAATTGATTTGGAAACACAACTTTTTATTTGGCAAGGAAAGAAGCCAAGGCTTAAAATTCAGGCCGTTAAACTGGATCTGGAGGAAGGAGGGCTGGCACTTCCTAGAGTAAAAACATATTATCAGGCGTCACTCCTAGCTTGGCTCACAAGAGCCATAAAAAATATATCAAGTGATAATAATTTTTATTTAAATGACATGTTAAGTACATCTGAAATCAACCTTTTTGCATTCTTGAAAATCCCCAGATAACCCAAAACATCAAGATATAAGAATCTACGGATCATTATGGATCAATTTAGCAGCATCTGGAAATAGTATGAAGTCACCTGGCTCCACTCCCATTTAAAACTCACGGAATGCATATCTTTAGGGTTACGTTTAGGCTGAAAAACTCTTAGGGCCTTATTATGATGTCAGTCGGACGCAATCGTTGCGGAATGGAACCGCCCGACCAAAGGTCAGCGGTTCCGCCCGCAGAATTAGAATGCGACCGCCACATCCATTTTCCATCTGCAGTTTGTGCAGTGGGTGGAAAAGGGCCACAGCAAAAGCTGCTATTGAGAAATGGATGTTTGTAAACATCTCTGCACCGTCTGGCAGGCACCAGGCGGTGCCTGCCAGACAGTGCAGGGATGTTTAGGGTGGTCAAAGCAAACACAAGGAGATGATGGACGGAGTGCTGAAACTTTTCAAACACTCACCCCCAGTCACAGATCTGGGTTGAATCCATCATCATTCTTTAGCTCACTCTGCCACCCCAGTTCAGACACAGCTATATGCAAATCAGTCTTGACCCTGTGCCTCATAGGAACAGTCCAGCCCGAACTGCCAAGCCATGTCTTCCCTGGACCGGAAACAAGCATCCTGGGACCGGTTTCGGGCTAACAGCCCTCATCAGCCAGGCTAGCTTGAATCCAGTGGCAAAGTGAGCAAGGGACCCACGTCTGGGCATACCCTGCCAACTTAGGGCGAACAAAGCAAACAGAAGGAGATGATGGCTGGAGTGCTGAAACTTTTCAAACACTCACCCCCAGTCACAGATCTGGGTTGAATCCATCATCATTCTTTAGCTCATTCTGCCACCCCAGTTCAGACACAGCTAAATGCAAATCAGTCTTGACCCTGTGCCTCATGGGAACAGTCCAGCCCGAACTGCCAAGCCATGTCTTCCCTGGACCGGAAGCAAGCATCCTGGGACCGGTTTCGGGCTAACAGCCCTCATCAGCCAGGCTAGCTTGAATCCAGTGGCAAAGTGAGCAAGGGACCCACGTCTAGGCATACCCTGCCAACTTAGGGCAAACAAAGCAAACACAAGGAGATGATGGACGGAGTGCTGAAACTTTTCAAACACTCACCCCCAGTCACAGATCTGGGTTGAATCCATCATCATTCTTTAGCTCACTCTGCCACCCCAGTTCAGACACAGCTATATGCAAATCAGTCTTGACCCTGTGCCTCATGGGAACAGTCCAGCCCGAACTGCCAAGCCATGTCTTCCCTGGACCGGAAACAAGCATCCTGGGACCTGTTTCGGGCTAACAGCTGTCATCAGCCAGGCTAGTCTGAATCCAGTGACAAAGTGAGCAAGGGACCCACGTCCGGGCATACCCTGCCAAAACCGGTCCCTGGGGTGGCAAAGTGAGCTAAAGAATGATGATGGATTCAACCCAGATCTGTGACTGGGGGTGAGTGTTTGAAAAGTTTCAGCACTCCGTCCATCATCTCCTTGTGTTTGCTATGTTTAGGGTGGTACCATAGGTGTCCCCAGGCACCATAGCGGAGGGCCAGGGGGGAAGGGGCCCTGCTAGGGGCCCCCAAAGTCACTTTCCGCTTGCGTTTTCATGGCGGGCGGACCACCATGAAAGGGAAGGGCAAAACCGACATCATAATCCCGACGGTGGAGCTGAGGCTGGCTCCGTCGTCATTATGGGATTAGCATTCTGCCCGCTGCTCCGACGGGCTCTGAGAGCCCATCGGAAGTGGAGCGGTATCCCTCCCATGGGTTTCCCTCCGACTGCCATCATTGTAATACAACTGTCAGAGGGAAACCATCAATGTAGGGCGGAAAGCCTCCGACCAGCTTCCGGATGGCTTTCCGGCCGACATCGAAATCGGGCCCTATGTTGGTAGACCAACCTAGGATTTAGGGGGATGAGGGAATTTTTTTAAAAATAAGGAATTTATTCAATGGCAGTCTTTAATTAAGAATAACCCCAGCATTAGTTCATTTCTTCTGTTTAGTTTTACGCAAATTAAGCATTTTGTGCAGGCTATAAAACAGACACAATGTTATTAGCCGAAGATAGCAGTAAGGTCTATTTATATCTGGACTAATGGGTATAGGAAACTGGTATAGAATTTTATAGCAAAATATTGGGGAAAAGCTGATTCCAGATTTTCTTAATAAATCAGCTCCTTTAGCAGGTTGTAAAATTGATCTCGCCCAATGGAAATTTAATAATTACCTGAGATATAAGGCCATTCGCGCTGCCAACTATACAAGAATGGAGTTCTTTAGTAAATGGCTTCTTTATTGCACACTGGCTATGATTAACAAAATGCACCCAGTGTCATCATCAGCATGTTTTTGGTGCTTTCAGGGGAATGGAGATTGACTTCATACAATATTTACCTGTACGAGAATATGTCAATTTGGGTAGGAGATTTTTTCTGAAATTAGTGCAAAACTGAAATATAAAGTTTCTCCTGACACCTACGGGGCATTATATGGTATCATGATTCAGAGTTATGATTTATCAAACAACGTCATATTTTTTAAATTTCCACCTTAGTAGCAAGGTCATTGATTTTAGCAAATTGGAAGTCAGACATAATTCCTACTCTCGATCAATGGATTACAAAAATGCACATGGTTAAACTACACAAAAATCTCTATGCTAAGAGAGTGGGATCTTTGAAAGGATTCAGAAAATGTTGGCAAAATTGGGATGATGGGGATGTTATATAGTTTTGAGCGAGCATAAGAGACTGCTTTTCATGTACATTTAGTGCCTTAATGAATTGGCTGACATGATTCTATTATGTATTTTTTTTATATACAATGAATGGTATTTGGCACATTTTTTCTCTCTGCTACATTTCATAAATAAAAAACAAAAAAACCCGATTATTTTTATTTTCCAAACTGATGTTTAACCGCTGATTGTATGTGCTCCTCACGTGTTCTTGCATGAAGGAGATCATTTGTAAAGGATGTACAGATGAAATCTATCCACAAAAAGCTGAAGACTAAAGGGGTCATGTGTAGTTTAGCGGAGCGGGTTGCTCTATCATAAATTGGTAGGGCAATTTGTCTGCTCTGCTTCTCATTTAAGACTTCATTCTGAGTGCCCTGTTATTGATCCTGGTAATTCTGTTAATTCTCCCTCCCGAAGTTACTGAAACCCAGTTGAAATACACTGTAATCATTCATAGGAGTCAAGGTTCAAGACACAGGGCCTGATTTAGATCTTGGTGGATGGGTTACTCCATCACAATGGTGACGGATATCCTGTCCTTTGAAATATAAATCTCATAGGATATGATGGGACTTATATTTAGGTAGATGGGATATCCGGCACTGTTGTGATGGAGTAATTCGTCTGCCACGATCTAATCGAGGCCCTGAATTAGTTGATGAAGAAAGTAATGAGTTGTCCACACAAATATTGAAGACACTAAGATCCAAAGTGTAAGGAGAGAGGAGGGCAACTTGACTGGCTATGTCAAGAGATTTGATTCTGGCCAGTCTATACACAAAGATGAAAATAAAATAAAAAGAAATAGTGAACCAACAGCAACTGATCAAGGTTGCAGCCAGTGTTTGCTTGTAATTTACTCTGCTGGCACTCTGCTGCCTAATTCTCATTCCATTACAAAGCATTGCTTGAGTCTTCATACAACGTTCAGTGTCATTAAATCTCATGCAATATGATCAGAGGCTAGCTATCGCTATGAGCCAGGCTCTAACAGCTTGTCGTTGGCTGGTGGCCGACAGCAACTGTGCACAAATCTAGGGGTTTCCCTTTAAGAACCTCTGATTCACTTTACCAGAGTAATAGCCCTGCTGCACTGATTAAATTTAGCATAGGAGGTGCTAGTTGTAGGCCTCTTGATCCTAAGTCTGGGGCCTTTTTTATTCACAAACCTTCATCCTCCCTATGCCATGAGTCACTGGCTGGGTAGGATCAGTGATTGTTGCCGACATCCCCAATTTGTGCTAAGTGGGAAATGCACAAGGAGAAATATTTGTTTATGGCTGATCTAGAGTTACAAAGTGCTTTTTATCAGTCATGTAACAAAGGCCACCGCAGTCCCTGCGGTGCAGGGGTGGGCTCGAGCTCCAGGGGTCCCCTCATCACAGTACTCTGGCATGACAGCTCCTGGCTGAGTCCGGAGGGGGGGGCTTGATGTAGTTTGCAGGGGCACTCTCTCAAGTTTTGTTACGCTAGTTACTTTTATCTGTAGAGGAGAGAGGAGGAACAGACCAGTCAGCAAGTGACAAATTAAATCAAATGGCCTAAAACTACACTCCAAATAATTTGAATGAATGAATGAGAGCAGATAATGCACAGAGGAAATAGTTTGCAGTGGTGGGGAGTGGGTTCAGTTGATCATATCTTGAGTTTTGCCTGAGCAATGCATTTTAGAAAAACAAATATAAAGTTTTAACTCCTTAAGTGCTGAGCCCTTTATTGGCTATTTGGAGTTGTTTGCACTTAGGGCTCCATAACTTTTTTTCCACATAAGGTATCCATAGAAAATGTGAGTCTTTTTTTCCCAACATCTCGTGGAATCTAAAGGTGCCCAGTGCCTGTGGATTCCCCTGGAGGGGACCGAGAAAATAGGCAAAATAAAGCTACTGTTTGAATGAGAAAAGTAGGAAAAAAGTGCTCTGGATAAAAATGTATTTTGTTTTTCCTAAATATGGCATCAGCAGACGATTTGCTGTGCTAAAGTCATCATCTTCCCAGCTTTCAGGAACAAGCAGAGCTGAATAAAAAATCTACTTTTTTAACCACCGTTTTGGCATTTTTCAAAGAGGTAGCCCATTCTTCTTACTTTTTGTGCTCTCAAAGAACTTACAGTTTGTGGTGGAACCATTGTGAAACCAAGGGTGATCCAGGAAAGCTATATATTTCTGAAAGGTATACAAAATCCAGAATTCAGCAAGTGGTCATATGTGTCGATTTCTCAAGGATTTCCCCAAAAAATTAACTGTTGGAACAAATAAATATTGAAAATGAGTAGGAAAAAAAGCCATTTGTGATATTTTCATCTGTAACTTTTTGTCACGATGGCCAATTTACAAAAGCAACCTACCATTATGTCTACTAGGTCCTACTGTTAGTAGGGTTATGTATGGGTTGTAGGCTTAAAAAGAGCCCAAGGTACCCATGGGCCAACATCTGAGCTGCATCGTACAATGGTTTTTCATTGTGTACTGAGTATGAACCAATTCGCATGGTGAAATGCGTGAAGTGAAAAATGGGTGTAGAAAAAACCACTATATTTCTGAAACGGGCACAAAATATGGAATTTAGAAGCGGTGGTTACTTGTACATCTCTGAATTTCTAGGTACCAGTGCTACCATATAATTTAGAGGGTATTTTTCAAAATGCCTACTTTCATACACACTGGCCTACATTTGGAAGGCACAAATGCAGCGAAATTCAATTAGTAATAACAAATGTTCTACTATTCTATGCTCCCACATGTCTTCCGATAAAAATGCTACCTCATTTGCATGGGTAGGCCTAGTGCTGGTCCCAGGATGCTTGTTTCCGTTCCAGGGAAGACCTGGCTTGGCAGTTCGGGCTGGACTGTTCCCATGAGGAACAGGGTCAAGACTAACTTGCATATGGCTGGGTCTGAACTAAAGAACGATGATGGATTCAACCCAGATCTAATAGTGAATGGGGGTGAGTGTCTGAAAAGTTTCAGCGATCCGTCCATCATCTCCTTCTGTTTGCTTTGTTCACCCTAAGTTGGCAAGGTATGCCCAGACGTTGGTCCCTTGCTCACTTTGCCACCGGATTCAAGCTAGCCTGGCTGATATGGGGTGTTTCCCCTGAAACCAGTACCAGGATGCTTTTTCGGGTCCAGAGAAGACATGGCTTGGCAGTTTGGGCTGGACTGTTCCCATGAGGAACATGGTCAAGGCTGATTTGCATATGGCTGGGTCTGAACTGGAGTGGCGAAGTGAGCTAAAGAACAATGATGGATTCAACCCAGATCTAATAGTGACTGGGGGTGAGTGTCTGAAAAGTTTCAGCGCTCCGTCCATCATCTCCTTGTGTTTGCTGTGTTTGCCCTAAGTTGGCAGGGTATGCCCAGACTTGGGTCCCTTGCTCACTTTGCCAATGGATTCAAGCTAGCATGGCTGATGAGGGGTGTTACCCCGAAACCAGTCCCAAGATGCTTGTTTCCTGTACAGGGAAGACATGGCTTGGCAGTTCGGGGTGGGCTGTTCCGAGAGGAACAGGGTCAAGACTGATTTGTATATGGCAAGGTCTGAGCACTGGTGGCGAAGTGCATCTCCAAAAGCTCGTCAGCTCAGTGGCTCAAGGGAGCCTTTTCAAACAGAACGGGATGGGAGCACACTGCTTCACCTCTCAGCACAGTTCACCCCTTAGCATTATGGTAAATGCAGTCACTTTAAATGCTTACTTGAAAAGGCTCCCTTGAGCCACTGAGCAGACGAGCTTTTGGAGATGCACCTGTGTGCCAGAGAGAGGTACTGAGAGCTGAAAGGACTGTGGCAGCTTTCTCAGCAACCCCAGATGAATTGTGTTTTTTATCTCTACTGATGAAGGATAATATCCAGAAACACTTGTGTCTAGAGATTCACAGCACTAACCTCCACCAACTTTGGTGAAACACTTCAGCAAAAATACAAGTAAGCATTTAAAGGACTGCATTTACCATAATGCTAAGGGGTGAAATGTGCTGGGAGGTGAAGCAGTGTGGTCCCATCCCCCTTCTGTTTGAAAAGGCTCCCTTGAGCAACTGAGCTGACGAGCTTTTGGAGGTGCACCTGTGCGCCAGAGAGAGGTACTGAGACCTGAAAGAACGGTGGCAGCTTTCTCAGCAACCCCAGATAATTCTCGGTTTTTATCTCTACTGATGAAGGATAATATCCAGAAACACATGTGTCTAGAGATTCACAGCACTAACCTGCACCAACGTTGGTGAAACACTTCAGCCAAAATACAAGTAAGCATTTAAAGTGACTGCATTTACCATAATGCTAAGGGGTGAACTGTGCTGGGAGGTGAAGCAGTGTGCTCCCATCTCCCTTCTATTTAAAAAACAAAAACATTCCCTGGCATTGGGAAATTACGCCCATCTGCCCCCCAGGGGGGCATAAAGAATGTTGCCCCATTCACTTGGGGAGGGGGCATGGCCATGCCCATGCTGGGTAGCCCCCAGCTCTATATTTAAAAAACAAAAGCTTTCCCTAGTGTCTGGTGGGCTTTTTGCAGTCCGGGGGCAGATCAGGAGTAATTGTTCCATCTTTCCCCCGGGGGGGTGGGGGGGAGATTGAAATAATAAATTTTGCCCTGGGTGAGCTCAAGCCCTTGCCCAAGGGGCCGCTTCCCCTATCTCTGGTGACTAATGGGTGGATCCCTGCTTGGGGATTACTCTCCTGTGGCAATTCCCAAGGAGGGATCCACTGGACAGAGGTACCATTGGAAAAGAGAGGTCCTCCCCTTTCCAACAAAAGCTCGCCCATGAGATTCGGGCTGAGATATGCCCGAGCACTGATTCAGTGAAAGTAAAATGAGCCCATAGGCTCGTTTTACTTTTACTGCAATAACGTCAGCGCACCATGCATCATCATTACAGTAAAAAAAAAAAACAATCAGGCTGCTCAGGAAGCTATTTCAGAGTAGGCTGATTAAAAAAAATAAAGGACTCTGTGAAGTTGGGGTTTGATCCAATAAAGTACTGGACTCAGTGGATGAAATATAATGATTTATTCTTGATCAAGAGAAACTCCATCCACATCCATCTACTCCCAGTTGTGAACTGACAGCTAGGATTTCAAGTCATAACTTTTGAATTCTACATAGAACTCCCAGAACACACTGGAAGGAAAAGCATTACACAGTACTACATACTAAACCCAATAATATAATACTGCCGACTATTTTTCTAAATTGGTGTTGGATTTTTCTTGTGGTGTTTTTTCACTTTATTACTGTTTGAACTGCTGCATACATACTTTACACATTGCCACTAAGTTAACTTTGACTGCTCTGTGCCAAGCTACCAGAGGGTTGAGCACAGGCTAAGGGGCCGATTCCGATCTCGGTCGGTAGGGCACCGAATCGGGTCCGGCATTAGCGGATCCGATTCGGAGGCTGATTTCCCGTCCGATTCGTACACGGGTCCGGACGGCGAAGTACGATGCGAACAAGCGCGAATTCACCGTCCGAATCGTTTCCGGCTCCGCACGACTCAGTCGCAAGCAAACCGTGGCGCGCAATGGAGACGTTTCACGACCGAGCTAGTACGATGCTCGATTCGGACAGCCGGAGCAAGTCGGAGCGTCCGGCTCGCAAGAGCTCCCGGAGTCGGACTTCGGGGGTCCGCGTCGGACCCCCCTGCACCCGTAGCCGTACGAGTCGAACGTACCCAAGGGTCCCCCCTAAACATGCGTGTACGGTGCGAGTTGCACCGACGCGTACCCACTGTAGGGGACGCACTTGTTCGCGATGTACCCATTGAGTCAATGGGAGCCCATGTACGCGTCGTACGACCGGCTCCCATTGACTTCAATGGGAGTTCGACCGAATCGAGTCCGGCAGCATGTGGCCGCATCGTACTCGCTCGGTCGGACTGCAGGAGTCCGGCTCGGTCGGAAATCGTTCCGGATCCGGCTCGGTCGGAGAGTTTTCCGGCCCAGATCGGAATCGGCCCCTAAATTGGGGTCAATCAATCAATCAGGGTTTTGTAAGCGTGCTACTCACCCGTCAGGGTCTCAAGGCGCTGGGTGGGCGCGGGGGTCAGCAGTTCTGTTCAGCTGAAGAGCCAGGTCTTGAGAGCCTTCCTGAAGGTGTTCAGGGAGGAGGTGCTTCTGATGCCGATCGGGAGCTCGTTCCAGGTCTTGGCCATGATGTAGGAGAAGGCTCTTCCTCCTGTTTTGACTCTGCGGATGCGTGGGGTTTCGGCGAGGGCGAGGTTGGCGGATCGGAGGTTCCTTTTGGGTGTGTGGAAGGTGAGTCTGTCGTTGAGGTATTAAGGTCCGATGTTGTGTAGGCAGTTGTAGGCATGGGTGAGTATCTTGAAAGTGACTCTCTTCTCGACGGGGAGCCAGTGGAGATTCCGTAGGTTTGGCTGATGTGTTCGTGTCTAGGAATACCGAGGACGAGTCTGGCGGCGGCGTTCTGTATCATCTGGAGTTTGCGGAGTAGAGACTTGTTTATGCCGGCGTAGAGGGCGTTTCCGTAGTCCAATCTACTGTTGATGAGTGCGTGGGTAACTGTCTTCCTTGACTCGTGGGGATCCATTTGAAAGACTTACGGAGGATGCGGAGGGTGTTGAAACAGCTGGAGGTGACAGCGTTGACCTGTCGGTTCATAGAGAGGGAGGAGTCGAGTATGATGCCCAGGTTTCTGGCGTGGTCCGTGGGGGTCGGGGGGTGCCGAGGGCGGTGGGCCACCAGGTGTTGTTCCATGCCGATCGGGTGCTTCCGAGGATGATGACTTCTGTCTTCTCCGAGTTGAGCTTCAGGCAGCTGTTGCTCATCCAGGTTGCAAAATCCGGCATTCTTTCCTGGAAGTTTAGTCTGGTGGTGGTGGGGTCTTTGGTGAGGGAGAGGATGGGCTGGGTGTCATCGGCGAAGGATACTATGCTGAGGCCGTGCTGTCGGACAATGGCGGCGAGGGGGGCCATGTAGATATTGAAGAGGGTTGGGCTGAGCGATGATCCCTGGGGCACTCCGCAGTTGTTTTCCGTGGGTTCAGAGAGGAAGGGCAGTAGTCTGATCCTTTGGCTTCTGCCAGTAAGGAACGATCGGATCAAGTTGAGGGCGGTTCCTTGTATGCCGGCGTTGTATAGTCTGGCGGTGAGTGTGCAGTGGGGGATGGTGTTGAATGCGGCTGATAGGTCGAGTAGAATCAGGGCTGTGGTGTGGCCTTGGTCGAGGAGGGTGGGGATGTCGTCTGTGGCGGCGAGTAGAGCGGTCTTGGTGCTGTGGTTGCTGCGGAATCCGGATTGGGACGGGTCGAGGATGGCGTTGTCCTCGATGAACCTTGTCAGTTCTGTGTTGACGGTCTTCTCAGCGACTTTCACCGCAAAGGGGAGGAGCGAGATGGTCCGGTAGTTCTTGAGGTCTGTTGGATCTGCCGAGGGCTTCTTGAGCAGGGGCCTGACTTCTGCACGTTTCCAGTCATCGAGGAAAGTGCTGGTCTCGAAGGTGGTGTTGATGGTGCATCGTAATTCAGGTGCTATGGCGGTTTGCTTGTGCCTCCCCCTGACAAGAGTTGTGGTTGCTGCTGGAGTAGGGTTTCACCACCCTCAAACAGGAACCCAAATCTCTAACAGTATAAAACCCATATTTTACAGGTACTGTGAACTGTGGGAAATATTTCATGGTTACACACACAAATACATGCATGGAGGCCTGTACACACTGCATCAGATATCTTAACCTACACTCGAAAATACAGGTGAACAGCAATTGTGTTTCGTTTTCCCTGAACACATGAGATGTGGTGTACCAGAAGGCTGCATTTATATAGTTCCATGTAATAGTCCAGTTTTCAAAGCATGTACATCTGTATATTCTAGCATAAATCGGTATTCCCCTCAGTAGAATGAGCAGCCTGATCCAGCCTGCTAGATTGACATAGAAGCTAGGGATGTCTCCATGTGTTTCTGCTTCCTGGGGCTTTGCCAGTGCAGTATAGCTTGAATTCCTAAGCACAACATGCTAGACTGCTCCCTTGCAGAGGCAGCAGACTCAGTAGCTTTAGGAGGCCTTCTCTATTGTGATGGGCACCTGAATGATAGGAAAGGTTGAACATAGCATATAGGCTACAACCCAAGTAGCTTAAAATGCAAAGTTGGAAGCATTCCCTTCACAGCATTTGGATTTTTTCTATCTGTAAGTGGTGAGGATGGTGTATTCAGTCAAATGTAGTGTTCAGTTGAAGGACTTACTGTCATTTGGAAATAAAGAAGATCAAAGAAATAGAAATTAATTGGGGTTTGTTTATTCTAGATAGAGGATGGTTAATGAACTACTCCTTTGGAGTAGGTCATTCTTATTTTCATTTGGTTGGCCTTGCCAGTTAGAGCTCTGCTATATGATCAAAAGCTCACAATGCTCACAATGCTCATATTCACAACTTTCGGATTTTGATATATTAGCCATCCCTGGCACACATGATTGCAAGGCTCTCAAATATGATGCCAGATATTTTGATTCTGAGGCTATGTTCATTGAAAATAGATATACATGGCCGACACGCAGTGTTGCACTGGGTTCTGCCTCTGCAGTAGGCCCAGACTTTTTGCTTTTCAGATCACCCGGGTTTTGGACTCTTTACTGTGGGTGAGTCTCACTACCAGTGTCTCACCCACTGTAATCACATGGCAAATGGATTGCGCATGTTTTCCGACAGTGTCTGCCTTTTAAGATATGGCCGCTGCAATGCAGCAAGGGTAAGGGGCACTTGGCTGGTTACATGTGAACACGTGTGCATGCGTGTGTGCCCACGTGTGAGGACTGCGTGTGGGAGACTACTGTTGTGCACAGTCCAGTGACAGCGCACAGGTAGCCTGGTGCAATGGGGATGCTGCATGAGTGTGTATTCACCTGGGATATGCCTTGTAAGGGCCTATCCCAGGTGATTAATAGGGAAAGTCAGTGTGCTTTATTGATTTGCCTGTACTGACATTATACACATAAAGAGAGAACTGTCTTAGAATTCAGTTTCACTTTTCCTTGGCCTACAAACCATTGATGTCTTGAATTGGAGTGTAACCTGTGCGAGAAAACCAAATGTGTAACCTGCCAAAATAATAACTACATCGTATGGGTCATTCAGAGTTTTCATATTTCCCTGGCTCAGCTCATGGTCGGAGTCCAGGCCTTGTATCCCCCTGCTGTGCCCAGTTAATTACATTATCTCCACCAGCAGGAACAAAGGCTTCCCCAAACAAAAGGAGCAATTAGCAGTACTTCTTCCGTCTCCTGAGGAGGAAAGAGGTGAGGTGGAATTATCTCCATCAATCACTCAGCTGTCACACTGTACCAGGAATGGGCCTGCTCAAGCCCACCAAACAAAGGAGAGTCCTCAGACAACTAGAGCCAACCCAGAGGGGGGCCTCTTTGAAATTCTAGTGTACAAGTACCTGGCTGTGGTGTCCATGAGAGGTGGAGCTGAGACCCCAGGAGCTGATGCGATCAGTGGCTCCTGGATGACGCTATTTTGGACTGTCCCAGCATGCTGTGCAGGAGGGTTGGGACTGGGGCGGAAAGGTGATGTAGCATCCCAGGATTCGCCAGGGTTGCCTGTCTTCTGGAACCTTCCTCTCCCCTTTAGAAACTCTTGCACAAGGGAGAGACGCTCTTTTGCCTGTGGATTTCTTTACACTTCGGTGCTGGATCCTGGGACAATCATGGAGAACTGGGAGGAGGAAACCCCAGACCCCCACCCAGGACCAAGGACTCTGCCCAGTTAACCCCAGGACCAGTGGGTCTCCCCAAGGGCCAGTGAGGCTGGCTCCCTTACACCCTCTGAGGACCAGTTTGGGGAAAGCCCTGGACTTTTGTGCGCAGAAAGCAAGATCTGGAGGAGAGCTTGCGCAGGGTGACAGGAGAACCAGCTCCTTGAAGATTACATCACTTGTGAGATGAGGAGGGTTGCTGCAACTGCCCCTGGTAGATATAGCTCATCCCCAGGAGTACAATGAGCCCAGGATTGTCCAAATCGGCCGAATGGGGCCAGAGTTATGGCATTTTAGAAGTGGGCAACCTTTGACCTTTCTTGCCTCTGAGCACATGGAGCTCCGCTCCCGTCCGGTCAATTCCCCAAGGTGGGCTAGGGCCTGGGGGTCAGCACAAGGTTACTTCTCTTCAGGGAGGGGGCACTTGCGTGATGGCCCCTTCCCCTCATCCTACAATCCACCTGGGGACCAAATTGTACTTCTTTCCAGACGTTTCCGCAGGGCAAGATGCAAGTTCCAAAGCAAGGTCCCAACATCACTCACCTACCAAGAATGCCCAACAATGTCAAAGCCACAAATGGTGAGATGGGGAGAAGAGGGGAAAACAAGGGAAGAGAAAAGGCACACGTCCATGGTGCACTCAGGGATGAATGGTAAGCTTCAGAACCTTTCTATGTGATTCCTGCATGTAAAGAAAAGAATATATGTGTTAGTGTATGTATATGGTTTTGATATAATACCACACACTCCTGTTTTAAACGTATTCACAGTCAGTGAGGAACAACCTGTTAAATTCCTCTCTTCCACTTATGATATAGTGGTAGTAGTTGCAGGATCAGATTACCATCTATGTAAGAAAGAGCGGAAAATTAGGGGTTTATGTAATAAGAGCAGAGAACGTATATAGGAAGTGTGAAACATCATATGAACTAACCTATAATGGTGATATAGCATGGAATCAATGAGAGATCAAAACAGATATCACTACAAAAAAGGAAAACTAAAAAATAATATATTCCCAAATGGAATTGTTCCTTGAACTTAAACCAGGCATATACACAAAAACGTGCATGGCTAAAAAAATAGGATTAGTTCCTTAACCTCAGGAATAACTAATCCTTTGTTTGTATTTAATACAGATTCCTCAGAAATGCACAATAGGAAATGGAATCTCCAAGAGCTGTGGATAATTACATCAGATAAGTAAAGCACAATGCATAGTTTGTGCAGAGCGCGTTACTGCCTTAATAGTAAATGTTAATTCTTTAGAAGTTCTTGGTATCTTTTTTTGGTACAGTATTCCAGAGGATTAGCCAGGCATCACCGCAGGAGCCAGACAAACCAAAATGGGATCGAGGAGGGAAGATGAGTCGTCCCACTGCAGCCCGGTGAGGAACGCCGACCGCGACGTGAGGTGACTCCAGAAGCAGCAGGTAAGTGAAGGGCAGGGCGGAATATAAGTGCGCGTCAACTAGAATGCGAAGCACTCTTCCACCCATCTCAACAGTCTTTATGCTGGGTTTGCTTTGCCCTGTCTGCACACACGATCCGGTGTGGAGAAGGCCTGACACCTATCCCCCGGGCATCCACTCCTCTTCTTGGAGGGCCAGGTTCCCACCCTCTACCTCCACATGCCGGAAATGGTAAATGCTGCGGTGGCCTTGCCCCCTCGCCCTGTGCCTGTGTCTGGGGGAGTGGGGCAGCCACCCCAGAAAGTCACACCCTGCCCCCAGGAGCGGGCAGGGAGAAGTAAGCTGCTGGCTCCCACGCCTGTACCTGGAAGTGCGTGCTGCAGGGGGGGCTGACGGGGCAGACAGGGGAGGGTTCTGTGGGCTTCCCCCAGCCAAGGGGCATGTGGGGGTCCTTGAGTGGGACAGAAAACCCTCTAAAAACAGAAAAATAGCAAAACAAAAAGTACTGACAGAACAATTATTTATTGAGTGTTAGTCTTGCGGGCAGTAATTGGTGATTTCTAGCCCACACCACCTCCCTTGAGTAGGCCTTGGACTGCTCCACCTTGCTACCCTGTGAGAGTCAAGCACTACAATAGGGGTGTTTGGTTCCCAGTGAGTACAATTGTGGACCTATTACTTATGGTGGCCACACTTCTAATAACCCAATTTCCAACACACAGGATTTAAAAGTAGTTTGATATTTCTTGGCACAGGATTTATAATGGCTGTTTTTCCTCTTGGGTACAATGCAACCGATACCATTTCTGTTGTGTAAAAACAAACGTTTCTCCTTGCAGCCAGTGTTGTAGGCAATACATGTCTCTATAAGATTGGAAACTCATCAGAACGGTTTCTACATCCTGAAGTTCTTAAATAAAACGTTTGAAAAATGTATTTCACTTTGTGACTGTAGAGCTGCACATAAACCCTTAGGTTACTCAAAAAATGCCTTGCAAGTTTTTTATGCCCTCTTCTAACATTGACAGATCTCAGAAAGAAGAAGCTATTGTGCAGTTTAAGGTAATAACAATGATCCAGCGCGACACTTAATCAGGGATCGATACTCATCAATATTTCATACACTGGCCCATACACATTCACCCAAATCCCTGATGCGCTGGGGGTCAAGTTTTAAAGACGAGAAAATTGTTTCCTTCACAGATTCATGTTTAACAATTCTAAATACATAACTAGACCTGTATATCAACTCTCTTTCCTCTTGGTCGATGGACCAATTAGTTGAGTAGTTGATGGTAATAATTAGAACTAACTGACTATCTAACCAACTAAATAATCACAGACTCTCTGTAAGGTTTATAAGGTTTATCTCAAATCAATGATTAATGCTCATCGTATACAAGTCACAATGCAAACAAAGAATCTCACATAAGGGAGAGAAAGTCAATCAGCAATGCAAACAGTGTCAGACCCATCAACAACTAACAATATGCATATAAGGGAGTGGATAGATGAAGAGACAGAAGTTTCAGCAAAATAATGTGAAACAATATACATATGACGGAGTGGATAGATGAAGAGACATGTATCAGCAAAATAATTCGAAACAATATACATATGACGGAGTGGATAGATGAAGAGACATAAGTTTCAGAGACAAAAATACATTTGCAAATAAATTATGCAAAGTGCGAGTCAGCAAGATAATACAAACCCAAAGGAATTCAGTGAAATACCACCCCCTGGCCAAGGGAGTAGTGGGGGTCTCCTGAGATAGAGTCAGGAGACAAAGATTTCAGGAACGGGACAGGACAAGGTCAGGAACAGCTAGGCCTCTCTGCAAACCAATGGACAGTGACGCATCACCCTTCTCTCCTCTGCACTCAATCAGAGCTCAGGCTCAGGCAAAGGCTAAGGCAAAAGCTAAACCAGACCCCTAAAGGCACCCCAGTTATACCCTAAAACCTACATGTCCAACCCACATTAGTTGAAACAATTTATGAAACTCGACAGTTCATTGGTCAATTTGGGAGGTGGTATGTCACACCATCAGGTTCCCATTCACAATTTTCTTTATTCTCATTGTTCTTAAACTTCTCCCATTACATCAGCTTTGACTCGTTCAGCTATTTCGGCATTGAAACATTTCTTTATTATTAGGTTTTTTTTTCATATATTTCTCAGCCGCGTCCGCGGAAGAAGTCTTGGAACCCACGGTCAGGCTCATCCGTTTTGCAGTCATACAATGTTCTCTGTGCTGCATAGCCTTGATCCTTTATACTTTCTCTGCAGTGCTCAGCACTTCGGTCTGCTTGTCATTTTATTCATTCTCCAGCCCCTCATCTATCCGGACAATAAAAGATATTTAAGGCCCATTTGACTAACTACAGCAAATAGAACATAAGCATTCATTAATTACATGGAAATGCACTTTTCACTGTTTGCCACCCCCCTTTGCACTATCCCTTGTTAATGGTTTCTTAGTATAAGCTTAGAGCAAAAGCGGCATCATTTATTATCGTCTTAAAGCAAGATGCAGATGCGAATGCGAAATGCGACCTAGACATGCACTAATTTTGTTTCTCTCGGAACGCAATGTTAAATATGGCCTAGTTCTTTCAAGCATTTAGTTCACATTGGTGCATGCATGTGCAAAGCGTTTCCCACGTGTTCATGTGATTTGCATTGTTAATTTTTCATTGCACACTGTTAGTATGTATTACGGGGGTGTCAATCCGAACAGGTTTCTTTGTGCGAAATCCTGCTCTATCAATCCCCCCCTCTGATGGCTTTCTGGAGCCATCATAAAATACCCACCATACCAAGTGCCATCTTTATCGATCTAAAGATCCGTAATCTTTTCTCTTTTCATCAACTTCTCATCTAACCCCTTCATCTCATCATAGTAATCTCTTTTCATATCTTCTAATTGTATCTCATCTCTTTTTTTCTTGCTTTTCGTTTATCTTTTGATTCTGTCATCTCTTTTCTTCCACACTTCCACTTACAACATTTATATATTGTTATCATCACTAAGGCTACTCCAGCTACTGAAATGATTGCCATTATTATTTTTCCTAATAAACTACTTCGAAAGGTAGAAAACCATTTACCTACAGAAGAGAAACTCTTACCAAATCTCTCCCAGACACCGTCAACCTCCAGTTGGGTCAAGTCTTCATGTAATTTTGTAATATTTTTTATATATCCCTCAATACCTTTACTTTTGTCAGGGATATAAGTACAGCAGTGTTGAATTTTCAACATGCCATAGACTCCACCCTCTTTTGTCAATAAAATATCAAGGGCAAGTCGATTTTGCAAAACCATTGATCTTATTGCAACCATTTCAGTGTCAATCATCAAGAACCCACCAGCAGTATCAGTCGATAAACGATCAACCACTATGGACAATTTTCGAATTTTATGAGAATTCAGAACGACTCCAACTGAGGGTATCAGTGCACCAAAGATATCACCTACTATTTCTGAGAAACTAGCTCTCTTGTTTCGTGTTAGTCCTTGTTTTATTTCATTGATTCTGTTGTTGCTTTTGTCTACATGGTAGACCTTTGGAAAAATGACTGCAAAATAACAACTACCATACCAATGTGCAGGCAACCTGTAATTGGCTTTCTTACCACACACATAATAGACTCCTGGGAAAACAGGATCAGTTCCACCCTTCAATCCCCAACCTCCAGTAATTTGGAAGGTATGCTCACATTCACTAGTACCAATGAAATAATTATTATAGTTAGTTCTTAGTCTAAGTAAACAGATTTTCCCCTTTCTTTACCAGTCCGTGGACATTGCAGCATACGTTTCGCCTTTCTCATAATTTCCTTCTCTAAATGCCCATGGTGGTACCTGTGACTTTTGTTCAGCAGCTTTTCTTTGGAAACTTTCTCTTCTATATTCTACCATATCTATGAATACTTTTTCTTCAACCCGCAAACTACATGTTAGATTATTTTTATAAGCATATTCTATATCTAATGTCTTGGTAATATGGAAGAATTCTCCCATATACCGTGTATTTTTACTACTTAAAACCTTGTTCAGCTCCTTTATAATAGGTATCTCTGAAAATACTAAATCTATATTAGAATAATGGTACTCCAGCTTCCCCGTCACATAAAATAAGCTGGTTAAAACACTGCAAGACACACCATAGGTTAAAGGAAGGTGGTGATAAGTCACCCCCTCTGAGACAGACGAAGGTAATTGCATGCACACATAACAATCACTCACATTCATTGTATTCACATACTCATACAACAATTTAGTAAACACATTTAACGAGAAATCACTAATTGATTTATCATGATGGAGAATGCTTCCATCCATTTGTTCTATGTTAGTATTAGGGGTTTCTTTAATAACGTCACTCACTCTTTCACTTATTACATCATTAGTATTGTTTCCATTATTAGTTACCATTAGAATAGGTACAATGACAGTTAATAATATCCACATAAATGTCAGTAAAAGGACACTACATAAGCAAGCTTTAATACATCTACGTTTTAGACTAGACTTTGGATGTTCAGTCACTTTTACTTCGGCCATTTTTGTTTTCTACTAAAAATGGTAAAAAATCAAAAAAAATCTAAATCTATAGAAATTCTAAACTTACTAAAAAATTATTTTTCAGAAAAATAGTGTAATCCTACACTTCAAGGCTTTACTTCTTAACCCCTTTCTTTTATTTCTTTTTCTTTAAGTCTTCTGAGTCATTCAATTCATTTCATCTGGCAAAGTTTCACCTTACATTTTCACAGTTCTTTTAAGGTGGTCTCAATTTGCTTTCATCCACTTGCTCAGTGTCAGTACTGTCCTTTTCTTCACTTGGATCTGAGCTTTCAATTTCTTCCAAGATCACATACGTCCATTCCGGTGTTGTGTATTTTCTGCTTGGAATTCTTACTCTCCTTGTTTTTCGTACTGACTCTTCTTCTGACTCTTTTTGTTCTGCTTGACTTGTGACCTCATTGATTTGCTCTGGTCTTCTCTTTGAGTTCCCCCTCACAAGAGTGTATTTCAGTATTTTCACTCCACTTGGCCAATTGTCACCTTTTCTTGGCCTTTTGACTTGAACTACTTTTTCCCCTTCTCCATCTGGTTCACAGGTTCTCTTATTTGGCCTTTCTTCTATCTGCTCTTCTTCTTGACTTTCAGTAACTTCTATTTCTTCTGGTTCAACAGCAGTCTCATGAGACCCAGTATCTGGTGCCCACTCTACTTGACTTGTACTTGGCTGTTCATCATCTGTTTGTTCTTCAGAATCTGTTATTCTAGATTCTTCAGCTTCACACACTTCAGCCTCTGGTCTTTGGTTTTTGTTTACCAGTTGCTGCTCTTCTTGTCTTTCAAGTGGACTTGGGACTCATCTGGTATGGCTGGCATGGATCCAATTGGGCAAACCACCACACTTCACTGCTGTTGTCGTCACCAAAATCACCTGGTAAGGCCCGTTCCACCTGGGTTCTAAACACGATTTCCTCACGTGTTTCTTGACGAGGACCCACTCACCAGGACTCAGATCATGAGCTTGATTCAGCTGTTTAGTAGTGGCATCTTCTCCAACCTGGCGAGACACAGAACGCACCAGATCAGCCAATCCTCTGCAATCATCAAGCACTAGATCATCAGATATATTCATTAGTTTGTTCGCTGGTATAAATGCTTGTCTCATTGCTCTTCCCATCAGGACTTCATGTGGACTCAAACCCGTCTTTTTGTCAGGAATGCTTCTAAGACTCGTCAATACAAGGGGTAAAGCATCAGGCCATTTCACTGTAGTGGATGCACACACCTTTCCTAATCTAGATTTTATTGTGCCATTTATCTGTTCAACCACTCCAGATGCTTCAGGTCGATAGTCACAATGCAGCTTCTGTTCAATTTGTAATGCTGCACAAATCATCCGAATTATCTCATTATTAAAATGTGTTTCTCTATCTGTTTCTAAAGTGACTGGAAATCCAAATCTAGGAATCAGTTCTCTTAGAAGCCGCTTTGCGACAGTTAGACTGTCATTCCTTCTCGTTGGATAGGCTTCCACCCAGCGAGAAAACAAACAAACAATAACCAGCACATATTTCAGCCCGTTGCACGGGGGAAGCTCTATGAAGTCCAACTGAAGTCGGGTGAATGGACTTGCTGCTTTTCCAATTCGTCCCCAAATAACAATTGTCTTCCTGCCTGGATTCTGCTGCTGGCAGGTGACACACCTCTGGCAAAGTCTCTCTGCAATGACCCTGAATTTTGGGTTATACCATGACTGCTTGAAGAGCCTGATCATTACATCTCTTCCAACATGTGCAATTCCATGGTATATCCTTGCCATATGGGATAGTAAACTATCCGGCATGACTGGTCTTTCGTCTATATACACCCACACTTCGTCCTCAGCTCTATTTCTGCAGCCTGAATTTTTCCAGATTTCTTTTTCCTCATCACTTGCCTCTTCCTGTAACTGCCTAATCTCATCCCAAGTTTCAAAAGAAGAAGAAAACATAAGATGGCAATTGGTATTTTCTTTTTCAATCCCTCTGTTTAGGGCAATTCAATTTCGTGCACAGAAACGCGCTACTTGATCTGCGTATCTGTTGCCCCTCGTCACATAGTCATCTCCTGACTTATGTGCGGAACATTTGACCACTGCAATTCTTTTAGGCAATTGTAAAGCATCCAATAGATCTTTTACAGTTTTGCTTATCCTTATAGGGGAACCTGAAGAAGTCAGAAATCCCCTTTGCATCCATAGCTGCCCAAAATCATGGACAACCCCGAATCTATATTCACTATCAGTAAATATGGTTACCCTCAGGCTTTTGGCAATTGTGCACGCTCTAATCAGAGCTATCAATTCAGAAATTTGAGCAGAGTTTACCCCTTTTAGACAGGATGCTTCTAAAACTCCCGCTATGGTGCAAACAGCATAGGCAGAACATCATTCTCCTTTTTCATTTCTTAAACATGATCCGTCAACAAACATCTCACAGTCTGATTCCTCTAATGGGACGTCCTCAATATCGGGCCTGGGTTTTGTGCACAACTCTGTCACATCCAAACAATCATGATCCGCCTCTTCTCTCACTTCCTCACAATATGAATTCGGCAACAGAGTTGCCGGATTTACTGTAGTGCACCTTACCACTGTCACATTTTCAGCACCCAAGATCACTTTTTCATGCTTAGTCAGCCGACTAGAGGTCATGTACTGCGTCCTGGTGCGTGTCAAAAGAATCTCAACTGAATGTGGCACATACACCTTGACTGGATGTCCCATCACAATTGCTTCACTCTGTTCCAGACTCACACAAGTAGCAGCTACTGCTTTTAAACATCCTGGCAACGCTGCAGCCACTGAATCCAAAGTAGCAGAAAAATATGCTACTGGACGTCTTGCCATTCCATGTTTTTGAGTTAAAACTGAAAGTGCACATCCATCTCTTTCACAACAGTACAATGCAAAATCCTTTGCATAATCTGGCATTCCCAATGCAGGTGCTCGACAAAGACTGTTTCACAGTTTACTAAAAGCTTCCATACTTTCATCATCCAACACAATCGGATCTTTCACATCTTTTCGTGTCAACCTCTGTAGAGGTTTTGCAATCAGTGAGAAACCACTGATCCATTGCCTACAGTATCCAACCATTCCCAAAAACATTCGGACTTCTTTCTGAGTGGTAGGTGGGCTCATTTGTTTAATCACACTAATTCTTTCTGGTGTCACCTTTCTGACTCCCTTTTCTATATCCTAGGTATTGTACTTCCTGTTTGCAAAATTGTAATTTTGCTGGCGACACTTTGTGTCCTCCTTCTGCCAAATGGTTCAGCAAGGCAATGGTATCTGTCACACATGCCTCTCGCGTCTTTGATGCCACTAGTAGGTCATCAATGTACTGAACCAAAACTGAATTTCCTGGCATGACTAAGGTCTCCAGACACCTTTTCAGAATCTGATTAAAAATTGAAGGACTCTGTGTACCCTTGAGGAACTCGGCACCATGCCAAAACACGGTCTCCGAACCGGAATGCAAAAAGATATTGGCTTTCCGGATGTAAAGGAATCGAGAAAAATGCTTGGCACAAATCAATCACTCTGTACCATTCAGAATCGCATGGAATTTGGTAAAGGATTACTGCTGGATTTGGTACTACTGGACAACAGGGTACTACAATTTTATTAATCTTCCTTAAATCCTGTACTATTCTATAATTTCAACTTGGCTTCTTAATTCCTATGATAGGCGAATTACAAGGACTACCCATTATATCTTTCAAAATTCCTTGTTCAATCATTTGGTCAATCACAGGTGTGACTCCTGCAATTACTTCTGGACTCATTTTGTACTGAGGTGTGTTTGGATATACAGCACCCTCTTTTACCGTAACCTGAATCGGATCTACATTTGTCATTAGGCCAATCTCCTTTCCGTAAAGTCCCATACATCCGACCTCACAGTCCCTTTTAATTCTTTGGGCAAACTCTCTTCTGTGAGAAGTGAAAACAACTCATCCACTTCTGTCCCTTGCTTCGCTAACATCATCTTGAATTCAACATCCTCATCAGGTGTCTGAAACGCAATACCATCTGGTGTACAATAGATGGTACATTTCATTTTGCACAATAAATCTCTTCCCAAGAGATTTACTGGACTTGAGTCACATACTACGAAATGATGCATGTCTCTGAAACTCCCAATATGAACTTCTATTGGATTTGTGACTGGTGTTCTAATATGCTTATTTGAGACTCCCACAACTTGGATAGTTTCTCCCGAGAGGGGTAGGTTTGGAATTTCTGCTGCTCTCACAGTAGAATGGGTAGCACCAGTGTCCACTAGGAATGTAATATCATTACCTTCCACTTTTCCATCAACAAATGGACCTGACTGATCTACCGCTAAAGATGCGCCAAGTACGCACTCTTCCTCCCCTTCAGGCACCGTCATTGAGATGAGTCTGAATTACTCTTATTGCACTGCAACCAATATTGCGGAACCATTTGCACATTTTGATTCTTACCAACTTGATCACCTCCGTGAAATCCAGTGTTCGCACCGTACCTCTGTACTTGAGCATTCACATTATTGGGCATAGGAACTTGTGGCAACTGTAAGTGTGGAGCAACTACCTGCTTCTGTTGCTGTTGATTCACACCCACCTCATTCTGCATCTGTGGATTTAAATTTTGATTTACCCCATTATTCTTTTGTGCAGATCTACACTCGTTCTTCCAATGTCCATACTTTCCGCACGCATGACAAGGAAATTTCTTCCTAGCCTCTTCTTTACTCATTTTTCCTCTACTTCTACCTCCACTGGGTACCTGACCATTTTGATTCTGACCATTCCTCTGATAACCTGTTTGAGAATTATTATTTACTTCTTGCTGTTCTGCTACTTTCACTTGTGCCCACATCATTTTCTCCTTTAACTTTTTATGTCTTGAATCAATGTCATCACTACAATACTTTGCATACCTCAAAATTTCATCAATTGTTTTGCTCTGCCAACAAATCAAATGCTGCTGAATCATATTACTAATATCCGGTTTTAATCCAAACACAAAACGATACACAAAATGTCCCATATCTTTGTCTCCAATGTTCTCAAACCCGCTGTACTGTTTAAATACTTGTAACAACCTTTCATAATAAGCATGCACTGACACCTTTGGTTCTTGGGTCGTTCTGTCAATTTTTACCCAATCTGTTTCCTTAGGGGAAATTTTTCCTTTCAAAAGGTGATTACCTGATTGTACTTTTTCATCACCTCATCAGATGGTGCACCTGTTTTAGGATCTCCAGGATATTCTTCTTTTGGCCAATCGACAGTGATTTTACATTCTGTCCACAAATCAGCTGGAACAACAATCTCAAACAAACCATCTAAATCTTTTAACAAAACCTTTGAAACTTTCACAAACCTCTCTCCCTGTTTATACCACTGAACCGGTTTCTCCCTTAACCTGGGAAAATCATTTGTAAAGGACAATATATCCTGTCTTGTCCAAGGAGCGTGAACATATCCACCCCCTGGGACTTCTATCATCGGACACGCCCTTTCAACTTGTTCTGTCTCTCTTAACGGAAACATTGATGCTCCCTTTCTAGCTGCCTCTTCTTTCTTTTTTGTCCATCTACCTTTCCATCGTTCAACATCTCCCCATTTTTTCAAAATATTCATCAACTCTTTTATCTGTAATCTTTTTCCTGACGCATTCAAACTCTCCAAATTCTTTTCAGTAAAGGCCAATCTGTACGATTTCTGCAACACCTTTGACTTCTCTATATCTATTCCATAGTCATTAGCAGCCTCTGCTATTTTCTCATGAAGATTCCTCGCTCTCCAAGTAATACTTTTACGCAAAAACAACAGCTCTTCATCTCGGTAAGTCCCCAGTCTGTCTGGACTTATTGTGCCAATAATCAACTCTTCCAAAT
This sequence comes from Calotriton arnoldi, assembly GCA_963921515.1. NCBI lineage: Eukaryota > Metazoa > Chordata > Amphibia > Caudata > Salamandridae > Calotriton > Calotriton arnoldi. The sequence continues at coordinate 5,847,570 of CAWUFW010000073.1, read as the reverse complement.
CTACTTTCAATTGGCTCACATTTATACTCTGTGGTTGAGGTTTTCGCTTTTCCATTCCCTTTATCCAATCATTTAATTCCTCTGGTGAAGGACCTGCTGAACTTCCTGTCGCTGAAATAACATTCGGCCCTATTCTCCTTGGATCTATTTGCATACTTCTTCTAGGGGTTTCTGTTATCATCTCACAAACCGGAAGATCTAACAAGGTAGTATTCGTGTCAGCCTGTCCATCCTCATCTGCTACCGTCACTATTCCACTCCTGACGCTACTCCTAGGAACTGCTAACGTATGCACTTTTGATACATTCTGTATTTCTCCATACAATGGAACTACGGGACCAATTGTTACCGGTACTGTCAAGGCTTCTGCATTTAGACTTAACTGATTTATTTTCTGGATCTGCTCTACCTTTGCCTTATTTAATATGTATTTTTCTTTTTCTCGTACTACCCTAGCTATTTCCGTAACCTGTGGGGTTAAGGGAGTCTCCATCTGTGGTGCACTCGGAGTCAATTCATCTGAATTTTCTTGGTATGGCGGAGGTCTTTAGGCCATAATATCCTCTAACAACTCATCATCTGAATCGTTTGGATCATCTCTTAAACTTGAAGTTTCTATATTTTTCTTTTTCTCTTTACATTTGCCTCCTGTCTGGTCTTTGGCAACTAAAACTGGGTACAAACCCTCCGTTACCACAGCTCTCCTCCATCGTTTCATTGTATCCTCTCTTCTCTCAAAAGGGTATCTAGGCACTAGATTTCTGTATCTCCTACCACCTCGATATCTCTCTTTTTCATATGCTTCTAATTCCCATTCCTCTAACGCTTTATACTGCATAGGTCTGGGATTTGGCTCTAGCGAACTCATTCGATTTCTCAAATTCTGCAAAATCCTCATATTAAACGAACCATGCTCTGGAAAAGCTGTAACACCATCATCCTTTGTGTATTCCACCCAATTCTCTAACCAAGTACACGTATGGTATCCTCGCTCCAACATCATATAAGCAGCTGGCGTTCCTGGAGGTGGAACAAGAACTCCCTCTCTAGTCACTATTGGTTTATCTTTTTTAAAGAAATTCTTTATTTTCTTTAGCAACTTCATTTTTCTGAGTTTTTACGCTAATGTACCTCAACAAAACACACGAGGAACCCTTTTTGCATTCTACCTTTTCTATTTGTCAGTTCTCATCCAATATCAGCGTGACTCACACCAACCGTCCAATCACGGCTCTCTACGTATCTACTATTTCAACCAGTACCAGCGTGGCTCACACCAACCAGCCAATCAGAGCTTACTTCACGCTCGCTGTCTGACCAATGCCAGCGCGGCCTTTTTGTGACATCAGTATTACTCCCTCTACTGACCCTCCCTTTATAAAATAATACGGCAATATATTTCTAACTCTTCTTAATCAAAATTTTTGTTACTAACAACATAAAACAAATGCTACCTTGTCTGTTCCTCTAAATAAAAAGATAGTTCTTCACTTCAAACGAGGAATTCTTTTACTTCAAGTAAAATAACGACCAGCACTATTTTACACCCAAACAAGCTACAGGTGGACTTAGTACTCCTCTAGGGATAAGGCCAAAGTTTCGCAAGAGGACTTTTTGGTGTAAAAAGAGGTCTTGGTGCTCCTCTGGGGATAAGGCCAGAGTTTCGGAAGTGGTCCCTTCGCTATTTCAGACACTCTACTCACATACGAAATTGTCCCTAAATATAATACCTACAGCCTTCCGCCGTACAGTATTATAACAACAGACAAAGTACTTCTGCAGTGTGATTTCTTTATCCACACTCTTCTTCTGCCTACTTCAGGCTAAATTTCCATTCCCGGGTTTCCTCAGGTAACTCCGTACCTGTACTTCTAGACAATATAGAACAGGACACTAACTTTTCAGGTTCAGAACATATAATCAATAATTATTACCAAACTAATCAATAATTAAACCGTCCTCTGCTACCAGAAAACTGATCCAGTGCAACACTTAATCAGGGATCGATACTCTACAATATTTCATACACTGGCCCATACACATTCACCCAAATCCCTGATGCGCTGGGGGTCAAGTTTTAAAGAAGTGAAAATTGTTTCCTTCACAGATTCATGTTTAACAATTCTAAATACATAATTAGACCTGTATGTTAACTCTCTTTCCTCTTGGTCGATGGACCAATTAGTTGAGTAGTTGATGGTAATAATTAGAACTAACTGACTATCTAACCAACTAAATAATCACAGACTCTTGGTAAGGTTCATAAAGTTTATCTCAAATCAATGATTAATGCTCATCGTATACAGGTTACAATGCAAACAAAGAATCTCACATAAGGGAGAGAAAGTCAATCAGCAATGCAAACAGTGTCAGACCCATCAACAACTAACAATATGCATATAAGGGAGTGGATAGTAGAAGAGACATAAGTTTCAGCAAAATAATGCGAAACAATATACATATGACGGAGTGGATATATGAAGAGACATAAGTTTCAGCAAAATAATGCGAAACAATATACATATGACGGAGTGGATAGATGAAGAGACATACGTTTCAGAGACAAAAATACATTTGCAAATAAATTATGCAAAGTACGAGTCAGCAAGATAATACAAACCCAAAGGAATTCAGTGAAATACCACCCCCCTGGCCAAGGGAGTAGTGGGGGTCTCCTGAGATAGAGTCAGGAGACAAAGATTTCAGGAAAGGGACAGGACAAGGTCAGGAACAGCTAGGCCTCTCTACAAACTGACGGACAGCGACGCATCACCCCTATCTCCACTTCACTCGATCAGAGCTCAGGCTAAGGCAAAGGCTAAGGCAAAAAGCTAAACCACACCCCTAAAGGCACCCCAGTTATACCCTAAAACCTACTTGTCCAACCCACATTAGTTGAAACAATTTATGAAACTCGACAGTTCATTGGTCAATTTGGGAGGTGGTATGTCACACCATCAGGTTCCCATTCACAATTTTCTTTATTCTCATTGTTCTTAAACTTCTCCCATTACATCAGCTTTGACTCGTTCAGCTATTTCGGCATTGAAACATTTTTTTATTATTATTATTTTTTTTTTCATATATTTCTCAGCCGCGTCCGCGGAAGAAGTCTTGGATCCCACGGTCAGGCTCATCCGTTTGGCAGTCATACAATGTTCTCTGTGCTGCATAGCCTTGAAACTTTATACTTTCTCTGCAGCGCTCAGCACTTCGGTCTGCTTGTTATTTTATTCATTCTCCAGTCCCTCATCTATCCGGACAACTTAAGAGATTTCAGGCCCATTTGACTCACTATGGCAAATAGAACATAAGCATTCATTAATGACATGGAAATGCACTTTTCACTGTTTGCCACCCACCTTTGCACTATCCCTTGTTAATGGTTTCTTAGTATAAGCTTAGAGCAAAAGCGGCATCATTTATTATCGTCTTAAAGCAAGATGCAGATGCGAATGCGAAATGTGGCCTAAACATGCACTGATTTTGTTTCTCTTAGAACGCAATGTTAAATATGGCCTAGTTCTTTCATGCATTTAGTTCACATTAGTGCACGCATGTGCAAAGCGTTACCCACGAGGTCATGTGATTTGCATTGTTAATTTTTCATTGCACACTGTTAGTATGTATTACGGGGGTGTCAATCCGAACAGGTTTCTTTGTGCGAAATACTGCTCCATCAACAACATACACTCATGCAGAACCTCTTCGATGGGAAAAACCCACAATCTGCTAATGACAGTCTACATTCCGTTAATGACAGTCTACATCTAGCTACTCACTACAGTGCTAAGAGTCCAAGTAATTGATGAACCTGTGCTATAGAAAAACTATATAACATAAGGAAATTATCAAGGCAGTGAAACATCCTAAACCTGAACTTGAGTTACAAGCTACCTCTTTCACAACACAGTTCTACACCAGTTGTGCATTTACCATGCATTTGTTTTCAGGAAAATGTATTCATCTGCCTAATATAGACAAAATACAAGCACATTGTAAAGACATAGGATGTGAAGACTGAAAACAGAGCCTTTAAAATATTTCCCAGAATATAAGCTACTGACACATTGTTAGGAATGGTCCTTTTAGCTGGTTTACCCCAAACTTTTTTGCCTTCCTCCTCCTCTTTTATCGACCTTTTTTTTGTTGGCTTTAGGACTCTGGGCACTTTAATACTGCTGACCAGTGCTAAAGTGTATGGGGCCGATTCACAGAACTAATATGAGATAAAATCCTAAACTTACTACGGGGCATATTAACAATGCGGCGATAAAAAATTATCGCCGCTTTTGCGGCCGTTTTCGGCCGAAAAGCGGCGATAATTATATCGCCTTATCAGCAAAGACACGCTATCGCGTGTTTTGCTGATTTTGCTCCCGTTTCCAGCACGCCTAACTTCGCATCGCTAATGAGATGCAAAGTAGGCATGTCTGTGGAAACAACATGGGTAAATATCGCGAAGGCAGCTTCGCGATATTTACAATGAGGGGAAGCGATTATTTTAATCGCGTTAAGTATGCCTTAACGCAGGAATTTAACGTCTGTTAAATTCCTGACTAAGGCATACTTAACATGGGAGGTGGATTCATGTGATACGACCACAGGGTCGTATCATCAAGTATATCGTCGTTTTACATGGAACATCGCTGGAAAACCAGCGATGTTCCATGGAAAAGGGCGCTATGCTGGAATATACATCGCCATGGCGCTAAGCGTTGTTAATACAACGCTAGCCTGGCGAAATATTCCAGCGATAGAAGAAAATGCGGTATACAAGGTCAGCGATAATTATCGCTGCCTGTTGCAAATATGCCCCTACTTTTGGTATTCACAGAAGGCATTTAGTAGTAGTAAAGTTAGGAATTCTAACTTTACTACTACTAAATGCCTTTTGTGAATACCGAAAGTCGTAAAGTTAGGATTTTGTCTCAGTTTAGTAGTAGTAAAGTTAGGAGTCCTAACTTTACTACTACTAAATGCCTTCTGTGAATACCAAAAGTAGTAAGTTTAGGATTTTATCTCAGATTAGTTCTGCGAATCGGCCCCATTGTGTTCTCTCGTCTAAATATGGTATAATTGGTTTATACCTGTTTGACCTATTTGATTTACATGTAAGTCCCTTGTAAAGTGGTATACCATACACCCAGGGGCTGGACTTCAAATGCTACTAGTGGGCCTGCAGCACTCATTGTACCACCCACATAAGTAGTCTTTCAAACCTGTCTCAGCCCTGCCACTTTAGTGCCTGTGTGTGCAGATTAATGCCACTTCGACTTTTTTTTTTTGTAGAGTTTTATATAGCCCGAACTAGACCCGGAGGTATCACAGCACTTTACATGAGCACCAGTTATGTTACGGACACATTCATTTTTGTTAGGCACGGGGAGATTAAGTGATCTGCCCAGAATCACAGAATTTTTGTTGAGCATCCCTGCCAAGACTTGAGCCCGGTTCCCCAGCTCCGAGGTTGACCGCCCTAGCCGTTAGGCCACATTCTCTCCCCATTTGGCATTTAAAACTACTTGCCAAACCTTAAACTACCCTTTACTACATATCAGTCATCCCTAAGTAACTTTAAGGGCATGGTGCTATGTAAGTAAAAGGTAGGACATGTACCTTTATGTTTTGCATGCCCTGGTAGTGACAAACAGCCTATTTTGTTTTTCCCTACTGTGAGGCCTACCCCTCTCTTAAGCCAGCATTGGGAATTCCTTAATATATGTTTATGCTGTAAGTCCTGATCAGAGAGGAGTAGCTTTGTCGGTTTTTTATATGTTTGGAAAAGTAATGATAAATCCTCCTCACTGGTGAAGTTGGATTTAATATTACTGTTTTAGAAATGCCACTTTGACATTTCTCTGTACTTACTGCTCTTTGTGCCTGACAGCCGGTCTCCAATACACATCTGGGATGGGTGACAACTATACTTTGTACATTCCCTCTAGACAGCCACAAACACAGGAAGGTGAGGCTCATCTGCATTCATCTGAATTCTGATAGTATTCCTGGGCAGGAAGGAGAGAGGTGGCTCACACTTACATCTGAATGGGTGGTGTCCTGTCTTCACACAAAGCATTGAATTACACCTGAGGGCTACCCTGTTATATTCCATATAGGTACCCTATATAGGCGCGGGTAACACTGCAACCTTTCACCTATATCCTTCCCTACATTGCATACATAACGGTTCATATGGACTGACCTTTTACCTAGATACAACACTGCATTCAGAACGCAGGTTTTTCCCTGGTTCGAAACTCATACATTATGCATGAGGCTTCTTGGAAGCACAGCAGGACGAACATCTCCAGTATAATATCTATGTTAAAGTTCAAGTCCGACGTCATCCTTTACACAGTAACACAGCAAGGACCCCTGGGGAGACCTATGGGTATATATACACCATGTCTTGCTTAGACAGGCAGAGGAGACCGAGACTTCCCGGCAGACACACTGACCAGAGACGCTGAGGTTCCTGCATGCAGACGCTCCAGCTAGCAGTGGTCTAACATCCCTCACGGGGTGTGCAACTCGAGACCAGGACGGGGTCCCACATTCTCTAACTCTCAGGTAATGGGGTGCACTAGATCCTAGAGGAATTCTTGGCATAACACCTACACAGATGCTAGGTACATTTAGGTACATCTAGTTAGGGAGACATCGTAGGAGTACGCCCTTTCTTATCATGTGTTTTATGTACTTGTATATATTCATGATTACTGCAAGATGGTAGAACTATACCATCCCTTTACTTTCGTAGTACTGCTAACCATATATCTATGCTACTGTCTAATGGTTGTTGCAGCTCATCTATTCTACACTAGAATAACAACTGTTCAATAAACCTTTATTGAAACGCCCAGACTGTTTATTCTGTGTATCTCCGAGACAAAATAAGTAAGCACGAGTGACTGAGCGAAAAGTAGTATATTGTTTCCACGATCCTGGGGGATCAGGGTTGTCATGTTCTGAGGTTGCCAGAAACTATTCTCTCCCCGATAAGAGGAGATCCTAGTGGCACTGTGAGCTAGCTAATGCAAACAGGCTAACGTACCCGGTGGGGGTGCACGGAACCAGTCTGCCACCAAACCCACAGTTTATGTTATCCAAAACACGCAGATCCTGTATAGGGTATATAGGAACTACACGACATGGCGCCGCCAACGTTGGTTGGGTACTTATTTAACAGTAGAATCTGAGTAGTTGAGTCGTGCTATTCACACAGACCCTTACTCACAAAACACCAGAGACGTCTGGAGTGGGTGGGCACAAACTCCGCCACAGCTGAGTAGGCTAAAAAATCCTATTTATTGGCTGTTGGTTAATCAAGCTTGAAGGACACAGTGTTCCTAAAATTGTGCATAAAAACCTTATCTTAGTTCCCTTGAACAAACTTCTTCTTAACAAAATGACTGAGACAAGAGATAACGTAGTAGTAGATCTACACCTCTCAGGAGAAGAAGATGGGGACGCAATCCCGATCGCAGAAAAATTCAGACAGACAATCACCCTGAAACTGTTAGAAAATGGTTTATCAGCTAGGGGTGGCTTAGTAGCTTTCGTGATTGAGGCACACAAATAAAACAAAACAGAGGTATTTCATTCGTGGGTTACATTCCCAGCAGCAAAAGCAAGAACACAGACATTTCACTCTTACACAGAAGGAGATGCACCAGCGGAATATGGTCCGTTTGAGGACAGAGATTCCACTCACGTACCAGGAACACTTATACTGGTTTAAAGGCGCCCTACCCCACATAAGAAGAAGAGTAAGATTAGGCCCGCTCAGAGGAGAAGGGGCAACATGGCCCATATTAGCGGCCTACACACCACATTCTGACATTGACACAATGCCACAGGTAGACTTACTCATACATCACAAAGATTTAATTTAAATCTATAGAAACTTGACGCTATTCATCATGAGGACTTTCACAGTCCAACCAGCAACAGTTGCAACAAATGGAACTCAATCTCAGGGTACAGCAACTAAAATCACACCACAAACATTGCACGCAGTGATGGGCAAAATGCCCTCTAAACGTGAACAAATGCCATTCTGGGTAGCTCAGAAAATCACACAGCTCGAGGCAGTATTCCCGAATACTACCCCGTATGAAAAACACAGAATGCTAACAATCTGCTTGCCCATGGGGATAACACCACAAGTAGAAGATTGTACCACTTGGGGTACAGTCTTTGCTGCCATTTATACCAGGACTCATGGTATTCCTTCACTAGCGGTGGTACCAGACGTATTAAGACAAATACAAAATGAGTACGGAGCAGAACCTGCTCTGAACTTAGGAATGAAGTTACTAGGTAACTATGACCAGGTATCAGCCATAATACTAGCTAATATTAGAGGGGAGCGATACAAAAGGGGGGGGATGATGGACGGAACGTTTGAGCCAATCAAACACTCACCCCCAGTCAACTGATCTGGGTTTAATCCATCATCATTCTTTAGCTCACTCCACCACCCCAGTTCAGACATGGCCATATGCAAATCAGTCTAACCCTGTGCCTCATGGGAACAGTCCAGCCCGAACTGCCAAGCCATGTCTTCCCTGGACCGGAAACAAGCATCCTAGGACCGGTTTCTGGCATTCCAGCCGTCATCAGCCAGGCTTGCTTGAATCCAGTGGCAAAGTGAGCAAGGGACCCACGTCTGGGCATACCCTCGCCAACTTAGGGCGAACAAAGCGATACAAAGGGGATGATGGACGGACGTTTGAGCCAATCAAACACTCACCCCCAGTCAACTGATCTGGGTTTAATCCATCATCATTCTTTAGCTCACTCCACCACCCCAGTTCAGACATGGCCATATGCAAATCAGTCTAACCCTGTGCCTCATGGGAACAGTCCAGCCCGAACTGCGAAGCCATGTCTTCCTGGACCGGAAACAAGCATCCTAGGACCGGTTTCTGGCATTCCAGCCGTCATCAGCCAGGCTTGCTTGAATCCAGTGGCAAAGTGAGCAAGGGACCCACGTCTGGGCATACCCCGCCAACTTAGGGCTGAACAAAGCTGATACAAAAGGGATGATGGACGGAACGTTTGAGCCAATCAAACACTCACCCCCAGTCAACTGATCTGGGTTTAATCCATCATCATTCTTTAGCTCACTCCACCACCCCAGTTCAGACATGGCCATATGCAAATCAGTCTAACCCTGTGCCTCATGGGAACAGTACAGCCCGAACTGCCAGACGTGGGTCCCTTGCTCACTTTGCCACTGGATTCAAGCAAGCCTGGCTGATGACGGCTGGAATGATGATGGATTAAACCCAGATCAGTTGACTGGGGGTGAGTGTTTGATTGGCTCAAACGTTCCGTCCATCATCCCCTTTTGTATCGCTTTGTTCGCCCTAAGTTGGCGGGGGTATGCCCAGACGTGGGTCCCTTGCTCACTTTGCCACTGGATTCAAGCAAGCCTGGCTGATGACGGCTGGAATGCCAGAAACCGGTCCTAGGATGCTTGTTTCCGGTCCAGGGAAGACATGGCTTGGCAGTTCGGGCTGTACTGTTCCCATGAGGCACAGGGTCAGACTGATTTGCATATGGCCATGTCTGAACTGGGGTGGTGGAGTGAGCTAAAGAATGATGATGGATTAAACCCAGATCAGTTGACTGGGGGTGAGTGTTTGATTGGCTCAAACGCTCCGTCCATCATCCCCTTTGTATCGCTTGTTCGCCCTAAGTTGGCGGGGGTATGCCCAGACGTGGGTCCCTTGCTCACTTTGCCACTGGATTCAAGCAAGCCTGGCTGATGACGGCTGGAATGCCAGAAACCGGTCCTAGGATGCTTGTTTCCGGTCCAGGGAAGACATGGCTTGGCAGTTTGGGCTGTACTGTTCCCATGAGGCACAGGGTCAGACTGATTTGCATATGGCCATGTCTGACCTGGGGTGGTGGAGTGAGCTAAAGAATGATGATGGATTAAACCCAGATCAGTTGACTGGGGGTGAGTGTTTGATTGGCTCAAACGTTCCGTCCATCATCCCCTTTTGTATCGCTTGTTCGCCCTAAGTTGGCGGGGTATGCCCAGACGTGGGTCCCTTGCTCACTTTGCCACTGGATTCAAGCAAGCCTGGCTGATGACGGCTGGAATGCCAGAAACCGGTCCTAGGATGCTTGTTTCCGGTCCAGGGAAGACATGGCTTGGCAGTTCGGGCTGTACTGTTCCCATGAGGCACAGGGTCAGACTGATTTGCATATGGCCATGTCTGAACTGGGGTGGTGGAGTGAGCTAAAGAATGATGATGGATTAAACCCAGATCAGTTGACTGGGGGTGAGTGTTTGATTGGCTCAAACGTTCCGTCCATCATCCCCTTTTGTATCGCTTTGTTCGCCCTAAGTTGGCGGGGGTATGCCCAGACGTGGGTCCCTTGCTCACTTTGCCACTGGATTCAAGCAAGCCTGGCTGATGACGGCTGGAATGCCAGAAACCGGTCCTAGGATGCTTGTTTCCGGTCCAGGGAAGACATGGCTTGGCAGTTCGGGCTGTACTGTTCCCATGAGGCACAGGGTCAGACTGATTTGCATATGGCCATGTCTGAACTGGGGTGGTGGAGTGAGCTAAAGAATGATGATGGATTAAACCCAGATCAGTTGACTGGGGGTGAGTGTTTGATTGGCTCAAACGTTCCGTCCATCATCCCCTTTTGTATCGCTTTGTTCGCCCTAAGTTGGCGGGGTATGCCCAGACGTGGGTCCCTTGCTCACTTTGCCACTGGATTCAAGCAAGCCTGGCTGATGACGGCTGGAATGCCAGAAACCGGTCCTAGGATGCTTGTTTCCGGTCCAGGGAAGACATGGCTTGGCAGTTCGGGCTGTACTGTTCCCATGAGGCACAGGGTCAGACTGATTTGCATATGGCCATGTCTGAACTGGGGTGGTGGAGTGAGCTAAAGAATGATGATGGATTAAACCCAGATCAGTTGACTGGGGGTGAGTGTTTGATTGGCTCAAACGTTCCGTCCATCATCCCCTTTTGTATCGCTTTGTTCGCCTCTAAGTTGGCGGGGTATGCCCAGACGTGGGTCCCTTGCTCACTTTGCCACTGGATTCAAGCAAGCCTGGCTGATGACGGCTGGAATGCCAGAAACCGGTCCTAGGATGCTTGTTTCCGGTCCAGGGAAGACATGGCTTGGCAGTTCGGGCTGTACTGTTCCCATGAGGCACAGGGTCAGACTGATTTGCATATGGCCATGTCTGAACTGGGGTGGTGGAGTGAGCTAAAGAATGATGATGGATTAAACCCAGATCAGTTGACTGGGGGTGAGTGTTTGATTGGCTCAAACGTTCCGTCCATCATCCCCTTTTGTATCGCATATTAGAGGGGAAGCAGCTTCAGTAGCAATCCACCAATGCCTAAGGGAATTCAGTCCGTTAGATCAACAACAAGAACTACCCAAAATAATTGAAACTGCATATGCAGAATTAGGCAGAGACAGTTTGGGTGGGAAAGCTTTAAAACCACAACTGATGGGCAGTCCTGAAAAGGACACTTCCAAGCAGACACCTGCTTCTTCTAAAAAGAAGTGGGATAATTAAAAACAACAGAACTTTAAAGGAAACAGATCTCAATCCCGAGGTAGATCTCCTCCACAGGAGCCCTTCGAAAAGAGGTACAACCTTAGGAATAGGGATAATATTAGGAAACCTGACAGGTATCAGGATACTGATACACGTTCCTCTCGTTCCTTTCAGGGTTCATAGAAAAACTCAGAGAGGGAAGGACGGTCAGAAAGACAAGAAGAGCATACAAAGTCCAGAGACAAGCAGCACGCTCAAGATTACACTTCTAAGAAAGAAGAAAACCCAAAGCAGAAGCCACAGTTCAAAAAGAAGAAAGTTGCAGGTCTAAAGATCAGGCATGCCCAGAATTCGGAGGACTCGACTACTGAACGGGGAATGGGCTCTGACGATGCTAGACAGTGTGGCAGAAATAACAATAGCTCGCCAGAACCTGATGTAATTTCTGGTGACAGCGGACTTCAATGATTACATCACGGTAGAAACACCTGATCTAGAGTAAGTGTCCCATATAAAGTATATGAAATAGCGCTCCAAATGGAGGGGGACAAGAGTAGGAAAGTTAGAGGTCTCTTTTGGCAGAACCAAACGTTTGGCTATGACATTTTGTTAGCTGAACAAGATTGGCCGCCAGCATTCGTCATGGATTGTCCTAAAGGAGAGACAGTAATTATGCCGGCATTCTCAGACGATATTCCCAGGCATTTGCAACACACATATGCGCAAGAGTGGGCGGTAGCCCAGGCTCCGGCATTATACAACAACCATGTTGGTTGGGATGAGGATTCAACCCACCACATTATTCCTTTAAAAAATACTCCAACTGCACAGAGGCAGTATCCAATAAAGCAAGAAGCTAAAAAACAGGTCAGGGAGATCTTAGATCAACTTGAATACCAAGGGGTGATTGAAACTTGTACCTCTCAAATGAACAATCCTTTGTTTCCTGTCATGAAACCTGACAATACATATCGTCTAGTTTTAGATTACAGACACTTAAACACTTGCACTAAAACATTTGCAGTTCAGAATGCACACAGTGCCGCATTAATGAATAACATTGTGCGGAAGAAATACAAAACAACACTTGATATCTCAAATGGATTTTTTTGCCAAAATATAGCGCCTGAAAGCAGGTATCTAACAGCCTTCTCAGCGCTAGGGTCACAGCGACAATTTTGGCGACTCCCCCAAGGGTATAAGAACAGCCTGGGGTTGTTTTCGGCCAGAGTAACAGAGTTACTTCAAAAATTGGATTAAGAGGCATTGTCCTATGTGGATGATATTTATCTGATGGACGATGATCTGGAGGAACACTTGAACAGAGTAAATACCATAATTTTGGGATTTGCATCTGAGTGCTACAAATTTTACTTTAAAAAATCAAAAATCGCCCACCTCAGTGTCCTGTTTTTAGGATACGAGCTTTCAAGTTAAGGAAAGAGCCTGGCAGCCAATTTTTTAGAAAAATGCGCGCTGCTCCAACCTCCGAAATCATTGAAAAATCTACAATCAATACTGGGATTCCTAAATTTTGGTCGCACATACATTTTGGATTACGCAGAAAGAGTAAAACCTTTCTACGACTTAATTAAACCTGATTTCTCAGCCAGAAATTGGACACAGGAACACACAGATACACTACGTTCCGTACAAGCTGACATGATAGCTTCCAAACACTTAGAGACATGCGTAAACGTATGCAACCTGGTGATCCGTATAATTGCCGGTCAATCAGGGTACACCTATCTAACATATAATGAAGGTGAAACAGTACCAATTTCATACAAGTCAAATTTGTACACAAATGCTGAGATGCGCTTTGCATCCACGGAAAAGATTCTGACAGCGGTACAGACTGCTGTAGTGAGAGAAAGAGCACTGGCTCAGGGGAAACGAATAATAGTAGTGACTCCGGTTCCAGCCTTAGAGGCTGCGACAAAGGCAAGCGTTCCTAATGCTAAAACTTTACATCCGAGATGGATACAATGGGCTAATTCTCTCACTGCAACAGATGTAGAATACAGGTACGACTCAAATTTAAAGACACAAGCATTCCTGCAATATGAACAAGAATATCCTCTACCTAATGAAATACTGCTTCTAGATCAGTATGAATATAACATTTACACTGACGGATCTGCTCAACCTGCCATAGGGAGTAAGCAACAATACAGTGCGGCATGTGCTATCATTAAAGGTCGCATGCGGGATGGGAAGTTCCATCCGAATTGCACAAAAACGCAATCTCTAGGAGACTGCACAACACAGTTGGCAGAATTAAAAGCACTGATACTGGCACTTGTAAATACGGATCGAGAATTCCCCACACTAATTGTGTGCGATTCCTTTTACTGTGTACAGTCTTACAATGAATACTTGCAATACTGGGTTCAAAACGGGTTCAAAGACGCAAAAGGTGACACAATTAAGCATAAAATGCTATGGGAACAGGTAGTGAAGTTGAAATCCGAACTACCAAGAGCTCACGTGATACATATACTGAGTCATCAGTGTGATGGCATTCACGTTGAAGGGAATTCATTGGCTGATGAAGCCGCAAAGGGGGCTGTACGTACGTCTTCCGTAGCTGCAATCACTCGTTCTAAAACGAGAATAGACGGTGAGATTATGGTGGCTGTTATAGCTTCAAGCAAAAACAGCGGTGCAGTACCAAAAAGATTTCCACTCAAATACTCCTACAAGTTAGATGCCAGTAACATTCCATTTGCTCAGATTCCTGGAGTGGGGGATAGAGTAATTCCAAACATGGATCGTAGGTTAGGGTTAATACTAGCAGCACACAAAGGGATAGGTTCTACTTATGCAGAAGTTACGGCGACTGTTTCTTTGTTGAAACAACGCTATTGGTGGCCTGGGTTAACGAAGCAGACTAAAGACTAAGTCTTGAAATGCGACATCTGTCAGCAGATGAAGGGGTCCACCATAACACGTCCTGCGCAGACACCGTTGTTAATAGCTGACAAACCACTAGCATGTGTCTACCTATACCACTGCGGCCCATTAAAAAGAGATGGGGCTAAAAAGTATATCATGGTAGCAGTGGACTCCTGCTCGGGATTCCTATGGGTGTGGCCCCAGCGCTCGGCTGACGATCGAACTGTTATAAAAGATTTGCGAGTCTTCATAGGGACAGACACAATTGGCACACTACATTCTGACCAGGGCCATGCGTTTAGCTCTCGGGCTTACAAGGAGGCAATGGGAAGTTTGGGTGTAGCATTGCGGTACTCATCTCCGTACCACCCCGAGGGAAATACGGTCGTGGAGAGAAAAAAACTAGACTTAAAGCAATCTTTAACACCTAGAATATTAGGCACGGGTGAAAGTTGGGTAAAACATCTTTATGGGGTCCAGCGGGCCCTTAACAATATGCCAAGAAGTTCTCTAGGGGGTGTCACTCCTTATGAGGTCCTATTTGGGACAAGAATGTGGGTACCTGATCTTGATTGTGAAGGCGCAGTGGCGGATGAAAAGCCTTTTGACATCGATGATCGTTTGGCTGTTTTACAGGAACTAAATGAATCCAGGACAAAACAAAGTAACGTCCACCTGAAACAGACCGCCACTGGGGAAGTCAAATCAGTCACGGCAAGACCTGTCTGGATCCCAAAAGTTGGGGATCTGGTCAGAGAGAAGATAGCGGACAAGAAAGAATTTGGGCCATCCTACAGAAAACCTGTACCAGTCCTAGCAATTGAAGGAACAAGAACTGTACTTCTACCGCCTCTTGCCGGAAAAAAGGAGAAAAGATTTGTCTCAATTGACCTAATTAAACCAGACTATGTGGCCGATACTAAGCAGTAGGCCACGTGGACTCCAAAGTAGCAGATGCCTTCCTCTCGCTACAATACAAGAAGTTCAAACTGAAAGACTCATCACGTTCGAAGAGTCACCTGTACGGAAGGATGGACTATGCAACAATGCCATGGAACTCGTTCCCCTTCAACCTGAAGTTCGACTTCAAAATGAAACTCAAAATAACGCACAAGTTGCTATTCGACCAAACACAGACGTCTACGTCAACGTGCCTCGTCAAGAGCAAAATACGATTTCAACAAATCCTGATGTAATTCCAACAATTGATCGAACTGCTTCTGGCTACTTCATAAACTTTGATACGTTTTCTTTGGATCCAAGTGAACCTGAAACGACGTCAGCCCAAAAATCACGCAAGCAGCAAGTTAAAGACTTTATGAACTTTCTTAGAAAGACTTACCTGGTATCACCATGGGTAGAACTGTGGGTAACTTCTGGGATTCTTTTCTTTCTTTTCTGGTTAGGCTTAGTTATAGTTTTTAACATGCGTATTAGTGGACAATACATTCGGCAAAGCTCTGCTGCCCAAGAAGTGAACTTAAAGTTAAAACCACATCAATCATCTCATCGAGAACAAAGAGACTTGTCATCAGTGAACATTACAGCAGTTCCTATACCTGATGGTATAGTGTGGGACAAGGCTGATTTCGATATATTTGGCCCGACTGAAATTTTAAAAATTCCACATTTATTTAAAATATCATTAAGCGATATCATTACCTCAAGTACATTTTCCGATGATTGGGATGTTGAAACTGTTAATAACATGATGTCTGATTTGGAAAAATCTGCTGCATTTTCCAATAGTGAAACATTAGAGAGCACATCAGATTTTGATACTATGTATTGTTATCAACATTATGGTCATCATTTTTTGCATACATCTGCTAATCCTAGAAATGTGTTCACATACCATCAGTGGGAACATTGTCCAACACCACCAAAAGGCAGTTTAAAAACATTTGCACAGAAGTTTCCATATTTTTCAGGGTTTAATATGTCTGACCCAGCCTCATATTATTATAAGGTTGCACCAACATCAGCACAGAAAAATATGTTAACGATCACCAAACAGATTTACTCTGCATCCTTTATTGCTCAATTGTCTGAACAAGGTTACGACTTATGGAAAGACACCATAGACTTAAAATCAGTCTGGGGTACTATAGAATGGCAGGGGTTGGAAGCTTTGTTTAGAGCATATCACATCCCTCAGCAGATCATGTTTTTGAACGAGACAGTGCAACAGACGTCTTGCCTTGGACTAGCCAAGAACAAAGACTTGAACACACTTCGAGTGTCGACTC
Organism: Calotriton arnoldi; assembly: GCA_963921515.1. Lineage (NCBI taxonomy): Eukaryota > Metazoa > Chordata > Amphibia > Caudata > Salamandridae > Calotriton > Calotriton arnoldi. Next base: position 5,830,875 of record CAWUFW010000073.1, on the reverse strand, counting down.
CATCAAACACCGAGGGAAACGAAACATCACAAACAGGGATTTCATTAGATGACATCATACAATACAATAGATCAGACCCTGATTGGAGGAAATGGTTGATTTGGCCCGCAGACACCAATGGTTGTCAGGAATGATTCATGGGTAAAACCGAAGGGTTCACAATCCATAGGCTAGATCCGCGCTATGTACAGAGACAACATCCAGGGGTAGTGACGTCATATAATGTTGGGAAGTTGTGCCTTAATTGGCTAGAAACCTCAACACTCACAGAGGTGAAACAACACTTATCCTTACTCACACAAGACATGGATCTTAGGGATTTTTTACTAGGTCCCAGGAAACCACACCAAAAACGTTTCATATATGCTGGCATTTATGCTGCCTACAATGAAAATTGGAAAATATCCCAACAAGAGGCCGCAGAAAGAATACGGGAAATAGACCGTATTAACTTAGAGACATCTCTAGCAGTGGTAGACAATGGGTTAACAACATTGACCTCCAGGATATATTCCTTAGGCAACATTGTATCTTCTGCGATAGACATTCTGGAACAAGATTTGGCCATATTACAACACGGACAATCTCAGTTACTTTCTATAATGTTATTGAGCTGGACGCTACAATCTTTGCGTGCAGGCTATGTGCCTTGGTGTTTTATCAACATCACGTCTCTGTTTTCTGAATACAATCTAACAGATAAACAGATAGAAATGGCACAAAGGGGAGCAAAATATACAATGCTGCGTATCGAAAAACTGGATAGATTACCATTCACAGTGGCTGGATCACCTCACACAGAATGTCTAATCCATGGCCACATAACTCTACTGGTCACTACTTTTCAGTTTCAATATTGCAGGCAAGCAAATATGAAAAAATGGGTAAGGAGTACATTAAGGAATCTTGGTAATTGCCATACAGATTTCGATGCCGGAGTGGGGATTGAGAAGTGTTTCTCAGTGGTACAAACTGTGAGAGCGCTTTAAGTGGATCGCTCATATGTCAGCACATTCTACTGCACAGGGCTTGTAATGGTTCTGTGGTGAACTTGTCCTGTCATCTGAGGGGTGCCCCAGCTGCAGTGATTACTCCGGCATTTGGGATACTTTCGAATGGGAGTTACTTGATGCTGAACAGTCAAGGCTGCTGTGGAATGCTCCCGGGCATCGCATATCTGGTAACCATGAGCGCCAGGGTTACTTGTTGTATGCAAGTATTATTTCCACCGACACATACAGTCAGGGAGGCGCCGTTATGGCCTTCACTGAATGTTTCTTTAATACGGTTTGATACTCTAGGCAGAATGAAAGCCATGCTTTTACAGAAGTCTGTGCCCTTAACCTCCGCTCGAGAGACTTTTGAACTCGAGATCACAAGGTCTTCATTTGAGATACAGGCGCTTATTAATACAAACTGCCCTTTCCATTTCGTAGAAATGGTGAATTGTATCTTTAACATGTCTGATACGACTGGCATTGTCCACCTATTTAAGACCATAGGTTCTGGACTTCTAAGCACCTTTCAGACGGTACTTGAAGTTATACCAAACTTCATACACTCCGTATTCGGAAGCATCTTTGGAGGACTACCGCTGATCCTGTTTCTAATAGCAGGTATCCTGATTCTTATTTTTCTGCTACGCAATGGATGTCCCAGTCACCAAGGAGATGGAAAAAGCACTCCTGGAACATAAATACCGTGACCGAATGGTACAACATCTAGGGACGCCTCGCCTGAGAGAACTAAGTGCATCTTGGTTCTTGTCATTTCGACCAGTCTGGATGGACTGCATCTTACCTGTCCTCCGATGCCTGTTTTGTGGAGAAGAATGCGTGTTAGACCTTTGTTTAACACTCCCATCATGTGCGCAACCGGACATGAATGCTCGACTGGACCCCATAACGGCCCATGTTCTGCAATGTCCTCAGCGTATTCCTATGTTGATGGCGGCATTTCTTGAGCCACCGCAGGTAGTAACTCCACCTGTTGGTATGGACACCGGCTCCTCCACTGACACCCAGGCTTTGGACGGCGCACAGGCTGCCCCGGCACCGGCTGTGGACAGCGTAGAACATCATCTGTGCTCTATTGATGTACTCTGCGAGGTGTTACAGGGGCCGTCTACTGCGGAAGCAAGCAACAAAAGTGTTGCATCTACCAGCCAGGACACATAAACAATTGACTCATTTTGGCTCGTCTTGTGCTGGAAGAAATTCGCCCTTTTTTAATAACAAGCTCAATTTGGAACTCAGACGAAATTGACATTCCTTTTTCATTTATTTGGGCATGAATGGCTTTCTAATGCTTATAGTGTTTCGGACTATAAGTACGGACACTTTTAGAGCTATAGTTTGCAAGCATTTTTCTCGTTACACATTTTAAGGGGGTTTTTTTACACTTTTTTAGACGTTTTTAAACATTTTAGCAAAAGAAATGTTTTTACTTTAGTTCATACCAATGTCTAGTTAGAATGGTAATACACTTATAAGTTACATATGTCGTCCAGTCAGAAGAGTAGTGGGTGTTATATTCCATATAGGTACCCTATATAGGCGCGGGTAACACTGCAACCTTTCACCTATATCCTTCCCTACATTACATACATAACGGTTCATAGGGACTGACCTTTTACCTAGATACAACACTGAATTCAGAACGCGGGTTTTTCCCTGGTTCGAAGCTCATACATTATGCATGAGGCTTCTTGGAAGCACAGCAGGACAAACATCTCCTGTATAATTGAAACAAAGAGTGGGGTGTTCTTTTGTGTGGGGTAGTGGCGCCTCCTGAGTTTGCGTGATTCGGTGTAAACTATTCGAGCGGTGCAAAGGTGAGGGAAAAACACACTGAGCCCTCGGACTGGACCTTTCGCACGGTCCAACATCAAATAGTAAAGCTATCCTATGCACACGCTGTTCTTATCAATACTTCTGGTTCAGTATGTAATTTGTAATACAGTTACAGGTTTGAAATATACAGTATGATCAGTTCTTTTCCAATAATTGTAGTCATTAGGTGTTCTTATTGTTCTTTAATTTGATGGTTTGCCCAGCCAACACGTGTTTCGTCTTGGGTGATATCCCAATCGACTTCTTCAGGGCTGTCTAGCAATTAGTAGAGATCGTTCTCGATTCTCCCCGCCGGTTCTACTTCCGCCCCGGCTGTCCAATAATCACTCCTTCGTCTATGCTGTTTATTCATTTACCCAAGCTGCGGTTAAATCTGTCAAGTGGCTCTCGTGTGCTTCGTATTCTGCTCCACAGCAGGGAGAATCGAGAACGATCTCTACTAATTGCTAGACAGCCCTGAAGAAATCGATTGGGATATCACCCACGACAAAACACGTGTTGGCTGGGCAAACCATCAAATTAAAGAACAATAAGAACACCTAATGACTACAATTATTGGAAAAGAACTGATCATACTGTATATTTCAAACCTGTAACTGTATTACAAATTACATACTGAACCAGAAGTATTGATAAGAACAGCGTGTGCATAGGATAGCTTTACTATCTCCTGTATAATATCTATGTTAAAGTTCAAGTCCGACGTCATCCTTTAGGCCGACACATTAACACAGCAAGGACCCCTGGGGAGACCTATGGGTATATATACATCATGTCTTGCTTAGACAGGCAGAGGAGGCCGAGACTTCCCGGCTGACACACTGACCAGAGACGCTGAGGTTCCTGCATGCAGACGCTCCAGCTATCAGTGGTCTAACATCCCTCGCGGGGTGTCCAACTCGAGACCAGGACGGGGTCCCACATTCTCTAACTCTCAGGTAATGGGGTGGACTAGATCCTAGAGGGATTCTTGGCATAACACCTACACAGATGCTAGGTACATTTAGGTACATCTAGTTAGGGAGACATCGTAAGAGTACGCCCTTTCTTATCATGTGTTTTATGTACTTGTATATATTCATGATTACTGCAAGATGGTAGAACTATACCATCCCTTTACTTTCGTAGTACTGCTAACCATATAGCTATGCTACTGACTAATGGTTGTTGCAGCTCATCTATTCTACACTAGAATAACAACTGTTCAATAAACCTTTATTGAAACGCCCAGACTGTTTATTCTGTGTATCTCTGAGACAAAATAAGTAAGCACGAGTGACTGAGCGAAAAGTAGTATATTGTTTCCACGACCCTGGGGGATCAGGGTTGTCATGTTATGAGGTTGCCAGAAACTATTCTCTCCCCGATAAGAGGAGATCCTTATGGCACTGTGAGCTAGCTAATGCAAACAGGCTAACATATCCGGTGGGGGTGCACGGAACCAGTCTGCCACCAAACCCACAGTTTATGTTATCTGAAACGCACAGATCCTGTATAGGGTATATAGAAACTACACGACACCCCTGGCAGACAGAACTGGGCTGAAAGGGATCCTTGTTCACTTCAGAGAGTTCTTTTGAAGTCACCCCCTACATCAAAGGTACTTTTGGGTATAAGTACAGGGGCTGTGGCCCCACCAAATCAGACACTGTTTGGACCATTAACCAGCCATCGCTGGCTCTACATATGCACATTGCCTGAACGAACTGTTATGCTGCCAGAAGGAACAGCCACTTTGCTAATTGCTCTGCTGTGCTGGCCAGCTGCTTGTTGAGCTGCAAGAGGGACTGCCACTTTGCTATTTGCCTTGCTGTGCTGCCCGCTGCCTGCAACTTCAGAGCTGTGACCGACTTCAAGTGTTCTCCAAGGGATTGTTGGCTAGCTCTGTGTTTTGAAATCTCAGGTCCATCAAACATTTCACTGACGCACCACTACCGTGGGTCTCTGTCACTCGTGAGTTCAGCAGGGGCATCCTGACTGGTAGTGGTGATCGATCGCTCCCTCACTCTGCAACATACCAAGATCAGTGCATGTTGCGTGCTTCCTATTCATCCAAGTGCAAAGGCCAGCATGTTTGGGGAACTTTGAGTTTTATCACCGCGTGTTGAGCGCTTTACACTTCCCTCGAGATCAGCGCATGCTGAGTGCTTTGTGCTGCACCCGACAACGAGGGAAGCCCTTTCAGTGCACCCCCCATGTTGCCATAGTGACCGGAGCTTTCCCTGAGTGTCGACATCAGCCGCCCACTGGACCAGAGTCAACACGGCACGCCGACATCGGCAGCCTGCTGGGGCCCCATGGGACATCACCGCAACTTCCAGAGACCGACTCGCCAGGCCCATTGCCACACTGCCTTCCTAATTCGGAAGCCCCAGTTACGAGGTTCCGAAACCCAAGGCCATCACCACTGTGGCTCCTACTGAACAACTTACTGTGCAATAAGCCGAGCCCCGCGCTGGCAAATAAGGCTGAAAACCCTTTAACTCGAGCTGCACGCTCGCAGCCTAGGCTTGTTTAATTCTTCAGTCCCGAGGGACCCATGGAGCGCATTCTCCAAGTACCACTTGAACATCACAGTTGTTGGGCACGTGACTAACAGAAGGGTTCCAAAACCTTCCTACCCCACTTCAACTGGGTTTGTGCTACTTTCCTCTAAGTGCCTGCCAGTGTTAAGCAATCGTGAGTACCAGCGAAGCACTAAACCTACTGTATACTTTTAAATGCTTATATTGTGATTTGTACATATTGGATTTTTGTTGTTTTGGTCTTGTTTGATTCAGATAAATATGCCCTATTTTTATAAATCAGTGTGGAGTCTTTTTGTGGTGTTTAACCTGTGTTACTGTGTATGCGTGTGTGCAAAAATACTTAACACAGTGCCTCTTATGTTTAGCCTGGCTGCTCTGCGCCAAGCTACTAGAGGGTGAGCACAGATTTATTATAAGTGTGTAACCGCTTACCCTGACTAGAATTGCGGTCCCTACTTGGACAGAGTGTATACCTCTGCCAACTAGAGACCTAATTTCTAACACACATCTACAAAATACAAAGCAAAATAGGATTGATAGTAGTGCCAATAAATTAGTAGCTTTCCACTGTGGCAAGTATTTATTTTTAAAAACAGAAAATTGTCTTTTTATAAAATTTTCAGAATTAGACTAGTTAAGAGCATATGAATCTGAACATTACAAAACATTTAGGGGCATATTATCAAGAACGGCGCAAACATTATTGCCGCTTTAGCGGCTGGGAAACTGCCGCTAAAGCGACGATAAGGGGCTTGATAATATGCCCTATAGAATTCCAATAGAAGCCCAGGTTCTGGTGTCAAGGACATCAAACCTGGGCTTCTATTGGAATTCTATAGGGCATATTATCAAGCCCCTTGATAATGTTTGCGCCGTTCTTGATAATATGCCCCTTAGTTTTTCGTTATCAGAGTTATTCACAGAAAGGCTTTTGCAAATTTAAGACAATATTCAAACCTGGGCACACTAGCCTTCTCTAGGCTCATTATGCCCTTGGTCCTGTTCCTATAATCATCTGCTTTTTTGCTAGCGCTTAGTACACATTGATTTGTGGATACAAAATGCCTCACATGTATAGGATGGGTTAAATTAACAAAGGTGCTTTAAATGACTTTATTTAGTTACTAATTGAAGGTTGAATTTCTGTTTTGTGATACTCTGAGGGTACCCACACTCTCCGGAAAGGAGGTCTTGTAGGCTCTGAATGAAAAATAAACAAATGCGTTATTTTGTTTCTCTTCAGTGCTGGGTCAGTGTGGTGTCAGCTCACAGCATGCTCCACCCTGCAGCTGCCTGCAAGAGCCACGCATTCCGCGGGGGCTGCTGGGGTGTCCCTTATGCCTTCGGTCGTTAGTGGCACGTGTAGCTCGTGAGCTGTTTTTTTGAAGCTGTTGTTGTGTCATCACTATAACTGGTGAATGTCATTGTTTTTAGGTCTTGCATTGTAATCATATTGCCCAAACGTGATTTTTTTTTATGAGAAGTTAAAACACTAGTTGTTCTGAGGACATAATCATAACTTCCATTTCACAATGACTGCTGAGTTCATTTGTAGAAGGCCTGTGGCCATGCACACCAAGATCTTGGCACATGGTATGGTCTTCGGCTGATGCGGTTGTTATTGATGTCATCAGTTTTGTTGCTGATGATGTAAATTTTGGTACGTCTATAATGTAAGGCAAGAGATAGAAACTGAAAGTTATTTTGGAAACTGTCATTGCTTTAAAGGTTTCGCATTTCAAAAATACCATATCTTTAATCATAGTTGTTTAAAGGGATGTTTACATTTTGTTTGTTTGGTGTTTAGTCCCTTTCCAAAGCAAAGTTTGGCTTTGTTATGCCTTTCGCCCTGCACAGCATACCGTGTAAAAGGCATGGCCTTCGGACATGCCCTGCACCCGAGCCATTGCACAATGTCTACACTGCACATGGCCTTCACCTGTGCCCCGCAGGCTCTAGGTGCACACCCAGCCTTCAATGTGTGTGTCCAAAGAGAACACAGCTCTTGGCCTGGTACAGTGGTGAATGGGTCCAGGGTTTGCACTTCGGCCATACCTTGAGCCAAACCATTGTACCAGTTGAACCAGCTGCCATGGTAACGGGCTAGGTCCTGCACCAAGCCCTCTGTCCAAAAGAACCCACTTTACACATCATTCGGCTATTTGCTGAAAGAATTTTGCCCACAGGCGACACAATGAAGAGGAGGTGGGGCGGGAGAGCATGGGAGGGGGAGCGCGCAGGGAGAGGGTTTAATACTAAAAATTAAAAATTAAAAACCCACTTACCTGGAGATGTGGCCGCCTCCCGCGTTGCGCCTCCGAATTCTCATCCTGGTCCCAGCATACACTGGGACAGACTCACTGTGCAATCTCCACGGTGCTCTCATGTGAGAGCAGCACGGGGATTGTTCTGAGTGCTGGAAAGACGCTCCGCTCAGACCAGGGAGTCTGTGCAGTTTCTCCAGGCCGGCTGTTCAATGCAGCCGGGCTGGAGAAACCTCAGTGCTCATGTGTGTTTTGGTCGGCAAGAGACGGCCGGCCAAACACATATGCGCACTTAGAGAGTGCACATAGACTCCTCCTCCCCCCTCCAATGCCTTGCCCCCCCCCCGAACGCGCTGGCTCAGAGCCGGCAAGTAAAAAATAAAACTATTTAGGAAATCGTTTTATTTTTCACCTGCTGGCTCGGAGCCAGTGGGGCGATGCTCTTCCGCCATTCTGGAAGAGCCGCCCGAGTTTGGCCATACCCTATGACTAGCCTCTTTACATCCAACTCAGCTGCACAAGGCTAAAGTCCGTTCACCCAGCCAATTTATCTTTTGTGCAACAGTTTATGGTCTTTGGGTGTGTGCAGAGGCACATGGGCTTAAAACATGTGTCCACTGTCCACACTATGTACAGCTTTCAGACATTTACAGGAGGCTTAGAGTGCAGGGCGTGGGCTTTGGCCCCTGAGTTGACATAGCACACTGTGCTAGCAACGTTAAAGTGGCGGGGGAAAACCATTTCATTTGTTAATAAGTTTGGTGCTATTTCAAAAATGTTCATGACATTTGCCTGACAGCATGTTAAGCCTATCTCTGTTGTGCGATATTTTGTGCGTATCCTTCAAACGGCCCAAAAGTTATTGGCAAATCAAAGCTGTTATCACCCGTCCTTTAACTTTTTCTCCCCAATTGCATGATGAAGGGCCTCATTTAGAATTTGGAGGGAACTGAAAATCCTCTGTTTTCTCAAGGAAACTCTATTGGCTGAATTTCTTCCACGATAGAATATTGCACTCTCTCGTTCTGACAATTCTGACCATGCCTCTCATTTCTCATATTTTTTTCTCACAATGCCAACCCTGAAAATTCGTCCAAATTGACATGTTCAAAATTGGAGGCTATGGTATTTGTTTGTGCCCTGTGCCCAATATTCATATCGTTGGATCCAACTGTGCAAGGTTAGTGACCCTCTCTCTTTGGACACAGCTACCGGCCATGTACAGTAGGCTACTTTTCATAGGGCCTGGTCTGTGGCATACACCATCCTTATGAATAATTGTGTTATTAACGATGAAATAAAGAATATAGAGTACACCCTACAGATGGACTGATGGGTTTTTCCTGATGGAATTTGAACAAAATTTCTTGAATTGAAAAGCGAACATTAATGAGGGTGCTGAGCATCTATTTCATAATTTAGTTTGTGCACCTCAAGCGAATTACTTAGTTGTACTCTTAAAACGCTGATACGTGCAGTTTGCGCTTGTATGATCAATCACCAATTGTAAACTGTTTGGCTGCATGTACAAAGAACCAAGTTAATCAGCCGGGTCCCGTGCAGGTAAAAAAGTAATTAATTATTTAATTTTCCCTTATCATCATCTGTCGATCCCCCCCCACCCCCCCAACCGCCTCACCGCTTCTACCTGCATCGGCTGCGGCTGCGGCTGAATTTAATATTCACTTTCACTTCCGATCCTTTGCAGAAACCTTAATGTCTCTACCGTCTGTCTTCTTTTCAGAGTAATTCCCCATTTCTTTGCCTAGCACCCATCCCCAATGCAGAATTCACCCCAAAATACTCTATTGTCTCTTGCAATGGATTAGGAGCTCATCCACACCTCATCTTTCTTTTCATGCTGGTACTTACTGTCCTTTAAAACATAAAATCATCAGGAATCGAATGCAAAGTGGGATCCAGAAATGGAAGAGACGCTTCAGTCTAGCATGGCTTGACCTTTACACTGAAAGGTTCGTGAAGGATTGCTCATTCCTCTCTATTTCACCTCTCACCAGTGCTTAATTTGTAAAAAAAAAAAAAGTGCCAGGGACCTCGTCAGGAGGCCACTGCAGATTTCACCGCCCATTGCCCCTGCCAGCACTAGCAATGAAAGTCCCAGCCTAACTACTAATCATCACACTCCTACGTGTGTGACAGTTCAGACTATTCCAGGCCCCCGAAGAAATCAGAATCGCTTGGGGCAGGTATTAGTCATTTTGAATGTATATTGAATTAATAAACAACTAAATTAGACAAACAGCGTCACCATGTGGCAGACTGTCATAAGTGTCGGAGTAGACTATTAAGTGCCGGTGCCGAGCACCGGAAACCACCGACTCCAATTAAGTACCTCAGAAGAGAGGGGCGCCATGCCCTGCTAAGATGACCCAGACAAGGTGAATTGAGAAGCTCCTTTAAATCTCATTTTTCACTAAATTCTGGTACCTAAAGTTCAGTATTTATTATGGACACTAAAGGGAAATTCGTTAAAAAAAATGCATGTGACTTTATGTATACAAAGTCAGACTTTGACTTCGTATACCAAGAGTCAAGCTTTGTGCATACAAAATCCCAATTTGCACACTTGCCAGTCACAGGGGAAAGAGAGTGGCCCAGGGGTGTTCCTCCGAGTATACACAAATGCTTTGCACAGTTAAGCTATCAATATATTTTACAGCTTACATTGTGCATGTGCTGGTTGGGAACATCAGGAGGGACAGACAGTGGTTCTTTTGATTCCACATACGGTGTCTCATTTAGTAAAAATAAAAAGTGATGGGTGGAATGCTTGACAATCACAACATCTGGTAACTACCTTGGCTTGCATTCCAGTCGACTGGATTTTGTTTTCTGGAGGTGAACTGTCCTAGAGGTTCAGGCAGTACTGTTCCTTTTGGAGCACAACCAAGACTGTTTTGCAATGGTTGGTCACTGTGGCGCAGTGGGTAAAAAAATTATTGACTGGAATGCAGCCCTTGTAATCACCAGTGGTTGCGCTTGATTAAAGCATCCCTTCCATTACTCTCTTGTTTGTTGCAATAGATGCCTTAAGTGTAATGGGTATGGCCAGATATGGGTCTGGGGCACACAGTGCCAAAGGTCTTAGGGCTAGATTTAGAGTTTGGGGAACAGGGTACTCTGTTACAAACAGTACCATGCCCCCAAACCAATGATGCCCCTACCCTATTTAGGGTTGGTAGGACCACCAACTTTCTGCCAAAGTATGCCCCATTGGCTCTATCAATCTAAAGCTTCCCCTGACAGTCCAGTGGAGTTGGGGCGGTCAGAGGAAGGGCACTTCACCGCCCGCCCTATTAAGGGCGGACGGTGTGATGTTCTTTTCTTTCTGTCCGTCACTGGCAGATAAACACTGGTGGTGAGGGATACAAAAAAAACAAATAATGACCCTCCACACCCAGGAGAAAAAGCCCTGGTTATAGGGGTCATTAGTAATTTGTTTTTTGAAAAACAAAAAATTGGTAAAGTTTGGTGAATGGCCATCAAACCTGGCTGCTGCCGTCCCCCAAATGTTTTGTAATATGACAGGAATGTCCATAAGGGCTAATTCTGTCAGTTACAGAAATCACTGCTGGCCCTGCGGTGATCTCTAAATTTGGAGCTCGGTATTCCATTAGGGTGGTGAACCTAATGTCTTCAGACAACATGATGGACTGTGTTGCATCTCAACAACACCCTAAATCTGGCTCCTAGTCAGCATCTCATTGATGGGGCACAGGTAGACCAAAACTAATCTGGGTTGCTTGTGTTCCTATCAGGAGGGGGCCTGGTCTGGCAGTTTGAGCAGGACTGTTACTACAGGAGCAGCACCAAGGCTGATTTGCATATGGCCGCTCTCTGAATTAGGGTGGCACAGTAGGTGGAAAATAATGGCCTGGGATGCATTCTTCGGTAATTACCAGAGGCTGAGATAGAGTCAGGCATCCCAGCCATCACTTTCTTTTGTTTTCATTTTTTGTTGTTGTTACCTTCAGAGGGTACCACTTTTTAAAACTGTCCCAGTAGTCCTCTTTCCAAGTATCTACAAGTTCTCACAATAAGCCTCAAGCCAATTCATGCCACATTCTCATTAATCAATAGATACGTTTGCACTTGGGGGTATTAGAAAATTCCTCGCTCATAAAGAATGAGGCTGGTGGTAGAACAATGCAAGTATTACTCTGCGATCAGTCTCATAGGGCATCACATCCCACAGCTTCATATTTAACACATTGCACACGTCAGTCTAATTGTTTTTTTTAACAGTAACATTTATTTTTTATTTTTAATAGTAGCTACGGCGGGCTATAAGGCTATATTAATGTCCATGAGCTAGGTAGAGAGAACCAGTTATAAGACCTCCAAAAGATAACATCAATGTTGTAGTCTGTATATACGCAAGATCAAGATCTTCTTGTGCACTCCGAAAACGGAGGACATATGTTTCGTTGAAACAACGTTTTCAAGGCTGACAGATGTATATTCGCAATATAAAGAAGTACTACAAAAATGATTTAATGACAAACCATTGTCTTTTGAGACTACACCAGCACATACCATTTCATGTGATATGTCTATACAAGATGTGATGGATCTGCATACTTTTTTCTCTTTGAATGATACCCAAAACATGACGCTCAAGGAACTATTCTTTGATCTAGATATCATCACAGATTTGACTACTGACAGTGGTCTTAAACCTAGGTCTACTTTCAACAGTCCCTTACCTTCTGCAATAATATTGACCTCTTTTATAAACTTGTGGTTTAAAGACTTTTATCCTTCTTATTGTAATTCTGCAATTGACTGAAACCTTATTTCATACATCATACATACATCACCACCTCTCCTCTTTAAGCCCCAGTCCCTGTAATCCAACACTACCTAATCTTCACCAACCTATCTATGTCACCAACCATTCATGTGGAGAGGTGTGGTGCAGCGGCCAGGGCAGCTGACTTCGGAGCACAGGGTTCACGGTTCGATCCCCGGCTCCGGCGGCAGCTCAGCTCAGCACCATGTGACTCTGGGCAATAGCTCACTTAATTTCCACTACGGCCCCCAGCGCCGTAAGGGTGAGTAGCTGCGCTATATAAAAACGGACTTACTTACTATTCATCTGAAACAACATAGCCCCCACTGGTGATCACACTTACTAGGCATTAATATATCACAAAATAACTGGAGAAAATGCATGCACTTTTTCTTGAGAGCTCATGACTAATCGCAATAACCAACAATAACCACTAGATTAACCACTAACCTTGGGTCCGGAGTACTATGCTACTCGCCGTAAAGTGCTTCAATGCATCGGCAGGGGTAGTAAGAGCTATATAAATCGAAGTGCAATTATAATTATGGCATCTGGCACTGCAATTGTAAGTGCTCTACCTGTCTAATAAAAGTTTGAACTGTTGCTGTCTGTGCCACAGCTGTTCCCAGATATGGAAAATGGATTAATGAATGTCTTGGCATTAAACAAAACCTGCCTTGGCTGATCTATTTTTTTGTAGCCAGTGTGAAAGAAGCATGATATGATATGAGACTTAGAAGCTTCTGTTGACAGTTTTACTACACTCCTGTGACCTTTTCCAACTGGCTTTATTCATTTCAGCCTTTCTTTTTCATTTTTGAAAGTCCTCGTTGAAATTACTGGAGCAGGGTGGCAAAGGCCGCATGAGTCTGCTCAGGGCTGTCGGTAGCCACTGTGAGCTCTCATATTTATGGAGTTACTATTTCCTAAATTAAGTGCTGCTGGGCTCCACCAGCATAAATTAACTACTAAATGATGTTCAGCATGTGACCTAATGTTTAAACACACGTCAGCAGCCAGAACTAAACCAACAGGGCTATTTAAAGCATTAAGTCTGTGTAAAAATGCTTGTATGGGACCAGTCACGGAATATATGTGTATTTTTCTAGCTTCTAATTGGACTCCGCAAGTCGAATAATTAAAAAACATTTTGAATGGTTACAAAAAGAAACATGGTACGCTTTCCAGCTGCTGATTAAAACTACTTGCAGCTATAAAGAACGTGTGGATTTAAGGTTAATCACGCTACTGGCTTTGTTAAATATAGACATTAAACACTTGGAGCGACACTACCATCTAGAGGTCAAAAGTAAAATCACACATTATTTGTACGGCTATGTTTTTACATCGGTATAACAGAAGGACACTCAATGACTCAGTATACGGGAGCGTATTCATTCTAGTGGTTAAAACTATAAAAAGGCATGGTTTTGGCTCTTTTACTTCTGTCGGATATCCTTATACAAAGAATGATGCTGCATAGAGCAACATAAGGATTAAAGCAATTATAAGTAAATTCAAACAGGACATAAATTAAAGCAAAATGGAAATTGACATAAAAAGTTACTATAAAAGGTCACTTTGCTTAAAATAATTAACAGATTTTAGACAGGAAGACTAGGGTTTCCATTCCTAAATTAAATAGAGGAAAACGTATTTTGAATGACATTTTATTCAATTGTCTCCAGATTTTGAAACAGTGAGCTGTAATTGTAATTCGATTTATATAGCACTTACCACATCTGACGAGTCGCTGAAGCACTTTACTGCAAGTACCACGCTACTCGGGAACCTAATGTTAGTGGTTAATCTAGTAGCTATTGTTAGTTATTATGATTAGTCATGTGCTCTCCAGTTACTTTGTAATATTAATACCAGGTATGTGTGATCATTGGTGTGGGCTATGTTGTTTCAGGTGAATCGGTGGCAAGATAGATAGGCTGGCGTAAATTAGGTAAGGTTAGATTACAACAATAAGGTTTTAAAGAGGAGAAGTTGTGAGCTATGAAATTAGGTATCAACCAATTGCAGAATTACAAATACAAGGATTGAGGCAGGCATGATACTGAGAGGAGGCTATTCTCAGAAATAGAAGGTATGCAGAGGATGGAAGGTAAAAAGAGGGCCACTCTGAAGAAAGAAAAGAGAAGAATGAAGTGGGAGTGAGTCATGGTCCATTTTTCATGTAGGGTTTAGGAGTATAGTGGGAAGAGTGTTTTTGAGTTAGCAAAAAATCGGAGACTGTAAGCTGTAGAAAGAAATAACGTTATCCATAGTGCTCCATATCCGGGGCAGACAGTTTAAACTTGTGATTCGGTGTGCACACGTCATTTAAACATTAAAAGTCCTAGCCTATTGTGCCCCAAGCCTGGGACAGGTCTTTTAAACATAGTCTGAAGTATCAGAACCTCTGTACAGGGTCTGTACGCTGCACAAGGGGAGCTGGAGCAGAAAAAGAAAGGTCTCATTTAAAGATTTTACCTCACTATTCTGTAAATAGAAGTTGTTTTTTATTCACTTACTAAAACTGAGTTATTTGGCACTGGTTGAGAGTCTCGCTAATGCACAATCAGATTTCTACTCTATATGTCACCTGATTCCATCCAAGTGTATGTTGTGCGTGTTTGTGTATGTGACTATTGTAGATACGGTTCTTCTGAACTATCTGCGTTGACTTCATTAGGACTGTAACTGCCTACTGACTAAGATTTGTCATAAACCAGAAAGACATGAACCAACTACCCCAGAAATCCCTTTTAGATTGAACAGTCTGATTCTGGGTCTGACAGCTCAATGACCAGATGCATCTATCCCATGATCATAGGTTTGAATCCTGGCAGGTCCACTGTTTTATTAATACTCCTCAGACACCCCACAGCATGATCTGATGCCGAGAGCCACCCAACCTTTACCAGCGTGATGGGCACATAATTGCTAGTGTACACCTCCGTCTCACCTCTGTTACCAAGAACCTAATTTTTCTGCCCAGGCCCCAATCTGTGCAGCACAGACCGCTTGCCTAAGTTCATGCTTTCCCATTCTCTTGCCATATCCTGCTCATACCAATGATGGAGCAAGGACTCACAATGAGACTTGCTCTGAAGCAATCCTCTCACAGTAATAATTAATTTGTACTAAAAACTTTGTAATGTCTTTATTAATAATGTGCAACACAACATTTTTATCTAGAAGATGCTTGCCTATGTGTTTTCCACTAATAAGTAATCCTTGTCTAATCCAAAATGGCCGTTAAAACACGGGAATTCTACTGGGCATGTGTCAACCATGTCACGTGGTATGACGTCTTTCTTTTCTTGGAGGGAATCTTTTGCTTCTGTGCAGTGTGTGCTAAAATGGCTGCTTAATGTTCTCACATCCTAAAGCTTTCGTATTGCTGCCATTAATAATGTGGTATTCTAAAGCTATTAATGCGGGATAGACATTTATAAATAAACGGTATTAGTGTAGAAGTAGGAGGTATACAGTGAAAGCATTTATTTTTTGATTTTAATATGTTTCTTCTTTGACTTTCTATTAGTTCGTATTTTGGGCCTGGGTTGGCTAAACAGCAGCTCGAGAGCCATGTGACCTGCGCATGCGCTCTGAAAACTAACAAAGCAAAGCGATGAAGTCAACTTGGAGGATGTCCAAGGACATGACCCGCTGATCACTTTCAGAGTTCAACTAAAATGTCCTATGAAATGATACATTTTGTATATATTTTGTATTAACATCGGTGTGAAACGGGTGGGAAATAAAGAAAATGTATTAATTGAGAGGGGCGGGATTCTAAAACAATGGGCTTAAGAAAATTGAACTAAATTGACATGGTGTGAGGATCAACCCCCTGTCACTGTCCAATCAGAATTAGTGGGCCCATAATTTTGAAACATTAATGGGAGGTACATGGGCGTAGAAGGGTATAATAGATATAGAATTAGCTAATTAGTTAGCTTAGAGCTCAGATGCTGCCACAGAGGGAACAGAGCAGACTGAATCGCTGTCTGAAGAGGTCGTGAGATGGGGGCGGGGAACTGCACTAGAGGGAGACGCGGAAGAAACCACGAGGAGGAACGAAGTGTCGGAGAGGGGAACGACACAGGCGTCGTTAGTAGAGAGGTCATCTATCTTGTCCTGAACCTGGTCCAGAGGTCTTGGTCTTTATCCTTTCTTGGGGACCCTCTTTCCAACTCCTTGGCCAAGGGGTTTGGTTTTCACACCTTTAGGTAACTATAAATGCGTAATCTTTAGTTTGTACTGTTGTCTCTATCTTCTCCTTTCTGAGGGACCATCATTTGTGATTAATAGGTGACTATACAGTGTACTTCCTCCTTGTTATGCGATAAAGTACCATGTGGTTTGTATTTTACTCTGCTAAATAATTTAGATAAACATTTTAAAACTTCCTGAGTCAGTGGTTATTTTAGGTGTAAAATGAAATTATGTTTTGTATGATCTCATATCAACCCCAGTTATCAAAGGTCCATTGGAAAGTCATTACTCTTCAATCAGAAAAGGTAATTGGTAGCAGGGATTTTGATAAAGAGTACAACTGACTCCCACCAGCAGTGATTGCTAGTTAGTGTGAATGAATGGGCCCAGGTGAGTATTTAGTGTATGAATGCTTGTTGCTAGTAACCCGCTGGATCAGTTTTCTGGCTATCAGAGGATGGTTATACTTTGTTAACTGGGTAATGAGAACTTTTTTATGAACTAACATCCGTTTTAAAAGTTTTGTTTTATGTTGTCTAGAAATCCCCGGGGGAACTGAATAGCAGATGGTAAGTGGAAACCATACTGCAGTGAGGTTTTCTGTCAGGCAGAAATAGTACTGAAATGTTAAGCAGGGCTATCAGTACTTGTTAGGGACTCTGTGTGTGTATGAGTGACAGCAAAGGAATACGCTGGTGAAATTTTTATGTTATATCACCTAGAAAGGGTAACATTGAAGGAGTAGCAGGTATTTCTGAAGCTTACGTGAAGAGTAAACGGAAGGGTTTTGCTCGTAGTGTATGTCTAGTAAACGGAAGGGTTTTACTAAGTGTAAGAAAATCTATCCTTTTCAATTTAGGGAAACTGACAAGATAGCGAATGTTTTATGTTGTTACTAAATTTTAATGAAAAGTGTTGAGGAATTAAAGTTTGCATACGATTTTTGTAAAGGGAGGGTCAGCTGTCGGAGTAGAAGCTGACGTCACAAACGCTGCGCTGGGATTGGTTGAAACAGCGGGCGTGGAGCGAGTCTTGTAAAGGAGGGGTCAGTAGTCAGGAGTAATACTGACGTCACAGGTGCAGCGCTGGGATTGGTCAACACAGCGAGGGACAGAGAAGCGCAGATTGTAAAGGAGGGGTCGTCAGGGAGCGTGAATAGACCTCACAGAAAAGCCGCGCTAGGATTGGTCCCGAGACAAATGTAAGCTGGAATTTGATTGGCTGTCAGAATAGAAATTGAGAATTAGTGGACAGTGGAGATTGTATGTGGAAACACGATCCGACTTTGATAGGAACACGTCCAGACAGGAGATTCTTAGGTTTTGCAGAATATAATTCAATAAATAGATATTTACCCAAAATGTACGGAGAAAAGAGAAAATTGTCATTTTTACAAAAGATTAAAAATTATTTTAAGAAAGATAAGCCAGTCAAAACTAGGGAAGGAATTCTCATTCCACCAGCAAAAACGCCCGCCTCATTCATGATGATACTTGTGTATGGTTAGAAAATTGGATAGAATATACAAAAGATGATGGAGTACTAGCTTTTCCAGAGAATGGCACATTCAATGGGAGAGTTCTTCAAAATTTAAGAATGAGAATGAATGAATTAGAACCCAGACCAAGATTAACTCTGTACGAAGCCCTAGAGGAATGGGAAACAGAAGCATTTGAGCGTGATAGACCCAGGAGTAATAGGGGTTATAGGGGATTTTTCCCTAGATACCAGAATGGGACAAGAGAAAGTCAGATCAAACAGTGGAGACGAGCAATGATATCTGAGGGTTTGTATCCAGTATTTATGGCTGATGAGCAGCTAGGGAGCAAATGCAAAGAAAAGACTAAGCATATGACAGGGTTTGGAGAATCTGAAGATGAGTTCATGGAAGAAATATTAAAGAACCCACCACCATACCAGGAAGAGTTCGGTGGATGTACTCCAAGTGCACCCGTTTTGAGAACACTGTTAGTACCTCAAGTACTGCATAATCCACCAGCTAATAGGGTACTTCAGGATAAGGAAAGAGAGGTTTTATACAGAAACAGCAGAATTAATACAGACAATAACACAGTTGAATGTACATCCGGAATCTCTGACTATACCGGTAACTATTGGTCCCGTGGTCCCTTTATATGGAGACAAAATGAATTGCCCGAAGCCTCTAGTTCTGACTACACCTGTGGATATCCCTAAAAATGAAGCTGTAATAATTGATGATCATATCATATCGGTGAATGTGAATCTATGATTTCACTAATGGATTTGCCTATTCGAGAATCCGCAAATAGCACCCCCAGAAGAGTCACACCTGGTTGCTCAAAGGATGTAAATATAATAACCTCTTCAGGAACTAAAAGTGCAACAGTAGTAACTCCAGAAGACTGAGAAAGATGGGCACAAGGAATAGACAGACAGAGTTCACCCCCAAAGATCTTGGACATTTATAAATTAAAAGTCGAATTAGAAGAAATGATAGCAGGAAACGTAGGAGTAGATTGTCTAAATACTTACAGTGAAGAAGAACTATTGTTCGTATGTAGGAGCATAACCAGAAATGTAAAAATATTCCATGAAAAGTTAACGGATTTGGCCTCAGAGATGGGAATTGAAATAAGGAAGTCAAAAGTGTTGCAGAGACCATATAGAGCAGAATTTACTGACAAAGACTTAGAAAATATGAATACATCTGGTAGAAAATTACAAGTTAAAGAATTAATGACAGTCTTACAGAAATGGGGAGAATTGGATAGATGGAAAACTAGATGGACAAAGAAAAAGGAAGAAGCACGTTCGAACAGAATGACATCTGAGTATTTATTGAAGGAAACAGGAAAGGTAGAACAGATGTGTCCAATGCGAGAGGTTCCAGGAGGAGGTTATGTCCATGTCCCATGGAGTAGACAAGACATATTGTCATTTACAAATGATTTCCCAAAGTTGAGAGAAAAACCAATTGAATGGTACAAGCAGGTTGAGAGGTTTGTGAAGGTTTCAAAAGTTTTGTTAAAGGACCTGGATGGTTTGTTTGACATAGTGGTACCTGCCGATTTATGGACAGACTGTAAAATTACAATCGACTGGCCTAGTGAGGAGTATCCTAGGGATCCAAAGACAGGTGCCCCATCAAATGATGTGATGAAAAAGTATCACCAGGTAATCACTTACTTGAAAGGGAAAATACCACCCAAAGAAACAGATTGGGTGAAAATAGACAGAACTACCCAAGAAGCAAATGAATCGGTATATGCCTATTATGAACGTCTATTACAGGTGTTCAAACAGTATAGTGGTTTTGAAGATATTGGAGACAAAAATATGAGTCAGTTTGTCTATCGATTTGTTTATGGTCTAAAACCAGAGATTTGTCAGATGATTAAGCAACATATGTTATGCTGGCAGGGAAAGCCTATCGATGAGATTTTGAAATATGCTAAATATTGTGGGGATGACATTGAGGATAGGCACAAGAAACTACAAGAAAAGGTGATGTGGGCTCAAGTGAAAATGGCTGAGCGACAGGGAATTAATTTAGATAATCCATCTGAAAATCAGGGAAAAGAAACTGGATCGAATGCTGACACAGGAAATGGTGGAAAGGTAAGAGGACGAATGAGTAAAGAAGAGGCTAAAAAGAAATTTCCTTGTCATGGATGCGGAAAGTTGGGGCATTGGAAGAACGAATGTAAAAATATTCAAAATAAAAATGGCTCAAATCATAATTTAAATTCACAGACGCAGAATGACTCACAGCAGGGTGTAAGTCATCAGAGTCAGTTGCCACCTGCCCCTATACAGGGTAATGTAAGCAGAGCAAAGCACGGTACAGACGTCGGATATCAAGGAGGAAGTGGTAAGAATGAATATGTAACTTCACAGTTTCTTTTACAGGATGATTTTAATCCATATGATTATCAATGACGGTGCCTAAGAGAGGGGGAGAAGGAGTGCGTACTTGGCGCATCCTTGCCGGTAGATCAGTCAGGTCCATATGTTGAAGGGAAAGTCAAAGGTAATGATATCACCTTTCTGTTGGACACTGGTGCCACCCGTTCTACTGTGAGAACAGCAGACATCCCAGACCTCCCTCTCTCTGGAGAAGCTATCCAAGTTGTAGGTGTAGCAAATCAAAAGATTAGAACACCCCTTACCGAACCCATGGAAGTAAGAATCGGAAACTTCAGAGAAATGCACCAATTTGTGGTGTGTGATTCTAGTCCAGTAAATTTATTGGGCAGAGACTTACTGTGCAAAATGAATTGCACTATTTTCTGCACACCGGATGGTGTTGTAATACAGACCCCGGTTGAAGATCATGTTTACAAATTCATGATAGCTAAGCAAGGTACGGAGGTGGATGAAATGTTCTCCTTGATAACCAAAGATGAATTACCAGATGAGTTAAAAACTACAGTGAGTTCAAAAGTATGGGGCTTTACTAGAAAAGAAGTAGGTCTGATGGCAAATATAGACCGAGTAAAAATAACCGTAGAAGAAGGTGCAATTTTCCCAAACACCAGACAGTATAAAATGAGTGCTGAAGTGAAAGCAGGAGTTACTGAGGAAATTGGCAGAATGGTGAAACAAGGTATATTAAAAGAAGTTATGAGTAGCCCTTGTAATTCGCCAATCATGGGTTTGAAAAAGCCGAGTGGAAAATATAGGATTGTTCAAGATTTACGGAAAATCAATAAAATTGTGGCACCTTGTTGTCCTATAGTACCAAATCCTGCAGTAATCCTATATCAAATACCATGGAACGCAGAATGGTTTACCGTAATTGATTTGTGCCAAGCATTTTTCTCAATTCCATTGCATCCAGATAGTCAGTATTTGTTTTCGTTCAAATTTGAAAATCACGTTTATGTGTGGAATCGTGTTCCTCAGGGGTACACGGAAAGTCCCTCCATTTTTAATCAGATACTGAAAAGGTGCCTAGAAAAAGTAGTAATGCCCAGGAACTCAGTTTTGGTACAATATATAGATGATTTGTTAATTGCATCTAGAACTCATGACAATTGTGTCGCCGACTCAATTGCATTACTCAATCATTTGGCTGAGGAAGGTCACAAAGTCTCACCTGAGAAGTTACAATTTTGTACAACGACAGTTAAGTATTTGGGACACCAAATTGAGAGAGGAAAGAGAAGAATAACCTCTGAGAGAATAAAAATAATTAAGCAAATGAAAATGCCAGTAACACAAAGAGAGGTGAGAATGTTTCTTGGAATAGTAGGATACTGTCGACAATGGATTGTAGGGTTTTTGCTACTAGTGAAGCCTTTAATTCAGTTAACCAAAAAGAAAGCAAAGGATCCAGTTGAATGGTGTTAGATTTGGGGGTCTCTAGTTGGCAGAGGTAGGTACCTTTGACCAAATAGGGACCCTTGCGTCTAGTCAGGGAAAGGGGGATACACTACTAAAATAACCCCTGCTCACCCCCTTGGTAGCTTGGCACGAGCAGACAGGCTTATCTCAGAGGCAGTGTGTAAAGCATTTGTGAACACATACAGTAATCAAGTGACAACACTACAGATGGACACCACACCAGATGTATATTAAAAATAAGTATCTTTTATATAGATTTAACACAAGACCACAAACGACAAAAATCCACAATACTGTACTTCAAAAATGGTAGAATTAGCTCAGTTCTCTTAAGATGGTAAATGCGACACTTTGAGTTCAATGTACCTTAGGATGCGTAACGCTATACAACGAAAGTGTTGCAGGGAAGGTAATGCTTCGGTTCCTTACACGCAAGAACGGTGATGCGTCGGGTCCCTACTGATGCGTAGGGGATGCGTCGGTTCTTCTCTGCGAGGGGAGGTGATGCGTCGGTTTCTTACTGCGCTTTCGTGGCGATGCGACCAGCAACGCCGTGATGCGATGAAGATCCGGTGCAATGAACAAAGATGGTGTCTTCTTCATGCGACACAATGCGTGCACGCCCGACGGCCGTGCGGCGACTCTACGATTCTTCTGAGCCGCGACAGGCCCTGCGACACGCTTCCCGGTGATGCGGCGGCGTCTGATGCGACGTCGGTCCTCTTCTCCGGCGATGCGAGGTGCTTCGGCAACGATGCGACAGCGGCAGCGGCGGCAACACTCTTCTCCGTTGATGCGGTGGCATCTGATGCGACGTCGATCCTCTTCTTCGGCGATGCGAGGCGCTTCGGCTGTGGCGGCGACGCTTCTTCATGAGTCGCGCTTCCAGCTCCTTGCGACACGCAGTCCCTCAGAAAGTCCAGCTCAGCAGCAGGCACTTTACAGAAAGACTCTTGGGGAGCTGGTTGGTGAAGTCTGTTGTCCCTGAGACTTCAGCAGGAGGCAAGCTCTTCTCTCAAGCCCTTGGAGATCTTTTACAAGTTGATGAAAGTACACACAAAGTTCCTTTCTCCTTTCTTTGGCAGTCAGGCAACCACTGCAGGCCAATCCCCCAAACAGCACTCAGCTTAGGGATAGTCTCTTCCTCAGTTTCTCTGGTTCCTCTCCTCATCAAAGGTTTCTTCTTGTTTCCCAAAGTGATCTAAAGTTCTGGGGTTTGGGTCCCCTCTTTAATACACCAATTCTCTTTGTTCTCTGAAGGCACAGAGGCCTTTGCCTAGTCCAAACCAGTTCTGGTCAGTCCTGGAGCACTTTGTTGACAAGACTCCTTCTTTCCTTTCACAGAGTAGGCCAGGGACATCAGACCCACCACAGGAGGTGGAGCCAGCATTGTGGATGGAAGGCACAGCCCTATTCAGGTCCCAGGTGCAACTCCTCCCACCTATCTCCATGCAGATCTCTCTATTCAGCCCTGTGCTGACTCACCCTGTCTCCTGGAGTCCCCCAGCCCCTGTCACTCACAAACCCAGACAAGGAATACACAACCTAGCAGAGGCAGACTTGGATGGTTAGGCAAGAAAATACCTACTTTCTAAAAGTGGTATTTTCAAACACAGAATGTTAAAACCAACTTCACTAAAAGATGTATTTTATCATTCTGAGTTCAGGCATACTAAATTCGTTTTTCTACCATGTTCCCTGGGTCAGTTAGGATTATAAGCTGTAATAATCAAACTGCCCATTCTGGCCTATGGAGAACAGGTAGCCTTGCAATAGAGAAAAACGAAAATGGCTGTAATTCACTATTAGGACATGCCACACACACCAGGGCATGTCCTACTTTATCCTTACAATGCACCCTGCCCTTGGGCCTACCATAGGGTGACTAATATGCAGAAAAGGGAAGGTTTAGGGATTGGCAAGTGGGTGCACTTGCCCAGTCAACATGGCAGTACCAGACTGCACACAGGCTCTGCAATGGCAGACATGAGACACACTTTTACAGGCTGCTTCTGTGGGTGGCACAACCAGTGCTGCAAGCCCACCAGCAGCATTTGGTTTACAAGCCCTGGGCACACTCAGTGCACTGTACTAGGGTCTGACAAGTAAGCCAAACCAACCAATCATGGAATCACTAATCCATGCATCAATTTACCATAGGGAGCACTTGCACTTTGGCACTGAATAGCAGTGGCACAGTGCCCAAAGCATCTATAACCAGCAAAAACACATGAGGCAACAGCAAAAAATGGAAGGGAGACCCACGCCAACAGTGCCAGGTCTAACAAATGGGATGATGAAAGTGCCAGTGCATTTGTAAAATTAAGAAATGCTTTGTGTGAGGCACCTGCCTTGGGCATGCCTGACTATACAAAAGAATTTACATTATTTTGCTATGAAAGAGAAAGTTGTGCACTTTCAGTCTTAACACAAAGACATGGACTGGACAGACGTCCTATAGCATATTTTTCTGCTACATTAGACCCAGTGGCTGCAGCATTGCCAGGCTGCTTAAAAGCAGTAGCTGCTACCTGTATGAGCATTGAACAAAGTGAGTCAATAGTAATGGGACACCCTGTTAAAGTGTTCGTCCCACATGCAGTTGTGATTTTGTTGACAAGAACCAGAACCCAGCATCTTACCCCTAGTCGGATGACAAAATATGAGCGAATAATTCTAGGAGCTGAGAATGTGACCATAGCTAGGTGCACAGTTGTAAATCCTGCAACATTGTTACCAGATCCATATTGTGAAGAAGTCAGGGACGACACAGAACATGACTGCTTGGAAGTCACAGAATTGTGTACCAAGCCGCGCCCTGACATACAGGAAATGCCTCTTAAGAACCCAGACAGGGAGCTGTTTGTGGACGGCTCATGCCTAAGGCATGAAGATGGCAAATTGAGTGCAGCTTATGCTGTATGTGAACTTACCGGAATAGTCGAAGCATCTTATTTACCAGGAGTCAAATCTGCACAAGTAGCTGAATTAGTTGCTTTGATTAAAGCCTCCAAAATTGGGAAAAATGTAAAAGTGACCATATTTACTGATAGTCAATATGGTTACGGGGTTGTGCATGATTTTGGCCAACTGTGGATGCAGAGGATTTCATGACTTCTTCAGGATCCCCAATCAAGAATGGGCAGTTTGTAAAAGAATTATTGGAGGCAATACAATCACCAAAAGAATTGGCAGTGGTGAAATGTGCCGCACACCAGTCAAGAGATGACTGGGTGGTAGCCGGTAACAGATATGCAGATCTAATCGCTCAACACTGTGCCAGAAATAGAATGGCAGTAAACAGAAAAGTCGAAAGAATGGGAATCAGCTGCCAACTTATGCTATGTTCAACACCTGAAACATGGAATGATGTGAGACAATTGCAGGATGATGCTGAAGAGAGTGAAAAGGATGTTTGGATGAAAATAGGGTGTACCAGAAGAACAGATGATGATGTGTGGGTTTATTCAGATGGCAGACCAGTCATGCCTGATTGCCTGATTTCACACATGGCCAGAATGTATCATGGAGACACACATGTAGGTGGAGATGCCATAATTAGAATTTTCAGACAAAGTTGGTATAATCCCAGGTTTAGGGCTGCAGCAGAGAGCCTTTGACAGAGGTGCTTAACTTGTCAAATGAATAATCCAGGAAGGAAAACTGTAGTTGGACTGGGAAAAATCGGAAAGGCAGAAGGCCCATTTGTGAGATTGCAGTTAGATTTCATTCAGTTACCACCATGTAAAGGACTGAAATACGTACTTGTCATAGTGTGTCTGTTTTCAAAGTGGGTGGAGGCTTACCCTACCAGGAGGAATGACAGCATAACAGTTGCAAAACTATTATTACGAGAACTCATTCCACGGTTCGGTTTCCCAGTAACTTTGGAATCAGATAGAGGAAGTCACTTCAATAACGATGTAATTCGAATAATCTGTGAAGCATTTAAAATTGAACAAAAATTGCACTGTGCATACCGCCCAGAGGCTTCTGGAGTGGTTGAACAAATAAATGGCACAATAAAATCAAGATTGTCAAAAATGGTTGCATCCACATCGTTAGATTGGTCAGATGCGTTGCCTCTTGTCTTAATGAGACTCAGAAGCATTCCTGATAGAAATACAGGATTGAGTCCACATGAAATGATCATGGGAAGAGCAATGAGACAAGCCCATGTACCTGGCAATAAACTGCTGAACATCACTGATGATATGGTTCTAGATTATTGCAAAGCATTGGCTGACCTAGTGTGTTCTGTCTCTCACCAGGTTGGAGAAGACGCAGTTTCCAGGCAGCCTGAACAAGAGCATGATCTGAACCCCGGAGATTGGGTGGTAGTGAAGCATCACACCAGAGAAACGTGTCTATCACCCAGGTGGGGCAAACCTTGTCAGGTTATATTGGTTACAAAAACAGCAGTGAAATGTGCAGGTTTACCTAATTGGATTCATGTAAGCCATACCAAAAGGGTGCCAGCTCCTGAAGAGAGAGGTCCTCAGTCAGCATCAATAGCTGAAGAAGCATAAGGTTGTACAGCTGAAGAATCTCAAGTGGTAGATTCAGAAGTAGCTGAAGAAGAACAACCGAGCACAAGTCAGGACTGGATACCAGTGGTTGATATACCTGATGTCTTTATCAAAACAAGGAGCAGAGCTAGATTAGAGGAAATTAGAGAGGACCAGATAGGTGAAGAAGAACAAGCTCAGGATAGGGAGATTGAAACTATAAAAGAACCTGAGCAGGCCCAGATAGGGAAAGGAAATTGGGCTCAAACTAACAACAAAACAACAGGGTTTGAGCAGGGACAGACAGGTTCAGAAGAACGCGGTCAGGCTGCAGAAGTACAGAGTGCAATAAGCCCTGATCAGACCCAGTTAGGACAAGGAAATCACGTTCAGGAAGAAGAAAAGCAAGAACACATCGAACCTGAAAATGTCAAGACTGAAAACGTCAATCCTGAACAGGGCCAGTTAGCAGAAACTCACATTCAGGCAAATGAAGAACCAACAATAAGACCTGAACAAGAGCAGATAGAGAGGGAAACTGAAAACAAAGTCAAACAAATTGTGCCACATATTAATGTGAATAAAGGAGTATTTGGAAAAGACTCAGAAGGTGAAGGTACAGTGCAAACCAAGAAAGTCAGAAAGGGTGATCATTGGCCTAGTGTTATTACAAGAGTAAAATATCATATAGTAACACGAAGTGAAGACCCAGAACAAGTAAGTGAAGTAACAAGCTTATCTGGACAAACAAGTGGGACTGAAAAACGAAAAAGCAAAAGATTGAAAATCGTGAACAATAAGTTTAAAGGTCTTGATTGGACTTATATAATTATCGAAGACTGTGAAAGTTCAGAGAATAGTGAAAGTGGTGACGAAGGAACAAGTGCAGAACTGACTTATGAAAAAGAAGTGAAACCACCTTGATAACGTTAAAGTTTTGAAGGAAAAAGAAAGAAGAGAAATCTTCTTGGACAAAAATGGCTGACGACAGAGTTTCTGGGAGACCGAAACGGAAATGTTGTAAAAGATGCTGTGCTATATGCATATGTAGTTTGGTAGTGGTGCTTATAGTGTGGTTAGTTGTGATTGTAGCAATTCCTTACCTTATGATAATGGACAAAAAGAATAACACCGATACCAAGGGAAGGATAGATAACATGAAAAGTGACAGAGTAGAAATAGAAGCAGAAGATGAACCAGATTTTCATCATGTTGTAACAGATAACGATACTAGCTTAAATGTCTTTACTAAATTATTGTTTCAGTACGTAGATACAATGGATGTTAGTTATTGTTATGTCTGTATGAAGTTACCTGAATCAGTAGCAGAAGGTCTAACCTATCATCATTTGCCTTTAACTTATGGTATATCATGTAGTGTACTAACTAGTTTATTTTATAGAACAGGGAAACTTCAGTATTACTATTCAAATATAGATGTGATATTTTCAGAGGTTCCTATTCGAAAGAATCTGAACCCAGTGCTTAGTAGTCAAGATGCACAATTTATGGGAGAATTTTTCTTAACGATGAAGTCAATAGACATAACACATGCACATAGAAGCAATCTAACCTGTTCATTACGTGAAGAAGAGAAGATATTTTTAAACTTAGTTGAAAATAGAAGACAGAATTTTCAAAAGAAAGCATCTGAGCATAAAGCTCACTTTCCACCCTGGGCTGAGAAAGAGGGTATTTATACACCTGGCAGGGCTCAAGCTGCTATGGCTCTAGATTTTGAGAAGACCAGGAAAATTTGTCTTCATAGGTTAATGACTGAATATAACAATGTTTTTATTGGCACCAGTGAATGTGAACACAATTTCTTAATTCTTGGAGGTTGGGGACTAAAAGGAGGAACGGATTCAGTTTTTCCTGGAATATATTATGTGTGTGGGAATGAGGCTTATTTTAGGCTTCCTGCACAGTGGTATGGAAGTTGTTATTTTGGAATAGTTTTTCCAAAAATATACCACATTAAAAGGAACACTGGGAGCAATGAAAATAATAGTAGACTAACACGTAGAAAGAGAGCTAGTTTTTCGGAAATCGTAGGTGATATATTCGGTGCATTGATACCTTCAGTGGGAGTAATTCTGAACTCAAGGAGAATATGTAAATTGTCTACAGTGGTTGATCGTTTATCAACGGATACTGCTGGAGGGTTTCTAATGATTAATGCTGAGATGGTTGCAATTAGATCTATGGTTATGCAAAATCGACGTGCTCCTGATATATTATTAGCAAAAGAGGGCGGAGTCTGTAAAATGTTGAAAACGAAACATTGTTGCACGTATATTCCGGTCAAAAGTACAGAAATCGGTACATATGTAAAGAATATTACTAAACTTGAGAAGGAACTGAAACCACTGGAAGTTGATAGAGTATGGGAAAGATTGACAAATAGCATTACGTCAATTGGTACCTGGTTTACTAATGTAGGGAAAGGACTTATAGGTCAAATAATAGTACCATTAGTAGGAATAGCAATAACAATATTGTCAATAATGATATGGTGCAAATGTTGCAAAAAGAAGGAAACATATAAGGTGACAGGAAGAGGCAAGAAAAGAAAATTTGAAGAGATTGAATTAGAAGACCTGAGAAGTGAAATTTACAAGCAACTGAAGGGAAAAGATAAAAATGGACAGTGTAAAAATGAAAATGTGACTGGAATATGCTAAAGTTTGCATCTGGTTGTAGGTAGTTTTGATGGCTCAGAAACGCCATCAGAGAGGGGATTGATGGAGCAAGGACTCACAATGAGACTTGCTCGGAAGCAATCCTCTCACAGTAATAATTAATTTGTACTTAAAACTTTGTAATGTCTTTATTAATAATGTGCAACACAACATTTTTATCTAGGAGATGCTTGTCTATGTGTTTTCCACTAATAAGTAATCCCTGTCTAATCCAAAATGGCCGCTAAAACGCAGGAATTCTACTGCACATGTGTCAACCATGTCACGTGGTATGACGTCTTTCTTTGCTTGGGGGGAATCTTTTGCTTCTGCGCAGTGTGTGCTAAAATGGCTTCTTAATGTTCTCACATGCTAAAGCTTTCGTATTGCTGCCATTAATAATGTGGTATTCTAAAGCTATTAATGCGGATAGACATTTATAAATAAACGGGATTAGTGTAGAAGTAGGAGGTATACAGTGAAAGCATTTATTTTTTGATTTTAATATGTTTCTTCTTTGACTTTCTATTAGTTTGTATTTTGGGCCTGGGTTGGCTAAACAGCAGCTCGAGAGCCATGTGACCTGAGCATGCGCTCTGAAAACTAACAAAGCAAAGCGATGAAGTCAACTTGGAGGATGTCCAAGGACATGACCTGCTGATCACCTTCAGAGTTCAACTAAAATGTCCTATGAAATGATACATTTTGTATATATTTTGTATTAACATCGGTGTGAAGCGGGTGGGAAATAAAGAAAATGTATTAATTGAGAGGGGCGGGATTCTAAAACAATGGGCTTAAGAAAATTGAACTAAATTGACATGGTGTGAGGATCAACCCCCAGTCACTGTCCAATCAGAATTAGTGGGCCCATAATTTTGAAACATTAATGGGAGGTACATGGGCGTAGAAGGGTATAATAGATATAGATATAGAATTAGCTAATTAGTTAGCTTAGAGCTCAGATGCTGCCACAGAGGGAACAGAGCAGACTGAATCGCTGTCCGAAGAGGTCGTGAGGTGGGGGCGGCGAACTGCACTAGAGGGAGACGCGGAAGAAACTACGAGGACGAACGAAGTGTCAGAGAGGGGAACGAAGCAGGCGTCGTTAGTAGAGAGGTCATCTATCTTGTCCTGAACCTGGTCCGGAGGTCTTGGTCTTCATCCTTTCTTGGGGACCCTCTTTCCAACTCCTTGGCCAAGGGGTTTGGTTTTCACACCTTTAGGTAACTATAAATGCATAATCTTTAGTTTGTACTGTTGTCTCTATCTTCTCCTTTCTGAGGGACCGTCATTTGTGATTAATAGGTGACTAAACAGTGTACTTCCTCCTTGTTATGCGATAAAGTACCATGTGGCTTGTATTTTACTCTGCTAAATAATTTAGATAAACATTTTAAAACTTCCTGAGTCAGTGGTTATTTCAGGTGTAAAATGAAATTATGTTTTGTATGATCTCATATCAACCCCAGTTATCAATGGTCCATTGGAAAGTCATTACTCTTCAATCAGAAAAGGTAATTGGTAGCAGGGATTTTGATAAAGAGTACAACTGACTCCCACCAGCGGTGATTGCTAGTTAGTGTGAATGAATGGGCCCAGGTGAGTATTTAGTGTATGAATGCTTGTTGCTATTAACCCGCTGGATCACCAATCCCCATCTCTGGGCCAGGCCTCCACATAGAGAAGTCATGACTGCCCCCACTTCAGGTCTATATTGCTAGTTTCCTGCCTGGGAGCTGTGTGCCCTTGACCTGCTACAAATGTGTTGCATTCCAACATGCCTTACAGTTGGAAGATGGCTTGCGACTCCTTTTGCTATAACCTTTTTTGTGAAGCTTAGTCTACTGCATAGGTTGCACTGCCTCATGTGAGGGAAGCTTGCACCACTGCTGCCAGGACTATTCTGGGTAAGTCATTACTAAGGGTAGGTTTTGCTTTTTGGCCCATCAAATATTAAACACAGAGGTACCGAATATACTACCACTCATCAAAATAATAATCCGCTTAGCAAGTCTAGCCCAAAAGTAGAATCAGAAATCTGGTAGGGCTCAGCCACCTTTAGTTAGGGGTAGTTTAATAAATCTTAAAACCTTCTTGGTGTTTGGGCTCCCGAAGTAAAGCCTGGTATTTATTGCACTGTCAAGCCACTGGAAAAATGACACACGTATGTATTACAAGACAGAAGGATAGAGGCATTAAATATTTGGTATAATAGCCATTTTAACCAGGGAAAGATGGCAGCCGGCTGATCGGGCTGTCAGGGTGCCCACCAATAAATTCCTACTAGCTTCCCTCGCTCTTGTGATTATTGATAACAGTTAGAGTAACAGTGTCTTTTGAGTTAATATTATTCCACAGAGGGAGGTGTTGTTTCTGGTAGTCCAGGGGGGTGACTTATGTTGCTAAATTACTCTGTGGGAGGTGATCCGTGCTCATGAGACCCCTAACCTGTTGTTGTGCATTGTGGAGGAACTGGCCTCTCTGCAAGTAAACGCCACATTCTCCGCTACTGATCTGCAGGGTCACCCCAACAAGATCTCTTACACATATATCCTATAATCAGTAAAATTGTGGCTATTACAATCATGGAGCTAGGTACAAGCTCTGAGGTACTTACCTGAACAATCTTGATCTCTAATGAAATACCTCATGTATGCAGCTGCCGTCTCTGGCAATGGTATGTTCCTGCCTTATGGTGACTTTCCTTGGTCGGAAAAACTTGGAAAAAGGGTCCAAATTTACGCATCCCACTTTCACTGAACTTATCAAAAAAGAAGTCCACGCAGAGAATAAAGGAAGGAGAAGGCCTCATCCCCTAGTGACACACAATCAAAATCTATAGCCTTGGTCCAGACCAGATCAGTCTCTCTTTTGGAAAGAGACTTGCAGCCAGCTATAAAAACAATATTTTGAAAGCCTGTTGTGATGGCTCCTTTGATCCTTTACAGTGCTCCATGATCTGCATGTTACATTTCATTGAGGAGTCCTTTAGGGGATACCCGTTGTCACAAATAAACAAGAACACAGAAAAAAAGTTACACTTTTTGCAACATGTGAGTTGGGACCTTGAGGGAACCTTGCTGCTGGTTTAAGGACCATCAAAAAGTTAAGATCTTTTCGTTACAGGTACAGAAAAGTAGACAAAGAAAAGGAACATTAGGCTAAGATAAGAGATGATGAAAGAAATTTGCTTTGACTGTTCAATGAAAAACAGTATGGCTTCACCACTTCTGATACCAATTTCTTCTTCCAAGGACGAGCTCCAGGGTCATTAGTGGCAACACCCTCAGCAGTGTTTCTAAGGTATTTGTCTACTTTGCCTACTGGGGTTCCTGGCTTCTGTGGCCTGTGATGCCTTAAAGCTAAGAAGGCCCTGAACAAGAGGAAATCTGCTTAAGTATGGGCCCTGAATATCCATTCAAACTTCTAAAACACTTTCACCAGCAGATTTCAAACACTCCTCTCAGTCTCAATCCAAAGGTTCCTGCACATCACACATACTGACAAACTAGCCCAATCCCAGCATTCTCTCCTCCGCCATACCAATGCTAAAGTAATCCCATTGTTATCCATTATGCATGACACATTTACACTGCGCTGCCCCATTTATAGCTAACAGGGAACTCTCACCTCTCTAGTAGAGACTCCACCATTTGACCTAGCAGAACATGCATGCAACAACTCATCTATCTATTCATTCTTTAAGGTGCTACAATCATCACACAAAGGGAGTTTGAGGGATTGACATTCCTTCAGAATGCTCACAGGCAACAATCAATCAACAGCCAAACTCAACCAGAATATAAGACAGCTCGCCCAGAGATAGTCAAAGAGGGCAATTGTCCAGGGTCTCCACCTTCCAATGGGCCACATGATAAAGTGAACATTCTGTCTATGTGACCTGCACCCATTCTATTTCTCCATCTAAGCCCCTCCCCGTAAATGCTTACCTCTACCTTTCACTTTGTTTCCCACATCCTAAAGTCATTTTAAGAATTTTTGGGGTCCCAGGCAAGACATATTTGAACTTTTTTTGTGTGACCCTGATTTTGAAAGTTTACACATTTAGCACTGTTCAAAATCATGCTGGCTTAAATTAGCAGGAAATGGGCAATAAAATTCAAAGATTTTCTTTACAAGGGACACGAAAATGCGTCTTTACCGTGGCCCCCAAAATCCTTAAGAAGACACTGAGATCACTTCACTCATAAGTTGTAAGTCTCCCCTCCAGGCTGGACGAGCACCCTGTGACCTGCTTGACAATTACTAGTTGCATATTTTTCATTGATTTTATCTCATCAAGAATCTCACATAAGACCCCTTGCAAAACAACAGGAAAATCAGTTACTTTCGGACCTTCACAACTGATGTGGTATTTCCCCTATGATTCAAATGTGTTAGTTTCACTGTCGTAGTCAAAGTCTCATCCTTGTGGGTGATCTGAATATCTAATTTTGTTTGCCCTGGTGTAGTGTGAGAGCTTAAGGGCGCAGGGGATGTCGACTCCAGTCCGTACTCCGAGCCCGGCGCTGATGTATTACTCAGGACACTTGGCGTATTGTGAAAAGGGGGGAAGAACTCCATAGCCCTGCTGCTCATATGTGTCTCAGTTAGCTTTTGCAACCCATCGCGCCCCATTGGGCACTTATTGGGGCCAGTGGATGGAGGACCTCCTCATCTCTCATGAAGTTTTGGATCAACCTCTCTGTTTTTAGTTGCCTCATCCTCTACGTCCCCCATGGTAGGCCGCTCCTCTCCGACTAATGCTGCATTTTGCACCTTGCCAAATTGTGGGCTGCTAGTCTTTCTGGTGTCTGGCCCAGCCATTTGGTATCCTGTGATCTCTGGTTGCTGAGCAGCAGAGTCTCGTACTGCCAGCTCATAGACTGTCACCTCAGACCCTAACCAGCTAGCCAGCAGCATATCGTGAGAATTCTCTTCAGCTTTCGCCTTAATGCTGCTTGTTTGGTTCATACTGGAGTCTCTCAAGCCACCCCCACCCATCATGCACCATCACCTGTGGGGGTCATGTTGTTTGCTTTAATGCCTCCTTTAAATGATTTTAATGGCATACTCTTCATCAAATTCCCACAATGGCAAGAATCGCAGGCGAGACACCTCCCCTGTCGAACAAATACCCTGCTTACGTCTGTGAGTTCTGAAACTCTAAGAGCGTACTCCGTCTTTGGGGAGAAGGGTGCCATGGATGATAAACTTCATTGCAGGGGGAAGCAATCAGATGAACTGTCTCAAGAGCCTGATACTCCGTAAGTCGAGATCCGCCAAATCTTGCAGTGTCACGTCACCAGCCTTCAGTCTTAAGAACTTCTGCTATACGCACTGACTTCTGCAGGATGCTGGTCTCCAGAACTTGCCACAGCCCTGTTCCTATGAACGGGCTAGTGAATCAACAAATCCACGGCCTGAGTACGCTTCAGGGCTGTTTCATGGCGACTGTATCTCTCGCTCGTCTTGAATGGCGGCGTCAGGGTGGGGCAAGAGAAGCGGCGTGTGGCGTACTCACAAGCAGTTGATAAAATGGAGGAGATGGAGCAGCGTATCTTGGATTGTGAGGATAAACTGACCCTGGCCTCCAGGACAATACAGCACATCGAGAAACAGCTAGGGGCATTAAGGGTCAAGCATGAGGAGTTAGAAAATCACTCCTGAAGGTCTAATCTTAGAATCATAGGTATTCCAGAACCTAAGAAGGAAGCTGAGTGCCCAATCACAAATGTGAATAAATTGATTAAGAAATACGTCCTCCCTGACTACTCACAGGACTAAACAATTGTGCATGCGCATGCCTGCTCAAGCTCTGACCAACTCTAAATATCCTCGCACATTAATAATACATTTTGCTGACTTTCGTGTCAAAGAAAAGGTTCTAAGAAAGGTAATTAAGGAGAAAGCAATTGATGTGAACGATGAGTGTTCAATCCGAGTTTTCTCGGACATGACTGTGGAATCTGCCCGAAGGAGGAATGACTTTAAGGCTCTGCTCCCAGCGTTTCACGAGGCGGAGGTGCAGGCTACTATCATTCAACAGGCCATGATGAAGGTTCTGCATAAAGGACGGGTCAGTCTATTTTCCACTGTTGATGAAGCACAAAAGCTCCTGAAGGAGATATCAGAGAGTGCATAGACTTACCAGACCGCATATTAAAACGTAAATCCAAACTCTTTTTTTTCCCAGGAGTGGCAGCTTGGGTGGTGAGGGATCTAGGAAGCATGGCACAAAACCATGGTGCCAGATGTGCTAAAGTTGTATCTCAGGGGTCACTGCAGGGGGGCCCTAGAGGTGTGGAGGTGGCACTGGGGTTGTTTATTGTAAAAAAATTGATGGTTTTATGGTTCAGTTTGATGCTTTGTTACAGAAGTGGTAAAATCTCTTTGTATTGCACGGTGAGAATGTCCGGATTTTTGAGGGTGAGCTCTTGTAATATAAATGGACTAGGCAATAAAGGAAAGTATATGGCTGCAGTTAGTTGGTTAAAATGTAAAGCCTGAGAGTTATCTTTTGGAAAGAAACCCACTTGAGATCAAATATTCCTAAGCTGTCCATTTCCCCATGGTTTTCCCATGCTTTTTTTCATCAGCAGGGGTGTTATGTAGGGAGCAGCTCATTTCTTTTCTAGATCCTTTAATTGGGTAATTGAGAGCATTAGCAGGGATACCCAGGGATGATGGTTTAGGGTGGTTGCGCGTTTAGATTCCCAGCGCATTAATTTTAATAACTATTACGGCCCAATAGTGGATAAGATGCACCCTTTTAAATACATTTATCAGCTTTGATGGATGCAAGGGGGCTAATCATTTTGGGGAGCAATTTTAATCTGCTCTAGAACCCCCGGTTTGATGTCTTGCATAGGCATAAGAAACAACTAAAATATAAATCTGCTTCTACGGTGGTTCGACTTAAGGAAAATTATGGCTTGTAAGATCCATGACGCACTGTGAATCCTGATGCTAGACTTTTTACTTGCTATTCTAAAAGATTTAAGTCTGCATATCTGATAGATTTTTCTTAATTTGATCACAGTTTAACAGCTTTGTCTCACAAAGTATAGGAAATCGCTTCTAGGACCATTCTGTGGTTTCAGAAATCAGAAATTATGTTGTTTAATGCTTCCATTGAGGATCTTCTTATTGAACTTAGAGAGCAGTGGGAGCCCACTCATCCTATTAGTATCTCGGTGTCTTCATCACCTTCAACATTCTTAATCTGTACAAAATACATTATTATGGAATGCTCAGAAAAGTTAAGAGAATGTTGGAACCCTGGTGGTGTTTGCCCCTGTCCTTTATAGGCCGAGACCCCCTAGTTAAAATGTCGATTCAGCTTCTTTTTTTGTTTTTGTTTTCTAATGTACCTATTCGACTTAGTAAAATGTTTTTTTAAGGAATACAGTCTAATTAGGAGATTAAATGGAAACAACAGTGCCCACGTATTGATTTGTTGGCCCGATATTTTTCAATACTATCAGGCAGCCTTTGTCGATTATCATGCATGTTTATATTCTCATCCATTCTCATCGGATACATTTTTTTAAGATTGATGGTGCAGGTGCTAGGGTTACAGCTCTCGTTTTTTCGGAAATACTGGAAATGCCCCAAGAAAACAAGATGCAAAATACAAAAAGCAAAAATTCTGCGTAAAAATGAATTAGGGTGAACAAAATAAGATTCTTTTATGGTCATCCTTATTTCTCTTTACAGGATTGTGATAGGTTGGGCTTGTGGATCCCTCAATCCCCAATTGCACTTTGGAATAGATTGCGGTTCGACAAGTTATCTGATTTTAGTATCAATGGTAGAGGGAAGACCTGGCAGCAGTTAGATCAGTTAATCTATGAGAACCCACTCCTATGGTTTAGTTATGCCAACATTTCCAGATGCTTGCGGAATCCCAATCCCGATTTTGATCCATTCACTGTGAACTTTATGAAACTCATTTATAAACACAATATGATCGGGGTTGGAAGTTGGTACAAAATGTTGAATTCACAACGTCAGCAGTGCTATATTTTCAAGTGTCTTCAAAAAGTGGTATCAGTTACTGGATGTG
Source organism: Calotriton arnoldi (assembly GCA_963921515.1). Classification (NCBI taxonomy): domain Eukaryota; kingdom Metazoa; phylum Chordata; class Amphibia; order Caudata; family Salamandridae; genus Calotriton; species Calotriton arnoldi. The sequence goes on along the minus strand of CAWUFW010000073.1, from coordinate 5,793,618 downwards.
CTATTTCTCAAAAGCAGTGGGCAGATATTTCTGTGTTTAGATATAAACTGTTTAGGGCCGCCAATTTTAAACTAATACATTTTTTGGCTAGATTGGCTCTTTATTATACTCCCCAATTTCTAAATAAATGCATTCCTAATGTTCCAAATATTTTCTTTAGATGTACTACAATGTCACAGGGAGATTGGGCACATATGTTTTTTCACTTGTCCGGCCGTGTATTTGTTTTGGCACCAGATATTTTCTTTTTATCTCTAAGATTATCTAAAAGGGTAGAGCCAAACTTATTAGTAGCCCTTTTTAGGGTAATGACTGGCAATGAAGCTTTCATGCAATTAGAACAGAAGTTCATTTTTATGGCAGCTTTGATTTTAGATCACTCATTTTACAGTACTGGAAATCTTCTAGATGCCCATCTTTTGGCCAATGGCAAACCAAAATTATCAGGATATGACAGCTAGAATAAATGTAGGCCAAGAGAATTAAGCAAAGAGATAAATTTGAGCCGTTGTGGGGCTATTTCCCACTGTTTAGAGTGGGGGATAATGATATTTAACCACAACCAGAAATATGTATTTTTTTGTATTGAGATTCTATCTCTGGTTGCTGCTTCGAGCGATTTATGTTTATGTATTGCTCTTTTGCATTCTTTAAGCATTTTTACACATTGTATATTGCACTTTGTCTGAATGTTTTATGCAGTTCACATTACATTTTGATTACATTTTGATTATGTGGTTAAAGCTTTCCCTGCTTATTTGAGCAGGTTGAAATTGTGCTTTTAACAGTTCTGTAGCTTTATTGCACTTGTTCACTTTGCACTTTAAATATGTAGGACTATTAAGGATGTCACTTTGCACTTTAAAAAAGCTTGTAGATAGTGTTCTCTAACTGCAGTGGGGCAAGACTTTCGAGAGTATAGTAGTTTTTATGACTGTTGTTATTTCTGATAACTAGCTAACCTGTTATTTTGGGAAAATATATAGCTTGCTTTGTACCACTCATTGTGATAAATATGTTATTATACTGTCAATCTACCACCTATTAAAATATTTTGAAAAAAAGTGTAAGTCTCCCAAAATAACACAAAAATGTGAAACTGTTTTGGTGTGCTACTGGCACATCCAATAATGATCATGCTATGGGTAGGGAAAAGACATTCTATCCAAAAGTTCCTTCGAATAACAGGAAGCTGGATCAAGTATCTCCAGTCCCCGGCTCCCATCACAAGGGACAAGATGGACCTTCTGTGACAAAAACTGAAACAGCTCTGCATACAGAAAAGAGGGGCTATGTGCTCCTACAAACCCATATTATGTTGAGATATACCTGAGAGGCACTTGTCTACTACAGCCTTACAGGACTGCGAAGCAGTGCTCAGATTGTATCCAGGCGCTTGCAAGCATTTATTGAGAATTGTTGAGAGTCTGACCCGACATTAAAAATAAACGTGCCCATTAATCGTGTCATTCATAAGGGTCACTCTGTTTTTAGCATTTGTTTAAGCCTTCGCCTCGAATGATAATCATAGAGGAGACACAAGAACAAGAGTTGAGCCAAAGTTTCCTCTGTCTCGGGGCAGTTGCAACATTTGTTACTTATGAGCATCAGGCAATATTTATTCTAGGTTTGCAGCAGGAGTATTCCCAATCAAAATTCAGCACATAAAGTTTTGGGCTGATACAAGCCAAATGAGGTTAGATACAATGTGACTTAATTTTGCTTCCAAGTACACTTGCACAAAAACATCACTACATGATTAAGAGATGTTCGCAGAGCTTAAGGGCTATATTCCCCTTGACCATGGGAACTGTTTCTTTTGCATTATTTTGGGGTTTTCCCATAAATCTCCAAGGCCATGGTTATTATATAATGTTATGATATGTTTAGAACATTTAACAGAGCGCATCTACACCAACAGTTTCTTGGCACTGAGAAATAGGATAACATTTCTGGAGCAGTAAAAGGCCAAATGCAAATATTCACAGATATTCTGACCAGTAAGGTGTTGACAAATATAATTAAAGCTAGGAGGCATAGGCCTTAGTAAAAAGCCAGGTCTTTAAAGTTTTCTGAATGGTAAACGTTTCCTCTTGGTTCTAAAAGAAAGCCAAAGAGGATTCCATTAAAATCTACAAACTGAGAAAGAATGCACCCCACCCCCAACCCCTCCAAATTACATTTGACTATTCTTGGAACTGGCAGAAAATGCGTTGACTATTCTTGGAACTGACAGAAAATGTGCAGAGGAGAAACTTAGCATAAGTGTTGTAATGTATATCTTGAAGCGCCTAGAAATAAATGTGGGAGCATGGCAGGTAAAACATAGATATTTAAAAGCACTCTATATTTCACAGATTTTCAGAGAAGATATTTAAGCAATGGAGTCATGTGTGCACATTTTGGTGCATTACAATGAAGTGCGTTGTGGGGTTTTGAACAACTGGAAGCTGTGGAGTTTCAAGGAAAGATTACTGTCAATCACCATCCCAGGCTTCCAGCAGATGGTGAAGGAGTGGGCAAAGAACCTATCTCATGGGGCCAGCAGACGACACTCCATACATCTGATTTGCTATTAAAGACCACAGCCTTGTTTTTATCAGCATTTAGTTTTAATCAGTTGTTTCCCATCCAGTTCCAAAAAAAACCACATCAATTTCTGGAATGCCAGTTGAGAGGGGAGATGGTCGTCAGCATGAAATAGTTTGCAACCCTAGGCAGCCAAATCCTTGATCAGCAGTTGTACATAGATGTTAAACAAGTATGGGGAAAAGGACGAGCCCTGAGGAACCCCACATTCAACCTGACATCTCTCTGCTGCAAAATTAGATAATTGAACTAACTGAGTAGGATTAGTTGGAAAGGATTGCAGCCAACAATAATGTAAGAATGGTCCAGCCATTTCTATAACTTCCATTATTTTTTGTCGAAAAGGCAGCAGTTCCCCATTGGCCCAGATTTTCATCACAAATTGAACTTTGGTCGAAGCTTGGCCACATGACTAAAGCATCTTCTGACCTCTCCAGATGCATCCCCAGAGCAGTCTACATAAGTTGTTTTCACTCACTATCAACATAGCACAGTTGTGTGACCCCACACATTTGACTCATAAAAGATGTGGCCACCTACTTGGGCTTTAAACACAGCATGCAATCTATGTGGACAAGCCCCTCAGCGCCTCACAAATGGGTAGCAAGCAGTATACAAATGCTATAATGCAATAGAATTGAGGGAGCAATTGCTCTTCCTCCACACCAACGACTAAAACTCAGTGTGCTCCCTGATTTGATAGCATCAGGCTGCTTTTATCAATCTGACTACTTCCTTTATACTTTAGATATCAAATGGGAATGGATCACTTGACCTGAGTAACCAGGGTTTTGCAAAATTCGTGCAGTGTACCGATAAAAACCCTCATTCACGTACAAAAGTCGGAAAAACTGTATATCTTGATTCTCCGCCTTGCTCTTAAAAACGTGACAGCATCATCATAGGGTTAGTTTTTGTATGCTTCCTCCATACGGAGGCGAACCACTGGTTATTGCAGTAGTGATCAAAGAAAGGTGGAAGTGTTTTTAGTGGAGTGAATCTCAAGAGGTGATGTTAAAAACTCGTAGACCCAGATTTGTTCATTTAATCAGTCTGGGTTCGAGATGTATTAAAATCTGTGTCGTGCGTGGGAAGACTAGTTAGTGGTCTAACGCACTGTAAGTGTCCATAAAAAAGGTCGACATGTTTCAGCCCTTGTGGTTGCCCATGTGGGTCAAGTGGGCTTTCTTCAGGATCTAAAAAGTAGAAGAAAAACTGGTGGAGACCGTATCTTGTTTGGGTCTCTATGAATCAGGGTGTGTTGACCCGATTCTCATGCGGTCAAATAGTACCTGTTCAAAGTAAAGGAGGAAATAGAAAGAAAAAGATGCGAATGTCACTTTGCGCATTCTCCAAAATGGCGTGCTGTCTTTTCTCAGAAGGAATAATAAAGAAGAAAGTTAAAGCAACTAAAAAATGGCAATTCTTTCTCTCCTGCGTGATATTTTGGCAAACTTTTTAGGCAAAATTTTATTGGCAATATTTCCCTTTTGTCTCCCAAAAGGTGCTCAGTATGAAAATTCATTACCATGTGTTGTCTCCAAGCTCTTGGGCTGTTATGTTAGGATTTTTCGTTATACAACAGACAAGGAGAAGCTTGGGATAGTCTAATAGTTCTGCACCTTATTCTTTGTGTTAGTGCGGACCCCATTGGGGCAATATACCTGTAGTCGCGAGTGTTCCTCAGAGAGAGCGACTTTGTAAACGGTCTGTCTTTATTACTGTTTGTAGACTGATGTGTGTTAAAGAAAAGTTAAGTGAAGTTGTGGCATTCAGAGTAGAAACATTCTTATAAACTAGTTCGCATTTCTAATGGCTAGATATCATGCCCGTATACCGTGCACTGTGGTTAGATAGCTCAAGTGCGCGTGCTGTTTTGAAAAAGCAGGACGCTGGGCGCGTGTCGGCCATTAATTGTTGGTTAGACGTGGTGCTATTGCGGCTTAATCCATACTATGTCAAATAATGTCCACCGCCTATTCTCATCGGACATTTTGATATCTATGAACATTAATCAATCAATCAATCAATCACAGAATTTGTAGAGCGCACTACTTACCCGCGAGGGTCTCAAGGCGCTGGGGAGAGGGAAGGGGGGGGGGATGCTGCTACTGGTCGAACAGCCAGGTCTTGAGTAGCCTCCTGAAGGTCAGCAGGTCTTGGGTCTGTCGTAGGCTTAGTGGAAGGGTGTTCCAGGTCTTGGCGGCGAGGTGTGAGAAGGATCTGCCGCCGGTGGTTGTTCTTCGAATGCGAGGGACGGTGGCGAGGGAGAGGTCGGCGGAGCGGAGCTGGCGGTTGGGGACGTAGAAGAAGAGTCGTCTGTTGAGGTAGGCTGGGCCAGTTTTGTGGAGTGCCTTGTGTGCGTGGATGAGGAGTTTGAAGGTGATCCTCCTGTCGACGGGGAGCCAGTGCAGGTTCCTCAAGTGGGGGGTGATGTGGCTGTGGCATGGTACGTCGAGGATCCAGTCGTGCGGAGGCGTTTTGTATGCGTTGCAGTCGCTTCATGAGCTTGGCCGGGGCTCCCGCGTAGAGGCGTTCCCATAGTCCAGTCTGCTACTGACGAGGGCCTGGGTGACTGTTCTTCTTGTGTCTGTCGGGATCCACCTGTAGATCTTGCGAAGCATGCGGAGGGTGTTGAAGCAGGAGGAGGAGACTGCGTTGACTTTCTTGGCCATGGAGAGCGTTGAGTCGAGGATGACTCCCAGGTTGCGTGCGTGGTCGGTGGGTGCCGGGGCTGCTCCCAGCGTCGTTGGCCACCAGGAGTCGTCCCAGGCTGAGGGGTTGGAGCCGAGGATGAGGACCTCCGTTTTGTCCGTGTTCAGCTTTAGTCGGCTGATCTTCATCCAATCGGCGACGGCCTTCATTCCTTCGTGGAGATTGGCTTTGGCGGCGAGGGGGTCCTTGGTGAGGGAGAGGATCAGTTGAGTGTCGTCGGCGTAGGAGATAATGTTGAGGTCGTGTTGTCTGGCGATGCGTGCGAGCGGGGCCATGTAGATGTTGAACAGTGTTGGGCTGAGGGACGATCCCTGGGGTACGCCGCAGATGATCTCGGAGGCTTCGGATCGGAAAGGTGGGAGGCGGACTCTCTGGGTTCTGCCGTCGAGGAAGGAGGTGGTCCATTCCAGGGCCTTTTCTCGGATTCCTGCGTCGTGGAGGCGTGCGCGTAGAGTGCGGTGGCAGACAGTGTCGAAGGCGGCGGAGAGGTCCAGCAGGATGAGGGCTGCGGTCTCACCATTGTCCAGCAGGATCCTGATGTCGTCGGTGGCGGCGATGAGGGCAGTCTCAGTGCTGTGGTTGCTGCGGAACCCCGATTGGGATGGGTCCAGGATGCTGTTTTCTTCGAGGTATCGGGTTAGCTGTTTGTTGACGATCTTCTCGATGACCTTGGCTGGGAACGGAAGCAGAGAGATGGGCCGGAAGTTCTTGAGGTCTCTCGGGTCCGCCTTGGGTTTTTGAGTAGGGCGTTGATCTCTGCGTGTTTCCAGGTCTCTGGGAAGGTCGCGGTCTCGAAGGAGAGATTGATGATGTTGCACAGGTGGGGTGCGATGGAGCTGCTGGCTTTGTTGAAGATGTGGTGCGGGAAAGGGTCTGACGGGGAGCCGGAGTGTATTGTGCTCATGGTCTTGATGGTGTCCTTGATGTTCACGCTGGTCCAGGCTGGCAGGGGGTCGTGGTCGATGGTGTGTGGCGGGTCTGGTGCATCGATCTTAGTTGGGGCTGTCAGGGTGTTGAAGCTGTCGTGGATGTCGGCGATCTTGCGGTGAAAGAAGGTGGCGAGGGAATCGCACAGGGGTTGCGACGGCGGGATGTCGTTGGTGTTGGAGCTGGGATTGGAGAGTTCCTTCACGATGTTGAAAAGCTCCTTGCTGTTGTGTGCGTTGTTGTCGAGGCGGTCTTTGAAGGAGATTCTCTTGGCGGACCTGATGAGGTGGTGGTGGTTACGGATGGCGTCTTTGTGGGCTGTGTGGCTGTCCGGTGTCTTATCACTGTGCCATTTCTTCTCTAGTTTCTGTCAGGTACGCTTGGAAGCTAGGAGTTCCGAGGTGAACCAGCTGGCTCTTTTGGTGGTGTCGCTGTAGGTGAGCTTTTTCAGCGGGGCGAGGGTGTTGGCACAGTCGTCCATCCATCGTCTGAGGTTGCAGGCAGCGTCGTCGGTGTTGGATGGGTCGGAGGGAGGGCTGAGAGCGAGGGTTGCCTGGAGTTGGTCTTCGGTGACTTTGCTCCAGCAGCGGTGTGGGATCTGTTGGGTGCGTTGGTGTGTGGTGGGTTTCTGGAAGGTGAAATGGATGCAGCGGTGGTCGGTCCAGAGGAGTTCCGTGGTGTGGCTGAAGGAGACGTGGGAGCTTGAGGAGAAGATGGGGTCAAGCGTGTGGCCGGCGGAGTGGGTCGGTGTTGTGACGAGCTGGCTCAGGGCGAGGTTGGCGAGGCTGTCGATCAGGGTGGTGGAGTTGCTGTCGTTGTTGTTCTCCAGGTGAAAGTTCAGGTCTCCGAGGAGGATGTAGTCGGTAGAGGTCAGGGCGTGCGTGCTGATGAAGTCGGCGATGGAGTCGCTGAACTGGGGTCGGGGCCCAGGGGTCTGTAGACAAGGGTGCCTCTAAGGGTGGTGTTGGGGTCCGTGTGGATCTGGAAGTGCATGTGTTCGGCGGTGCTGAGAGTGTCGTCGGTGCTGGTTGAGACCCTGATGGTGTTCTTGTGGACGATGGCGATTCCTCCTCCTACTGCGTTGATGCGGTCTCTGCGGGTGATCTTATAGCCGTCTGGGATGGCTATGGCGATGTCGGGGGCGGAGGAGTCGTTCATCCAGGTCTCTGTCAGGAAGGCGGCGTCTGGTGATGATGTGTCGAGCAGGTCCCAGAGCTCGGCGGGCGTGTTTGCGTGCGGAGCGGGTGTTCAGTAGGATGCACCGGAGGTGGTTGAGGTCCTTCTTGGCGGGCGCCTCGGTGGCTCTGAGGCTGGTGTAGCTGTAGTTCCGGCAGGTGAAGGGACCATGGGTGCGTTTCGGGGCGGCCTTGAAGCAGTTGTGCGTCCGTCCAGGGTTGAGAGCGTGGAGTGTGGTGGCATCGTATCGGCGTCGGTCCTCGAGGCTGGTGCGGGGGGCGCGCGGCCCAGGGGTTCTGGCGCTGGGCGCGGTCCAGTCGCGGACGGGCGCAGACGGGCTTGCCATAGGCGCGCCTTCGGCGCGCCAGCGGCGCGCCCGCTGCGCAGCGGCCACCATATATGGGGAGGTGGGAGGGAGGAGCAGCTGGGAGGCAGGGGGCAGCGAATGGGCAGTCAGGGGGGCGAGGCCGCAGGGGACGCAGCGGTGGGAATGGAGAGAGGCAGCGAGGGGCACAGAAGGCAAAAAGGACCGAGAAAACACAAGAAATACGGGCACAGTACAAATGAGGCAGCGGGGGCACAAAAGGCAAAAGGACCGAGAAAACACAAGAAATACGGGCACAGTACAAATGGGGCAGCGGGGGCACAGAAGGCAAAAAGGACAGAGAAAACACAAGAAATACGGGCACAGTACAAATGGGGCAGCGGGGGCACAGAAGGCAAAAAGGACCGAGAAAACACAAGAAATACGGGCACAGTACAAATGGGGCAGCGGGGGCACAAAAGGCAAAAGGACCGAGAAAACACAAGAAATACGGGCACAGTACAAATGGGGCAGCGGGGGCACAGAAGGCAAAAGGACCGAGAAAACACAAGAAATACGGGCACAGTACAAATGGGGCAGCGGGGGCACAGAAGGCAAAAGGACCGAGAAAACACAAGAAATACGGGCACAGTACAAATGGGGCAGCGGGGGCACAGAAGGCAAAAAGGACCGAGAAAACACAAGAAATACGGGCACAGTACAAATGGGGCAGCGGGGGCACAGAAGGCAAAAAGGACCGAGAAAACACAAGAAATACGGGCACAGTACAAATGGGGCAGCGGGGCACAGAAGGCAAAAAGGACCGAGAAAACACAAGAAATACGGGCACAGTACAAATGGGGCAGCGGGGGCACAGAAGGCAAAAGGACCGAGAAAACACAAGAAATACGGGCACAGTACAAATGGGGCAGCGGGGGCACAGAAGGCAAAAAGGACCGAGAAAACACAAGAAATATGGGCACAGTACAAATGGGGCAGCGGGGGCACAGAAGGCAAAAGGATCGAGAAAACACAAGAAATACGGGCACAGTACAAATGGGGCAGCGGGGGCACAGAAGGCAAAAAGGACCGAGAAAACTCAAGAAATACGGGCACAGTACAAATGGGGCAGCGGGGGCACAGAAGGCAAAAGGACCGAGAAAACACAAGAAATACGGGCACAGTACAAATGGGGCAGCGGGGGCACAGAAGGCAAAAAGGACAGAGAAAACACAAGAAATGCGGGCACCGAGGCCACAAGCGGAGGGGCGAGCTTACCAGCAGCAGCGGGCGGACAGCACAGGCGGAGCTGTGTGGTGGGGAGCGACCTACCTGGCAAGGTCAAGGGTCGCTCTCCTCACCGCGCAGCGGCCCGCCATATATGGGGAGGTGGGAGGGAGGAGCAGCTGGGAGGCAGGGGCAGCGAATGGGCAGTCAGGGGGGCGGGGCCGCAGGGGACGCAGCGGCGGGAATGGAGAGAGGCAGCGAGGGGCACAGAAGGCAAAAAGGACCGAGAAAACACAAGAAATACGGGCACAGTACAAATGAGGCAGCGGGGGCACAGAAGGCAAAAAGGACCGAGAAAACACAAGAAATACGGGCACAGTACAAATGGGGCAGCGGGGGCACAGAAGGCAAAAAGGACCGAGAAAACACAAGAAATACGGGCACAGTACAAATGGGGCAGCGGGGCACAGAAGGCAAAAAGGACCGAGAAAACACAAGAAATACGGGCACAGTACAAATGGGGCAGCGGGGGCACAGAAGGCAAAAGGACCGAGAAAACACAAGAAATACGGGCACAGTACAAATGGGGCAGCGGGGGCACAGAAGGCAAAAAGGACCGAGAAAACACAAGAAATACGGGCACATTACAAATGGGGCAGCGGGGGTGTTGTAATCTATGCCTGTATTTTACATGTTGTGCTACCTGTTATATAGATGGTATCTCCCATCCCAACCACCCCTCCTTTCCCTCCACTATGGTTTCTCCCCTCCTTGGAATGTTGAGAATGAAGCTTACCTTAGAGTGTTGGTGAGCGTCAGTTGTCTGCTGGTGCTTGAGGCTCTGGTATAATAAACTGCTTACTTCTCTCCTTGAGTCTGCTGCTTACATCTTAACAAATTGGCGACGATCGCTGCGTGGGGGCAGCTCCAGATCCTTTCCCTATTTCTTCTGCACCAGCTAAGTTCCGGTTCCTGTTCTTCACGTTAGTTCAACGGTTGCAGTAAATCCGCGGCGGTGAGTGATTTGCCTCCCAACTCCCCTGCGGTTTCGACCAACATTTGGGTGGATAGAAGATTATTCTAGAGATTCAAGCGTGTATACTAGCGTCTGTTATCTGCCACGCTGGGCGCTGCAGGTGACTGGATAATCTTTGAGGAGCCATCGTGTTTCATTACCCTTTCGGGCTAAGCAGCTGACTCTTAGCGGCGTTATAGATTACTGCGCCGGCTGCCGAGCGGCGCCTTCCGCTCAGCTGTTCCTGTCAGGGGTGGTGAAGAGGGCGTATCTGTGTCTATTTCGCTCCCGGCAAGGAATCGCGGGGGCGTTAGTAATTGCGTTTTGTTGTTCTGCCTCAGCTGTTCCGTATGATTTGTTCGCGCCCTGCACCCCCACTCCCAGGGCGTCGAACTTTCCTGTGAGGAATTTTGTCACGCACAGCCATAACTATCGACTACATCACCGGAGCCGCCTCAGCTGTTCCTGTCAAGTGGTTGTTCGCGCCCTGCATCTCCACTCTCTGAGCAACGGACGTTCTGTTGTCAAATTCTTTCACCCGCATTCCTGTGAAGAATTGTTGTCACGCGCAGCTACAGTAATTAGCTTCATTGCTGGATCCTCTACGAGTGTTCCGCTTCAGCTGTTAGGTCTCCCCAGGGTCTCGTCAATTTCAGGGAATTACCATCCTGCCTGAGCCTCGGCGTGTTTCCTGCCAAAGTTCTAGAGTGAAGTGGTCTGCCTCAGTTTCTCTTTTGGATTCCTTCATCGTCGATTGCAGCACTAGTGAGAGAACATTCTCTGCGCAGCGGTGACGTGCTTCTAGTCAGTTTCCTTCACCTCTGCCTTTGGGTTCATTCAGAGGTTACATTACGATCTATTTCCTAATACCATGTATTTTGCCTGCCAGCCTTTTACACCGCTGACAGGCACAGCTTATTCTTGGTGAGGGAATCATTCAAGCTTGTCAGTCTACACGGGAAGCATCGTTTTACCATTTTCTGTTAAATATTCGCTGACAAGCACAGCTCACAAGTCTCCTGAGTTCCTACCTATGCACAAAGTTTACTAATTTGACTTTGATAATGCTCTTTCCAAGCACCAGTATTATTTTTGGGACAATTTACTCCGGTGCAAAAGATAAGTGTGCATTATTGTTAAGCTTTAGTGGTACAGTATTAGCGTCAGCAGTTTTTCATTCTTCTTTCTCTCCATCTGCATTCTACCTTCTCTCTCTCTGTTTCTGTCCTTTCTTCTACTCCGCCTGTTCTCTTCTTTCACCATTATGGCGTCATTTGCAATGTCTCAACCTCCCTCGTTTTTGAATGAGGAAGGGGAACCTCTTATTCCATGGAAGAGATGGGTGAATCTTTTTGAATCTTACCTAATTGCTATTGGGGGAGACAGATTTTCTTCCGTACGCAAACACCATATCCTGTTACACAATTTGGGTAAACATGCTAGAGAAATGTTTGATGATCTCCTGAAATGGTAATTGATGGTGAAAGCGGTAGTGAGGATGCGCACGGGGATCCTCAACATGACATCTATCAAAATACCCTAAAAAAATTGGAAATCCAATTTGGAGAAAAAATTAATGTGGTTCTAGAACGCCACAAATTTTTCTCTAGACCACAAGGGAAGAATGAAAAAGTAGTAAATTATATTGCAGTGTTAAGAGGATTAGCTTCTACTTGTGATTTCGGTACACTAACAGAATCTTTAATCAGGGATCAATTAGTTAGGTGTACTTGTGACAAGAAAATTCAAGAGAAATTGTTAGCTGATGCTCCTGATCTGAAACAGGCGATTGATATTGCTAAAAGCATTGAGCACACTGCGTTTTGTATGAGTGAAATGAAAGACGCTGTTTGCGTCAAACAAGTTAATGAAAAGGATGTACTAAAGGTGTCAACTAAGGATATGAGGAACAAGTTACCGCCCACTGAACAGGCGAAACAAAGTACTGTTATTACTAAATTTAAATGCTTTCGTTGTGGTAATCCCAATCATTTAGCCAACAATGTAAATTGTCCAGCTAGAAATGTTATGTGTAGGAAATGCAACAAACGTGGTCACTTGTCCAAAGTGTGTAATGATTTAAGAAGAAATGTCACGCACATGGTTTATAGTGAAACTGTGCCAGTGCCCAGTGAAGATATAGTATTCCAGGTGGCAGACCCTAAAGAATTATCTCACAGCAACTACCCTAAATGTGAAATTCTCCTTGATGATATTCCTTATGTGATGTTTGCAGACTCATGTTCCCCCTATACCCTTATCAATGAAGCTACATTCATGACCAACTCAGGAAGCAAGGATTACAATATGTTACCCCCTGATGTCAATCCGGGTGGTTACAACCAAGATCCCATTCCCTTAAGGGGCATGCTTGTTATGCAAATCAACTTCAAAGACAGGGTTACTGTAGGGAAAGTGTACATTACAAAGAGTGGGTCAAATTTACTAGGGTGGAAACACCAGAAAGAGCTTGGGATAAAATTGGATCCCAATGCGTCAGAACCTGTGTATTTGGTTAAGAGATCCAGTGTGGGGAAAGAAGTGTGTGAAGAATTTCCAGAGGTATTTTCAGAAAAGTTGGGTTTACTGAAGGGTTTCTCACATAAAATTAAATTGAAGAAACAACACAAACCTACTGTTCACAAATCTAGGTCGGTTCCCTTACTTATAAGAGATCCTCTCAAAAGAGAATTGGAGAGATTAGAAACCTGTGGGGTAATTGAAAGAATAGAAAGCTCGGAGTGGTTGGCTCCCATAGTGGTAGCATCTAAGGAAGGAGGGAAAGGTATCCGCCTATGTGTGGATCTGAGAGACCTTAACTCCAACATTTGGGTGGATAGACACCCTCTTCCCAACATTAATGAGATTCTCAGCGTGATACAAGGTGCCAAGCATTTCAGTGTTTTGGACCTATCCGCAGCATACCACCAGGTAGCTCTCCATCCCGATTCTAAATCCCTCACATCCTTCATCACACCCTTTGGAGCCTACCAATTTAACAGAATGCCATTCGGCCTTGCTTCCGCCGCGGCAGTGTTCCAACGCATAATGCAACACATTTTGAAAGGTTTGGGTAAAGTGCTGTGTTTCCAGGATGACATTCTGATATATGGGGAGTCAGAAGCAGAACACAACAAGATACTCAGAGAAGTTCTAGGCAAACTAAGCAAGGCAGGATTCACCACTCACAGAGACAAATGTAAAATTGGAGTGAAGGCCGTAGTGTATTTGGGCCACACCATCTCTGGGGAAGGAATCAGACCTAAAACCAGCCTAGTGGATTCGGTCAAGCTTGCCCCAGCTCCTACTAACAAGGACGAACTCAGGTCCTTCTTGGGTTTAGTAGAGTACATGTCCAAGTTTGTAGAAAACTTTGCTGGACAGGTGCACTCTCTAAGAGAGCTATTAAATTGATTGGAATTCTCAATGTCAAAGTGACTTCACTTTTATCAAACAAGCCATAATAAAAGCTCCCACGTTAGGAATGTTCGATCCCAGTGCTAAGACCACTTTGACAACGGATGCAAGCATGAAAGGTCTAGGAGCTTCACTCACTCAATTGGTAAATGGCAAAGAGAGAGTGATAGCCTTTGCGTCCAGAACCTTGAAAGAGCCTGAACGTAACTATTCCACAATTGAGAAGGAGGCCCTTGCTTGCTATTGGGCGATAAACCATTTCAAGTTTTTCTTATGGGGAATTCCCTTTATTCTTCGCACAGACCACAAACCTTTACTTCCCATGTTTTCCACAAAAAGCATTGAAAGAGCCACTCCCCGTATCTCTAAATGGGTTTTAGGCTTACAAGGATTCAATTACACTATGTGTTATGTTTCAGGTGACAAGAACGTAATTGCTGATTGTTTATCGAGACTTCCTATTTCCAATGGGGACTCACAAATTAATCCGCCAGATGAAACCATCCTGGCAATTGACATTCCTGCCATTAACAAGGAAGAATGGAAAAAGGGCTACAAGAAGACACAGTACTAAAAGAGTTGAAAAACATCATCTGCAAAGGTTGGCCCAGTACCATTAAAGATCTTCCTGAGAATCTCAAGTCCTACTGGTTGGTGAGAGATGAATTGTCTATAATTGGGGATCAAATCTACAGAGGCAACAGAATTGTTCCACCGACCAACATGCTAGAACGCATCATTGAAGTAGCACATGAGGGACATCCGGGAAGGAGTATGACCAAAAGTAAAATTAGACTAAGTTATTGGTTCCCCAACATGGACTGCATGGTGGAAAGAAAAGTAAAAGATTGCCTAGCCTGTGGATTGTGTGACAAATCCAAAGTCACTCGCAAAGCGCCCCTCATTCCTGTGTCTGTCCCTTCCAAACCCTGGGACAAACTGGGTTTAGACATTATCGGTCCTGTAAACTTACTAAATGTTTCTCAGAGATTCATGTTTGTACTCATTGATTATCATTCACATAGGATCTCTACAAAAATGGTTTCCTCCATCACCACATCATACCTAATTGAATTTTTGAAAGACATATTCTCAAAAGAAGGAATACCCAGTACCCTGGTCACCGATAATGGTGTTCAATTCAAGTCAGACGAAATGAGACTATTCTTATCCAATTTAGCCATCTCACATGTGAAAACGCCTTTGTATTGTCCAAAGGCTAATGGGCTGGTGGAAAGGGCCAATAGAATGATAAAGAACACTATTCAGTTGGCGCTCACATTGCATGAACCCATAGAAGAAGCCCTGAGACGGATGCTATGGTCATATCATTCTACTCCCAATGCCATTTCAGGAGTGTCACCATTTGTGTCTCTTAAAGGGAGGAATCCGGGTTCTAAACTCACTCCAAATTGGCTAAATGGCGGAAGCCCCGTCTGGGTAGATAGGGATGCTGTCATGGAGAAAGTGGGCCAGCACCAAGATAAGTACAAAGCCAAATACGACATGAAGTGGGGAACCACCAGGAAGGATTGGGAGGTTGGCCAATGGGTAATTGTCAAAAGACCCCAGGTAGGCCATTCCAAGGTATCTGCGTTCTCCAAACCTCTAAGAATCCAACGTGTAAACAACAATTCCGTAGTTTTGGAAAATGGTAGCAGTTGGAGCATGGACAACATAGCTCACTGCCCCAAAGTGTGTATTCCAAAACCTAATGGGGAAGAATGTCAGGATGACTCATTCTCCAACATGCAACAGCCCAAGGAAGTCAGGACACGTCAACCACCACGATGGCAAGAGGACTATGAAATGTGATACTTCTCCCTCTTCTATCTATTGAGGGTTCATCTTCACAAGCGTGTATACTGTATTGTTCGCTTCCCTATTCAAAGGGAGGTGTGTTGTAATCTATGCCTGTATTTTACATGTTGTGCTACCTGTTATATAGATGGTATCTCCCATCCCAACCACCCCTCCTTTCCCTCCACTATGGTTTCTCCCTCCTTGGAATGTTGAGAATGAAGCTTACCTTAGAGTGTTGGTGAGCGTCAGTTGTCTGCTGGTGCTTGAGGCTCTGGTATAATAAACAGCTTACTTCTCTCCTTGAGTCTGCTGCTTACATCTTAACAAATTTGAAATGAAAGACGCTGTTTGCGTCAAACAAGTTAATGAAAAGGATGTACTAAAGGTGTCAACTAAGGATATGAGGAACAAGTTACCGCCCACTGAACAGGCGAAACAAAGTACTGTTATTACTAAATTTAAATGCTTTCGTTGTGGTAATCCCAATCATTTAGCCAACAATGTAAATTGTCCAGCTAGAAATGTTATGTGTAGGAAATGCAACAAACGTGGTCACTTGTCCAAAGTGTGTAATGATTTAAGAAGAAATGTCACGCACATGGTTTATAGTGAAACTGTGCCAGTGCCCAGTGAAGATATAGTATTCCAGGTGGCAGACCCTAAAGAATTATCTCACAGCAACTACCCTAAATGTGAAATTCTCCTTGATGATATTCCTTATGTGATGTTTGCAGACTCATGTTCCCCCTATACCCTTATCAATGAAGCTACATTCATGACCAACTCAGGAAGCAAGGATTACAATATGTTACCCCCTGATGTCAATCCGGGTGGTTACAACCAAGATCCCATTCCCTTAAGGGGCATGCTTGTTATGCAAATCAACTTCAAAGACAGGGTTACTGTAGGGAAAGTGTACATTACAAAGAGTGGGTCAAATTTACTAGGGTGGAAACACCAGAAAGAGCTTGGGATAAAATTGGATCCCAATGCGTCAGAACCTGTGTATTTGGTTGAGAGATCCAGTGTGGGGAAAGAAGTGTGTGAAGAATTTCCAGAGGTATTTTCAGAAAAGTTGGGTTTACTGAAGGGTTTCTCACATAAAATTAAATTGAAGAAACAACACAAACCTAGTGTTCACAAATCTAGGTCGGTTCCCTTACTTATAAGAGATCCTCTCAAAAGAGAATTGGAGAGATTAGAAACCTGTGGGGTAATTGAAAGAATAGAAAGCTCGGAGTGGTTGGCTCCCATAGTGGTAGCATCTAAGGAAGGAGGGAAAGGTATCCGCCTATGTGTGGATCTGAGAGACCTTAACTCCAACATTTGGGTGGATAGACACCCTCTTCCCAACATTAATGAGATGCTCAGCGTGATACAAGGTGCCAAGCATTTCAGTGTTTTGGACCTATCCGCAGCATACCACCAGGTAGCTCTCCATCCCGATTCTAAATCCCTCACATCCTTCATCACACCCTTTGGAGCCTACCAATTTAACAGAATGCCATTCGGCCTTGCTTCCGCCGCGGCAGTGTTCCAACGCATAATGCAACACATTTTGAAAGGTTTGGGTAAAGTGCTGTGTTTCCAGGATGACATTCTGATATATGGGGAGTCAGAAGCAGAACACAACAAGATACTCAGAGAAGTTCTAGGCAAACTAAGCAAGGCAGGATTCACCACTCACAGAGACAAATGTAAAATTGGAGTGAAGGCCGTAGTGTATTTGGGCCACACCATCTCTGGGGAAGGAATCAGACCTAAAACCAGCCTAGTGGATTCGGTCAAGCTTGCCCCAGCTCCTACTAACAAGGACGAACTCAGGTCCTTCTTGGGTTTAGTAGAGTACATGTCCAAGTTTGTAGAAAACTTTGCTGGACAGGTGCACTCTCTAAGAGAGCTATTAAAGAAAGGGTCCCCCTTTGATTGGAATTCTCAATGTCAAAGTGACTTCACTTTTATCAAACAAGCCATAATAAAAGCTCCCACGTTAGGAATGTTCGATCCCAGTGCTAAGACCACTTTGACAACGGATGCAAGCATGAAAGGTCTAGGAGCTTCACTCACTCAATTGGTAAATGGCAAAGAGAGTGATAGCCTTTGCGTCCAGAACCTTGAAAGAGCCTGAACGTAACTATTCCACAATTGAGAAGGAGGCCCTTGCTTGCTATTGGGCGATAAACCATTTCAAGTTTTTCTTATGGGGAATTCCCTTTATTCTTCGCACAGACCACAAACCTTTACTTCCCATGTTTTCCACAAAAGCATTGAAAGAGCCACTCCCCGTATCTCTAAATGGGTTTTAGGCTTACAAGGATTCAATTACACTATGTGTTATGTTTCAGGTGACAAGAACGTAATTGCTGATTGTTTATCGAGACTTCCTATTTCCAATGGGGACTCACAAATTAATCCGCCAGATGAAACCATCCTGGCAATTGACATTCCTGCCATTAACAAGGAAGAATGGAAAAAAGGGCTACAAGAAGACACAGTACTAAAAGAGTTGAAAAACATCATCTGCAAAGGTTGGCCCAATACCATTAAAGATCTTCCTGAGAATCTCAAGTCCTACTGGTTGGTGAGAGATGAATTGTCTATAATTGGGGATCAAATCTACAGAGGCAACAGAATTGTTCCACCGACCAACATGCTAGAACGCATCATTGAAGTAGCACATGAGGGACATCCGGGAAGGAGTATGACCAAAAGTAAAATTAGACTAAGTTATTGGTTCCCCAACATGGACGGCATGGTGGAAAGAAAAGTAAAAGATTGCCTAGCCTGTGGATTGTGTGACAAATCCAAAGTCACTCGCAAAGCGCCCCTCATTCCTGTGTCTGTCCCTTCCAAACCCTGGGACAAACTGGGTTTAGACATTATCGGTCCTGTAAACTTACTAAATGTTTCTCAGAGATTCATGTTTGTACTCATTGATTATCATTCACATTGGATCTCTACAAAAATGGTTTCCTCCATCACCACATCATACCTAATTGAATTTTTGAAAGACATATTCTCAAAAGAAGAATACCAGTACCCTGGTCACCGATAATGGTGTTCAATTCAAGTCAGACGAAATGAGACTATTCTTATCCAATTTAGCCATCTCACATGTGAAAACGCCTTTGTATTGTCCAAAGGCTAATGGGCTGGTGGAAAGGGCCAATAGAATGATAAAGAACACTATTCAGTTGGCGCTCACATTGCATGAACCCATAGAAGAAGCCCTGAGACGGATGCTATGGTCATATCATTCTACTCCCAATGCCATTTCAAGAGTGTCACCATTTGTGTCTCTTAAAGGGAGGAATCCGGGTTCTAAACTCACTCCAAATTGGCTAAATGGCGGAAGCCCCGTCTGGGTAGATAGGGATGCTGTCATGGAGAAAGTGGGCCAGCACCAAGATAAGTACAAAGCCAAATATGACATGAAGTGGGGAACCACCAGGAAGGATTGGGAGGTTGGCCAATGGGTAATTGTCAAAAGACCCCAGGTAGGCCATTCCAAGGTATCTGCGTTCTCCAAACCTCTAAGAATCCAACGTGTAAACAACAATTCCGTAGTTTTGGAAAATGGTAGCAGTTGGAGCATGGACAACATAGCTCACTGCCCCAAAGTGTGTATTCCAAAACCTAATGGGGAAGAATGTCAGGATGACTCATTCTCCAACATGCAACAGCCCAAGGAAGTCAGGACACGTCAACCACCACGATGGCAAGAGGACTATGAAATGTGATACTTCTCCCTCTTCTATCTATTGAGGGTTCATCTTCACAAGCGTGTATACTGTATTGTTCGCTTCCCTATTCAAAGGGAGGTGTGTTGTAATCTATGCCTGTATTTTACATGTTGTGCTACCTGTTATATAGATGGTATCTCCCATCCCAACCACCCCTCCTTTCCCTCCACTATGGTTTCTCCCTCCTTGGAATGTTGAGAATGAAGCTTACCTTAGAGTGTTGGTGAGCGTCAGTTGTCTGCTGGTGCTTGAGGCTCTGGTATAATAAACAGCTTACTTCTCTCCTTGAGTCTGCTGCTTACATCTTAACAAATTTGAAATGAAAGACGCTGTTTGCGTCAAACAAGTTAATGAAAAGGATGTACTAAAGGTGTCAACTAAGGATATGAGGAACAAGTTACCGCCCACTGAACAGGCGAAACAAAGTACTGTTATTACTAAATTTAAATGCTTTCGTTGTGGTAATCCCAATCATTTAGCCAACAATGTAAATTGTCCAGCTAGAAATGTTATGTGTAGGAAATGCAACAAACGTGGTCACTTGTCCAAAGTGTGTAATGATTTAAGAAGAAATGTCACGCACATGGTTTATAGTGAAACTGTGCCAGTGCCCAGTGAAGATATAGTATTCCAGGTGGCAGACCCTAAAGAATTATCTCACAGCAACTACCCTAAATGTGAAATTCTCCTTGATGATATTCCTTATGTGATGTTTGCAGACTCATGTTCCCCCTATACCCTTATCAATGAAGCTACATTCATGACCAACTCAGGAAGCAAGGATTACAATATGTTACCCCCTGATGTCAATCCGGGTGGTTACAACCAAGATCCCATTCCCTTAAGGGGCATGCTTGTTATGCAAATCAACTTCAAAGACAGGGTTACTGTAGGGAAAGTGTACATTACAAAGAGTGGGTCAAATTTACTAGGGTGGAAACACCAGAAAGAGCTTGGGATAAAATTGGATCCCAATGCGTCAGAACCTGTGTATTTGGTTGAGAGATCCAGTGTGGGGAAAGAAGTGTGTGAAGAATTTCCAGAGGTATTTTCAGAAAAGTTGGGTTTACTGAAGGGTTTCTCACATAAAATTAAATTGAAGAAACAACACAAACCTACTGTTCACAAATCTAGGTCGGTTCCCTTACTTATAAGAGATCCTCTCAAAGAGAATTGGAGAGATTAGAAACCTGTGGGGTAATTGAAAGAATAGAAAGCTCGGAGTGGTTGGCTCCCATAGTGGTAGCATCTAAGGAAGGAGGGAAAGGTATCCGCCTATGTGTGGATCTGAGAGACCTTAACTCCAACATTTGGGTGGATAGACACCCTCTTCCCAACATTAATGAGATGCTCAGCGTGATACAAGGTGCCAAGCATTTCAGTGTTTTGGACCTATCCGCAGCATACCACCAGGTAGCTCTCCATCCCGATTCTAAATCCCTCACATCCTTCATCACACCCTTTGGAGCCTACCAATTTAACAGAATGCCATTCGGCCTTGCTTCCGCCGCGGCAGTGTTCCAACGCATAATGCAACACATTTTGAAAGGTTTGGGTAAAGTGCTGTGTTTCCAGGATGACATTCTGATATATGGGGAGTCAGAAGCAGAACACAACAAGATACTCAGAGAAGTTCTAGGCAAACTAAGCAAGGCAGGATTCACCACTCACAGAGACAAATGTAAAATTGGAGTGAAGGCCGTAGTGTATTTGGGCCACACCATCTCTGGGGAAGGAATCAGACCTAAAACCAGCCTAGTGGATTCGGTCAAGCTTGCCCCAGCTCCTACTAACAAGGACGAACTCAGGTCCTTCTTGGGTTTAGTAGAGTACATGTCCAAGTTTGTAGAAAACTTTGCTGGACAGGTGCACTCTCTAAGAGAGCTATTAAAGAAAGGGTCCCCCTTTGATTGGAATTCTCAATGTCAAAGTGACTTCACTTTTATCAAACAAGCCATAATAAAAGCTCCCACGTTAGGAATGTTCGATCCCAGTGCTAAGACCACTTTGACAACGGATGCAAGCATGAAAGGTCTAGGAGCTTCACTCACTCAATTGGTAAATGGCAAAGAGAGAGTGATAGCCTTTGCGTCCAGAACCTTGAAAGAGCCTGAACGTAACTATTCCACAATTGAGAAGGAGGCCCTTGCTTGCTATTGGGCGATAAACCATTTCAAGTTTTTCTTATGGGGAATTCCCTTTATTCTTCGCACAGACCACAAACCTTTACTTCCCATGTTTTCCACAAAAGCATTGAAAGAGCCACTCCCCGTATCTCTAAATGGGTTTTAGGCTTACAAGGATTCAATTACACTATGTGTTATGTTTCAGGTGACAAGAACGTAATTGCTGATTGTTTATCGAGACTTCCTATTTCCAATGGGGACTCACAAATTAATCCGCCAGATGAAACCATCCTGGCAATTGACATTCCTGCCATTAACAAGGAAGAATGGAAAAAGGGCTACAAGAAGACACAGTACTAAAAGAGTTGAAAAACATCATCTGCAAAGGTTGGCCCAGTACCATTAAAGATCTTCCTGAGAATCTCAAGTCCTACTGGTTGGTGAGAGATGAATTGTCTATAATTGGGGATCAAATCTACAGAGGCAACAGAATTGTTCCACCGACCAACATGCTAGAACGCATCATTGAAGTAGCACATGAGGGACATCCGGGAAGGAGTATGACCAAAAGTAAAATTAGACTAAGTTATTGGTTCCCCAACATGGACTGCATGGTGGAAAGAAAAGTAAAAGATTGCCTAGCCTGTGGATTGTGTGACAAATCCAAAGTCACTCGCAAGCGCCCCTCATTCCTGTGTCTGTCCCTTCCAAACCCTGGGACAAACTGGGTTTAGACATTATCGGTCCTGTCAACTTACTAAATGTTTCTCAGAGATTCATGTTTGTACTCATTGATTATCATTCACATTGGATCTCTACAAAATGGTTTCCTCCATCACCACATCATACCTAATTGAATTTTTGAAAGACATATTCTCAAAAGAAGGAATACCCAGTACCCTGGTCACCGATAATGGTGTTCAATTCAAGTCAGACGAAATGAGACTATTCTTATCCAATTTAGCCATCTCACATGTGAAAACGCCTTTGTATTGTCCAAAGGCTAATGGGCTGGTGGAAAGGGCCAATAGAATGATAAAGAACACTATTCAGTTGGCGCTCACATTGCATGAACCCATAGAAGAAGCCCTGAGACGGATGCTATGGTCATATCATT
Organism: Calotriton arnoldi; assembly: GCA_963921515.1. Classification (NCBI taxonomy): domain Eukaryota; kingdom Metazoa; phylum Chordata; class Amphibia; order Caudata; family Salamandridae; genus Calotriton; species Calotriton arnoldi. The sequence goes on along the minus strand of CAWUFW010000073.1, from coordinate 5,771,459 downwards.
CTACTCCCAATGCCATTTCAGGAGTGTCACCATTTGTGTCTCTTAAAGGGAGGAATCCGGGTTCTAAACTCACTCCAAATTGGCTAAATGGCGGAAGCCCCGTCTGGGTAGATAGGGATGCTGTCATGGAGAAAGTGGGCCAGCACCAAGATAAGTACAAAGCCAAATACGACATGAAGTGGGGAACCACCAGGAAGGATTGGGAGGTTGGCCAATGGGTAATCGTCAAAAGACCCCAGGTAGGCCATTCCAAGGTATCTGCGTTCTCCAAACCTCTAAGAATCCAACGTGTAAACAACAATTCCGTAGTTTTGGAAAATGGTAGCAGTTGGAGCATGGACAACATAGCTCACTGCCCCAAAGTGTGTATTCCAAAACCTAATGGGGAAGAATGTCAGGATGACTCATTCTCCAACATGCAACAGCCCAAGGAAGTCAGGACACGTCAACCACCACGATGGCAAGAGGACTATGAAATGTGATACTTCTCCCTCTTCTATCTATTGAGGGTTCATCTTCACAAGCGTGTATACTGTATTGTTCGCTTCCCTATTCAAAGGGAGGTGTGTTGTAATCTATGCCTGTATTTTACATGTTGTGCTACCTGTTATATAGATGGTATCTCCCATCCCAACCACCCCTCCTTTCCCTCCACTATGGTTTCTCCCCTCCTTGGAATGTTGAGAATGAAGCTTACCTTAGAGTGTTGGTGAGCGTCAGTTGTCTGCTGGTGCTTGAGGCTCTGGTATAATAAACAGCTTACTTCTCTCCTTGAGTCTGCTGCTTACATCTTAACAGGGGGCACAGAAGGCAAAAGGACCGAGAAAACACAAGAAATACGGGCACAGTACAAATGGGGCAGCGGGGGCAGCGGGGGCACAGAAGGCAAAAAGGACCGAGAAAACACAAGAAATACGGGCACAGTACAAATGGGGCAGCGGGGGCACAGAAGGCAAAAAGGACCGAGAAAACACAAGAAATACGGGCACAGTACAAATGGGGCAGCGGGGGCACAGAAGGCAAAAGGACCGAGAAAACACAAGAAATACGGGCACAGTACAAATGGGGCAGCGGGGCACAGAAGGCAAAAGGACAGAGAAAACACAAGAAATGCGGGCACCGAGGCCACAAGCGGAGGGGCGAGCTTACCAGCAGCAGCGGGCGGACAGCACAGGCGGAGCTGTGTGGTGGGGGAGCGACCTACCTGGCAAGGTCAAGGGTCGCTCTCCTCCCGCGCAGCGGCCGCCATATATGGGGAGGTGGGAGGCAGGAGCAGCTGGGAGGCAGGGGCAGCGAATGGGCAGTCAGGGGGCGGGGCCGCAGGGACGCAGCGGCGGGAATGGAGAGAGGCAGCGAGGGGCACAGAAGGCAAAAAGGACTGAGAAAACACAAGAAATACGGGCACAGTACAAATGAGGCAGCGGGGCACAGAAGGCAAAAAGGACCGAGAAAACACAAGAAATACGGGCACAGTACAAATGGGGCAGCGGGGGCACAGAAGGCAAAAGGACAGAGAAAACACAAGAAATACGGGCACAGTACAAATGGGGCAGCGAGGGCACAGAAGGCAAAAGGACCGAGAAAACACAAGAAATACGGGCACAGTACAAATGGGGCAGCGGGGGCACAGAAGGCAAAAGGACCGAGAAAACACAAGAAATACGGGCACAGTACAAATGGGGCAGCGGGGGCACAGAAGGCAAAAGGACCGAGAAAACACAAGAAATACGGGCACAGTACAAATGGGGCAGCGGGGCACAGAAGGCAAAAAGGACAGAGAAAACACAAGAAATGCGGGCACCGAGGCCACAAGCGAAGGGGCGAGCTTACCAGCAGCAGCGGGCGGACAGCACAGGCGGAGCTGTGTGGTGGGGGAGCGACCTACCTGGCAAGGTCAAGGGTCGCTCTGTACTGTACTGTATCGTGCGCTAGCCGTTTATTAGATAAGTGCCAATGACCATGTTTAAGTTACGTATTATCAACAACTCTTAAGCGGCAGACTATGTGGCATAATTTCATACCTTAAGTCCTAAATTACGGACTCCAACGGGTGGCCAGGGAGCTTGTTACCTGCTAGGGACAACAGTATAAAGCAGTTTAGATTCTGTTAAGTATAATACTTTACGGTTTTTCAGCTTTCCGTCCTCGTGGCTTCTTCTCCGTACCTGCTGTGCAGTATAACTCGACTTGTGCTGACACTTCCTCTGGTTGCCTGGAGTGTTCAGCTTCCGGCTTGTGATGTTTTATGCAGCCGGGGATAGAGCTAAAGGAAAGACTATGCGTAACTCCATTGTTAAGAGGGTATGTCATTAAAAATGGGAGTCTATCGAAAAATGGTTGTAGCGATCTGGCAAATTTGTTCAAGTGTGTTATCATAAATAAAAATAAGTTCTAGTTGGGTGGTTTTATTTCTTTATCTATTGTGATGAGTACCTGCTGCCCAGTGTAAGTATGACTTGTGCTGGCTCTTCCTTGATGTGTTCAGTTTTCGGCTTCTGATGTTAAAAAAGAGCCGGTATTGGAAAGGAAAAAAACAGACTTTGTGTAGCTCTATCATTTAAGAAATGTTAACAGATTTGGAAATTCTAGTATAATTATCCAACCCAAGAGTTTTGTAGGGTGGTTTTTTGAGGTACAGATTAGATTTTAAAGTCCAATGCTCAGCCACGGGATATTGTCGTTGAGCCCTTGGGTGTTTGTTTTAAGGCGGTGGATCCATCTCTGTTCCTTTTCGAAGAGTATTTTCTCTGCATTGTGATTTTTGGTTGCCAAGGTTTCCAAAATTACCCATTTTAAGTCACTGGTGGTGTGTTTTGCTTCTATGAAGTGGTTGCTCATTTTTGTTGTACTTCTTTTGCATTTGACGTTGCTCTTATGTTCGCATATTCTTTGTTTGGCTTTCCGACATGTCATCCCTATGTAACGTAGGGCACAGGGACACGTGATCATATAGATCACGTGTGTTGTGTTGCAGTTCATGTGGTGTTTAATCGTCCACTTAAAGTTCGGCAAAAGTTGGATGTTTTTTGTTGCAGTTGTCAAATTGCAGACAGAGCAGGAACCGCATGGATAATGACCCACCACTGGGGGGTTATCCCATAGCCTTGGGGTCAGTTCCTCTCGTATTTGTGGTGGTGGTCTGGTATGGACCAGGATGTCTTTTAAGTTCCTGGTTCTTTTATTTGCGAATCTTGGTTTTGGCCAATTCAGGGATCCTGAAGTCAGGATCCGCCAATTTTTGTTAACAATCTTTTTGACATTGTTTGAGGCTGTATTGTAAGTACTTACACACGTTACCACATCCCTTTCTTGTTCCTTTTGTGTTGTCTCCAAAAGGCTCTCTCTAGGTTGGTTTCTAGCCCTCTTTTGGCATCTGTTGATGGTTTTCTCAGGGTAGTCACGATTCCTCAGTTTGTCGCATAGGTCCTTTGCTTGACTTTTGTAGTCTTGGATGTTACTGCAGTTACGTCTAAGGCGCAGGAACTGGCTGTAAGGGAGGTTATCCCTGAGTGGTCGCGGGTGAAAGCTTTTGTAGGAGAGTAAGCTGTTCTTTGATGTTGGTTTGAAATATGTTTTCATTTGGATTGTGTCATTCTCAACATAGATGGTTATATCTAGGAAATCCAATTTTTTCTTATCTGCTGTGTAGGTGAACTTCAGCCATTCATCCCTTGTATTGATCCATCTATGAAAGTTACTCAGACTTTCCATGTCACCTTCCCAGATCAAGATGATGTCGTCTATATAGCGCTTCCAAAAAAGAATCCTCTGTAGAAAGGGGTTCGAGATGTTTTGTATGTGTGTTTCTTCGAAGTCGCTGATGTACAGCCCTGCCACACTCGGGGCGAAGGTGCTGCCCATGGAAGTCCCATGACATTGCTGGTACATGGTGTTGTTATATTCAAAGTAGTTCTCTGTTAAGGCTAACTTGCAGCATTCCAAGACGAAATGTCTAGGTGTTTTGAAGTCCCATTGTTTGTTAAAGAGTAGAGTTTCCAGGGTTTCTAAGGTCTTTTGTTGGGGGAGACTTGTATAAAGACTTTCTACGTCTAGTCCTACAAGTAGCATGCTTTCTTTTGAGTATGTTTGGTCTTTCAGGAGATTCAACAGGTCTCTGGTGTCCTTTAGATATGTTGGTATTTGTGGTACCAGTGGTTTTAAGTATTGGTCCGCGAATTGTGAGAGTGGTTCTAGAATTGAACCAATCCCTGAGACGATAGGTCGTCCAGGTGGGGGTCTCCATTCCTTGTGGATCTTTGGAAGAGAGTAAAAATACGGTACCCTTGGTGTTTTAGTTATTAAGAATTCAGCCTCATTTCTTGAGATCCAGTTGTTCAATTCTGCTTCATCGATCATGAGTTCGATTGTTCTTTGTAATCGTTTGGTAGGGTCTGTTGTGATCCTTTTATAGAATTTTTCATCTGAGAGTAGTTCTAAGCACTGTTGGTCGTACCTTTCTTTGCTAAGCAAGACAATTCCTCCACCTTTGTCTGCCGGCTTTATTACTAGATCTCCATTCTGTCGTAGTTCGTCCAGTGCCTGTTGTTCTGCATTCGATATATTCATGAAGGGTCTTTTGGTGTGGTCTTTTAGATCATCCACTTCCTTCATGACTGCCTGTTCGAAAGTTAATATTTCGATAGGGATTTTGTGGTTCATGGGGCAGGAGTTGGATTTGCGACGGAGTGTTGTGTCTCCATCCATGACATGTTCTTCTTGATTGTTAAAGAAGGCTTTTAATTTCAGCTTCCTGCAAAATTCAGCCATTCCGCACTGTAGCTTGAAAGTATCAAGGGGGGGTGTTGGAACATACCCAAGTCCTTTTTTGAGGACGTTTTCTTGTTCCTTGGTTATGGTTATGTCTGTTAGGTTGATTATGAGGGTGTTGCGCTTGTTCCTGGTTTCGTTCCTGTCATGCTCCTGGTGTGGACCTGTCGCTCCTGGTCCGTCCAGGTCACTCCTTTTCTTCTTGTCCTTTGATTGGTCTGGCCTCTTCCTAAAAAAGGTGGCCTTTGTGTGTAATTTGGGCCCATCTGTGGTAGCATTGGTGGTCCCATTGTTGGCGGCCCTTGGAAATACAGGTTCATCCACCCATGAAAGTTGGGATTAAATGGTTGGAAAGGAACTGATTGTGGTTGGTTGCCATAGTAGGGTGTATGCCAGGCATTTGGTCTGCGACGATTTTGGCGCCTGTTCTGTCCCCTGTTTCTCCTAGGTGTGTAGGAATCATCCCCACTCCAGTCTGAGCCATCTGTGGAGGTCCCTGCACTGGAATTGTTGTCGGACATGTTGTCTGGGGCTTTATAGTCTTCTGCAGCATATGGGTGCATTCGTTCCATTGAGAACCTCTTCAGGTCTTTCCCGAGTTTCTGTATCTTGTTCTGTGTAATATACTCTCTTGTCTCATTCATTTCCCGGTTGATCTCCTCGAGTCTTTTTTTGTACACGGTGATGTGTACCATGTTTTTCAATTTGGCTTCACTCACTTGGATTTTGATAGTGAGTTCTTCCGTTAGTCTTGTGGCTGTTTTTATTATTAGTACTAGGTAGTCTCTAGTACATTTCCACGAGATCGCTGACCAGTCCTTTCTAAAGACTAAGTCTTGGAGGAAGATGCATGGAGCATTGCTAACCCAAAGTCCTTTGGGTGCCGCATTGGCGCGGAGAAATTCAGTCATTATTATGCCATGGATAGCCGTTCTTATTTGTTCTTTTTTCATTTCTGAAAGCTCGTCCCAGTCATTAGTTTGCGCTAGGGTCTGTGTCAGGTCTTTGTCTTGTAGTAGTGAGGGAAGAGAGAGAATTGCATTTATTTCTTCTGTTGAGTAACTGAGGCCTAGATTTTCGGCCATTCTTCACTCCTAATTTAGGGGTGTGTATGGGTAAGGTGTATTTGCTGGGAGTCGCTCCCACAGCTGTCCGCTGCTTAGGCTATATTAAATCAAAGGGGGGGGGGGAAGAAGGAACTGTGATCCATTCAGCTTCCTTATTCGTAAATTAGATATCAAATGGGAATGGATCACTTGACCTGAGTAACCAGGGTTTTGCAAAATTCGTGCAGTGTACCGATAAAACCCCTCATTCACGTACAAAAGTCGGAAAGCGGTATATCTTGATTCTCCGCCCTGCTCTTAAAAACGTGACAGCATCATCATAGGGTTAGTTTTTGTATGCTTCCTCCATCCGGAGGAAGAACCACTGGTTATTGCAGTAGTGATCAAAGAAAGGTGGAAGTGTTTTTAGTGGAGTGAATCTCAAGAGGTGATGTTAAAACTCGTAGACCCAGATTTGTTAATTTAATCAGTCTGGGTTCGAGATGTATTAAAATCTGTGTCGTGCGTGGGAAGACTAGTTAGTGGGCTAACGCACTGTAAGTGTCCATAAAAAAGGTCGACATGTTTCAGCCCTTGTGGTAGCCCATGTGGGTCAAGTGGGCTTTCTTCAGGACCTAAAAAGTAGAAGAAAAAGTGGTGGAGACCGTATCTTGTTTGGGTCTCTATGAATCAGGGTGTGTTGACCCGATTCTCATGCGGTCAAATAGTACCTGTTCAAAGTAAAGGAGGAAACAGAAAGAAAAAAGATGCGAATGTCACTTTGCGCATTCTCCAAAATGGTGTGCTGTCTTTTCTCAGAAGGAATAATAAAGAAGAAAGTTAAAGCAACTAAAAAATGGCAATTCTTTTTCTCCTGTGTGATATTTTGGCAAACTTTTTAGGCACCCCTCGTCTTGCTTTTTCAAAACAGCACGCGCACTTGAGCTATCTAACCACAGTGCACGGTATACGGGCATGATATCTAGCCATTAGAAATGCGAACTAGTTTATAGAATGTTTCTACTCTGAATGCCACAACTTCACTTAACTTTTCTTTAACACACATCAGTCTACAAACAGTAATAAACACAGACCATTTACAAAGTCGCTCTCTCTGAGGAACACTCGCGACTACAGGTATATTGCCCCAATGGGGTCCGCACTAACACAAAGAATAAGGTGCAGAACTATTAGACTAACCCAAGTTTCTCCTTGTCTGTTGTATAACGAAAAATCCTAACATGACACCCCAGGAGCTTGGAGACAACATATGGTAATGAATTTTCATACTGAGCACCTTTTGGGAGACAAAAGGGAAATATTGCCAATAAAATTTTGCCTAAAAAGTTTGCCAAAATATCACGCAGGAGAGAAAGAATTGCCATTTTTTAGTTGCTTTAACTTTCTTCTTTATTATTCCTTCTGAGAAAAGACAGCACGCCATTTTGGAGAATGCGCAAAGTGACATTCGCATCTTTTTTCTTTCTGTTTCCTCCTTTACTTTGAACAGGTACTATTTGACCGCATGAGAATCGGGTCAACACACCCTGATTCATAGAGACCCAAACAAGATACGGTCTCCACCAGTTTTTCTTCTACTTTATAGGTCCTGAAGAAAGCCCACTTGACCCACATGGGCAACCACAAGGGCTGAAACATGTCGACCTTTTTATGGACACTTACAGTGCGTTAGACCACTAACTAGTCTTCCCATGCACAACACAGATTTTAATACATCTCGAACCCAGACTGATTAAATTAACAAATCTGGGTCTACGAGTTTTAACATCACCTCTTGAGATTCACTCCACTAAAAACACTTCCACCTTTCTTTGATCACTACTGCAATAACCAGTGGTTCACCTCCGGATGGAGGAAGCATACAAAACTAACCCTATGATGATGCTGTCATGTTTTTAAGAGCAGGGCGGAGAATCAAGATATACCGCTTTTCCGACTTTTGTACGTGAATGAGGGTTTTTATCGGTACACTGCACGAATTTTGCAAAACCCTGGTTACTCAGGTCAAGTGATCCATTCCCATTTGATATCTAATTTACGAATAAGGAAGCTGAATGGATCACAGTTCCTTCTTTCTCCCCCCCCCTTTGATTTTATACTTCCTTTATACCCCTAACTGCAGATAGAATCAGTCACCAAATTACTATCTTTATTACAAATTAGAGGTCCACTGAATTACTGCAGACCTCTCAAGACTCGAGACTTGGGCCATTTTCCAATGATGCAATATTGCAATTTGGCCACTGCTAAGGCTGTGGAGAGCCATCTTTTAACATGTTGTGTAATGGAGGGGAGGTAAGGGGTGTCATGCGATAGGGCAAATCGAACAGTCAGAGACCTAGCCTCTTCAGGAGGTTCCATATCTGTGTCCAAAAGGCACTCACTTTGGTGCATTCCCACAGTATGTGGACTATGTCTCATTCCGTTTCACCCCATCTCTAAGGAAAGTCCACACCGAGGTGAGCTTTACATAGTTTTGATGGGGGCCAATGCAAGCAGTGGAGGAATTTGAAATAACCATACTTGAGGTATGCCTCTCAGAGCCCCTTATTATAATCGGCCAGTACAGTGTCACAGTCATCGTCCAAAACTTGTGTATGGAGAAGTGTTTCCCACGAGCACGTAGCGCTCTCGACATGTGGGAGGAGAAGCAATGGTCAATTAGTGTAGAGTACAATCCTGCAATCACTCCTCTGAAGCTTTTGCAGGTGTGAATGTCTTTGGCCAAGAGGAACTGGGCAGATCAATGTGATTTGAAGCCTTCCCCATAGGGACAGGTTCAGAGTGGACTACCTGTGGAAGTCGTGCTCCATAGATCTAAAAACGGCTGAATATTGCCAGTAACCATATCTCGCAGGCCCTGGCTGATGTACCCCTTGAGGCATTTCAGCTTTTCCTGTAATCATTTGAAGGGTAGAAAGTCCAGAAAGGCTCTCAAACTGTGGGAGTCAGGGGTAGGGCCTTGCATTTAGAACAATGAATTTTATAGCCATAGAATTGGGAATGGGAGTTGATGTTGGGTATCAGGGGGGTCGCTGATTTCGAGGAGCACAACAATGCCAAAAGGAATGTTGTCTGCATATCAAAAGGCCTGGACCTCTCCCGCCATTGTGTAAATGCCCTTAATGGTGTCATTAGAGCATATGGCAATCACAAGAGGCTCCAGTGTCAGTAGGAACAGCAACAGGGACAACCCTGTTGCGTGCCACGTTGTACGGCAAAGTATGGGGGGAGTGTCCTCCTCAGATGAAGAACGTGGTTGGATTGTGACACATGCCTTTGGTAAGGGTGGAGAAGTTGTGGCCTATGCCCATCCCCTCCATGGTCCGAAAGAGATACACCTATTAGCGTGATCAAATGCCTTTTGGGCATCCAGGAAGAGGATGACTTTCTCATAGATATCTTCTCTTGCCCGCCAAAGGACATGAGAGAGAGCACAGATGTGGTTGGCAGAAGAGTGGTCAGGTACGAAGCCCACTTGTAAGGAGAGTAAGAGGGCCATGATATTTTATTTAAGCTTGTCACCAATATCTTGGCCATTATCTTGACATCCATGTTTATCAAAGATATTGGCCGATAACGGGGGAATTTCAGGGGGTCTTTCCCAGACTTTGGGATCACAGAGATTCTACCGATAAAGAAGTCGGGTGATGTCCGTTATCTAAGGTCTCCTTATAAACTGAGACAATCATAGGGATGATCTGGGGTTTGGTGGCCTTGCAAAGTTCCAGTGAGAAGCCATCATCTCCAGGAGCCTTCCTGGTGGGCAGGGCATCGATTGCTGAGGCAATTTCCTCTGTTGTAATCACCCCCTAAAATTGTGCCGACTGGGTGGGCATCAGCTTCAGAAGTGCAAAGCGCTGATGAAAGATGGTTTCAGCATCAAAAGTAGGAAACATTTCAGCGGTGTGGAGGGCCTCATAGTATTTTGGAAATTCCACCACTATAGCCATCAGGTGAGTCAGGAGATGACCATCCGGAGCGCAGATGGTGGGGATCGCTCTGAAGGAGGCCTGGTGGTAAAGTTGGTAGGCAAGCAACCTGTCCACCATCTTCCCTCTTTCATAGTGCCTCTGTCATAGCCGAAAGAGGCATTTCTCAACTTCCAATGTACAAAGAGTATTCAGTTGGTATTTAGCCATTATGAGTTTCCTGAGGAGGGTTGGAGTTGGGGAAGAGGAGTCTGCAGAGGTTAAGGACCTGATTTGAGATTCCATGAGCTTCCATTTGGCCACCGCTGAGTCCCTCAACAGTAGACCACGTTTGACGGACTTTCCAGCCCCCCATAACATCTAGGCTGATGCAACTAAGTCATTATTGTTCTCTAAATACCATTCCACATAGGCGGCAAGGTCACATTTTGCCTCTGGGTCTTTATAATGGGAGGTGTTGAGGTGCCAAGGGCCCCCTGGGGGTTGCTACAAACCTAGTTCTAGTCTTAAGTCTATGAGTTCATGGTCTGAGAGCCCACAGGGAACTATGGTCATGTCTGCCAGGTGTGAGGACACGAAGGGAGTGCAAAGAAAGTAGTCAATGCGAGTCTGAATATTATGAGGTCTCAAAGTGAAAGTGTAGTCTCTGGGATGCAATAGCCTACAGGGGTCATAAAGACAGTGGTCTTGCATCAGGTCACACATGGTATGTCTGTCACGGTCATGATAGACGTCGGGTTTGCCTGATGTATCTAGAATGGGGTCCAATGCCACACTCCAGTTTCCACCTATAAGGACGCTGGAGGTGCCAAAGGATGTGAGTAACCTACTGGTCTGGGCCTTAGCCTCTAGTGGGGCATACACAGAGCGGAATCCCCCCCAGCAACAACAAACCATTCAGTTCTCAACAATCCCCCACAATCCAATGCAAGTAGTGGGGGTGAAGGAGAGAGGGGAAGGGAGCATAGGGAGATCATAATACAACACAAGATCGCACAGTTATACATTACAGTGCGGTTGCGTCTGGACACACACAAATACAGGCCATCTTCAGCATTTGAGTGGTGATCTTGATTTGTTTCTAGGTTGGTAAGTCCTTCCAGACTGTGGTATGGCGAGTTGGGACCATTTTTGTGTGAACGAATTCCAGTGACTCAGTTAATCTTGTGTAGGTGTGTCCACGTGGGACATGGCTCTGTGGCTCGTAGACAGAGCGACTAAAGCAGCATTGACCTGAGCGGTGTCCTTGGTAGTTTCGTCAAGCACATAAAAAAATGATTTCAGTTCCCTTGGATCATGATATTCGGTTATTCTGCCTTGAATAGTGCTATCATGTTGTTCGGTTCCAGTAAGCCGTACTTGATATCCTCTTTATGAGTTGGGGGCAGACAGCCAGGAATTGCTTCCACTTGACACTGGTAGGTGCTGAGAAGTCAGCGACAAACAAAATTTGACTGTTCTCATAGCAATGGCGCTGTGTTTCTTAACTTCTTGGAGGATTTGACGTGCGTGTTGGTGCCCCACGCATCATGCCAAACTGTGCTGCAGACATTGGTCTTTAGACAGGCGACTGGAGTGGGCTCTGTGGAATTCAAGCGGGGAAGTAAACATAAAGTTCATGAGGGAGGGGATTTGTCTCGCTCAGGAATTGAAACATATTACCCTTCTCAGCTTGTTCTGGGAGGCCTATAATCCGTACATTATCCGGGCAGCTGCGATCCTCCATGTTGATAACCTTCTGCTGAAGATTCCAGATGTTGTGGCCCCAATCCAGGATATCATCCAGTTGGGACTCCACCTGTGCCAGCTGTCCCTCCAATGTAGTTAGTCAGATTAGGGTGGGTGGACTGTGGCCAGGTGACGCAGGGCCATGGACGGCGAAGAGCCTCAGAGTTCCAGCACTGGGTGCGCAGAGTGAAGCGGCCTTTACCGTGATCTGCTGACTTTAATAGTGAGGTTAGTAAATGCCATGCCTTTTCCCTAGGTAGAAAAGTAGGGGTAGTCACTATACCAGTAGGTGATGGGGGCTGAGGCCCACAGGTGGGACGGAAGATCGGACTCAGTGCTGCAGTCACTGCACCACCAGTAGCAGCCAGAATCATATCGGGTGTGGTAAAGCAGGGCGGCCGAGGAAGGTTGCAGGCATTCAATGTAGGCCCTGTAGTAGGAACAGGTGTGTGTAGGGGGAGCCGCCCAGTGTAGATGGTGCAGTGGGCCTCAACTGGAGTAGCGAGGTGGCCTGAGCACAGCGTTCAGCAGTTGTTGAGGGTTGCCAGCCCCAGAAAGCGGCGTACTCTACTCCAACGTTCCTCCAGGGGCCAGAGATAGCACAGCGAAGTAGAGGCCCCGGGGGATTGCAGGTGCAAGAAGATGGCAACTTCGAGGCAGAGTAGTCAGTCACCACAGCATGGCTCAGGCTTCGTAGGAAAAGGACCACTCTGGTGCTGAGGTGGGTCACGGGTGGTGCGGCAGCTCAGAAAAGCTGACTGGGGTCCGGGTAGGCAGTCAGTAATCCAGGGAGCGGCTCACACACAGCTCCGACACCACAGAATACCATACTCAGCTCTGCTTCACCATTGGCAAGGAGATGATAACCGCCTGCATAGCCTGGAGATCACATGCCGGGGTCCCGCCACACTCCCATTGTTTTGGTCCAAGTAATGTGTCAGCAAAGAGCATATGTCAGGCAGGCACTCAAACACTCCTCAGTCCTCTGGGTCTTTTAAGGCTCAGGGAGGGGTCACGCAGCCCCCTCCCTTTTAAGTTATTATATGGCCCCAGGGAATGGAGTACAAGGGGCCTTTTTAGGCTCAGGGAGAGGAGCCACGTGGACTGTTTCCTATGGAGACACAATCCTAACTACAACTACCCAGTGAGATATATATAACAACAAAGAGCCAACAAGAAACGAAGGGGGAGACGTAAATGCTCTCGGGCGCGACGGCGCCAAGAAACAACAAAGCAACAAAAGATGGAACCGCAAGTAAATAATAACATAAGCAATGTGAACACGATAATGAACTTATCGCCCATGGAACTTAATCAAGCAGAAATCCAACTCCTAACTTTAGGCCTCTCATATTGCCCCGAGAGCAATTTTGATTATGCTGGTACTCGGATAGACGTATACAGATTTATCCGAAAATTGAAATTGAAAAAATACCACCTAACAAATCAAGGAAATGTATCAAACATCATTAGCAAAAACTCTGACACAGACAACAAAGGTGCAATGAATATATTGACAGCAGCTGATGCTGAACTCAAACTTAAATGATTTACAGCAGTTGGAGCAGGAAGGAACTGAGGGCGGCTGCCCAACTAGTCCAACAGATACTAATTTTTGCATGGTGAAAACTCACTTTAAGCCAAAGTCCACATTCCAACCTATGGCACCTAGAGACTCGCTGGACATTTTTAATGAGTTAATAACTGCAGAGATTAAGAAATTGAAGTACCAAACTATGAGATCGCGATACAAAATGAGTCATCAACAACATGAATATAATCGTCTCATTAAAAAACTACAAAACAATGATCAAATCATTATCAGAAATTCCGATAAGGGTGGAAATATTGTCATTTGGCCACGACAGGATTACATGCAAGAAGCAGCTCAACAATTAAACGACTAACTGTTATAAGAAAAGTAATATTCAAACAGCCAAGACGTCGTGGAGCGAATATTACTCCAAATTAAACGCATGGCGCAGTGCTGGTTTATTAAGTATGGATGAGCTCAAGTTTCTCAAAAATGAACATCCTATCATGCCAAATATATATTTTATCCCAAAGGTCCATAAGAATGCGACAAAACCACCGGGAAGGCCGATTATTTCCGCTAAAGGAAGTATATTAGAAAATACTTCTAAATATATTGACTTCTTTTTACAAGAATTTGTCAGTAAATTATGACACTGGAGATTTCTTAAAACAATTGAGTCAACATGATTGGGAAGCAAATTGTTTGTTAATCTCTTTAGATGTAACATCCTTCTATACTAGCATCCATCACAAAGATGGCATAAGGGCAGTTAAATATTACTTAGGAACCAGACCTATGCATCTATTGCATCACAACAAAATGTTGATATCCATGTTAATGTACTGCCTAGAACATAACTTCTTTCTATTTCAGAACCAGACTTATCAACAAATAAGAGGAGTGGCTATGGGGGCGTGCTTTTCCCCTAGCTACTCCTGCCTACACATGGGATGGTGGGAAGAAATGGTTCTGAATAAGGAACATAAGGAAGCAGTTGACAAGCACGTGAAAGCCTGGCACAGATATATAGACGATTTATTTTTTATCTGGCAAGGGACTGAAATAGAGGCTCAGGAATTCATCAAAGCCATCAACATCAATAATTTGAATTTACAATTCACAGCTACAGTCAGCAATCAAACAGTGAACTTTCTTGATGTGGAAGTCTTTATTAAAAATCAGAATATAGAGACTAGACTACATCGCAAGCCCACTGCTGGCAATAGCGTCCTACACTCTTCAAGTCATCATCCTCAACACCTCATTCGTAGTATCCCTTATGGGGAAATGTTGAGACTTAGACGCATATGCAGTAGCGAAATTGATTTAAAGATAGCCCAATCTGAAAGCAAAGCCAGATTCATTGCCCGAGGGTATACAAATCAGGTTATTGATGTTGCTATCATGAAAGCAAACCAAGCAGTGAGAAATGATCTTTTATTTGAAATCACATCTAAGGCTAACATACCAACCACTGATGCACAAACCAGATTCATATTAAAATACAGCAGACAACACAACACCTTACGTAAAATCATCAGTAAAAACTGGCCAGTGGTACAGAGTGACCCAGTAATAGGCAGATTATTACCTAAGAAACCATGCATAACTTTTAGAAAATCTAAATCTATGAAAGATGCTTTAGTAAGCAGCTGCCCTGAAATTAAGTCCTCATCCAATTGGTTAACCACCCGCAAGGGATTTAAGAAATGTAACAGCTGTCTGGCCTGTAAATACGGCATGGACAAGACTACATATACAACTCCATTCAGTGAGAATCCCATTAAGATCACTAAATTTCTCACGTGTCATACGGAGTTTGTAGTCTACATTTTGGAGTGCTCTTGTGGGCTGCAGTACGTGGGTAGCACCAAGCTGCAAGCCTACAAGAGGATATTGCAGCACATGAGAGCAATTACAAACTCTGACCCCGCTTATCCAGTAGCCTGACATTTCAGAGAGACCCATGAAAACAACCTGGATCACCTGAAATATTTCTTGATAGACAGTATCCCTGTATTAAGAAGAGGTGGCAACCGTGAGTCCAAGCTATGTAAACTTGAAACCAGATACATCGTAGAGTTGGACACGAAGGCACCAAATGGACATAATTCTAGCGAGGACCTCTTTACCCACCTGTAAATGATTCACACAATTAGCGAATGACAAGAGATACACAAATGATGTAATAATTGCTATCTCCTTTATGCCCCATCTTACCTCAAACTAAAATCTATTCTAGTCTTTTCAATCCTTGTCTTTCCCTACATCTTCCTTTTTTCCTTTTCTTGATATTTTCCTATCTCTTTAAAAACTCTTTCACCTTATCTTTTTCTTCCTCTATTCATTCTTCATTCCTTTTCGCATCCCGTCTATTGCTCTTCTCGTTCTCTTTAGGTCCGCCTATCTGCATCAAGCATTATGCTTATAATATGAAATGATTTTAAATATTGTAATTTTTTACCACATAGTCACTTTAATGAACAATCATCTTTTAGGGTAGCACAAAAGCACTTTATTCACTTAGAACGGTACTAGACAGTTTGATAACAATAACAATATATAAGCCCACTTGGGCTTAACTATATGTAGTTCGAAAACATCGAATAGAATAAAATCAGCATTAACAATGGATTGTAACGGATATCAATGTTAACAATCAACTAAATAGATAAAGGCAGCTAAAAAATGCATTTTCCCGATAGCAGGTGGCTGAAAAGGGTAATATGCATGAAGCAACATGGTATTATAATAACAAAGCATATTTTAAAATGTTATGCATTTCAGGTAGTTTTATATAATTTTACATATGTATTTAATTGTATGTGATTTTATATTTTGATATACTGTTTTTACCATGTATCTTATCAATTTATTGTTGATTTTGCACAAACAATAATGCATTATACGCAAAGTATTTCCTCTCTATTATCTAAATGCAGTCACGTGTGTAAGAACTAAACACTTTAAAAATTTAACAAGACCTCGCAAGCGCGTCATGTGATCAAGGCCGTCTCAGGCCGAAACACGTCAAAAGCGTGGCAGTCATGGTGGTTTGAAGGCAACAAAAAGCAAATAAAATGCCATTGAGCACCAACGTTGGGTTCGCATCCATTCTTTCCCGTGAAAGGGAAACTGACAAGACACAGTGTTTTGTTGTTATACATATATATATATATATACATCCTCAAACAGGCGGATGCTGGCACGCTGCCAAATCGCCGGTGGTGCTGCCGTGGAGAGAAGTCCGCCAACTCCTCGCATAAATTCAAAGCACTCTCGTTTTCGCAGTCAAGAAAACAATGATGGCACTCCAAAGCGGACCAGTATGTTTATTCCGGGTGAGCGCTAGTCAACGCGTTTCGGTTGCTGCCTGCAACCTTGTTCAAGACAGGGGAGCACCATTGCACATCCATTATTTAACATGTGATCAGAACAAAACATAAAAACTGACAAGGGTACTACAAGTTCATTGCGATTGTCATATTGAGCGCCATCTTATAACATACAGAATGCATATTCATTGTGAACTGTCCTTCATAGGGTCGCCAGCGCAAACTCACATCCAAGTGGATATGTCAAAACTTCAAAAGGCATTAAAGTGCAAGTGCTAGAAAGGCAAGTGCCAGTAGCTCCACTGGCACTTTATATTTTTACATTACAATGTTTTATTATTTTTTATTATCATTGATAGTCCCTATATGTTACCATATTACATCTCCAGGCCGGTGGCCATCTATGTGGGAAAAGTTACTAGTAGTTACTTCACACTCGTTGATCCTGTTCCAACAGGCCCCACCCTCAGGTTTGAGGCGTTGGCAACATATAAGTCTGCACCTAGTAGTAAACATATACAAAGAAATTACTACTAAGTATAAGAGTAAATTTACACATGAGCAATTCCATACATGTAAATTAACCATTCTGAATAGGGCCCACAAATGAATAAATCTTCATGTGTCAATTTACCTTTGTGAATAGGGCCCTCCATATTTTGTTACTTGATAAACATTTTGAACATGTAAATAGAATCTTTATTATTTTTAGTGTAGATTTAGTAGTTTCTTTTTGTTAGACCTGTCAGCCTTAGGGTGGTCTTAATTTTTGCCTTCACCACTTCTGTTTTGCTGAATTTGTTTTGTTGGTCTTAGGACTCTGTGCACTTTACCACTCCTAACCAGTGCTAAAGCGTTTGTTCTCATTCTCTGAAACATGGGAAAAACGGCTTGCACCTGATTGGCATATTTAATTAACTTATAAGATACTAGTAAAGTTGTATACTATATACCCAGGACCAGTAAATTAAATGCTACTAGTGAGCCTGCTGCACTTATTGTGCCACCCACTTAAGTAGCCTCTTAAAACATGTTTTAGACCTGCCATTGCGACCTGTGAGCATTTATAAACTGCCAATTTGATGTGGCACAACAAACCCAGACCTAAAACTCCCTTTTTATACATGTTGCCCTACAGTAGGCCCTACACAGCCCATAGGGGGGCAGGGTGCAGTGTATTTAAAATGTTGGACATGTACTTTTAAGTTTTACATGTCCTAGTAATGAAAAACGTAAATGTATGTTTTACACTATTGTGAGGCCTACCTCTCCCATAGGATAAGACTGGGTTACCTTGTTAGATTTAATAAGTGCTAACTTTTGCTTGGGAACACGTAAAAATGTCATGTATGATGGTCCCTAGAGAATTGTAGATTTTAAAATCCTCTTTATTGGTATACTCCAATTTTAAGTCACAATTCTAAAAATGCCACTTTAAGAAAGTTTGCATTTTTTGTCTTAACCATTTGGTGCCTGCAGCCTGTGTCCTGGGTCATATGACTAGGTGTACTTAGCACTTGGCCTTTGTGTATTCCTCCTATACAGTATCACAAAGGGGGACTAGGTGTTGTCAGTATGGGTCATCCTGTCAGAATGGAAGGGGCGGAGTTCTGTGCAGCCCCACTTACACTTCAAAGGAGTTGCCTCAGGACCCACTCAAAAGGACTTCAGACTAACATTTGTCACCCCAGACATCCTGGGACCAGGACAGGGAGGAAAAAAATTCCTGAACCATCTGTGGGGAGAAAACTCTAGAAGATTCTTCCACTTCAAAGCTGGCAACAGGTATAAATAGTGGACCCTCAACCAACACTTCAGTACACTCTTGGACCTGTCAATACTACAGAAGGACTGCCCTGCTGCTAGTGGATTACTCCTCTGTCTGAGGCCTGCCCTCCTTTGCACCGAGATCTTGCCACCCACGCTGACTGCCATCGCAAAGATCTGGTGAACCCAACTCTTTGTGCTACAGCAACCGCCAGCGACAACCGGCAATGCAAGACCGACACTTCGTACTAGTACGACAACAGCCCGTGGTTACCACCAATGCGAAGGTCCAGCAATAACCCTCCACAACGCCTGACAGAATCTTCACACTACAGCAATGACTGTCCACAATGCTTGGCCTGTTCTCAGCTAAAGCGATGACCATCAGTGACGCTCTCCTCGTGGCCTCCTCTACTGTGGCCTGGTCTCCTAACGTTGATCTTTGAGAAGGTAACTTTCTCAGCTGGACTAACCTGGTCCCTGTATCCAGCCCGCACTTCATCATGGTCAGCCTGAACTTGTAACTTCCCCCCGGTCCAGCATGACCAGATAACCGTGAGTGGCAGTTTGTGCTCTGAGGCACTATGCTTACCCAAAATCTTTGAAATTGCACATTTCCAGTTCTACTGATTGGAATTTTTTTATTTTGGTGTTAAATAATTTAATAAAAAGTACTCTATTTTTCTAAATTGGTGTGGGATTATCTTGTATTGTGTTTTCACTTTATCACTTTACACATTGCCTCTAAATTAAGTCTGATTGCTTTTGTGCCAAGCTACCAGAGGGTTAAGCACAGGTTAATTTGGTGACTTGGTGGTTCACCCTGACAATGATTGTGGCTGTTGCTTGAGAAGGGCTCACACACACACTCTCAGCCAACAACTCAATTTCCCACACTTTTGTTTTAACCTGTACTGTTATAGGAACATTGTAAACATATTGTAAGTTGAAGTTACTTTAAAAAAAGAAGTATTATAAAACTTAAAAATTATTTCTGTAATTTGAGAAATTACATCATTGCAAAAAATGACATCCCATGTTAGTGGACAATGTTCTGAAAGAGCACCTTCTAAATATTTACATGCTGCTTTAAAGAAAAGATAGTTTCACAGGATGCCAGGTTTTTTGCCCATACACTGACACATTTCAGTGTTACTGACTACAATAGTTAATGTTATAGTCTCTTTTAATTCCAAGAATACTGATGCTTTAGAATTAATATTTTTAGAATAAAGTATTTTTTTGCCACTGTAGGAGGTGGAGCATTCTAGCCCCAGCACTTATAGCGCTTTCTCTTTTCCAGCGGTGTGGGATGTGTGCGGGATGCGCACTGGATGCCTCCGGGCATAGACCAGGGCAACTTCAGGCCCATCTGCACACGTCCAATCCCGGACGAGACTTGGGTGGGACCCCTCTCTTTCATTCACATTGGGATGCCCCATGTCTCCAGGTTATTTGAGAGAGGGATTCCTGTTCCGTCATGGTTAAGGGCAAAGTGACTTCGCCCTCCACTGAATGATTGATGGCATGCTGGAAAGGGTGGTGGGGGTTATATGGAATTAAATTGCTCTACCCTAGCGCATACTCATGATTGGGTAAGGCCCGCACCTTACGATGTATCATGTAACAACAATATAGCCCCAGCTGGTATAGGCACAGGTGGAGAATGGCCGGGTGCTATTAACTGCAAATGCCCATCTGGTCCTATGAACAGTCCTCATGTTCCATCAAGCACCAAAGCTGTCCTGTCGCCCACCGAACCTGCAGCCAAGCACAAAAAAAGTGCTCTCTACCCCATTAATTCTCAAGACTTGGTTGGAGGTTTCTCAGTCTCTGATCTCCTACATATTGAACAGTGGTGTAGTAAATCTTCCTCTATTCTTCATGCTCAGTTACAACCACTCCTGGATTGATTGGGCCTCATTGAGTCTCGACTGGAAGGCCCCCAGGCAACCCAAATCATAGCTAATAACCCTCCTACTGTTCTGAGTACCTGTTCACTCTGTTCACGCTGTCATGCATCTCTGGGCCCAGTGAATCCCTCTGTGTGGACTCCTGTCCCCAGCCTAGGTGTGTCTAATCCCCCAGTTGTGGCCGCTCTAAAGGATCTTCTCCCTGGTTCAGGTCAACCCAGTCAGTCTTGCAGCCAATCATTGTACTATAAACGACCATAAAAACTTGGAAGGTAGGCAGGTGTGTTCGACCCCTACATTTCAGGATAAGCAGCGTAACATGGTTTCTTTGAACCAGATGGTTATGGACTTGCCTCCATCCTCCAGCCTCAATGTGGTGGTGTTGGCTGGAGTGCCCCCTATAAGGCAGAACCAAATTGAATCGTGGAGTTAAGTTCGGAACAAAGTTATCAATTGGTTGTGTATGAATAGAGGATTTACCGTGGCAAATTGTAATACGATTCTAATGGTTTGTAGGGTGGGATGGTTGGGCCTTTAAAGAAAAACATCAACAGGGACTGCATTGTGGTCAATTTTCAAAATCCAATATATGAGAGGAACCTGCTATTTTACCGGTCTGGACCCCCACTGCACTGTGGTTATCCTACCCCTCTACTTTTTTTACAAGCCCCTTACAATATCTACAATGCAAGGGAAGCCCTTGGCTCTGGAACATAGGAACAGATTTGCAATCTTATTCGATCTAGCTTCAAATGATTGACTCCCACACATCGAGGCTGCAAATCAGGGTGCAGTTCTGGAGCAATCTGTTCACTTTCCCCAGTGTTTGGCATCCAAAATGAAATCAATCTTGCACCCCTCCAACCTAAAAATTCTTAGCTGGAACACAGTGGCTCTTCGCTCTAAGCAGAATCAGCCAGATTGGCAACTACTTATATGGGACTATGATATTTTACTTTATCAAGAGACTTCCCATTTGGTGCACTTTAATGGTTACAAATTATACCAGCATACCAGCCATAGCCTCCAAGCATGGGGATGCTCCAGGGGGCCTATTTATATGAATTAATCTGTCCCTGGCAGTAAACGTCCAGGTCATAGAAACTGCCTGTTGTGATTTAAAAGTTGGGACTGTTAAGGAGAATTTCAGTTTCTGAGTTTATTTGATTAACTTTTCAAATAATGACTTTATGAATCCTCTGAATACTAAGTTCACTATGTTGTTTGGATTTATTAATTCTATCAAAGCAAAGTACAGTTCTATGGGTCAGGAGATCCACCTGATTCTTGTAGGTGGTTTAAATGGCATATTGGGAAATTGTGCAATAGTGGAGCTCCTAGAGAGCTCGGCCCTCATGGGTAATACCAATCAGAGAGGAACAAAACTTGGGGTTATATATCATCTCACAATCTGTGCAACAGCATGGAACTAATGGGAACCAGTGGAAATTTGCTACCAACCTGTGCCTCGGTAACCTATTATGTCTTTATTTCCAGCAGCCTGGTTAACTATTTCGACCATGGAGCTATCCTAGTATCCAATTTTGGTGTTCACCACCCCTTAGAAGTAGCTTCGTCACTACTGATAACCAAGGTGAAGAATTTAGCAATATTAGCAATAGTGACTAGTAGGCCACAACCTTCCTCCGATAGGCTCAGGTTAGTTTGGAGATTGCACAATCCCTTCCAATTTCTCGTATCGCTAATTTAGGGAAATAGTGAGTTTTTAGGGAAATAGTGAGGTTTTTTTTTAGCTGTTTAGATGAGGAGGGAGGGAGAGAGCTAGTTGTTTGCTCCTTTGTAGATCTCTGTAATTGCATTAAACACGATCTTTTAAAACCTGTTAGTAACCATTGGCAACACCTAAATGGTTCAATAATGCTTGCTCCGTATCAAATAGGCAGTTACGTAAAGCTCTCAGTTCCAACCCCAGAGATTCCACGAAAGTAGCTGTTTTACAGAGGCTATATAAA
Organism: Calotriton arnoldi; assembly: GCA_963921515.1. Taxonomy (NCBI): domain Eukaryota; kingdom Metazoa; phylum Chordata; class Amphibia; order Caudata; family Salamandridae; genus Calotriton; species Calotriton arnoldi. The sequence continues at coordinate 5,749,440 of CAWUFW010000073.1, read as the reverse complement.
ACAGCACTCAAAAACAGGCGGATTGAGATTGTCACTTACAATTTGTGAAATCTGGTACATGCGACTCGTACTAAAAAATTGAGGGCCTTTTGGGCTACTGTAACTACCATCAGAACCCTAAATTGTTCCAGATCGCCAGTTAGTTGCCATATCTCAAGTACAGCATAAGTGGCTCACTTCTCGCAAATTTACTCTTCTGAACTCCCTGACATACCTACTTAGAAGCTTTTTTCCTCTTATAAATCTCAGCTGTAGCTATCTTTTTCTCTTTGTGACGTTATCGATGCTATTTGGCAGAGCCCTAATGGGAAGGCACCCGGCCCCAACAGAGTTCCAATAGACTTAGTTAAACGCAATTCTGATCTGTGGGCGCCACTACTGGCTAATGTTTTTAACAGCCTAGCTCATTCCTCTCTCCCTACTTCATGGCCCTCTTCGTTCATTATACCAATCTTTTAAAAAATTTGATCTTTCCGATCCTAGATGATTCTGCCCTATTTCTCTTATTGACCCCTCTGTTAAAATTCTTGGACAGGTTTTATACAACAGGATCCGTGATTAGGCTACAAAGAATTCTGTCCTTAATTGTCTCAGAAAATGTGTGGGGACCATTGAGCAGTGTCTAAACATGAACTTAATTATTGGGAAGTATACTATTGCTGAGCACCCTCCCCTCTATCTTGCATTCAAGAACCTGCCCACAGCTTTTGATTGTGTTAATTGATTGAAGCCTAAATGATCCTTCTGGCTATGGGGTTGGATGTGGCTTGTCCATTTTTTAGCAGCCTTCACGGGAACAGGAGTGCGAGAATCAGATATGAGGTTAATAGAGAATTCACCAATTAATTTGCAATTTCTTGTGGCATAAGGCAAGGTTGTATTCTGGCACCCCTTTTATTTATACTTTATATCAATTAAATTAAGCCCATTCCTATGCAATATTTGCTCAGATGTTACTATGGTTGGTGGAGCCCTTGTCCCAAACCTGTTCTACGCCAACGATGCGGTCATAATGATTTGCACACTAAGAGCCTTGTTTGTTCTAGTCAACTTTTTTCCAGTTTGTTGTATAGTGCGCTCTATGGTCTAGGACATTCTGTGATGGGTAATCTCTACGGTGGGGCTGACAATGTTGGGGCTTCTAGAATGTGGTGGCAGTCCTGCCTGGGGTTGCATTGTTTGGATATGATATGGCTGTTACTCTTACATTAAACTCTGTTATTGAATTGAACCATCTTGGGGAGACCCCAAAAGTGGGGACGAGGATGGGATGTCTGGTTACAGGCAAGAGGGTCTTAAGGAGAAAAGCCATTAACGTTGCAACCCCATCTGGCTGTTGGTGCCAAAATACGGTTGCATTACGGCTGACGGGGAAGACCAGCAAAGAAGGAGAAAGGTACACTCTTTATTCGAGTGCCACCTGTGTCTGCACGGCATACGGCGAGTGCTTATGAAAGAGTGGGACTTGGTTAAAGTCTGTATGGTTGAGACTGTGGCTCAAAATAGTTCATGGCTGATCTAGACTTACTTACTAACTTCTTGAAATCATATACTATGGCACGCAGCCCCAAATGCCTCAGTGTTCTCACTCTTGTTTTGCTTCAGGGCAGATCAGTTATTCAGCTATTTTGCTTCCCATTGGGTCACTTTAAAGCTGTTTCTGCCTGCCTATGTGACGGCATTTCCACTCAGTCTCTGTTGCACTTTTTTTGTGTGCAAATTTTATATAAATTTTTTTGGTGTGCACATTTTATATAAATTACACCAAACATATTTTATTCCTGTTAATTAAGAAATACAATATACAGCATTGGTGACTAGCTTTATAATACTTTCAAAAGCTCACGGATACTGACTGTTATTTTCACGTAGGATCTTCCCTGAAACTAGCTGTCCACTCACAAAACACTATGGACCTGATTATGATGTCGGTCGGAGTTGCCTCTGACCGACTTCTCTGTGGTTTCGGAACCGGCTGACCACGGGTCAGCGGTCTGAAAACCGCAATTATGATGCGACCGCACATGGTGCGGTTGCAAACTCCCACTTCCCTATGGGAGTTTGTGCGGTGGTCAGAAACCGGCCACAGCATAAGCTTCCATAGAGAAATGGGAGTTACTGTAAATTCCTGCACTGTGTGGCAGGCACCTCATGGTGCCTGCCACACGGTGCAGGGATTTACAGAGGGGCATCATAGGTGCCCCCCCAGGCCCACAACCAGAGTCCACGGAAGGAGGGGTGCCCTGCTAGGTGCCCCCAAAGTCGCTTTCTGACAGGCTTTCCATGTCGAAAAGCCCGACATGAAAAGCCTGTCAGAAACTGACATCATTATCCTGACGGCGGAAACGCCATCCGTTAGGGATTATTATCGGTTTCCGACTGGCCAATGGGCTCCTAGAACCCGTCGGAAGCCAGTTGGATTGACCAGATGATTTAAACTCCGACCGCCTTCTTTGTAACAAGGCGGTCGGAGTTTAAACCATGGATGGCGGTCGGAAAGCCTCCAACCAGTGGTTGGTGGCTTTCCGTCTGACATTCAAATGAGGCCCTATGTACTTTGACACCCTTTGAGACATCGGGCTATTATTTTTCTCATGCAACCATGCTGGTTTTTATATTTAAACATCTCATTGCTATATTAGTATTGTAGTTTTAATTATGTTTTGTTATATTTAATATTTATGTTGTACATCTTTGGATGCTGGTTTTAACTGTGCTGTTTGTATGTTTATGGGTATTTTTGCATTTGAATAAAGGTTTTGAATTTGATTTGATATAATTATTTTGTCGCCATTGTACTCCTGAAGTGTAACATTGTTTATATCGATATAGTCTCCTATGTAATATGTAAAGTCTGTCCCTTCTCTCCATTATATGTTGATGGTATTGGTGGAGCTGTTTTAATACATGTAGGCTGTGTAGCAATTAATACTGTTTTTTGCTCTTCCTAGTAAGAAGGAAAATAAATACATATTATATCTTTGATTTGGTTGAGGATATGTTGTTGTTATTTATGAATGTTAAATATCGATATTATTTAGTTTTTGCTTAATTTTGTTAGCACTGACAATAATTATGCTAGGGGTGCTTTTGGTATGGAGTTTGTTATTGTAAAGTATAGCACACTTGGAATGTTTAGATGGAACACTATCCTGAAAACAGTACGGGCCATATGTATCATTCCTAGGTTTTGCGATTCTCAAATAGCGATTTTTGGTGAATCGCTATCTGAGAATCGCAAAATCGGATGTATGAAACAATTCGCAATTTCTTTGCGAATCGCCAAAATTCGCAGAATTAACTGCGAAACCCCACATTGCGATTCCTTAATTGCGAATTCGCAAATAAGGAATCGCAAAATCGGGACTCTGCCATTCAGGTGCAGCTTGATGACATCACAACCAGGAAGTGTGACTGCACAGCTGCACCTGATTGCCAGAAGCTCAGTCAGAGGTTGGGAGGAGAGTGAAGGAGCACAGCACTGCCATCCAGGGAGGTGAAATGAATCCCCAGGAGCAGGAGAAGGAGAAGGAGGATGCAGGAAGGAAGAGAAAACCAAAGTTCAGTGAGAGGGAGCAGGAAGTTCTTATAGAGGAGATGGTAGTCAGCCATGAACTCCTCTTTGGCAAGAAATCCCTACGCGTGCCTGAGGCAAGGAAGCGGAAAATCTGGGATTCCATACAGGAAAAGGTGAATGCCATCGGCGTAACCCACCGCACCGTGGAGGATCTGCGCAAGCGGTGGTATGATATGCGCCTAAGATCCAAAGAAAAGGTGGCAACCAGGTTGGCTGAGTCGAATAAGACCGGTGGCGGAACATCCACTGCAACAGACTCCACGCCCCATGAGGAGTTGGTGGAGTCCACCTTGCAACCCGAGAGTGTCAGTGGAGTGGCTGATCTGGACAGCTCCGACCCACCCCCCACCAGACAAGGTAAGATGCATGCCATCTGTCCCCTGCCACTCCACCAATAGCACCCACACAGTTAGGACCCCCCAGTTGCAAAACAGTTGTGCAACTCCAGTACATGTTGTTGTGTACATACACCCTGAAATGCATCATGGGAGATGTAGTCACATGCACCAAACAGTGTTGCAATGAGACACAGCAAGGTAGTAACAATGCCAGTGAGTTAGGGAAGGGTAAAATCAGGCAGAGAGTACGTAGGTGATGCAAATAAGAAGTAGATTTATTCTCTCACAAAAGGAGTTGCAGGACACTAAAACAAATGTCTGTGCTTCTGTCTCCACAGCACCACCGGAAAGGCAGGAGGGCAGTGCAGGGTCTGAGGAGGCAGACGACAACGATGAGCAGGCAGGGGATGAGGAGCAGGAGGTACAGACCCCTGAGATCCCTGTAGTATGCAGAAAGCGCCACATCGTGAAACCACTACCACAGATGGAGGCAGACCAACACGACAGTGGAGAAGAATCCCAGTCAGTCCCGGGCCACGGTGCAGTCCGTCACAGGCAACAGTCCCCTGACCCCCAGAGGGAAGGAGGGGGGAACAGGCCCAGGGCAAGGGCATCCACCAGTGCTGGTGCTGAGGATCAGCAGTCCGTGTTTGCCGGGCTGGGGGGCACCATGCTGAGGGTGCAGCGCCTGCAAGCAAAATCAATGCGGTCAATGCAGCGTCAGTTTGCCTCATTAAACCATCACATGAGCGACATGAGGGATGGGTTCAGGGAAATGACCGGTGCAATACGCGAACTGTGTGCCGTACAGAGGAGAGCCAACACCTGCATGGACACATACAGCAAGGCGGTCAACCGCCTGTGCACTGTCACGTCCCTGCTGTCACGTCGGTGTGTGGGCATGCAGGTGGAAATGGCACATAACAGCCAGGATGTGGCCAAGATCTTGGTGCAGGTGACACATGCCGTGGAACTGATGCAGGTGGCTGGCACAGGTGGGATAGGACCCCTGGGCACAGGGGAGAGTGAGGATCAGTCAAGCAGGAGTAGCATAACCCCACTACCCCCTGAGACCAGATGGAGGAGCGGGAGGCAGGGGAGAACACATGATGACCCGGGGGAGAGCAGTGGTCACCCACAGCGTGGTGCAACAGGCCGTGCACGCAGGAGATGAGGTGGCATCAGGGAAGACTGGCAATGAGTCAGGTAACACATTGCTGGGGACTGGAGTGTGTAGGACATCTTTGCTCTGTGACTTCAACATTTGCAAATATGAGTGACACACATTAGGTGTGCGTCAGGCTGTGTGCCAGATATATTCCTGCTATTCAAGGAATAAAAACACAGTTGTGCACCAATACATCGCATTGTGTCATTATTCCTCACCTAGAAATAGTTGCGCGTGATCTCCTGGCGCCTCTGGCGTCCGGCAGCCGCCCCGACACCACATGCTGGTCCTGCACGAGGAGCTGGTCCCTCATCATCAGAGGACTCTGATCCACTCAGCTCCACTGGGGTGGCCTTCCTGGTTGCTATGTTGTGCAGCATTGCACATGCGACCACTACCTTGCAGCAGGTCTGTGGGCTGTACTGGAGGGCACCTCCGATCTTGTGTAGGCACCTAAATCGGCTCTTTAGGATGCCAAAAGTCCTTTCTGTCACACTGCGGGTCGACTTGTGGGCATTGTTGTAGCGGCGCTCCGCAGCAGTGACTGGATTCAGGTAGGGCGTCATGATGAAATCACGCACTGCATACGCGCTGTCCCCTGCAGGGTGCAAAAGAAATGGGTTACACACTGTCATCCCAATCAAGAGCTTTACTGAATGTGTGAATGTGAGCCATGTATTTACCTAGCAAGTAGCCCTCACCAAACTCCCCAGCCAAGAGGCGACGGTGTAGCCCACTGTGGCGGAACATGAAGGAATCATGGGTGCTATCAGGATATTTTGCCACTATGTCCGTGATGACATGGGTGGCATCACAGACCACCTGGATATTCAGGTAATGATATGACTTCCTGTTCCTGTACACATATTCTGTCTGGGATGGGGGAGAGTGCGACATGGGACCTATCAATGCAGCCAATGACATGGGGGAATTGGGCTATCTGATAGAACCCCTGCTTGGTTTGGTCGAGTGCCTGCTGCGTGTTAGGGAAATGGATGTGGTGATGCATCCTCTGCATCATGGCATCCAGGAAACTGTGAAAGAAGCGCGACAGGCTACTCTGTGTCACCCCTCCTGCTGCTGCTATCACCCCCTGAAAACTACCAGACGCCAGCAGGTGCAGTGAGCACAGGACCTGCACATGGGTGGGGATGGTGCGTGTCCTGCATGTGGGGTGCTCCAGCATGGGCTTTAGCTCCTTAATGAGTTCTAGGATGCTGTCTGGGTGCAGCCTGTACTTTTCATGGACCTCCTCCTCTGTTTGCTAGAACAAGGTGATGCGTGCCCTGAAGATCCTCTCCTGGCGTCTCCTTCCCTGGGCAGCAGCTCTGATCCTCAGTCTCCTAGCGATGATGTACAGCGCAGCCATTGTGAATGCCCCTGTAGCATTCTGGGTCAGTTTATATAGGTTGCACCTGGTTACCACCTGCTCAGAGTTGGTGGTAATTGCGAGGTGCAAAATTGCGAATTTCGTAAATTCGCTGTTTGCGATTATTTGATACATTTCATTGCGATTCGCTATTTGCTAATACTTTATTTGCGAAATTCGCAATTGAAGTATCGCAAAATGCGAATTCGCTAATTTAATCGCAGTTTCATGCTCGCAGATTTCTGCGAATCGCTAGTTTTGCGATTGGCAATTTTGCACAGCGATTACCTTTCATACATCGCACAACTCAATTTTGCGATCGCAAACACTGGATTTTTGCGATTTGCTGTGTTTGCGATCGGAATATTGCTTGATACATATGGCCCTACATTTGTTAACTGTTAAACAGTAACTTAATTCAGTTTGTCATTTTTGTATTTGGTTAGTTTTAAAATTTGTAATAAAATTGTTACGTTTGCAAGCATGTATTAACATTTGTAAAGCAAATAGTTTAGACGCTTGTATATGAGTATTTACAAAATAAATCCAAAACTGCTTGCTGTAGTGGTAAGAACATTAAAAATTACTTTGTATATACAATGTCTTGACTTGATGACAGAGTTTATTTTTATATGTACAAAATTTGCGTATGCATTTTAATGGCGGAGAGGACACAGTGAAATTGCTAGCAGAAACACGCAATGGCAGTCCAAATAGGTGGCGTGTTGTGAAAGGCATTATAGTAACTTGGGGGCATATTATCAAGAAACGGCGTTAAAATTATCGCCGCTTTAGCGGCAGAAAACTGCCGCTAAAGCGGCGATAATGGGCTTGATAATATGCCCTTGAGAATTCCAATAGAAGCCCATGTTCTGGTGTCAACATGGGCTTCTATTGGAATTCTCAAGGGCATATTATCAAGCACATTATCGCCGCTTTAGTGGCAGTTTTCTGCCGCTAAAGCGGCGATAATTTTAACTCCGTTCTTGATAATATGCCCCTTGATTCTTCTGTAAAATGCAGAACATAGCTTTTGTCTTTCTCAAGTTATAGTTCACCTGTTTTTAAGGTGCTACACGACAGATTAAGTGCTGAGTTGAAAATATTCTCAGGTCCCAAGTTATGTTTCTACATGTTTCACAAGGTGTCTATATTGTCAAGTTGCCCTGCAAGCATAAGCCATTGTCCAATCTGCTACATCGTTAAAGTGCAAGCAGCTACTGGGTTTTCTGTAATTAACACTTCAAATTTTTTCTGTACTCAAGCACTGCACTCATGTTTGGTTATGACTTATAAAATGCAATCAAATACATATTTGTCAACATGCTATGGGCAGCCTGGTCTCCCTAAAATGTAAAAGTATCCTCGGTCTGATACTTTATCAGAAATGGGCGGGGGGCTTTGAGGGTTATTTGGGGCCCCTCCTCTGACACCTGCTCCCAGCCAGCACAAGTGACAGAAGATGTTACTGATGGCTCATTACAGAGTGGGTCACTTACACTTTTTCCCACTAAAAACATATCACTGTTTGAGCGTGATGTTCTTTCTGGCCATCGCCAACAGCCCCCCGAATATCAATTCAGGCCCCCCAGTTTGAAGATCTCTGGATCACAATCTTATGTTGGCTGCTTCCAAAGAATCCTTTGCATAGGGATAAGGCTTGTCTTTCCCGCTAATGGAAATGCTGATCACCGTTTTTCAGCCAGTGCTCACATACAAAGATAGGGCCTGATTCACAAAGGGCCTCAGCACTCGTGGCGGAGGCCCCACAGTCATGGGGGAATCTCTGCACTCTGAGCCGAATCTGCACAATGTGAATTCTCATTGCGGAGATTCGGCCCAAGTGTGGAGACTCCCCCACGACTGCGGGGCCTCCGCCACGAGTGCGGAGCCCCTTTGTGAATCAGGCCCATAGCTTTCGCTTCTTTTTTATTTATGCAATCTAATATCCCACATTTTATTGCTACTGTACAGTAAACAGTGTTTAGGGTGCTTTCCTGCCCCTTTATTTGCAATATTATTAGGGAAGATTTTTTTTATATTGCTCAAATTGCTAGTAGGCGCTACAGTGTATAGTTCTTTCAAAACACTATGGGGTATATCTACAAAGAATGGCGGAGCGCAGTGTTAAGCCAAAATAGCTAGCGCTGTTCTCCCCCATTCTGAAAACGCAGGATGCACCGTATTTACAACAATACGGTGTATCCCTGCGTTTTCCCTAGCGCTGAACTCAGCTGCCTAACGCCAACGCAGGCACACTTGCACCATGGTGCAAGAGTGCCTGCATTAAGGGAATGATTGTTTATGTGCAGGAAGGTGTTCCTTCCTGCACATAAACAATCCAGAATGGCGATTTGTAACTTCTATGTGTGCTGCATTGTGCAGCACACAAAGAAGTTGCAAATCGTCATATTTTAAATGATTGTTTATGTACAAAAAGGGACACCTTCCTGCACAAAAACAAACATTCATGGTGTTCTGCTGTTTCTATGTGTGCTGGACAATGCAGCACGCACAGAAACAGCAAAAACGAGGAGAAATAAAGCATTTCTCCTCATTTCACCATGTTAAGACCAGTTTTCCCTGGTCTTAATTTTGGCGCTGCCTTGTAAATAGGGGGCAGCTTCAAAATCAATGGGTGTTGCGGTGGAACGCCCACCGTAACACCCATTCCCCATCCCTTTCACGCTGAGTATAGTGTGAAAGGGTGCCTTATTTGCAAGGCTACGTTGAGTCACTTGTAAATAAGGCGAAGCCCCTATCACCACAGGAACGCCGATAAAAGTAAAGTTCCTGTGGCGAAAGGGACTTGTAAAAATGCCCCTCTGTTCGCTGTTTAAGTTGGTAGCTATAAAGTAATTGCATCTCACAAGTACAAGGATTTTCAACTTTCAGAAATCAAGACATTCTCCTATTTGTGACGCAGCATGGCTATAAAAACAGCGACTAAAACTGTCAAATCACTCATATAGTGTTGATAAGGAAGTATACACTGTAGCGCCTACCAAGGTGCTTCCAGCAGTTATGCAATATATAAAAGGTCATCGATAATAAGATTACAAGTTAATGGACCTTGAACACTATCAACAGTACGACAGGAATGAACCGCAGCACGTCCGATTTCATAAATACCGACATCTCTGAGAAAACCAAAAGGCTGTGATAGCAAGATAAACATTCAAAAACATAAGTTTGCATAATGTCAGCAAAATCATAACTTACAACTAAAAGTAGCAGAAGGCCGAAGAGAAAATAACCTCATCGGCAAGCATAAGCCCTCTTCAAAGAAAGTCATGGATTGTAGCCAACACAAGACTACAATCGCTCACTCGAAAAATTAAACAAATATTAACAATAACATAAATAAAGGGAACGGGGCAGCAATCTGGTAGAAAGGAAGGAACACAAACACAGGCAGCAAGCGTTAGCCCTTTGTAGCCAACATAAGATTACAATGGCTGGCTCGAGCAACAACAAATATCTATTACCACATAGCAAAGAATGTAAATGCACCGCGACAAGACAGGAATCTGTAGGAACGGAAATAAAAAGAACAATAAAAAATCACTGGGGAGCTACAGCTATGACAAGGAAGAAAAAAAAGAGAAGGACCGCAGGAGTGCCACACGACAAATAAAGTTTAAAGCAATATGACAAAAAGTAATTCCGTCACGTCATCTATGTAAGGATACATCACATCCATGGTGCTGAAAAATAATCATTAGGGAGGAAAGCAGCGAGTCCAAAGCACATTAAACAGATAAGAAAGCCAATCAATGAAAGAATAGAAAGTACATATGAGAAATTGGGTTTTTGGTTGAGTGGGGTGTTAACCCTTCTCAAGAAACAGACAGACACAATGCCTGTTAGGGTGAACCAAAAAAGTCTCTAAATTAGCATGTGCTTAACTCTCTGGAAGATCAACACAAAGAAGTCAGACTTAACTTAGAGGCAATGTGTAAAGTATTTATGCAGCACACAAACTGTAGTAAAGTGAAAACACAACACAAGAAAACTCCTACACCAATTTACAAAAATAGAGTAAATTTTAATAAATTATTTGGCACTGAAACCACAAAAATCCAATCAATAGAACCGGAATTATGAATTTTTAAAGTTTAAGGTAAAAACTATCGCCTAAAAGATCAAAGCGCAAGCCGCGAACAACTTGTCACGCGAGGCCTGGTCAAAGTCGAAAAATATGGCCGGACTCGATGGTGCATGAGTGGGATACAAAGAGTGGATTGAGACTGGCCGGTGCTTACCTTCGGACTTAGAAGAAATTTGAAGAAAATGTTCTGAGAAGATAGACGCTCAGCAGGGCAGCGGCAGCAGGCAGTGTGCAAAGAGGAGGCTTCATCGTCGGGGAGCTGCTGGACGAAATCGCTATGAAGATTTCCATGTTCAGACTTAGTCTCTTTTTTGGAAGTCGAAAATCTCCAACGGGACAAGGCCGGAAGCTCTAGCCAATGAGGACTCCACGAGGCCGGATACCCCTTCTAGGAAGGACTGCAGAACTGGATTTGCTGCTGCGAAGAAGAACGTAGCGGAAGCTGCTGTGAAGTCAGGACAACCGGCAATGCACCTTGGGGTGGATAGACAAGCAGGTTTGCCCTGGTCTGCTCTCAGTTCTGAGAGCCGTTTTTAGCCAAATATTTCCTAAGTCCCAAGTTTTGGATTTTGGCTATTGGTGCACCTTTACCACCACTACTAAGTGTCCAGGATTTGAGGCCACCACTTTGGGAGTTAGGATCCACTCAGGCTTGGTCCAGGTGCGAATTCAAGATGGTTGGAGCCTTCTCTGACCTGAAGCTCTGATCAGGAGGCCAGCCAACTAGCCCTTGGAGTCACTCTGGTAGTCCTGCATTCAAGAAGTGGAAAGGGCTCAAGAAGCAAGGCAGGCCTCAGAGGGTTCAAGGCAGGCTTCAGTCAGCAAAGCAGTCCTTCCAGGTTCAGCAAAGCAGTCTTCTGAAGCACACAGCATGCCACAGCAGCAGGCAGTCGTCTGAGAGTCCTTCCGCAGGTCCAGAAAGTAAACTGAAGAGTGGGTCTGATGGTCCTATTTTTATGCCTAGTGCCTTCTTTAAAGTAGGAAAAGTTTCTAGAGAAGTCCCTTTAAAGTGCCTGAAGTTTCCCCCCCCCTGCCCTAGCTCCAAGCTAGCTGCATGAACAATGCAGTGGTGACAAGTCCTTTGAGTGAAGGCAGGGTACAGCCTACTGATTTACAAGTGGGTCTGTGCCCAGCTTCGCCCCCTCCAACCATCCCGCCAGTAATGGCAATCCAGGCACACCTTATCCCTCTAATACGTGGCTGTCTGGGAGGAATAAACAAGTCCAATTGCCAACTACACCCAGTCATGTGACCCAGGAACAGGCTGCAGGCACCAAATAGGCCGGAAAATGCAAACTTTCTAAAAGTGGCATTTTCAAAATTGTAACTTAAAATTTGACTTTACCTTTAAAGAGGTTTTTAAATTACAATTTCTCAGACACCAAACATGAAATGTTTACCTTTTCCCAATCAAACGTTAGCACCTATTAAATGGAATAAGGCAACCCAATGTTATCTTACAGGAGAGGTAGGCCTCACAGTAGTGAAAAACAAATTTGTGAGGCATTCACTACCAGGACATGTAAAATTTAAAAATACATGTCCAACCTTTTAATTACAAAGCACCCTGCCCTGTGGGCTACCTAGGGCCTACCTTAGGGGTGACCTATGTGTAATAAAAGGTAGTTTAAGGCTAAGCAAGGGTGTTATCTTGCCAAGTCGAATTGGCAGTTTTAAACTGCATTCAGGCTGTAATGACAGACATGGGGCATGTTCTAAGGGGCTACTTAAGTGGGTAGAAAAATAGGTGCTACTAGTCCACTAGTAGTATTTAATTTACAGGCCATGGGTATATATTATATTACTTAACTAGGGATTTATAAGTAAATTAAATAAGTCAATCGGGTGTAAGCCAATGATTTAACATTTTAGGGAGTGAGCACAAACACTGTTTTACTGGTCAGCAGTGGTAAAATGCACAGGGTCCTAATGCTAGCAAAACAAAAAACAATCTGAAAAATAGGAGGATAAAGGCAAAAGGTTTGTTGGAAGATCACCCTAAGGCTGACAGGAGTAACACCTGTCCCCACCAGCTGAAAGTGGGGAGAACTACCTAATCCTCCTGGGAGTACTCATCACTAAGGCCGAAAAACCTGGACAGACCATCAGCATTAGAATGGTCTGACCCAGGATGGTGTTCAACCATTAAGTTCCTTCACTGTAGGGAGATGGACCACCTCAACAGTTCTGGGTTCTCACCCTTCATCGGCATGCACCATCTGAGGGGCCAGTGGTCTGTCTGAACCTGGAAATGAGTTCCAAACACGTATGGTCTCAGCTTCTTCAGTGCCAATACCACAGGCCACAGCAAAGGCCACCCTTTCAATAGCACTCCATCTCTGTTCCCTGGGAAGTAACCTCCTAGAGTTGAAAGCTACAGGTCGGACCACGCTCTCCTCATTTAACTGTGACAAGACTGCTGTTATGCCATGCTCAGTGGCATCAGTTCGAACAATGAATTACTGGGAAAAGCCAGGGGCCTTGAGTACTATGGCTGTACACATGGCATGTTTGAGGGTGTCATAGGCTCTCTGACAGTCCTCTGTCCAGATCACCTTCTTAGGCTGCTTCTTAGATGTCAGCTGAGTTGAGGGGGGGCACAATGGTGCTGTATCCCTTATCAAACCTCCTGTAGTATCCGGTGAGGCCCAGGTAGGCCCTCACTTTACTGTGGGTTTTGGGGGCCTCCCAGGCCAAGTTGGCCTCTAATTTAAATACACAACTGAACCCAACCCTATTTACTGACCTTGATAATCAGGCCCGCGTGTTGCAGACCCTGAAGCACTTCCTGGAGGTGAAACAGGTGGTCCTCCCAGCTGCTACTGTAGACACCTATGTCATCCAGGTAAGCAGCATTGAAGCCCTCCATCCTAGCTAAGATCTGGTTCACCAACCTCTGGAAAGTGGCAGAGGTATTCTTCAGTCCAAAAGACATCACTTTAAATTAAAGTGGACCTCTGGGGTAGAGAAGGCTGACCTCTTTGTGCCCCTCCTCAGTTAAGGCAATTTACCAGTACCCTGAAGTAAGGTGAAAAGTACTCAGGAACTTGTCAGCCCCTAACCAATCAATGAGCTTGTCAGCTCTGGGGACGGGATGAGCATCAGTCTTGGTGACTGAGTAGAGACCCCTTAGTCCACATAGAACCTGAGTTCTGGGGTGGTGCCCGCTGGGGCAGCTTTGTTCACCAGCACCTCTGGGCTGGACCAGTCGACTACGGGAGTGCTCAATCACTCCCAATTCCAACATCTTGGAGATTTCCTCCTTGATGCTGTCCCCCACTTTGTCTGACAGTCTCTATATTTTGTTTTTGACAGGCAGCCTGTCCCCAGTGTCTATATCCTGAGTACATACCTGTGTAAGCCTAAACGTGGGGGAAAATAGTGAGCCAAACTGTCCCAGCAACTGGCAGCAGTCCCTCTGCTGTTCTGGTGTATGGGGTCAGGGTAGGAGAGATGTGGACACCTTACACTGACCTATCATACAGCATGGCGACCTCAGACCTCTCATAGTGGGGTTTGAGGTGATTGATGTGGAGGACTCTTAGAAAGTTTCTGGGGGTCTTCCTCTTGATCACCTCTTAGGGCCCTATCCAATGGTCATAGAGGGCCCTGGGCTCCACTGGCTCCATCACCCACCTTCTCTGGCCAGGCTGAAACTCTACCAGAGTGGGCTTCTGATCATACCAGAGTTTCATGTCTTCCTGGCTAGCTTATAAGTTCTCAGAAGCCTTCTTCAAGAACTTGGTCATCTGGTTTCTGAGAACTAGAATGTAGCTAACCACATCATCAGGAGCTGCTTTGGAGGTTGCTCTCACCCCTCCTTCACCAGACTGAGTTGTCCTCCAACAGGGTGCCCATAAAAAAGCTTGAATGAGATAAATCCAACTCCCTTCTGAGGCACCTCCCTGTAGGTAAAGAGCAGGCAAGAGGACGTCCCACTTTCGCCTCATAGTTTCAGGTAGGCCCTTAATCATCATGACCTTCATCGTCTTGTTGAATCTTTCAACAAGTCCATTGGTTTGAGGATGATAGGGTGTGGAAAACTTGTAGGTTGCTCCATAGTCCTCCCACATTGACTTCATGAAGATGGACATGAAGTTGGTGCCTCTGTCAGACAACACTTCCTTTTTTTTTTTTTTTTTTTTTATTTCATCCATGATAGATCCAATACATTATAATGCATTAAGACAAAGATTGTTCAATGGGGGGGGGAAAAAAAAGGAAGAGAAAAGATAAGAAAAACAATACATAGATTAAAAAAAGCAGTTTGCGATACATAGATTTATATTGCTGATCTCAATACATGAGAGTTCCTTAAAGTGCATGTGCGAAGAACCATAGAAATATATCCCCACTCACACCTCATTCATCCATATAAGCAGTGCTTAATTTGTGCCGGTGCTTTCCGGTGCTTAGCACCGGCACTTAATTATCAGGGCCGGGTCTATGCGTCTGCTGGCTGCACGCATTATTTGTCACACATGGATTATATATATAATAAGTTAATAACTCACATATATATTATAAAGCTTAACTCACTCCAGTACTGACTGGCGCAGTGTTGTTTTTGATTGCTCCCGAGTCAGAGTCGAGTCCCGAATCTACTCCCGAGTCCCGGTGAAAAAGTGTTGCGGCGGCTGTGAGAGCCAGAGACCTGAGCCATTATTCGGCCAAGTGACAGAAAGAAGATTAAAAAATCAAATATGATGGCATTGACGACCGCCGGGCCGCGCCGCGGCCTTTAGTTCAGTGTATTTACTGTTGTGCCGGTGGGCGGGACATTGAGATTGGGGCATTGGGCTGGATTTGGTTGTTCGGGGGTAGGGGCTGTGCGGCAGCGTGCGCAGATTTTATTCAGATTGCCACGCCCCGCGCCGGTACACCCGCACCAAGTCATCATCATTCAAGGCACGGCCGCAGCACGACGACGTTGAGGGCAGGCAGCCAGTGTAGCACCAGGCCAGCTTAAATCAGTTAATAAAGGCTCTAAGGCAGTGTGCCCCGGCCCAGCACCCGAACTGTAAGTAGTTAAGTACTACTAAATTTAGCAGTATTATAAAGTAAATTAAATAACAGTAGTAGTCACGGGTCGTCGTTACTGGCCGCCCCCATCCTGTGGGTTACCTTGGGCCGCCAAACGCGCCTCTTGGTGTGGCACTGACCCAGCCCAGCGTCTGTGGACGGGGCTCGGGGGCTGTCGAACTTCTTAACACTTCATTTACGATTGTCTTGCGCCGGTGCACAATTTCACTACAATCTCTATCAGGGCCACTGTTAGTGCACTGCCGCCCGGTGAGCTGACGGCAGTCACTCTAGTGAAAGAGGGTGCACATGGTGCCTCTCCAGACAGCAGATCTACAGTCTGGGTCTCCGCCCATGTTACACATATGCCTCTGTTGCACATGCGTGATTGTTACACGTGCTAAGGTGGGGGGTTAAAAACATACCGTTTTTCTACAATGACAGTGATGCATACATCCCAGAGTCATGCAAAGAACGCGCTTTAATAACAGTTAGCGGTTTGCTCCAAACAGCTGCCACACACCCACTAATGCAGCCAAAACATGCCATGAACACGTACTATCAAAAGCAGCTTTTAAAACCTCACCTGCTAACTGATTTAAGCATGTAATACCTACATATTATCGGAGTCTATTTTACAGATTTTAACATATTGGTGCACACTGCTACCCTAAACATCTGGAAATTAGCACCACCGAGGCAGAGATTGCACAGGACCTGGTGCACGATCATTTAAAGCCTTCCTGAAGGGGTTAGCACTTGTGTGTCTATCAAGAACGTATTTACGTAGTCAGTGGCTGGGCTGTTCTAAATAACAATGGCCTACTAGGGTACAGCTACTTCTGAATATGTGGAAAACAAAAATATCAACACGGACTCCAGCAATTTGTAAATGCCACAGGCACCAGACCTCATTTTGCTTTATTTCCACAACTAAATATCCAGGTTTCATCTTGAAATCCTCGCTGCATTCATTTAAGTCTACAAAGTGGAATTTTCACTTCAGACATCATCAGCAGGTCGTCTAGGTCGAATATCATTTTAATGAGTGACACTGCTTTGTTTTCACAAGTGAAATTAAAAAAAATGATCATTCAACTATGTAAGGGGGAGATCAAAAAAGTGAAAGTGTTTATAAGAACCAGGAGGTGTGAAAGACCGGGATATGGGCAAATGAAGGCTCAGTGTAAGGGAAATCAAGTGTGAGAGAACGGCAAGTAAGTTGGGTTTGAAAGAGACAAGGTAACATATTCATATGGGATTGTGAAGGAAGCATTTTATTGAGAGATGAGGGGATGAGTGTGTGTGAGTGCCAATGAGACAGTAAGAGGACTGTGGGAAAGAAAAGAGTATGCTTGCGAAAAGGATGCGAGAAGAAGTTGAGACTAGGTGATATGTGAAAGGAAGATGTGATGAAGGAATATATGAGATACACAGTGCTTAATTTGTAACAAATAATAATAATTAGTTCGAGAGCCCCTCTCCGGAGGTCATTGTTGCAGCTTGCACCACCAATTGCCCCTGCTATGCTGCCAACACAACTGCTAACCATCGTACTACCGCAAGCGTGACAATTTAGACTGTTGCAGGCCACACAAAGCTATATATATATATATATATATATATATATATATATATATATATATATATATATATATATCACACACACACCTGGCGTGGGTGGTTGGTATTATTCATTTTTAATGTATATTGAATTGCTATCTCTGTTGTGCTCATCTTAAAATTAGACAAACAACACCGGCATATATTGGGCTGTCATAAGGGCCGGTGTTGATAATTATGTACTGGTGCTGAGCAGCGGAAACCACCGGCTCAAATTCAACACTGGAGATACAGTAGTGAGATGATAGGGAGAGTAATGTGTGTGTGACCTTGAGGGAAGAGAGGTGGCTTGAGCGAGCAGGGTTTTAGAGGATGGACAGAATTAGGTGTGTGAATGAAAAGTGGGAGGAGTGATAGTCAAGGTATCTGAGGCAGAGAAAGGGAAGCGAAAGAGTGAAGAGAAAGTGTGAGGATCCAGTGTTTAAAAAGATTAAGGAGGTTGATTAATAAAAAGTTCAAGAGAGTAGCTGTGAGAAGAGAGGATAGTGTGAGCTATAGTAGAGAGCAGGACATTTTTTGGGAGAAGAGAATACTGGGTGTATGCCTAAGGTGCCCCCAGTAGGAGTATTACATTATCAGCACAAGCAGCAAATGTGGCACAATTGCTACAGTGGGTAAAACAGAAAAATTTACCTTCGTGTAAGATGGCAAAAATCCCTGTGCAAGGCCTTAGGTGGTGCACTTACTTCTGCAGTTTAGGTGATTCCATCTGGATTACTTTGATAGCAGTGTGCAGATGTTATACTGCAGTCTGATCCCTATAATACATTTGTTCAATGTATGGAAGGGGAAATTTCTCAAAACTCGTGTTGCTATTAATACCAACGTAATACCAGAGGAATGGACACAGTGCCTTTTGCTACTTTGTTTGGGGTCTGAGGGACAAGAGAGTTTCAGAATTCTTCCCAAAGTGGAACCCCCCAAAGGGGAAGATGAGTATGATGAGTATGGGGAAGCTGTACTTAGTTTAGTGAACTATTAAAAAACTTTCATAAATATAACAATAGAGAGCACTTCTGTACTAGGAGACACAAGAACCTGAAACTTTTAATGAATTCCAGACAGCTTTGAAGAGTTTATTTACTACATGCAACTTTGGTACAACCACCAATAGGACGCCTAAGAACCAATTGAAGGTGAACACTAATACCAAAAGCGTACAGGACTAGTTATGCATCATAGATGACCCTACCTTGAGGGAAGAAGTAAAGACAGCAAAAGCTATTGAACAGTCAGTGGCAGTAACTATGTATAATGTGAACCAACTCAACCAAGACACCAGGCCTTTTGTCTAAAACACCATTTTACTACAAAATACCTACTCACATTGGTCAGAGACAGATACTCTCTTTCAGCCTCACAATGAGCAACCCTCCTAAATAGACTGGTACACCTCCTGTCCCCTGTGAGACATCCACCTCACTCACTTGACTGATACATTAGCATGCCACTAGCCTTTAATGCCTACCTTAATAATGGTTGAAGACCTCTTCACTCAGCTGCATTCTTGTTTTACTGGTCTCAGACTCCTTTCTGTTAGCCTGAGAGACCCTCAAATGACTGGGCCGAAACTTTCCCCTGCCTGGACTGAGAGACCCTCCACCTCAGTAGATTGATACCCTACCTCACTTGACTGAAACTTCCTTCTAATTGGACTGTAGCCCACACACTGAACCGCTGGCATAATTAAAATTGAATACCCCTCCTCACTGAGCTAAGACCGCGCTACCTGAGACCACCAAATAACTTGAGTAAGACCTCCACCACGACTGTCAAAAATCCAATTTAACTTGATTGAGACCCCGATTTCATAGGACTAATATCTCTGTACATGGTTTCTACCACCCCTTTGGAATGAGACTTCCTCGTTTTAAGCATTCCGCCTCATTGGTCTTAGTCCTCCATCTCACTGGACTCACTCACTGGACTCACTTTGTTTCACTCTCTGAGACTCCCATCCTATCAACTACCATAATAAGAGTAATCTGCTTATAGTACTTTCCCCTCACCTGGAATGACAAAAATGAAGCTAAAACCAATTAACTGCACTGATGGAGTAGAATATAGTCTGGACTCATAATGACTTTTAGCAGTGCCAGTTGAGGATGTGGGTGGAGCTAATAAAGTGGGTGGAGCCAGTGGAAGAAGTGGGTGGAGCCGGAGAAAAGTAGGTGTGGCGTCCGACAAACATTTGAGCACCTGCACTTCATATTTTACAAATTAAGCACTGCATATAAGACAACACCGGCCCCCAAATCTCCATGCCTAATTTCTTTTTCCGGATACCTTTCACTGCGTATAAACTATATTCTATGTTAAACATGGATAAAAATCTAGCCCTCCATAATTCAAAAGTTGGTACATCCTTCTGGAGCCACATTGAGGCAATACATAACCTGGCCACAGCTGTAGCTAAGAACAACAGATACCGAAATTTATAAACCAATTGATCAGTACCCTCTCTCTCAGCTACCCCCAACAGAACATGAGCAGCTGACAATCTGACTGGACCCCCCAAAATTTCTGCCAAAAATTTCTCTATATGCCCAAAAAGGTTGCTTAAGTACCTACATGTAAAAAAAATGTGTACAATGTCGGCGTCCTCTGTCCCACAACGAAAACATTTTCCATCATTTGTCCCACCCCATTTAGACAGTTTGGCTGGAGTATAATAAAGGTTAAACACGGTCTTGTAATGTTGTGCCCGGAGATTAGCAGATATTAACAGTCTCCCCGCCAATTCAATGGAAGCTTCTACCTGAGTGCCCAAGCACCCTAGCCTATTGTCCCATTTTGTATTATGCATCTCTAGATCACCGCCCTTAGTGTCCAACAATAAGTTATAGAGTGTACCAATACGTGCATTTTTCCTCACGGCTTCAATCACAGGGTTTACTTCGATATTCCATTGATGTTTACATAAATAATCACGAACTTGCAAATATTTAAAGAATTCAAACCTGGAGAGGTGATATTTATCAGTTAGCATTTCAAAAGACATCAGCTCCCCATTAGCATATAAATCACCAATATATTGAATCCCTTTAGTCCGTCATCTATCTATGATTCTGTCCCAGAATATCGGTGGAAGGAGTGTCGTAGCTGTAAACGGGGTATACTGAGATACCCTCTCTAATCTATAAAGCTTTCGCACAGCTTTCCACACCTTATAGGCGGTATTTAAAACCTTAAACCTGGTTTTCTTGTAGTAACTTGGCTCTAAATTAACAAACAGCCGATTTTTGGCGTCACTGCCCAGCAGCATTTGATATATCGATGGGGCTTCGGCAGTGCAAATTGGTTCTGCCCCTGTTAGAAGTATATTCATATGCTGCAGCATACATACAAAGTAATATAAAGTAAAATCGGGCACAGCCCAACCGCCTTTCTCCCGAGGGAGGGTCATATAGCGCATAGCTCTACGGGGCTTGCCATGAGCCCACAAAAATCTAGCACAGATTGACTGTAATACTACAAGTTGGGGACGAGGGATTTCCAATGGTACAGATCTAAAAAAATATAAAATTTTAGGTAGTATCAACATTTTGAGAATATTACATCGTCCCACGAGTGAAAGATGTAGGCATTCACACCGTTCCACTTGCTTCCGAACATCATTCAAAATATTACGCCAATTGACCTCCACCAATGATTTTAAGCATGTCCTCAGTGTGACCCCCAAATAAGTTACCTCACTCAAAACCCGCTGGTCGTCAAATACAGTAATGTTAGAACATAAAATTTGTGTTTTTGCCACGTTGAGTTTATATCCTGACACGGCTCCAAACTTTAACGCCACTTGCTCTATTTCGGGCAAAGCTGTAATGGGATTCGACGTTACCACTGCCACATCGTCTGCATATGCAAACACACGATAGTGCTCTTGCCTCCAAGTTACAGACTCTATCTCTGCACTTTGTTCTAACATTTTTAAAAACGGGTCTATATATAGTGAGAACAGCAAGGGAGAGCAGGGGCATCCCTGCCTTGTTCCCCGTGTGATATGTACTGGGGTAGATTCAAGGCCCATAATACAAATCTTAGCCGTTGGACGGCGATATAAAACTTGTATGGCAGTAATAAAGCTTTGTTTAAAACCTATACAACGTAGTAGAGCCCATAAAAATTCCCAAGCGACCCGGTCGAACGCCTTTTCGGCTTCTAATAAAATCAAACCGAGTTCACTCCCCATGGCACTAGCTACGTCTAAGAGAGTTACAACCCTATTGATATGATTCGTTGTTCCCCTCTTGGGAATGAACCCGTGCTGCCGGATTGATACCAACGGGGTTATTACTTCAGCGAGCCGGGTCGCTAGGATTTTGGCATAAATTTTGCCATCTGAATTCAAAAGCGAAATGGGACGGTATGAGCCTGGTTGTTCAGCGGGTTTATCCTTTTTTTTAAAAACAATAATGCTGGCCTCATCCCATGTTGGGGGGGCAGCACCAGCCTGGGCCTGTTGAAAGGTGGCAAGCATATCAATTTTTAATACTCCGAAAAAACTTTTATATATTTCCAGTGGAAGTTTATCGGGCCCTGCTGCCTTGCCCGAGGCTAAGCTGGTGATAGCTCTTTCCAACTCCTCAATAGTGATAGGGGCCTCTAACAGCTCTGCATCTTGCGTATCCAAATTTTTACCATTGAGGTTCTGTAACAGGGATTCCCCAGCCTGTGCATCATAACCCTCCCCAGTATAGAGTGCCTCATAAAAATCGTGAAACACATTTAGAATCCCAACGTCAGTTTCTATAAGAGTGCCCCTAGAATCTACCACTGAGCTGATCCTCTGAGCCGCCTCTTTGGATCTAAGCCTCTGTGCCAAACATCGCCCAGTTGCCTCCCCATATTCATAGTTTAGTTTCCTATTAATAGAATATTTCTTGGCTATCCCTTTGCTCCAGTGGAGATTTATTTTGGCCTTGCCCCGGGCTACTTCCGTTTGCAGAACAGTAATCTCCTGGCCCGCACATATGCCCTGCATAAGTTTTTCTTCTGCTACAGTAAGACCAGCATATAGTTCCTGTAGCACTGCTCGCATTTGTTTTTGCTTATATAAACCGAAGCTAAGGGTCTCCTCCCTAAAACCCGCATTAAAAGCATCCCATACATATCCAGTCCCTGCAGTATTCCGATTTATGAGGAAAAACTGCTCAACCCATACCTTCATATGAGCCACGTAGCTTTCATCTAATAATAACTTCCTATCAAAAGAAAATGATCGCGGTTTGATTCCAGTTCTGAGCATACTAAGGTTTAACACTAAGGGTCCATGGTCTGAGGAAACCCGTGGGTACACCTGTATTTTAGCTCCAGAGAGCAAAAGACCCGATAAGAAAAAATAATCAAGTCTTACTAATTTTTGGTGCGGACATGAGTAGAAGGTATAGCCTGGATCCGCACCCCTTAGAGTAGCCCACGCATCCACCAGTCCGTGATCATCCAGCAAAGACTGCAGCGCCTTAAATACCCTCGGTTTCCTCCCTTAGTAGGGTTTGCTGTCATCCTGTAGAGCATTATGCTCAAGGTGTATATTTAGGTCACCACACACAATCAAAGGAGTGGGCCATAGTGCAAGTTCCACATTTAGCCCTTCAATTATTAGGGCCTCATCAAAGTTTGAACCATATATAGAACAAATAGTACACTTCTGACTGCTAATCATACATTACACAATGGCCCACCTCCCTTGTTTATCTGCCAATGCTCTACCTGTCCCTTGTATATGATTCTTAGCCAGAATTGCTACTCCCCGTGTAGTGGTGGTTTGCTCGGTGCAAATTAATACTGTGAGACCTAGTCCGCCAATAGTTTTCTATTAACCCATGAGATATGAGATTCCTGTAGGCATACCAGGTCAGTCTGAAGCACCCGTAGCTCATTAGCGACCCGTTGCCTCTTATTATGATCATTCAAACCGCTTACATTCAGGGAGCAAAACCGAATACCTCGAAATATGCCACTATCCCCCATCTGTTTTCCCAGTATCTTTATGCTTATGGACTGTATGCCTCAAACCATTGAATTTCCTGTTTCTCTTCACAAAACCATCATGGACTATTTTTACTAATACCCCCCACCAACCCACTTCCCCCAGCCCCCCCTCCCCTCCCCTACACGGCTCCAGCCGGAGGCGTGACCCACCCCCACCCAATCCCAAACTGGAGGCTTGGAGACACAGAGTCTCCGAGATGGGTCGAGCTATCCGTGCCCCGGACCCCCTACCCCACCCAGTGTTTAAACCACAAGAGTATTCACCACCCACCACAAAACAATATAATCAGAGAAATAAAACCAGGGCTAAAAAAAAAAAAAAAAAACAACAACATTAAAATCCATAGATGAATAAACAAAGGGGCTCCACGTAACATCCTTCCCCTTTTTTTTTCTTTTTTACAGACAACACTTCCTTGGGAAATTCTACTCCGTTGAAAATCCCAACCAGCTCGCAAGCCACTGGAAGTGCAGTCACAGACCTCAGAAGGATTGCCTCTGGATCTAGTAGCATGGTCCACTGAAATGAGGATAAACTTGTTACCTGAGGCGTTTGGGGTCCAACAATGTTGATGCCCACCCTTTCAAAGGGGATGCAAACAACAGGTACGGGATTCAGAGGTGCCTTCAGCATTTTATCTGTTTTCCCACTGGCCTGATATGTGGGACATGTCCTGCAAAATGTATCATCTTCATCCCGGGCCAATAAAAGTGGGAGACAAGCCTGGTAAAGATCTTGCCCTGCCTCAGATGTTCTGCTAAGGGAATTTCATTAGCCAGTCTCAGTGGAAAGGCCATGTACCGTTGGGGGACCATCAACACACATGCTGCCAGATGCACAGGCACCTTAAGCTCACTATACAGGAGGTCATTATCCCAAAGGATGAGGTGATCTCCAGAGGTGTCACCAGCTGTCACGGTTCAGCTAGCCACCTCTTCGCCTCGAATGTTAGGCACTCTTTCTGTGTCTTGCAGAACTCCTCCCTGGAGCGTCCACCCTCAACTTGCCATCCAGCAAGCCCAGGTAGGTCTCCAAGGGAGGCAATGTCGAACCTGGTAGGCTTGGGGCAGCCTCCTCTGGCCCCCCCTACCTGTACCATGGGAGTTTCAAGGGCTATTTTCCCACACCCTCATACCTTCCCTTTCTTGGCAGCTGCCTGAATTAGTCTCCCAGGCTCCAGGCCTCCTTGACTCCCATCTCGGGCAGCCATGGACTTTGTTTTATACAGACCCATTCAGGTAACCCCAACATTTCCAGGTGTGACATGAGCTCCACTTCATCCAGGCAATGTGCTCCAGATCATTCACAAGAAACCAATCCACAGGCATGGCTGACAGCTACCCTAAGAGAACCTGAGACCCCTCCAATCTAAATGGGACCAGAGCCATTGGGTAGTGGCTCTCACAGTCATCTGCTACTATACCCTAGGGAATGCATTAGGTATCAACTGCTCTAAGGACACCAGGTGACACCTGAGAGTAGTCATAGTGTTTCCCGTGTCCCTCAGAGCCTCCACCCTCTTTTCATTGATGGTGACCCACTGCCTGTACTTGGAAGTATGTGAAGGCATGTGGGCTTTGGGTACTATCTCTCTGTCACCCAGAGACACTAGGGTAACCTCAGTTGTCTCCCCTACACTAACTGGGGCCTTCTCCTCCCCAAGCGCTACACTGGTTAACCCAGAAGTACACCTACCATTGAGGGGGTGTGCCCTCTTGGAGCACTTGGCATTACCCTTGATATGCCCAAACCGGTACCACCCATAGCACTTAGTGCCATATTTACCAGTGTCCTTCTCCACCAATCCATTATTCTGGTCAGACTGGGAATGGGTCCTTTTCCCCTAAGAACTATTTTGTGGACCTTGAGCAAACTCCTTCAGTTTTTTCTCCCCTCTCCTTGCTCTGGTGGGAACCATGACCACCCTTTTGGGAGTTCCCCCAGATGCCTTCTTGCACACTCTGGTACTGACCCAGAGGTCTGCCTCCTTAGCAAGCTCCCTGGGGTCAGTGAGCTTATGGTCCACTTGGTGCTGGCGCAGCTTTGTAAAAACGGTAGTGATCATGTGCTCCCTCAAGATTAACTTGTACAGCTCAACATAAGTGTCAACTTTGCTGCCCCTCAATCAGCCATTCAATGCCTCGTTGAAGTAATCTAGGAAGTCTACCCAAAACTAGTTTGGGAGTTTGTAGCTATCCCTGAACCTCTGGCGGAAATTCTCAGGAGTCAACCCAAATTTGAAGACCAGTATAGCATTCATGGGGATGTCCTTGGTCTTGTCACTAACCTCAAGTGTAAGAAGTATGTCCCTGTCCACTGTAGGCAAGTGTTTCCACAAGCTAGCCCCCCAATACTTCTATCATCCAAGACCCTCTCAGCCTTCCTCTCCTCTGCTTCCAGCTTCATCTTAGCTAGCTGTAGTTTAAGCTCCATCTCCACCTTGCTGTCTGCCAGCAACTCTGGGGACAAACACAATCAGACACTCTCCTTCCTGTCCTCTCATGGGCAACCTCTGGGTTTGAGTTTTCCTCCTCCACAGCTCAGGACTCAGGTTTGGGTTCTCCTAATCATCATCAACTTTTTTTCCCTCCTACTCAAGGTTGTCCTCCTCTGGGGTGACCTATCACCTCTTGACTTCCTCATAGGCTCTGGGGGCTATCTGGAGGTCCAACTGTGTAGCCTTCATGCTTCCCTTGCTTTGTGGCCCTTTTCTTGCAGAGCCTCTGCAGCTCAGCCTTGGTAAGGTTGTCAATGTTCAGCAATTCTATATCCATGGTACAAAAAAGGAGGTAGGGTACTTAAAAATAGAAAAAGGAGAAAACAGCTTAAAGATAACTAAGAAGAATTTAAAAAGAGGTCAGCTCTGATGTCAAACTATTTATATGGTATTTTGTGTTACACAATCACTGTATGGCACTACACAAACAACACAAACAAGTACTGGACCCCACCACTGACTGCCAATGTGACAAATTGGGTTGTTGGTTAAGTGGTGTGTTAACCTTGATCTAGCAACAGCCACAATCCCTGTGATAGCGTTATAGGGGTCAAAATTAAATAATATGCTTTATTTTTAACAAATTTTATTGATTTTAATAGAAACACAGGATGTCGAATTGACATATAACGTTCACATCATAATGAAGTGGTCCAGCACAATCATTGGTCTCCATCGTGTTTTACATATTTTGAAACAACAGAAACTTTTATACCACAACACTGGTATGAACCTATTTTTAGTAGTACCCTATATTCTACCCTTAAAATTAAATAATATGTTTCACTGTTTCAATTACCATCACTTACTGGGTTAAGCCCTTTTCCCGCGCGGGTCCTTCTCCTATAGGTGATGGATGTTTGTCACCGTATTATGATTCGGAGAGCTGCTTCGGCATCACAAGTAAATTTCAAATACAATTCCAAGTGCTGTCAATAATGAAAGTTTGAGTAAGTTTTAAAAGCTTTATTCTCATTAAGAGATTAGTAATGGTCTTTTTATTCTTTTCTTTTATATTAGTCAATAATTCTTTAGTAAGTTTACAGAAATCTCATAAAATGGCTTGGTTAGAATCAGATGAACAAACAATGCATCAAGCGCATTGCATAAAGGAATAAAACCCTATTATAAAAATTCAGACCAGAATTTCAGAGTTAGTAGAACCCATGAAGAGTTCAAGCCCAAAGGAAAATTTTGAGATTAAAGGAGTATAAACCTCATAGCCAATTTTAAGCAGAACTCACCATTAAGAGTACTTCATGAAACACAGCCGAGTCTCAGTAATTTCAATAAGTGATCAGACAGGTGCAATAGCAAACTTCAAAAATAAAGTCTCAAAAGTGAAGTAAGGATGGACAAAAGCAGTAGTAGACACAACTGTCAGTCTAGGACAAGAAGGTAGGTTGAAAAAGAATTGGGGTAAGAGCAGGGGGAAAAGGCATTGAAACTAACTAGGAATACACACTAATATAAAGACATGAATATATATTGCAGACATTTTAATAGGCTTCTTCCTCTCTGGTTCAATCAATTAGCAGCTCTCCTCTGTGAGCAGGTTCCGTTCTTCCTTTCCCACAAAAATACATGCGGATTGTAAAGCCTTATCACAATTTAGCTACAGACATTCTTACATAGTTAAGTTTTGGAAACAAAAGCCTCAGTTTCCATAGGCATCGATCACAGGTTGGCCTTCTAAATTAATTGTTTCACTATGTACACAATGAACTATGCTAAAGAGAAGAAACATTATCTTTGCAAAAATACTGTTCAGTAATGCATTTCATTAATATAAACAAGAAATACAGTTTTGAATGTGCAACTATTCTATTCAGGCATTATGTGAAATAGGGTAAGAATTGGACGTTAATCATTACAAACAATATGTTGCTTAGTAAAATAATGCATTTGCTTAAAACCAGAACATTCTGCAGTTATGACAAACATTTCTAAGTATGTCACATTAAGGTGCACAGTTCAGCAATATTAAGTTCACATCTAGTTAAAGGAAGCTTGCTTCTTAGTATGTTTTATGGACTGTATACATAGCTATGATTGCATATAGCATTTTGCACATTTTAAATGTGTGTCATTTCAGCTTTGAATTTACGTTAATCATTGCACATTTTTAACTATTAATCCAAATAATCTGCACTTTAATTTGTTGACCTTATAAGTCCCCCATATGATGGCTATCTTAACCATCACACTAATTTGATTTCACATGTGAGTTCTGCTTAAAGGGCACTTTCATTGTCCGTGAATACTGTCGTTTTTGTTTCAAACTTTGAAATTTTAATGACTTTCACTAGTCATCGTTAATGAGGTCATTCCTTTCTCTGCTCTTTCTCTTGCATAAGTAAAGTCTGCAGCCTATAAATAAAGCAAATAGGTATAACAAACAAAGCCCTATTATTAGCATTGGCATACGTATAACTTTCAAAATACCTCCTCCTGCTACTGTAATCCAATTCCCAATTTAATGAATCCCTTTCTCAAAATTCTCAAAACCACTGGGTGTTTCCATTTCTTCTAATTCAGGTTTTAAGTCTGAAATGTTCTTTGCAAATTCCTCTATTTTCTTACTCTCATCAGGTATGTATGAGCAACAATGGGTTAACTTAAGCATCTTGCACACTCCGCCTTTCTCTGTGAGTAAATTGTCTAATGTTAGATGATCTTGCAAAACCATTGATCGTATTGCTACAAGATCAGTGTTTATTACTAAGAAAGCTCCGGAAGCACTGGTTGCCAGCTTGTCGAGGGTTGTGTCTGTGTGCTAGTGTCATTGTTAATGCATCTATACTATTCACGTGGCACATTTTAGGGAATAGTACAGCTAAATAGCATATGCCCTCCCAGTCAGCAGGCAGCAAAAAGTACGCATTTTGTCCACAAACAAAAAAAAACCCTAGAATTGCAGATTCTTCTCACTGGAAAACTTACCAAGTTCCTCCCATTAATTTGAATAAATGTTCACAGCTTCTAATCCCTACATGTCTGGTTCTTTTGGGTGTCCTTTTTCTGTAAATGCAGATTTTACCTTTATGTTGACTGTCTAATCTTAGTTATGGGTAAACTGTTTTCTTTCTAAATTCGTCTTCTTCTTTCTTCCAATCATTTTTCAAAACATCATTGTGTTTGCCTTTACTACGTGTCAGGTTAGTATTTCTTTCCTCTAAAGTCATAATGAAAACTTTCTCTAGCGGTTTGATCAAACAGGCTAAATTGTTCTGATAAGCCATAACACTATCTATAGGTCTGTGTGGCATAAAATACTACCAAGCTGTGCCCATTTCTTTCACTTGCGGGTGTAAATTCTTATTTGCTACTAAAGGCACTCTAAAAAGTATTAAGCCATTGTTAGAATAGAACTATTCAAAATGTTTGCGTCTATAAACAAGTGAATGCAGTATCCTACATGTAATTCCATAAGATAAAGGCATGTGATAATATGTGACTTCTTCTAATGACGGTAAATGAGCAAAGACATAGCAGTCGTTTTCTCCCATGGCATGTGTGTATTCCTGTACTAATTTAGAATAAATGTTAGTTGAATGTATGTGACAAATGAAGCTTTCAATTGCTCTTCATCATTCAGGTATTTATGTGTTTTTATTGAGCTTGCATTTCTAAAGCTTTTCTCAGGTGTTAAATAAAATCCTACTAGCACTATAGTGACCATTATTACTGTTATTATGAAGACTGAACACATAATATATTTACACTTATTTCTAAAGCAACACATGTTTCTCCAAAAGCAGATTAGATGCAGCCAAGTTCAAAGTACAATGCAGCATTTTGTAAGTAGCTTCGTTAGGATGGGTAACTTTCAGTCAATCATTCTTCCTATAGACAACCCTTAACCCTACTCCGTATTCTTCTAAATTGTTATCCCTATTCTTCTCCAGCAGACTCGGGCCTATGTAATCTTCTTTCAAATAAAAAATGTTAATTCCAGTTTTCAGTCTCTTTGAATCTTTCAGGTTTTTTTCCTTGACTTTTTATGATCACACAGTTCATCTTTGTGAAGTATCCCTTATCCCAACAATGCTTATTATAGTGAAATCATGGAGGCTCAAACAGTTCGGATCTCACATCACATAATTCTTACATTGTGAAATTCAGTACTTTGTCCTCGAAGTAAGACCACTCAGGTGCTGAATGTCTCCAACAAGGCACTCTTTCTCTTTTTGATCTCCTCAGTTTTGGATGATCTCCTTCTGTATCACTTTCATCACTTGACTCTGTCTCCTCAGGAATGCTTTTGGAATCTGATCAGCGGATATGCTCTTTTTCAGTCTTCCTTGATTGCAGTTCTGTGGCCATTCAACTATACAGGTGACTCTTCTCGTATCAGTGCTTGTTCCTTCACACGGATCTTCCAAATGTACTGATGTTGTCTCAGCAAAGTCAAGAGTCAGCCTCTGCTTCTTCTTCATTAGAGACTTCACTGCCACTCTGTGAAACAACAGGTACTTGGATTTGTGTTGCAGTCTGTGAATCTTCACCCCTTTCTTCTCCTTGTTGCTGTTCTGTTCTCTGTAACACTGCTCTTTGCGGTCTCTCAGCTGGTTTTGGTGCAACCACCAATGTGCTTCATTCAGGATGAAAGAGCACAATTTTTTCTTCTGGATTTCTCACCTTCTTGCTGTGTAATACATGTACCCAGTTGGGTACAATCAACAGCAGTGTTTGTAACTAAAATAAACTGGAAGGAGCCTTTCCATCTCGGTTCCAAACAAGTCTTCCAAACGTGCTTCTTGATCATGATCCAATCACCCGGATTGACCTTGTGGCACTGAACAGACCACATCAGCAAATCCTTTGAAGTAATCAAGTATCATATCATCAGTGATATTAATGAGTGCATTTGCAGGTACAGCAAGCAGCCTCATTGCATGACCCATCAAAATCTTGTGGGGCTATTAACCAGTCTTCCTATCAGGAATACTTTGAATACTCATCAGCACCAAAGGTAAAGCACCTGGCCATTTCAGTGATGTTGACACACAGACTTTAGCTGGTCAAGACTTGATAGTCCCAGTCATCTCTTCAACAATATCTGAAGCCTCAGGTCGATAGCTGTAATGTAGTCTTTGCTCAATCTGTAATGCTGTGCAAATCATCTTCAGGACCTCATTGTTGAAGTGGGTCCCCTTATCTGATTCCAGAGAAACCGGCATTCTGTTCCTGGGATTCATTTCTCATAATAATAGTTTTGCTACTGTGAGACTGTAATTTCTTCTGGTTGGGTAGGCTTCCACCCATTTCGAGAAGACACATACTATGACAAGGATATATCTCAGCCCGTTGCAAGCAGGCATTTCAATGAAGTCCATTTGCATTCTGTTGAAAGGACCACCAGATTCCCCTATGTGACTTAGTGTAATGTGTGTTCTTTTTCCTGCATTCATTAATTGACATGTCGCACACCGATGACACACTTCTTCTGCAAGCATCCTGAACCTGGGATTAAACCAATTATGCCAGATGAGTCTCACCATGGCATCCCTCCCTAAATGTGTGAAATCATGAAAGTATTGTGCCATTGGGAACAGCAAATTATCAGATAATACTGATCTACCATCAGCTGACATCCATATGTCATTTGCATTTTTCTCACAACCTGCTCTGATCCAACTCTGTTGCTCTGCTTTCAAAACATTTTTCTGCACTCTCTTTAGTTCATCCCAAGTATTTACTTTGATCAACATTGAAAATGAAGTGTCCTCCTCAGATTCACACGTGAAATTCCCATTAAATGTGCAGGCCAACAAAGCACAATATCGTGCTACTGAATCTGCATACCTATTTCATAAGGCAATGTAGCCATTCCCCCATTGAGCAGCACATTTATCAGCTGCAATTTCTGTAGACAACTGTAAGGCTCCCAATAAGTCCTTCACCTGCACCCCATTTCTGATAGGGGTTCCTGAAGAGGTCATGAAACCTCTCTGTGACCATAATTGCCCAAAATCATGGACAACATCAAAGCCGTACTGACTATCTGTAAATATAGTCGCTCTCATTTGAGCAGGCAAGCTGCATGCTCTGCTAAGGGCAAAAAACTCTGCAACTTGTACTGAGGTAACCCCTTGAAGCCATGAAGCTTTGACAGCATTGTTTATTGTACACACAGAGTAAGCTGCTCTCAGAGTACCTTCATTATTTCTCAGACATTAGCCGTCGACAAAAATTATATGGTCTGGCTCAATCAGGGGTTCATCCATAACATTAGGTCTAGGTTTGGTACATAAATCCATGACATCTAGGCAATCATGTTCAATTTCATCACAAGCAGTATCATTTATTGGCGGCAGGAAAGTTGATGGATTGACACTTTGACAGTGTTTCAAAACTACATTGTCTGATGACAAAATTCTCTGTTCATATCTGGTGAGCCTATTATGGATCATTTATTGGGTTTTTGTTCGTGTCAATAGAAGCTCCAGAGAGAATGGGATCATTACAGTTAAAATATATATCACATCACTATGCTCTCAGACTAGTGGTCACCCCAGCAACCTCTTTAAGGCAGCCAGGCAGACATGGTCAAGGGTTGTCAAAAAATATGACACAGTCTTCCGAGCATCACCATGTGTTTGAGTCAGCACTGAGAGAGCGCAGCCCTCCCTCTCACTGCAAAATAAGATCAAATCTTTACTGTAATCTGGCATTCCTAGTGCTGGGGCACGAGAAAGTTTTTCTTTCAGCTCTAGGAAGGCTTTCAAGCGCTCGTTGTCCAAAGGAAGTGGATCAGAAACATCTTTCTATGTCAGCTTCAGTAAAGGCTTTGCCACTATGGAAAAGTTTGGTATCCACAGTCTACAGTAGCCAACCATTCCCAAAAACATCCTGACTTCTTTCCTTGTTTGAGGTGGATTCATCTGAAGAATTGTTACCACTCTCTCTGGTGACACCTTTCTAGCTCCTTTCTCAATTATTTGCCCCAGATATTGAACTTCTTTCTGACAGTACTGCAGTTTACCTGGTGATATTTATGTCCATTTGCGGCCAAATGATTCAACAAAGCAATAGAATCTTGTTTACAAGCTTCTTGTGTTTCTGATGCTACAAGCAGATCGCCTATGTACTGTGCAAGGACTGGTCTGTAGGGCATTTGTAATGACTCTAGATTCTTTTTCACAATCAGCTGAAAGATAGATGGTCTCTCCTTATAACCTTGTAGGACTCGGCACCATAACAAAACTCTCTGCTGAAAAATAAATGTAAAAAGGAACTGGCTATCTTCATGCAATGGCACTGAGAACAAAGCCTGACAAAGATCTATGACAGTAAACCACTCTGCAGTACAAGGAATTTGGAAAAGTATTGTGGCTAGATTCAGTACCACTGGACAACAGGGACCAACTATGCTGCTCATTTTCCTAAGATCTTGCACTATTCTATACTTTCCATTGGGTTTCTGTAAACCTGTGATTGGAGAGTTACATAGACTCCCAATCAGTTCCTGCAAAATCCCTTTCTGTATCATGTCTTCTATTACAGGCATTATTCCTGCAATGGTTTCGGGAGTCAGGTAGTACGGTGGTGTTTTTGGATATACTGCATTTGCCCTTAAGGTAATTCAGACCTGTTCTACTCCTTTAATCTCACTCACTTTATACTTCATTCGGTTTGAGCAACCAAAAAAGCACATACAACAGTACAGCACAGTACAAATAAACACACATAGTAATTGGTCATATAAAAAGGACAGATTAAAAACCAAGGTTAAAACAATTGGATAAAAAGCCAAAAAAACAGTTGACTAATAACACATTTTACATAGTGTGTTATGGGAAAAGTGTAAGGGCCACAATGAGACTCAAGGACGCGCAGCGCATACATTGCATAATGGGAACACAGGCATGCCCAAAGTTTCCTATAATAACGTAGCAGGTGCTGCAACAATTAGGAACAAAAAAGTAGCTCAGTAGAGGGCCCCACTATTACCAGTCACCACTGGGAGTTATTCCAATGTTTTTGCTCTAATGGACCAACTCCAAATGGAGGTAATTGGGAACAGCACAGACAACCGACTCCCTAGTTTCTGTGGGTAGAAGCCTGAACATCGGGAGATGTTGTCTGCACCCAATCTGCCTACAGATCAGAATGATCCAGCTTTTCCTAGGCCAGGCATAGCCGAGGTAGAAGAAAATAAAGTGTGGCAAGGATTCTTCTGCCTGCAGACAACGGGGAACACAAATTGTTTATCAGCATTAGATTTCCATTTAGAGAAAAGAGGTAAAAGGGGTGGCCATACCCTGTGTCTTCCTGTAACTGATGGGCAAAGGACACGCCCGCCCTTGGCCCAGGCTTTACATGGGCACTTCTCGCGCCACGGGAGGTTGTAGGTGCTTTAATGGCGCACGGGAAGCTGCTAGAGGCCATCCTTTTCCTCACCTGGGGCAGCATGGGACCTCGAGTCTCTTGCAGGCAGCAACAGCAACATGACAGCACAACAGACCCACGCCACAAGCGTTGGTAGGCGCTTTATTAGCATGCAGCACGGGAAGCTGCCGGAGCCCCTACTTCTCCTCACCCGGGGCAGACTGGGATCTTGAGTCCCTTGCAGGCAGCAACCACAACACAGCAGCACAACAGACCCACACTACGGGAGGTGGTAGGCATTTTAAGAGCACGCAGAAAGATGCAGGAGTCCCTCCTTCTCCTCACCAGGGCAGACTGGGACCTTGAGTACCTTTCAGGCAGCAACATGACAGCACAACAGCCCCCTCTAATCAGTCCAATGTCTTTCCCTGTGAAATCCCATACTTCTGGATTCACAGATTCCCTCAAGTCAGTGGGTAATTCTTCAATGGTCATTAATGGAAACAGTCCTGCAACTGTCTTTTGCTGTGCCATTTTAAATTCTACGTCGTCATAATGTGTCTGGAATTCCACACCATCCGGCATGCAGTAAATTGAACAATTTAATTTGCATGACAAATCTCTCCCTAATAGATTTACTGGACTGGTGTCACAAGCAACAAATTGGTGATTTTCTTCAAATGAGCCTACTTTTTACTGGGACATTCTCTGAAACTGGATTGAAAATCTGTTTATTTGAAACTCCTTCAACTTGGATCTTATTTACTGAGAGGGCTAGG
This sequence comes from Calotriton arnoldi, assembly GCA_963921515.1. Lineage (NCBI taxonomy): Eukaryota > Metazoa > Chordata > Amphibia > Caudata > Salamandridae > Calotriton > Calotriton arnoldi. Next base: position 5,714,627 of record CAWUFW010000073.1, on the reverse strand, counting down.
TCTAGGACGTCCACAGTTATAACAGTGGATTTGGTGGTACCTGTTCTTTAAGGAAAGATACGGGGGCAGTCAGCTCACCAGCTATGAATGGACCACTATGGTCTACTTCTAAGACAGTGCCAAGCACGCAATCTTCCTCCCCTCTCAGGCACCGTCATTAAGATGTATTAGAGCCTGAGCCATCATTATTGAAAACAGGACATTGCTGAAAGGCATTCTGATTTGTGTTAGAGAATTGTTGAAATGTATTTTGATTCGCATTTAGGATTTTTATTCACTTTTGGCATGTCGTTCAAATTAAATCTTGGGTTACCAATATTCTGTGGGACCATTTGAGATTGTGGGACCTGCATCATTGGAACTTGTTTTTGCATTGGCACCTGCATTTGTTGTACTGGTATGGTTTGTTTCTGCAATCCCTTCTCCATTTGCACATTTCCATTTGCATTACGAGGATTACATCTACACTCCCTCTTCCAATGCCCGACCCTGTTACAAACCTTACAAGGAGTTATCTTCTTCATCATTGCATCATCCATTCTTGAACCTGGATCAACTGGAACACCTCTGCCTCTACCTTGTAAAACCCCAACACCTCCTGGATTTCCCTAAATACCTGCATGTCTCAAAACAACACCTTGGAAACCTTCTTGATTTCCTGCAAAAGGATTCTGAAAAACTTTCTGGGTAAATTTTGTCTGAGACAGCATACATTTCTCCTTAATCTTTTTTGTTTAATTTCTTGATCATCACTACAATATTTACATTTAGTGATTTACCGATTCTTTTCCTTCTTGGGTTATTCCATTAATTTTCAACCCATCAAGATCTTTTGGAGGCACTATGCATTTCAGGAAGGTAATCACTGCTTCATATGTTTCCATTACTACAGGAAATGGTGCATTAGTGAGTGCCATTCTTGCTGGTTCTTCATGTAGCCATTGTATAGCAGTCGTACACTCAGCCCATGAATCACTCAGTACTACAATATTAAAGAATGCATTCAGATCGATCCATAGCGCCTTTGAAATTTTCACAAATCGATCAACTTGAGTGTACTACTGCACAGGATTGTCTCTCAATTTTGGGAAATTGCTCGCAAAAGCTGCAAGATATCCTCTACTCCAAGGTACTTGGACATACACTTCTCCCACTATTTCTCTCACCGAATATGGTGAAGCTTCTTCCTCATTCTGTTCATTCTTTTCCCCTAACAACTCAGGTTACTTCTTTTTCTTTTCAGGTTTTTTTACCCATTTATATTCTAATTTTTCAGTTTCACTCCATTTACAAATACACTTAATTAATTCTGTAATGTGCAACCACGTTCCTGAAGAACTCTTTGTCTCAATTTATTCATCATCCAATTGAACCCTGTAACTTTTCTGCAAAGGAAAACTTTTTTAAAGCTGGAGCCTTGTTTCCGGTCCAGGGAAGACCTAGCTTTGCATTTGAAAAGTTTCAGCACTCCGTCCATCTTCTCCTTGTGTTTGCTTTGTTCGCCCTAAGTTGGCAGGATATGTCCAGACGTGGGTCCCTTGCTCACTTTGCCACTGGATTCAAGCTAGCCTGGCTGATATGGGGTGTTACCCCGAAACTGGTCCCAGAATGCTTGTTTACAGTCCAGGGAAGACCTGGCTTTGCAGTTCGGCTGGAATGTTCCCATAAGGAACAGGGTCAAGACTGATTTGCATATGGCTGGGTCTGAAATAGGGTGGCGAAGTAAGCTAAAGAACGATGATGGATTCAACCCAGATCTGTGACTGGGGGTGAGTGTCTGAAAAGTTTCAGCACTCTGTCCATCATCTCCTTGTATTTGCTTAGTAAAATAATACCTTTGCTTAAAACCGGAACATCCTGCAGTGATGACGAACATTTCTAAGCATGTCACATCAAGGTCAGACTTCTAAACTATTTGTGCACAGTTTAGCAACATTAGGTTCATTTCTAGTTAAAATAAGCTTGATTCTTAGTATTTCTATGGCCTATACACACATAGCTATGCCTGCCTATTGCAGTTTGCACATTTGAATTGTGTCATTTCAGCTTTGAATTTACGTTAATCATTGCAGAATTTTTAACTATTAATCTAAATAATTTGCATTTTAATTAGTCAACCTAATCACCTGTCAGGGTGAAACACATAAGTCACTAAATTGACCTGTGGTTAACTCTCTGGTAGCTTGGCGGAAAGCCATCAGGCTTAACGTATAGGGAATGTAAAGTATTTATGCTGCATACAAACTGTAATAAAGTAAAAACACAACATAAGAAAAATCCCACACCAATTTTGAAAAATATAGTACATTTTAAAAGTTGTTTGACATTAAAACAAGAAAGATCCACTCCACAGAACTGGAGTTATGAATTGTTAAAGTTTAAGGTAAAAACAAGCACCCAAAAGATCAAAGCCTAATCGCGGACATCTAGTTGCACAAGACTGGGTCAAAGTCGAAACATATGGCCTACCGTGATGGAGCGCTAGTCGGATACAGGATACAAAGAGTAGATTGGGCCCTGCCGGCGCTTACCTTCGGACTTGGAAGAAATTTCAAGAAAAGTGTTCCGAAAAGGTAGCAGATCAGTGGGGTAAAGCTGCAGGCGGTGTCCGAGGAGGAGGCGTCGCAGTTGGGGAGCCGCTGGATGAATTCGCAGTGAAGATTTCCACATTCAGACTTAATCTGTTTTTTGGAAGTTGAAAATCTCCATCAGGACGAGGCTTGATGCTGTAGTTGACGAAAGCGCCTTCTGAGAAGCACTGCTGAACAGGATTTGCTGCTGCATCGAAGAACGTATCGGGAGCTGCCGCAAACTCAGGCCGACCGACGATGCACCTTGGACAGATGGATGAATAGGTTGGTCCCATCTCCCCTCTCTCCTCAGAGCAGTTTTTAGCCACAAAGTCCAAGTTTTGGATTCTGGCTAATTGGGCACCTTTAGCACCACCAACAAGGGTCTAGGACTGGAGTGGCACCACAGGTGTGGGTCCAAGATGGTTGGAGCCTTTTCTGTCCCTGAGACTCTGATCAGGGGGCCAGCCTACTAGCCCTTGGATGCCTTCTGGTAGTTCTGCGTTCAAGAAGTGGAACAGGCCTCAACCAGCAAGGCAGGCCTCTGAGGATTCAAAGCAGCAAAGCATTCCATCAAGGTGCAGCAAAGCAGTCTTCTGAAAAACAAAGCAGGCCACAGCAGCAGGCAGTCCTCTGAGAGTCCTTCCACAGGTCCAGAAAGTGAAAAGAAGAGTGGGTCTAATGGTCCTATTTTTTTAACTTCACATTCTGTGAAGTAGGAGAAGCTTCTACAGAATTCCCTTTGAAGTGCTTGACGTTTCCTGTTTCCCCCTGCCCTGGCTCCAATCTGGCTGCACGAACAATGCAGTGGTGACAAGTCCTTTCTGTGAAGGAATGGTACAACTAATTGATTTGCCAATGGGTCTGTGCCCAGCTCTGCCCCCATCGTACCAGTAATGGCCCATTCAGGCACACATAATTCCTCTATTGTCAGGCAGTCTGGGACGAGTAAACAAAGTCCAAATGCCAACTGCACCCCGTCATGTGACCCAGGAGCAGGCTGCAAGTAGGAAAATGCCAACTTTCTAGATGTAATTGCAAATAAACTATCAAAGAGGTGGTTGATTCGATTGGATCTTATTATTAAAGGACAAGATATACAATAAACTTGGCCTGTGTGTTAATTTCACAACACAGGCCACATTTATTATATATCTTGTCATTTAAAACCCAACCCCTCTAAGTTTTGAACTTTCTAGATGTGGCATTTTCAAAATTGCAACTTCAAATCCAACTTTGCCATTAAAGAGGATGTTTAATTACAATTTCTCGGACACCAAACATGAAATACTCATCTTTTCCCAATCAAAAATTAGCACTTATTAAATATAAAAAGGCAACCAAATGTTATCCTACGGAAGAGGTAGGCCTCACAGTAGTGAAAAATGAATATGTGAGTTTTTTACAATCAGGACATGTATAACTTAAACGTACATGTCCACCCTGCCCTATGGTTACCTAAGGCCTACCTTAGGGTTGGCTTATATGTAATAAAAGGGGAGTGTAAGGTTTGGCAAGGGGAGTTATTTTGCCAAGTCAAATTGGCAGTTTAAAACAGCATTCAGGCTGCAATGGCAGACCTGTGACACGTTTTAAAGGGCTACTTAAGTGGGTGACACAATAAGTACTGCAGGTGCCACAAGCAGATTTAATTTACAGGCCCTGGGTATGAGGTATAATACTTTATATGTTAATTAAATATGCCAATCATGTGTAAGTCAATTTTACCACATTTTAGGAAGTGAGCACAAGCACTTTAGAAGTGGTAAAGTGCACAGAGTCCAAATGCCAGCAAAAGCGAATTAAAAAAAATAGAAAAATAGAAGGGTAAAGGCGAAATGTTTGGGGGAAGACCACCTTAAGACTGACAGGTCTAACAACATACTAAACAAGCATTGGCAAAGCCAAAAGGTCTGGCTGTTTGCTTTGGCAATTCTTGTTTTATTCTGTTATGTTTTTTTGCAAAGCTTTATTGTTGGGGAAGCTGCTGGGCACTCATTAATATAAATATAAAACAAAATATTGGCTAAAGGCAAACATATTTGTTTGTGTAAAAAAAGAACACATTACAACAGTAGTTCCTGACACTCAAGAGAACTACTTTGTGCATGGATGTGCTTCTGGTGAAATGGCAGCATGACGTAACACACAGTGAAGTTAGCCAGTGGCAGAAGTGGGCTGACCCATTGTCCCATGGTCCATGCTGGAGTGGGTGGAAGAAAAACGAGAATGGCACAACAAAAGACTAATGGATAATATCTCTAAAACTATGTGTTACTGATAATTTTAGTTAAATCAAATTGTCTTTGCTAACACTAGACCTAAAAAAGCCAATTGATCTGGCATTGACTGCTAGCCTCCTGTTTTCCTAATGCTCTTCTGTAATTTTTTTGTAAATCTTTATTACAAATAGAGGGTCAGGAGCATAGCTTTATGGGGGTGTCTCCGGTGAGACATACCCAAATAAATGCATTCTTGGCTTGGTAGTTGGATCTCGGGCCTTGAGTGGGGTATGCTGTCTCTGTGTCGTGATCCAAGAATGAAATAAACCGGGACCTTTTATGAAAACAGCAGAGAGAGAAAGAGAAAGACAGAGATGCCCATCTGGTGGCTGAATTTCAAAATGTGAAACCAGATACCCTGGAATCAATACCGGCTTCCCTGCTTGTCCAAATTGTGTGATCCTAGGCAAATATTTCATTTCACAAAGCATCATTTTTCTCTATTATGACATATGAGCTCACCGTTAAGTCTTTGAATTCAGGATGTGTGATGTACTAGCACCTCTAACTTTTGATTTAATAGACTATAATGATGCCCCATCCATAATAGGATAGATAGATTTGGAAAAATAGACAGACAGACAGACAGACAGACAGACAGACAGACAGATAGATAATTGGAATAAATGATAGAACAGAAAATCGGAACAAAAGGCACAGTTTCATTTGGTAATATATAGTAGTTAAATGTTGTTAGAACTGGGATTCCTGGTTGGCTGAGGTATGCACCCAGGCAAGGCAGGAACCATCACTCTAGTCAGGCTAAGCTAGATACACAATAAGATAACCTTTGCTCACCCTCTGGTACACAGCAGTCAGGCTAATCTACAAAGGCAATGTGTAAAGTGTTTGTGCAACGCACACAGTAACACAATGAATACACCACAAAAAGACTCCAAACAGGTTTAGAAACATAGAGGATATTTATCTAATCAAAATGAGACCAAAGCAACAAAAATCCAATCAGTATAAGTCGAGATATGAATTTGGAAAGATTAAATCAAAAGCAGTGCTTAGAAGTCACTAGTGGTCAAAAGGTTACTTGAGGTCGCGAGGGACTGGTGCAAATCCAAAGCTCAGGTGGACCGTGATCAACGGTAGGCCGGCTACAGGACTTAGACGGGTCCCGCTGAAGAAATACCTCGGATGGAGCTTTTGTCGAGGTCGAGAGTCTACTGCATCATCGTCAAGGCGTGCAAAGGGGGTCCCGCGTCATCAAACTCCGTTGAAATAAATGCAATGCGTCGTCACCACGTTGAGTGTCATCGTCGAGCTGCACAGGCTGTGGAACTGCTGTCATCAGAAAGCCCCTGCATCGGCTTCGAAGCTCACACAGTCGATGCAATGCATGGGTTTTGGATGAAAACAGCTGCAGAACCCACATCTGAGGCCCAGAACTTGGAGGGGGCACCTCAGACATGAGTAGGACTCATGGAAAGCAGAGTCCAGCAGCACGAGCAGAATTATAGGAAGTCTTTGGGGGCCCTAAGTCTTCAGAAGAACAGGAGGCAAGCCAACAAACCCTTGGAAATCGCTTGGACGAAAGGCAGAGTCCTTCCGGCAGAGTCAAGAAGCAGCAGGGCAACAAGCAGAAAAGCATTCCTTCAAGAAAAGCAGTCCAGTTGAGTCTTTTAAGCAGCACAGAAGTCCTTCTCACAGAGGTTCAGTTCAAGGTCCAGAAGTGTCTGATTTTAGGGGGTCAGAGACCCAGTACTTATCCCCAAAAGTGCCTTTGATGTAGGGGATGACTTCTCTATGAAGTGGACATGGATCCCTTTCAACCAAGTTCGGTCTGCTAAGCTAACCTTGGGGGTTAAATCAGTGCTATGTGTGTGGACAGGACACTACCTATTGAAGTGTACGTGTCAGCCCCTCCCATTCCACCCTACCCAGGAAGACCAATCAGATTTCAGACGAATGCAGATGAGTGCTCATAATGCAGATGAGCATCACCTCCCTGTGTTTGTGGCTGTCAAGAGGGAATGTACAAAGTGTGGCTGTTTAGATGGAATGCACAAAGTGTAGCTATCACCCAACCTACACGTGTATTGGAGACAGGCTGTCAGGCACAAAGAGCAGAAAGTACAGAGAAATGTCCACTTTCTAAAAAGTGGCATTTCCAAAAACAGTAGGTTAAATCCAACTTTACTAGTAAGGAGGATTTATCATTACCATTCCAAACATATCAATCATGAAAAAGCTACTCCTCTCTGATCAGGAATTACAGCTTAAAAGTATATTATGGAATTCCCAATGTTGGCGTATGAGAGGGGTAGGCCTCACCGTAGTGAAAAATGAAATAGGCTGTTTGACACTACCAGGACATGCAAAACATAAAGGTACATGTCCTACCTTTTACTAAGATAGTATCCTGCCCTTAAAGTTACTTAGATCCTGCCTTAGGGGTGACTGATATGTAAGAAAACTGCAGTTTAAGGTGTGGCAAGTAGTTCTAAATGCCAAGTCGAAGTGGCAGTAAACTGCACACACAGAGACTGCAGTGGCAGACCTGAGACAGGTTTGAAAGACTACTTCTGTGGGTTTTCTTAAGGAACAACGGTCCCTTATGATACAAATAAAAAATAATTATATATCCATAGAGATGCAATGAAGTCAACATATGATGTCCAAGTAGAAAAACCATTACTATTTATTAATGCAAGTTAAACATCATAGCAGTGGGAGGACAAACACAGGAAAAATCAAGTGTAGTTTCCATCCTGAGGCATATCACAGTGACAAAATGAAACGCAATGGTTAAGTCACCACCTGTTAGTACCAATGCCCATACATAAAATAATTATTTATAACAATTGAGTCAAGGAATATCAGTTGGCGACGTTTCGATCCCTAGTGAAATAAAATGATCACCATCAAGACATAAGAAATTATGCCTGAGAGAGTAGTAGGGTTACGACAATTGTATCCAATGCCAGCTAGAAAATTAAAAGGAAGAAGGAAGACAAAGAAGGAAGAAAAAAAAAGAAAAAAGAAAGGGAAAAAGATGTAAATTAGTTGCCAAAATTAATAACAGCAATAAGTTGATCATCCATCTAGCTGAGTGGAAAGTGCTATAGGTGAGTAGGTCCAACCATACGTGTAACGCAGGCAGCACAAGATGGGTATACAATTAAAGTGAAGTTGTATTGTCCGATGGGGCAGTGCGCTAAAAGAACAGGAGTTAATGTGAATATGATGAAAAATATAGTAAGAAGGTAGCATGGTAATGGCTATGAAATGAAGGACTAACTGTAATCAATAGAGAATGACCTGAAAACCAGCACAGGATGACCAATTAAGACATATAAAGAATGTGAAGAGAGAGGGCCAAAACGATAAGGGTGGTCCCAACCAGGAAGGGAACCTGTGAACAATGAACAAAAATTAGGGTAGCAGGGGGGCGTATGTACCAGAAGGAGAGTCAACATGCAGCAAAGTGAAAAAGCGTACATGACTGCGTATGAACCCAACACATGTAAGTAAGCAATGGTGATACCATCAAAGATTGCACAGGTCGAGTTCTGCAAGGAAGGACAAGGGGGGTGAATCAGTGAAAATTGGGATCAGTCAGTGGGGAGCGCGTGGGAGGCAAGGGAGAGGCAGGCACTCGCCAGGGAGCTGCAGTGAATGGTCAGAGATCAATGCGTGCACCAGCCTTGGTTGCCCTGGCGGGTCTGTGGGCCTTCTTCAGGACCAAAGTGAAGCTGGCTACCTTAAAGGTCGCTTGCAGTGAGTAAGTGAGTCACTTACCCCTCATCATCAGTGAGCTCGATCATTCAACTTCTTATGTGAGTTATAGGTACACCTATTGTCTATAACTGGGAGAGATGGAAATAAAACTTTCCATGGAGAGGACTGTTGCTCCTTCGGGGGCGGAAGGGGGGACTCGCTCTTTGTGATGTCTCGTCCGTGCTTGTGCTGACTCTATCCTTCGTGCCCCGGAATTAGAATTCAAATTTACGGGGCACGAAGGATAGAGTCAGCACACCATCTCTCCATGTAAATGTATTGGCTCATCCACCGCTAACATGTTTATATAAGTCATTTACACTAATAACAATTTATGTGGCACTCACTAATAAATCTTTATAACTTCCAAAAGGAACCCTTTCTAGCAACCATAGAATAAGAAAAGATTGAAAAAACCCGTAAGTTCTTAATGCAGGCTTTGCAAATTCCATACAGCTCCTTGATGACTCATAACTCACTAAGCTACATTAAAAGCAATATAACTTATGGCCTAGCGGTCACATCAGGATTTCGCCAACAGAAGCTGTAACTTGCTTAGCTGCCTACAAAAATACAAGTCTTTGACCAGCCTGTTACACACACATACTATGCTTTACAGCAGGCATATTAACCCTATGTGCTATTTTATGATAAGTGAAAGCTGTAACTAGACTGCATACAGAGTTCACCAGCAACTGTACTGACTCAAAGGTATCTTATAATTATTGTAGCACAAAACTTCAACTTGTTGGGAACACAAAGATCTGTGCAGCATGTACCTTTACCCCATGTTTTAAAAATGCATCCTAAATAAATAAATAAATAAGACAACAGTCAGATTTCACCCCGAATGACTCCTCGTCCCTTTCTGACAACTTACCAGCGGCGGCCCCTCCATTAGGGTGGAGGTGCGCTGCCCCCCCGCCACCACCCTCAAATAAAACAAATAATAAAATGGGTTTTAAACCTGTTTTATTATCGTTTTATTTTAATCCCCTGGACCCGCCCCCGGGACTCTGACAAGTCTTGGGGTGGGTCCAGGGGATGACACTGCTGGTGGGAGAGTGGTAGTGCACTCCCTTCACTGCGCATGAGGGTTTGGCCGGCCGTCTCAGGCTGGCCAAACCCTCATGCGCAGTGAAGCTCTCTCTGGCCCCAGCTGCATTGCTGGGGCTGGAGAGAGCAGGCACAGGCTCCCAGTCTGCCTGGGAGCACAAGTTGCCAGCACTCAGGCCAATACTGATGCTGATTTCATGCTGCATCAGGATTGGCCGTAGTAGTGCAGTCTGGGAGCCTGTGCCCAGAAGAAGAAAGAGCGTGATGTGGCGGGCGACTGCAGCGTTGGCTGGGTTCAGGTAAGTTTTGTTAATTTTTAATTTTTTATCCCCGAACCTCCCCCCACCCCACCTCCTGTCTCTGACCAGCCCACCACTTTGGCAGGGGACGGACCGCTACTGCAACTAACCTTTAGCTTCTGCTCCTCTAGGTGAAGGTGATGGCTGGAATGTGTATGAGGAAGCAAAAGAGAGATTGTGCAGACAGTATTCTGAAGAGGCATGTGTGTTGTAAGAGAGACATACATTTTTTAAAAGGAAGCAAGGAAGTGACAAGACTGTAGAGGAATTCATTGCTGCACTGTGTGTGCTAGCATCTACGTGTGAATTTGTGAATTTTGTGGATGTTTTTAATTGCTTTTCTAGAAAAATGCAGGAAAGGTTATTAACTTGTAGAAATCCGACACTGTCAGAAGTAATAGATGTTGCAAAGAGCATAGAGAGGTCCATAGTGTCCTTACAGGCTTTAGCTGGGGATGAGGGGCATTCTCCGGTATTATGTATAACAGAAGAGTCTGCTGCTGTGCCATAAATATTAAGCCAAAGAAAAAGGAGCAGTTGGTTTGTTTTCAATGTGGTTCACATACTCATTTAAGTAATTTTCTGGGGTGCCCAGCTGTGGGCAGAAGATGTACCGCCTGTAGGAAGTTCTGTCATTTCCAGATAGTTTGCAAGGGAGGAGGGCAGGCACAGAAAGGAAATGTTAGTAAGACTAAAATCAGCAACATCAGTACGAGTGAGGTGGATGAATGTGCTAGCAAGTTTGATAATCTGCTGCTGACTTTGAGTGATAGTTTGCATGCTTCACCTAAAATTAAAGGGCCTTTAACACATGCTAGTATTGATGGCAAATGATTATATGTTATGGCAGATTCAGAAGCTTCTGTAACTATACTAGCGGATGTTACATTTAATAAATGGTAGCCTAGCGATTTTGAGTTGGTAAAACCGGATATAAATCCCAAGGCATTCCAAAAGTTTGATATTGACCTTCTAGGGTAATTCAATGGAAATTTGGAGTGCTTGGGTAGAACTATTAGAGACAAAGTTTATGTGGCGGTCAAAGCATGGGATATTGTAGGGTGGAAAGACTTAACCAAGCTAGGTATTATTTTGCGGCCAGGTCACAAAGATCCAATTGTGCTGGGAGAAATGCCTGTTTGTTCTACTGACACTTCAGAGGATGTTTTGCCCAGTTTAGTGAAGCAGTTTCCTGAGGCATTCACTAACAAAATTAAGAATGTACTGGATTTTGAACCCTGCATTAAACTTTAAAAAGGTGCATGTCCTATAATACACAAAGTCAGACTCATTCCTTTGAGGTTATGCTGTGAACTTAAGACTTTATTGAATAAGTTATGTGAGGAAAGGGTAATTGAGTCTGCTGGAGCCTCTGAGTAGGTTTCTCCGGTTGTTTTGACAAAAAACATTCCAGCGATCTTAGGCTGTGTGTGGACCTGAGGTCACTCAAACAAAAGATAATGGTGGATTGCCACGCTTTACCGCATATTCAAGATATGTTGGCAAATTTAAGTGGAGCAAAATATTTTTCCACCGTAGACCTCCATTTGGCCTATCATCAAATTGTCCTGAGTAAAAGGTCACAGGATTTGACAACTTTTGTTACATCTCATGGGGCATTCAAATATTTAAGACTACCTTTTGGCTTGGCATCAGCTGCCAGTGTTTTCTAAAGGATGATGAACAATTTATTTGGTGACCAAGCTTTTCAGGATTATATTTTGATTTTTACAAAAGAAAGAGAGGAACATCTCAGTGTGTTATATAAAGGTCTTTGGTATTTTCAAAGGCAGAGGCATGACGGTACGTCCTGAAAAATGAAAAATCATGGTCCAGGTGTTAAATATCTGGGGCACACTATATCTGTGGAAGGTCTTAAATCCAAATTTGGTAATTTGGACGCAATACAAAGAATACCTTTACCCTATGATAAGGAAACCCTGAGGTCCTTTTTAGGGCTCTGTGAATATAATGAGCGTTTTGTTCCAGGGTATGTTTTTGTGGTTCAACCCATGGGAAATCTACTAAACAAAGGGATAAAATTTGACTGGTCTGAGGTGGTCAATCAAGCATTTGAGAAAACCAAAGACCTAGTGATTAATGCCCCTGCACTTAAACCCTATGATTCAAATAAAGAATGTTTCATTTTGGTTGATGCCAGCTTAGTGGGAGTTGTCTTTGGGCAAATCTCTGCAGGTAAAGAGGTGACGGTGGTATTCGCCTCCAGAACTCCCTTTGAAGCGGAAGCTGAGTAAAGAGTGGGAAGCCTTAGCATGTGTTTGGGCTGTACAAATGTTTAAGGCATATATTTGGGGAAAACCATTTAGTGTATACACAAACCATAATCCTTTAGTGTTTTTGTTGTCAGAAAATGGTCTTGGTAAGGCTTCTGCGAGCTTAGTACGCTTGTTATCTAAGCTCCAGGAGTATGAGAAGCAGGTGAAATACATAGAGGGAGGCAGGAATTTTTGAGCGGACTGTTTATCTCGATTGCCTTTACCAAGCACATTCTCAGACAAATCAATGTTGGATGTTTTTGATTGTGTTGTGGCTACATTGGATGCCTTGCAAGGGTCAATGGGAAAATATTGTGTGAGAATTGGGAGTCAGCCATGGAAGATGTGATTCTCAAAAAAGTGAGAGAGTATATCAGAGAAGGTTGGCCCAAGGTACTAAAAGGGGATTTGCAGGCTTTTGCACAAGTATCCTCTGAACTCTCTTGTGAGGGTAATTTGTGTCTGAGGAATGGATTTTTCATACCATCGTCTAGTTTACATAGAAAAATCATTGAGATTGCTTGTGAAGGGCATCTAGGGATTTCTGCTACTTGTAAGAGGCTTAGGTAGTACATTTGGCGGCCCATGATGGATTCCCAAGTTAGGTCCCTGATTGATGTGTGTCCTCAGTGTGTTGTGTCAGACAAACACTGGTGGACTTATGAGAAACTTTTGACTCCAGTGCCTTTACCCGGGGTGCCTGGGATCGTCTGGCTCTAGATTTTTCTGGACCTTTTAATTTGTTGCCTGCCGGTAACAGTTTTATGATGTAGCAATTGACTATTTCAAGAAATGGATTTATTTTGATTTGGTTTATAACCCCAACTCAAAGAACGTTGTAAGTTTTTGGGAGAAAATATTTTTTTGGGAAGGCCTGCCTAATGAAATAGTTACCGATAATGGTTCACATTTTGTTTCAAGTGAATTGTGATCATTCTTCTTATCACAATGTGTGAAACATTTACAAGTGCCTTTGTATAGTTCAGCTGCCAATGGTCTTGTGGAAAGGGCAAGCCGGTTACTCAAGGAAGAGGCCAGACCGATTTATCATCGAGTATGAATGTCATTGGTTACCTCAAGGAGAAAGTTTGAACTTATCTTACCACACCTCATACTACCACTGGAATTGCTCCTTTTAAGCTGTTAAGAGGCAGGGATCCTAATTTGAAACTGGTGCCTAATTGGTTGAACCTGATCAAACTTCTGGAGTCAATAGTCTTGTAGTAGGATGAAGAAAAAGGTAACCATGAAACAGGATGTTCAGAAATATTACTTTGATGCAACCAAAAGTGTCAGGGAAGTGCAGTTTGCCAGAAATGCCTGGGTATTGATTAAAAAACCCACTAAAGTAAGGAAAGGGGAGTCAAAATGTTCTACTCTTGTTAAAGTGCTCAAAGTGAGCAAAAATGCTGTGCTTTTTTGGGGGACAGGGGTGGTGGAACAAAAATAGATTTGTTCCTATCGCCACTCAACAGGCAGACATCTATTTTGATACTTGTGTGGAAGGAAGTGATGTTGGTGATTCCATGCAGAGCACTGATTTAAAGCTGATGTGTTCAGAGGGTTACCAGAGTGTGCAGAGTCAGAGTGACAAGAATTTAGATACTCAAATTCAGAGTGCACAAAATGTAAATACCACCAGTTCTTATTCAGATTAAAATTTCCAGGATGAGATGTGTTCTAATGCTCAGTCTGATAGTCCTGCCAAGTGCCACACATCAAGCATTAGACTAACTCATCCTAGTTCTGGTGTCCACATCACCGCACTCGAATGAATTAATCATGCTTGTAGAGCTCCCTGATACCCTCTGTGGTTCATAAGATGCTTCAAAAAGCAGCCTCCTGCACAGCACCTAATCTGAGCATTGCCACTGGGAAGCAATTTAACCTTCTGGTGGGCCTGGGAAACAGATTGCTATGGTGACCCAGCCGCCACAGTGAGACACATTGTTTCAACCCTGTGTCGAAAAACAAATTATGTTTCTTCTGTCAGCCCAGCCCGGCCTCTCTGAAACACACGTGTGGTTGTTAGATCATCCAGCACCGGCAGAGCTGTGAAACTGTAGACACTGAATGAGGGTGTGTTTCCTCTGGTCTTTGGCTGGTGCATGAGGCCGCAGAGCACGCAAAAGCTATTGCAATGTGACAGAGTGAGACACTCCTGAGTGAGGAGAACTGCCTGTGACTACCTCCGCTCAGACACAGCCTTGAACTGCTGCTGCAAGATGAGTTTCAGCTCATGAGAAAGCAAGCTGACAAAGAGCTTAGCCTGGAAGATACACTCCCCAGGCACTCGTGGACTGTCAGCAGTCAGTGAGTCACACAGTGCGTCAATCTGTCTCTGCAACATGTGCTTAACCTAACCATACTAGGCTAGAATAAAGTGTAATGACCTGGGGGGTAACTGAGACATTTTTTATGATTTACGTTTTTACTTGTTTCTCTTTTGCGGGAGACAAATCATCAGTGTTGCATGCCTAACGTTTCACTCACTATATTGGACTTGTTCCTGTGTTTGTTTTGGAAACTTGTAATTTTAATAATGGTAGGTAAAGCCTAAGAAAAGAAACTCTGGTGTCAAGAGCATGGCACTTTTAGAGTGTTTCCAAACGCTCTATGAAAGGCAGTGACAAGCATTAGAAAATGCAAGATTTCCCTTTCTGATTAAAAAAAAAAGTTTTATTCACAGAATATGAAGTAGAGGCTTTTTAAAGGAGGTTGGGATTTCTGAACTGTTAGACGTGGCATCTTTTGACATGTTTCCCCTGTCTTTTTGCTTTCTGACCTCCCGGTTTTGGTTCTGTTTTTGCTGGTTTAGTGTCTCTTCGCAATTTCTCACTGCTGTTCAGAGTTAAAGTGCAAGTGCTCCTATTGTAAATTGTGTTATGGATTGGTGTTTCCATGATTGGCATATTTGATTTACTAGTAAGTCCCTAGAAAAGTGCACTGAGGGTGCCACGGCCTGTAAATCAAATGCTTCAAGTGGACCTGCAGCACTGGCTGTGACACCCACAAAAGCAGCCCGGTAAGGGTTTCTCAGGCCTGCAACTGCAGTGTCTGCGCGCAGTTGTAACTGCCTTGTTGACCTGCAAATGCACCCAATGCCAGGCCCTAATCTTCCCTTTTCTTACATGTAAGTCACCCCTAAGGTAAGCCCAAGGTACCCCTGTCGGCAGGGTGCAGTGTATATTAAAGGAAGGACATGTACTGGTGTGTTTGACATGCCCTGATAGTGAATTACTATTTCTAAAGACAATGGTCCCTAGACAGTCAAAATAAGATACAAATTAATATAGACCAATTCAGTACTATATTCTTTGTCCAGCCCGACAGATTTTTAATACATAATGAGATTATAACACAAAATAAGGAAAAAAGATTCCAAGTGGGACACAACCTGCGTCCTAATAACATAGACAAACTAACAACATTAAGTGAAGGGGTAAGGCAAGGGAAACGTGTCTGCATTCAAGTTTGATAAGAATACAGCAGACAGAATACTGTGGAGACACCATTACAATTTCATCATTACATTATAGTCAATGTATATGGTGTACATTTTGTCGACGACGTTTCGATCCCTTAAATAAGTAGTGGAATCATCTTCAGGACATTTACGGTGACATGCCTGTATTCATATAGCATCGAATAGTTGGGGAGGGAAAGGGAGGAAAGCAATAAAAACACAAAATTACAAAAGGGCAATTACTGATCAATACAATCTTATAAAAAGGTTCTAATCCGTAAGTGATATCAGGCGTGCGTAGTCTAGACAGAAATTGGCCGTGTAAAAAAGGTTACAGAGGTTTAGAAGAACAGAGGAGAACCAGAAGACATGTGACATGTTCTGGTAGAAAAAGAACAAAGTGAGTACAGGGATGGCCGTGTAACAGAACCGAAAAACAATTATCTAGTTGGTGACATAAGCGCGTGCCACAAAACGTCACGTAAGCATGGAGATATAAAATAAGAAATAGTCGGTCCAACCATAGGGTTGGATAGTCCTCTAGGAAAGCAAAGACAGGAAGGATCCCTGGTTTACAAGGATAGGAGGCTTACCAAAAAACCGGTGAACCGGAGGTTCCAATGCGGAATACGTCAATGATTAAATTAAATGCTGGCGGGCCTGATGCGTGCCTAAAAGAGGGGGAGGGGAGATGAGAGATAGTAATACGGTGGTGGGAGTGATTCTAAAAGTGCAAAGCGCTAAATGGGCGCTTACCGAAGACAGCTGTGGTAAGCACAATTAATTGTTGAGTAGAGTGATGAATTAAAGCCTGCAAGGAAAGGCTCATATTAGAAGGTTTGTGGCAGTGTGGTGTATGCCGACCATTGTATACAACGGTACAAAAGCTTACCTTCTTTATCAACTGGACAGGAATCAGAGCGGAGCCGCGTGCGCGATCTCCGTGAAGGGGAAGACCTGGGGGTAAATGGAAACTAATTCAGAAAGTGTTACCCAGGCGTGGAATTGAGTCTACGCGCCTAGATGCGTGATGAGACGGGTGTACTTACCGAGCGAATCTCGGCTCCTTGCTTTTACTCGTGGTCCCAGCGGGATATCTGAGAAGGTACTCGGTGCTGTCTGATGTGGAATACGTGACCAGGAAGTAATAAGGGACGTGCAGAGGGTCACATGACCTAGGGGAGGTCATGTGATCAGTGGAGGGCCAACGTAGTGTGAAGCGTGGCGGACATATTGGAGGGTGCAATGCTTACAGAAAGGAGGGCTAGTAGTGCCCGTGATGGGCCAGAAGACAGTAAATAAAGAAGTTCAAACGAAAGGCAAAAAGTGTGTAGATGAGAGCATGAGTGACATGCACTTTACAATTCTATCTACGTTTTACAAACTAATTTCAGAAGACGCATACAATGCTGATCATAAGCAATTAATCATAGTTGAAAGATTGAGGTAAAGGCCCAGTCGGGGCCTATGTAGTTCATGCAAGTAAGATCTAGCATTGCCTGCATTTTTGGTACAATATATACAGTAATTGGGCGAGTGGTGCCCATGATAGTGTGAAGAACAGTAGGTGTGAGAATAAAAACCGTTAAAAGAGAATTTACGCAAAATTTACATACACTTTCGAATTCTCTAATTTCAGAAATCTCATCTTGTATTCAAGGCACACATTTTTGGTCCTCATTAGTACATGTTGTGCTGGAGAACAGGTTAGAGCAGGGAGGTCCAATCTTCGAGGCGGTTCAGGCCCGTATGTATACTCCCAGTTTTCAAAATCCATTTCAGTTCCTCCTTGTTGAGTATTTGATGAATGTCGCCACCCCTGGAAGGTGGTTTGATTACATTAATGATTGCCCATTTCATGTCATTTTCTGTGTGTCCTGTCGCATTATAATGTTCAACCAATGGTGCATTAGGGGTATTGCAGCGTATCCTGCTTCGATGCTGGCAGATTCGTATACGTGCTTTCTGAATTGTTTGTCCAATATATATCTTGTTACAAGGACATACAATGGTGTATATGATGTTACAGGTGTTACAATTTGAGAAAAACTTTCGTTCAAACTTGATCTTTTCATATACAAATTCTTTTCCCTCTATTGTAGTTTGGCAAACAATGCAATCTCCACATTTAGCGTGACCAGTGAGTTGAGGTAAACCCCAAAGGTCATTCAAAGTACATTTAGCGTCTGTGGAGGGTAGAGCTGCACGTACCAAATGGTCATTAATATTTTTAGCCTTGCGAAAAGCAAACAAAGGACGTTCCAGATTAAGAACTCCTGCGTTAAGTACTCCCCAGTGTTTGATTACACTTTTTCGAATGGCATGTGATACTGGTGTAAAAGTCGTTACGCATACCATCCGATTCTGTGTTTTCTTGGTCTTGGGCTCGAGGAGCACATCTCTGGGACAATACCACACTCTTTTTAGTGAATTACGAACTAGTCTGCGTGGGTAACCTCAAGTGGTAAGTTTGTTACTAAGGATCTGTGCTTCCTTGAAGTAGTCTTCTTTTAGGAAACAGTTCCTCCTGATCCGGAGGAATTGGGAGTAGGGGAGTGAGTCCCTAAGGGCACGGGGGTGATGGCTGTCGTATCAGAGAAGTGTATTGCGCTCTGTAGGTTTTCTGAACAAGCTTGTTATCAATTGGCCCTGATTGTGTTGGATATTTAGGTCGAGGAAGGGAATGGTGGATTTGTTATGTGACAGGCTAAAGGTCAGGCCTCCACAGTTGTTATTCAGCCAATGGAGAAATTGTTCCATGGCCTCATTGGAGTCTTGCCAGATCATAAAAATATCATCTATATACCGCCTCCACAGGGCAATGCCACTGTGGAAGAGGTTCGTGGGTGACAGTATCCTGCCTGTCTCAAGATCGTCCATATACAGAATAGCCAAGGTTGGGGCGAAAACTGCCCCCATAGATGTCCCCCTGATTTGTCCATAGTATTGGTCATTAAAAAGAAAGAAGTTTTTGGTCAGACAGATTTCTAGGAGTTGCGGTATAAAAATGGTAGGTACTGCATGTGGGCGTGAGCGTCTGTTCAATACTCGTTCAATAACGAGCATGGATTCAATTTGGGGAATATTGGTGTAAAGTGACTCCACATCCAACGTACAAAGTGTGTTGGATGTGGGGTCAAAAGGATATTCCTCAATGAGATTAATCATAGCCATACTATCACGTATGTAACACTCTGTTTCAGGTACAAAGTCCTTGATGAAGTGGTCAATGTACTGCCCCAGAGGTTCTAGGATAGAACCACACCCCGAAACTATGGGGCAACCTGGTGGTTTGTATGAATTTTCGGAAGAGTATATATCACAGGTATTGGCGGTGACTTGACGTTTAAGAATAGATGTTCTTTCTTACTGAGGAACCCAGTCTCCAAGCCATCATTGGTGACTTGTAGAATGAGTTTCTGTATCTCCTTAGTCGGATTCGTGGGAAGTCTACAGTAATGGTCGGTGTTACTCAGCTGTCTTAGGATTTCATTGTTTCAACCCTGTGTCGAAAAACAAATTATGTTTCTTCTGTCAGCCCAGCCCGGCCTCTCTGAAACACACGTGTGGTTGTTGGATCATCCAGCACTGGCGGAGCTGTGAAACTGTAGACACTGAATGAGGGTGTGTTTCCTCTGGTCTTTGGCTAGTGCATGAGGCCGCAGAGCACGCAAAAGCTATTGCAATGTGACAGAGTGAGACACTCCTGAGTGAGGAGAACTGCCTGTGACTACCTCCGCTCAGACACAGCCTTGAACTGCTGCTGCAAGATGAGTTTCAGCTCATGAGAAAGCAAGCTGACAAAGAGCTTAGCCTGGAAGATACACTCCCCAGGCACTCGTGGACTGTCAGCAGTCAGTGAGTCACACAGTGCGTCAATCTGTCTCTGCAACATGTGCTTAACCTAACCATACTAGGCTATAATAAAGTGTAATGACCTGGGGGGTAACTGAGACATTTTTTATGATTTACGTTTTTACTTGTTTCTCTTTTGCGGGAGACAAATCTTCAGTGTTGCATGCCTAACGTTTCACTCACTATATTGGACTTGTTCCTGTGTTTGTTTTGGAAACTTGTAATTTTAATAATGGTAGGTAAAGCCTAAGAAAAGAAACTCTGGTGTCAAGAGCATGGCACTTTTAGAGTGTTTCCAAACGCTCTATGAAAGGCAGTGACAAGCATTAGAAAATGCAAGATTTCCCTTTCTGATTAAAAAAAAAAGTTTTATTCACAGAATATGAAGTAGAGGCTTTTTAAAGGAGGTTGGGATTTCTGAACTGTTAGACGTGGCATCTTTTGACATGTTTCCCCTGTCTTTTTGCTTTCTGACCTCCCGGTTTTGGTTCTGTTTTTGCTGGTTTAGTGTCTCTTTGCAAATTCTCACTGCTGTTCAGAGTTAAAGTGCAAGTGCTCCTATTGTAAATTGTGTTATGGATTGGTGTTTCCATGATTGGCATATTTGATTTATTAGTAAGTCCCTAGAAAAGTGCACTGAGGGTGCCACGGCCTGTAAATCAAATGCTTCAAGTGAACCTGCAGCACTGGCTGTGACACCCACACAAGCAGCCCGGTAAGGGTTTCTCAGGCCTGCAACTGCAGTGTCTGCGCGCAGTTGTAACTGCCATGTTGACCTGCAAATGCACCCACTTGCCAGGCCCTAATCTTCCCTTTTCTTACATATAAGTCACCCCTAAGGTAAGCCCAAGGTACCCCTGTCGGCAGGGTGCAGTGTATATTAAAGGAAGGACATGTACTGGTGTGTTTGACATGCCCTGATAGTGAATTACAGCGTAATTCGTCTTTCACTTTGGAAAGGCTATCTGTCCTATAGAATAGAATGGGAGTTTACTTATAACATCTTATAAACATATCTTCCCATTGGGACAAGATAGAGGAATGGGGTTTAGTAGGCCTAAACTCAGAATATAAAAATGCATCTTTTAGTAAAGATGATTTTTGTGTTCTGTGTTTGAAAATACCACTTTTAGAAAGTAGGTATTTTCTTGCTTAGCCATCCTGTGTGCCTCTGCTGGTTTGTGGATTGTCTGTCTGGTTTTGGAGTGACAGGGGCTGGGGATGTGCATTCTCTTCAGACAGTTACTGAGGGGGGTTGAGGTGTGTCCTGCCTTTCCTGGATGAGTCAGGGCTGGATTGGATAGACCTGGGCTGCATTTAGAGCAGGGGGAGGAGATTTCCTTGCACCTGAATGGGCCTGGTCTGCCTTGGACAATGCTGTCTCCACCTCCTGCCAGGAAGCCAGGCCAGAGAGGACAGAACTGGTTTGGCCTGGGCACAGGCCCTCTCTGCCCAAGAAAACAAAGAAAAATGCAGTATAAATATGAGGGTCCAAACCCCAGAACTTTAGAACTCGCTGGAATCAAGGAACCTGCCAAGAAGAAGACCTGGAAGAACTGCCAGGAGAGTACTGCCCCTTTGCTGTGCTGTTGCTTTATTGGGTTGGCCTGCAGTTGCTGCTTCTGCCTTAGGCAGTGAAAGGACTGGACTGAACTTTCTTAACTTGTGCTGAGTATCTCCAAGAGCTTGAAACCGAACTTGCCTCCTGTTCACGAAGTCTCAGGGACAGCAAAGACGTCACTTACCTCTGGGTACTGCCTCTGGAACCGTGGATTTCAGTTGCCACAGAGGAGGAAAGCAGCTGACTCCATCACCGACTCTGTCGCTGGCTTGGTGTCCTGAAGGCACCGCAGAGGGCACCGCCGCATCTCGCACCGCCACCCTGGTCTCACTGATGACCGCCGCTACCACCGTGCCGCTGCTTGCACCGTGACCTGTGGCCACTGCACTCCGCATTGCCTCGCTTCACTTCGCCGCTCTAGTCTCACCAACGACACCGCTGCATGCTGACCTCAACACCCGTTACCGCACCGTTGTTTGGGGGCAACGATCGTAAGTTACATGACGCACCGCCCCGTCCCACACCGCTATCTGGACCGACAGAGGCCAGCTCCCAGCAACCGGCACTGTTGCCTGCACCGTGACCTGTCAGCACCACAACGAGCACCGCCTTACTCTGCACCGCAGCCCTGGACTCACCAACGCCGCTGGACGACCGTCACCGAGCCGCTGCTTGCACCGCGACTTTAGGGCACCGCACGCCGCACCGCTACTCTTCACAATGCAAACGCGACGGTTGCCATTACCGGCCCGCACCAACGTGATTGGCCACAATGAAAAGGTACTGTTTACGAGTTTGCCGACACCACGACTGACGCTGTCGGATGAAACTGTTGGATTCTGTTGTTTTCAGCACCGCTGTAGCACCGGACGGAGCTACCGACTTCAAGGAACCACATTTTTAAGGTTATTCTTGCAAAGTGCATATTCTTACGTACTGTATGTTGGATTTTTATCGTTTTGGTCTTGCTTTGAATATATAATATATTGGAAATTTCTTTAAACTGGTGTGGTGCCCTTTTGTAGTGTTTTCACTGAGTTACTGTTGATTATGTGCAAATGCTTTACACAAACAATGACAGTTTCGACAGGAGGAGTCCGTTTCAAATACAAGAATTATTATTGTATTTGTTGAAAGCACACTAGATAGATGTATGTAGAGGTGTTTTAACCTCGTGTGCACAGAGGACTACCTCGCAGTGTATTGCCCAGATTTAGTGTGTGAACACTGATTACCATAGTAACTAGTGGGTAACGGTAACTCATATTTGGCTATTTCAGTTTTTGTAGTATAAGTGTTTGTGATGCAAATGTCTATATATATGTATTTGTATGTCTTTTATGTCTAAAACAAAAATAATGATTGATTTGTTCAAAGATTGTTTCCGTGGTATGTGTATTGGGTAAATGAGTTTTTCATAAATTGTAATAGGACTTTGGACTATTTATAGGCCAATTTGATGTCCCCTATGATTAAGTAAAAATAGATATTAGTCCCTCCGTGCCACTCCTTGTGTACTATATGTAGTTTTTTACCCAGGCATAGGAGGGTGATTTGGGTAAACCCCGGTGCTTTTGCATTATTGCTTCTCTTCTATTGTGCAGTTTGGTAGAGCACCCTAGGGTGCAGGGTATATTGAGTGACACTTTATAATAAACACACTATTTCATAAATTTATGCAATGGCCCATAAGAGGATGGGTATGAGAGCACACTGTGTATAATAAGCTGCTCTTGAGAGTAAAATACTTAGCGAGTAGTATAGGGCAGCGTACATTTAGGGGATCTAGGCAATAGCAGAGTCAGCAATGGATATGAAAATATCAGAGGCATCCGAGGTCAGAGTGAGTAACTATTGCTAAGGCTTTGTGCACAGCGAGAAGTATAATAAGGCAAACTCAGGGTATATACGTGCAACACCTGAGTGGTGGAAGCATTTCTCTATCAAAGTAGTATTGAGGCCAATAAACTATATGGGGATCACCTTATCAGCAGTAATATGCATAAACACATCTGTCTGTTTGAACTGACTCAAGGTGTACAACACCTGGTACACACATCTAACTTAATACATTAAACATTTCTGTACTTCCTAAATAAATGTCTTCCGTACAGGATTAAGAGCTCAGCACTGAATACAGCTATGCCAATGAGAGGCCGAATCATCATTGTGCCAATAGATTTGCCAATATTGGGGTGCACACACATTCTATCAAGAAAAGAGGTAGTACTTAATTTCACTTGCATTGGAGTGAGACAAATAACGTTTGGTTGAGGGACAGTCTACCCGTACTAGTGAGGCTTTCCATGTATCAAAGGGACCCTATAGGTGTTTGTATACTTGTTATTTGAGAGCTCCAGCGCAGTGATTGCACATCCATCTGAAGCAAAGAGTAGCAGACCCTAGGATACTGTCTGCCCTTTACTCACAGCTGTGTGAAAACACTGCCCTAACTCCTTGCCTGGGCTCTGGATGTCAGGGGCTGTCTACAAGGCTACGTTGGCTATCAGTCTGTGCTGCAGGTTCTCTTAAAGGGTGCCTATAGTTTGACAGCAGTTAACCGAATGTCAGAGGACCGACCAGTTAATTGGAGATACGTACTGCTGCTCCAGAGCACGGCAGCAGTGTATGCATTTGTGTGTAAACTGGGGGGGGGTGCAAGCTGTCGTAATTCACAGGGTTTTCCCTAAACAGGATAATGAGACACCCCCCCCCCCTGAGATAATGTAGAGGTTCGCAAGGGCTCTGAAGGCAGAGTGGCTGTGGGCAGGACTTTAAGTGGGATGAAAAAACTGGCGGGTCTCTCATAGGGGTGTGACCGATGTAATGAAGGGCGTGGCTTAAAACACTTAAGCTAAAAATCTGTACTTAGTGCTGCCCCACTGGTATTTTGCTGCTTCTGTCCATTCATCCAGATATCTAACACAACAAACAACATTACACCTACAACGAGCCAGGACTATTGGCTTTGCCAGTGGTTGTTAGTTGCATAAGATAAATAAGCAACTACTATGGCTTCGTTGTGTAGAAGATTGAAAATGCTTCTGTTCTTGCGGGCAAGGCTAGAGCTGCCAACTTTCGAGATGAGAAAGCAGGTTCGAGCCTCACGTTGGCTCAACATCCTGTGATTCAAAACATGAATATGTCTTAGTGTAATGTAACTTGTTTGCTCCAAGTTTGCGGAGTATAAAACTGAAAAATGAGTCTCTCTGAAGTTGCATCAAAAGCAGTGACAGATGGTACTATTGCAGAGTTAAGCTTTTTTTTCCCCCCACCTTGAAAGTAAAAACGGAGAGCCCGATAGGGACCCGTCTCGGCACTTGCTTTTAAGAACTGCCAGTGCTGAGCACCAGCAGGACCCGGCCACCTTAAAGCCCTGGTTGGGGGCGTCATGAGCTTTGAGGTTCCAGGAAGGGGGATATGGAGAAGAGAGCATCTAAAGGGCTCTGTGAAATATGCAGGACATAGAGGTGGGCGGGCCAATAAAAGCGTGTGCAAGATGCCTGGCTCTGGCTGAAGTCTTCTTGAATCTTTGAACCTCATATCCCTGCTGTAAGAACATGAACTAGACATTTTTGCAGAACTGTGTATTCTATTAGGATAGCTGTGAGATACTGCTTTTCTCATACAGATGACATCCGATTTGTTTAATTTTGGAACTTCTGTCGCACACTGCACCTGGCGCTCACCTGAGGGGAGGAAGGTGCTTTGTTTAAACAAAATGGGTGTAAAACCAACTGGCAGTGAAGCTGAATTCTTTGTGTGCCCAGTTTTCAAGCAACAATAAAAATGGCAAGATTACTCTGGTGAATAATGAAGTGCTGCAAGATCAGCGTTTTGTCTAGTGACAGTTTTTACAAAAGAACAGGAATAATGCATATTTGCAAAACTGTATTTTATGAGGATTAGTTGTGAGTTACTGCTTTTTACTAGGTTAGTGCCCTTCCATTTATGGTGCTTTGCGGCAGTTTTAAGATCTTCTTAGAGTTTCTTGTTGCACAAATGGGTGTAATTTCTGATATTTATGTGTTTCCCTCGTCTTAATGGTTTCATTTTACTTGCGAGAAAGTGTCACTCATAGTCGTTGACTGTCACTCATAATTACTTATCTTTTTTTTAAAATATTTATTTGTCATATTGTCAGATTGGAGCAAGTAATTAATATCACAATCAAGATATGCCATATATCAGAAAACAGAAAACGTATTCACATAAATTACCTATATAATATTCATATTTCATATTAAATATGAATTATTAAGAGCTGACAGCGATCGGTGCATAAATATATACAAAAACATACAATCAATAATATCATCAGCCAGCAAGAGGCCGACTAAGGGATACAAGATTAAGGATCATTACATTCAGCATTTATATAATTGAGTATAGCTCCCCAGACCTTTAGACCAAGGTTCCTTCTACGTGGTCCTTTAAGGGAATATAAACTATGCTCTATACTAAAAAAAGTGAAAAATCTGGCTTTCCACATTTCAAAGGAAGGTGGTTCTTTTTGCAGCCATGATGAAGCGATACACAGCCGGGCCACAGAGGTTGCCATGAATATAAGATAACCCACATGCGGTGTGACCGGTCTGGCCATCGAGCCGCCTGTGACACCTAATACCATAGCCGTGGGAGTGAGCGTTATTTCCATCCCCGTCACCAAAGTTAAAAAGACCTCTATCCCTGAAAAAAACTGATTCAACTTAGTACATGCAAAAAACACGTGGAGACTATCAGCTAAATCTGCCCGGCACCGAAAACATTTGCCATAATTTGCGCCCCCCTACTTCAACATTTTTGCGGGTGTATGATAAAGATTGAAGATAGTTTTATAGTGCTGGGACCTAAGACTTGAGGAGATCAAGATTTTCTCAGCGATCTCAATAGACTCCTGTAAAAGCCTCTCTCCCTACCCCAATATATTATTCCATTTCTTATCTTGATCTTCAAGATCATCCTCCTGCATTTCCAAAAGACCCCTATAAAGACTACCGATTCTCTCCCTACTTTAAATTGCTTCAATAAAGCCCTTTTTCCCAGTATCCCTCGGTTGCATTTTTTTTTTTTCAAAAGACATTCCCGTATCTGTGAATACTTAAAGAAATCTGCATTTGGCAATCCTAATTTTTCCCTAAGTGCAGCAAATGTATACAAGCTATCCTTCTCATAGAAGTCCCCGATAATTATGATCCCCTTTAATTTCCACCTGCCCATAATTGTGTCCCAAAAAATAGAAGCTAATAACTGTGTTGCATAAATAGGTGTGTAATTTACCTATTCTCCCAATTTTCAGGCTTCTACGAACCTGTTTCAAACATTAAGAGCTGCCAAAAGAACCTTAAACCGGGTCTTTTTATAATAACTCAGTTCGATTACCCTAACAAAAATATCTTTTTGCTTCTGCGCCGAGCATTATTTGGTAAATAGAAGGGGCGTCTGCTACATTGCTACTTGCTTTACCTGTTAATAAAATCCTCACATTCTGCAGGAGGCAAGCATAGTAATAAGACACAAAATTAGGGACTGCCCACCCTCCCCGAGTTCTAGGTAATGTCACATACTTCATTGCTCTACAGGGTTCTTTCTGACTCCAGATAAATCTACCACAAATTGCTTGCAGGTTTTGTAGCTGGGCTCTGCTGAGCTCTAAAGGGACTGGCCTATAAAAATACAGCACTTTGAGTAATATGTTCATTTTCTGAACATTACAGCGACCTACCAATGAGAGATGTAAGCCCTCTAACCTATCCAATTCTTTCTCAATTCCGACCAACCTAGGGTCCCAATTAGCAGCCACTAGATCATCCAAGCAGGCCCTAATTTCAATACCTGGATAAATTGCCTCCTGCGTAACTCTCGGGTCATCAAAAGTAGCCCGAGTTGTACAGATGATCTGTGTTTTAGCAATATTTAATTTATACCCTGACATTTGACCAAAAGACGCTGCCAACCGTTCTATTTCAGGCATTGCTATAGCTGATGTTGTAGTGACAATGGTCACATCATAGGCATAAGCCAGCACTTTATAAGCATCCCGCTGGATTTGTACAGATTGGATGATCGTGCTCTGCTCTAACTGAACCAAAAAAGGATTGATATATAGTGTAAACAATAGAGGAGAGCATGGGCATCTTTGCCTCATCCCTCGGGTGATAATAACAGGTTCAGACTCTTGAACCATCACACAGATTTGCGCGATAGAAGGCCTATACATAGATTTAACTGCATTGATAAAGCCCCACCTAAAGCCTATGCAGTGCATCACCATCCATAAAAACTCCCAGGAGACATGGTCAAACGCCTTTTTGGCGTCGAGAAGTATCAACCCAAGTGGAACTTGTTGAACCCTAGATATGTCAAACAAGGTCACCACCCAATTAATATGATTGGCTGTGCCTCTTCCCGGGATAAAGCTGCGCTGGCAAATTGAAACCAAGGGGGTTATTTCCCTAGAGAGACGCGATGCCAGGATTTTAACATAAATGTTATCATCGCTGTTTAAAAGAGAGATAGGTCTATACGATCCCGGCAAAGTTGGGGATTTATCCTTTTTAAAAAAAAAAAATATATTAGCAGCATCCCGTGATAATGGTGCCTGCCCGCGCCGAGCTGCCTGACAAGCTAACAGCATATCCGTTTTTAATTTCTGAAAAAAAGGTTTATAAAATTCCAGAGGAAATTTGTAGGGACCTGATGCTTTACCTATCGCTAATGAATTAATAGCATTCTCAACCTCTTCCAGAGTTATTGGCAAATGTAAGTGTGCGGCATATTCACAGCTCAGAGTTTGACCAAACAGATCTTGCGGTAAGGAACCAAATGGGGATACCTCTGTTCTATCATCCTCAGTATACAAATCCTGATAGAAAGATCTAAATACCACTAAGATCTCAAGAGGTTTGCTAACTAAATTCCCAGACAAGTCTTCAATAAGCGGTATTCTGCGCTCAATCTCCTTATTCCGAATATGTTTGGCTAAGCACCTACCAGTAGCCTCCCCAAATTCATAACATTCTCTCCTAAATGTTTGATATCTACAAGCAATATCTTTAGACCACAATAAGCTAATCCTGGCCCTGCAGTGAGCTACTGCAGCCTGTGCCAAAGTACTCAACACGTTATCAACCATACATTGTATCAAGCTGCAGTCGACCCTTCTGAGATCATCATACAGACCCTGGACCAAGACATTATGCTGCCTTTGCTTATGGATACCAAAACTCAAGATTTTCCCCCTAAACCCTGCCTTCAAGGCATCCCAAACTATGGAAGGAGAAGCAGTATTCCTATTAATTTCCAAAAACTGATTAATCCAGCTTTTTATATGTGTAATAAATATGTCATCTGCTAATAGCTTCCTATCAAAAGAAAACACTCTCTTTTGCCGGGAAGAACCCCTAAACTGAAATATCCATGGCTACTGGGCTATGATCGGACGCAAGTCTGGGAAATAACTGACCTTTAGCCATAGCAGCCATACCCCGAGAAAAAAAAAATAGTCCAGCCTAACCCATTTATTATGCAGACAAGAAAAGTAAGTGAATCCAACCTCAGGGTATCGATTTATAAACCACAGATCTATTAAACCATGCTCGGACACAAGCTGCTGCAGTGCCCTAAAAACTTTGGGCTTCCTCCCAATATACAGTCCGTCACTAGATTGTAGCTCTGGACCATCTAAGTGTATATTGAAATTCCCGCACAATATCAAGGGGGTTGACCAGGAAGCCAGCTCTGAATTAAGGAAATCCAAAATTTGCGCCTCATCCGTATTTGCCCCATACACCGAGCATATAACAAATTTACAATCCCCGACAGCACACTCAACAGTAGCAGCCCGTCCCCTGCCAAAGTGGGGGGGCGGGCTGGGCCACAGGAGGGAGGTGAGGAGGGTTTGGGGGGGGAGGGGCAAAAAAACCAACAAAAAACGAAAATAAACTTACCTTGTGGCCGCGGCCATCTCCCGCAAATCGATTAATTCTTCTTCTGGTCCTGGGCACAGGCTCCCAGCCTGCCCTGCAGCCAATCCTGAAGCTGCTCTCGCATGAGAGCAGCTTCAGGATTGGCCGAGCGCCGGCAACTTGCGCTCCCAGGCAGACTGGAAGCCTGTGCCTGCTCTCTCGAGCCCCAGCAATACCGCTGGGACTAGAGAGAGCTTCACTGCGCATGAGGGGTTTGGCCGGGCTGAGACGGCCGGCCAAACACCTCATGCGCAGTGAAGGGAGTGTCCTCCACTCCCCCACCAGCAGTGTCATCCCCTGGACCCGCCCCCAATAAAACCCGTTTTATTTTCTGCTGGTGGCAGGGGAGCGGCGCTCCTTCGCCCTAATGGAGCAGCCGCCAATAGCCCAGCGCCCATATTTGTCCACAGCAGCCCTACCCTCCAAGCGTACACAGGTTTTAGCCAATATCGCAACCCCGCATGTTGTAGAGCTATGTTGTGTACACACTAAAACCGTATACCCTAATTCAGCCATCACCCCACGCTTCTCCCAGGGAATGCGTGTTGCCTGTAAACACACCACGTCGGGACGAATACCTTTCAACTCCATTATCACCCTCTGCCTCTTAGCCCTACCATTCAGACTAGACACATTAAACGTACAAACCCGTAACTTCCAAGCCATCAGCCCATCCCCCATCTAATCAAGACATGTTCCTCCACATTTAACTTTATAGTGAGATTTTTGTGTAGATCTTCCCAACATAGACCTTGCTCGCACCTCATCCACCATGACTTTTTTGCTTTTCTCCTCGGGCCCATCCCCCCTCCCCATGCCCCAACACCACCTACCACTCCCCACCAACACCCCCAAGCTACTGTGCCCCAAACCTCTCCCGAAACCACCCGTCACTCATAATTACACTGAAATTATGAAAATGTCACACATAAGCAATCTGAAACCTTGGCAGCTATGTTTTGGGGTTGTAAAGGGGGGAGGCGTGTAGTATGGGGCTTGGTAGTTATTTCTTGTCTACTGCACTTAATGTTTCTATTTGTTTATTATGTCTTGCACATAGGTGTTCTGGAAGGGGAACGATGTCAGAGCTCGGATCCCTAGAGAGCATTCTTTGTCTGGTCTTGCTTGGATCCGTGGATGTCCTTCACTTCATTCTCCTTCGTCGTAGGTCTTTAGCTGAAACTTGGAAGATTAAATATCTTATTGGATATATCTCCCATGTTTCCATACCACACTGGTAACCTGAAGTCACAGTAGGGTGTGTTGATTGCGAAAAGCTACCAAAACAAACATTAACTTTGGTTTACGAGCAGCGGGGAACCATCAAATATAGACATTGAAATAAATAAGGGACTAACCGTACCCGGAAAGTGTCGGGAATGTACACTAATGAGGTACGAAAAAAGGCTTCCATTGAAACCAAAGAAGATCGAACAGTTTTAAAATAGAACATAACAAACGTAAGTAAATATCGTATGAGAACAACAAATAGTAAAAAAAAAAAATGTTAACCTATATCAAAATTAAAAACAGCATTCATAATTTCATAGTCTCACATTTCTGTATCTTATTAAAATATATACGATGTTTCGTATGCCAAAGGTTTTCGTTCTTCCTAATAAGAAAAACACTGCTCACAAAAAGCTCCCTCCACCTCGTGAGCTGGTGCGAGTGCTGCTAGTTACAGCTATTTCTAGTCGAGGGACAATCTTTAGTCCTTCCTCCATCTCAATAGCAGAAACTGTGAGCCGAGGACAGGCAACTTGCCGTAAAGCGTTTCTATTTGCGACACTTGTCTGGAATTGGTTTCTGTACTCCAGGGAAATTGACCTTTTAGAGTGGCTGGCGAGGGATGATCTGTTCTAGGGGCTCGATGTACGACAGAGCCACCTTCTACGCTTCACTTCACAGGACACCACTGCTCTGCTAGCCTGACAATGGTAAGTTTGGTCAATCGTCTTAGCTGCAACTTAGCAGACCGAAGAATCCGTGGTCTGTCTGTCTAGCCTGGGAACTTCGAAGAATGTGCTTCTTTGAACACGTTAGTTTAATTAACACTGCGATTATTATTATTTTAGAAATAAACACATGATAACCTGTATTCAGGCGTTTACCGCTGCTAGTACATAACTGTATG
Source organism: Calotriton arnoldi (assembly GCA_963921515.1). NCBI lineage: Eukaryota > Metazoa > Chordata > Amphibia > Caudata > Salamandridae > Calotriton > Calotriton arnoldi. The sequence continues at coordinate 5,683,429 of CAWUFW010000073.1, read as the reverse complement.
TGAGACGTTTAAACAAATCCTGGATTTCCCTCTTAAGACAAACCATGATGCAGTCTGTGGCAAGTGCTTTGACACCGCAGATATGCAGCCTGCCAAAGCATGAACAGTATTTGCTGAAAACGCCAACACTTGCACAGAGATCAGTGTTCACGTGCTATTTTGAAACGCATAAGTAAGTAAATAGTACCCTGGAATTTAACCCCTTCGCTGCTAGGCCTTTTCCCCCCCTGTGCTAAGCCTTTTTTTGGCTATTTGGGGTAGTGCGGGCTTAGGCCCCTGTAACTTTTTGACCACATAAGGTATCCACGCCAAATTTGCGTCCTTTTTTTCTAACATCATGGGGATTGTAAAGGTACCCAGGGTTTGTGGATTCCCCTGGAGGGGACCCAGAAATTAGCCAAAATACAGCAACATTTTGTTTTTTTTGGGAAAAATGCGAAAAAAGGGCTACAGATGAAAGCGTCTTGTTTTTTCCCTGCAAATGGCATCAAAAAAGGGGTTGTGGTGCTGAAATCACCATCTTCCCAGCTTTCAGGGACAAGCAGACTTTTGTCAGAAAACCAACTTTTTTTACACAGTTTTGGCATTTTTCTGGGACATAGCCTATTTTTGGTGCTTTCAACCTCCTTCCAGTTAATGGTATAAATGGGTATGAAACCAATAATGGATCCTGAAAAGCCATACATTTCTGAAAAGTAGACAAAATTCTGAATTCAGCAAGGGGTCATTTGTGTAGATCCTTAAAGTTTTCCTTATAGAAACTAACAGTTAAATGAAGGAAAAATTGAAAATTAGTTGAAAAAAACAGCCATTTGTGTCAACGTTTTCACCTGTAACTTCTTCTAATTATGACAGCTATTTGAAAGCAATATACCGTTATATCCGCTGGACCTTTCTGGTTGTGGGGATATATAGGACTTGTAGGTTCAAGAAGAACCCGACGAACCCAGAGCCAATAACTGAGCAGCATCTTGCAATGGTTTTTTATAATGTACCGGGTATATAGCAATTATTTTGGGAAAATGTATACATGGAAAAATTGTTATGAAAGACACCTATGTATTTCTGAAATGGGAACAAAATGTAGATTTTAGAAACAGTAGATATTTGCACATTTCCGAAATTGGGAGTACCCATACTAGCATGAGAATTATAGGTCATTTTTCAAAATGACTTATTTTTTACACATTGTCTTTCATTTGGAAGGCAGAAATGCATCGAAAGTCAATAGGTAATAACAGTTGCTCTACAATTCTGTGTTACCCTAAGTCTCCCGATAAAAATGGTACCTCACTTGTGTGGGTAGCCCTTGTGCCCACAACAGGAAATGGCTCAAAATGCAACGTGGGCGTACCACATTTTCACAATGAAAAATTACCCTTTTTTGCAAAGTGCCTAGGTGTAGTTTTTGAACCCTAGCTCTGCCGGCACCTAGGGAAACCTAGCAAACCTATACATTTTTGAAAACTAGACACCCAGGGGAATCCAGGATGGGGGTGACTTGACTGCCTCCCACCAGGTTCTGTTACCCAGAATCCCTTGCAAACCTAAAAAATTGTCCAAAAAACACATTTTCCCCACATTTCTGTGGTGGAAAGTTCTGGAATCTGCGTGGATCCACAAATTTCCACCCACCCCGTGTTGCCCAAAGTCTTATGAGAAAAATGGTACCTCACTTGTGTGGGTCGGCCTAGTGCCTGCGACAGGAAATGGCGCAAAACGCAACGTGGTCACACCTCAATTTCGCAGTGAAAAATGACCCTTTTTTGGCAAAGTGCCTAGCTGTAGTTTTTGAACCCTAGCTCTGCCGGCACCTAGGGAAACCTAGCAAACCTATACATTTTTGAAAACTAGACACCCAGGGGAATCCAGGATGGGGTGACTGGACTGCCTCCCACCAGGTTCTGTTACCCAGAATCCCTTGCAAACCTAAAAAATTGTCAAAAAAACCACATTTTCCCCAAATTTCTGTGGTGGAAAGTTCTGGAATCTGCGTGGATCCACAAATTTCCACCCACCCCGCGTTCCCCAAAGTCTTACGAGAAAAATGGTACCTCACTTGTGTGGGTCGGCCTAGTGCCTGCGACATGAAACGGCGCAAAACGCAACGTGGTCACACTTCAATTTCGCAGTGAAAAATGACCCTTTTTGGCAAAGTGCCTAGCTGTAGTTTTTGAACCCTAGCTCTGCCGGCACCTAGGGAAACCTAGCAAACCTATACATTTTTGAAAACTAGACACCCAGGGGAATCCAGGATGGGGTGACTTGACTGCCTCCCACCAGGTTCTGTTACCCAGAATCCCTTGCAAACCTAAAAATTGTCAAAAAAACACATTTTCACCACATTTCTGTGGTGGAAAGTTCTGGAATCTGCGTGGATCCACAAATTTCCACCCACCCCGCGTTTCCCAAAGTCTTACGAGAAAAATGGTACCTCACTTGTGTGGGTCGGCCTAGTGCCTACGACAGGAAACGGCGCAAAACGCAACGTGGTCACACCTCAATTTCGCAGTGAAAAATGACCCTTTTTTGGCAAAGTGCCTAGCTGTAGTTTTTGAACCCTAGCTCTGCCGGCACCTAGGGAAACCTAGCAAACCTATACATTTTTGAAAACTAGACACCCAGGGGAATCCAGGATGGGGTGACTTGACTGCCTCCCACCAGGTTCTGTTACCCAAAATCCCTTGCAAACCTAAAAAATTGTCAAAAAAACCACATTTTCCCCACATTTCTGTGGTGGAAAGTTCTGGAATCTGCGTGGATCCACAAATTTCCACCCACCCCGCGTTCCCCAAAGTCTTACGAGAAAAATGGTACCTCACTTGTGTGGGTCGGCCTAGTGCCTGCGACAGGAAACGGCGCAAACGCAACGTGGTCACACCTCAATTTCGCAGTGAAAAATGACCCTTTTTTGGCAAAGTGCCTAGCTGTAGTTTTTGAACCCTAGCTCTGCCGGCACCTAGGGAAACCTAGCAAACCTATACATTTTTGAAAACTAGACACCCAGGGGAATCCAGGATGGGGTGACTTGACTGCCTCCCACCAGGTTCTGTTACCCAGAATCCCTTGCAAACCTAAAAAATTGTCCAGAAAAACACATTTTCCCCACATTTCTGTGGTGGAAAGTTCTGGAATCTGCGTGGATCCACAAATTTCCACCCACCCCGCGTTCCCCAAAGTCTTACGAGAAAAATGGTACATCACTTGTGTGGGTCGGCCTAGTGCCTGCGACAGGAAACGGCACAAAACGCAGCGTGGTCACACCTCAATTTCGCAGTGAAAAATGACCCTTTTTTGGCAAAGTGCCTAGCTGTAGTTTTTGAACCCTAGCTCTGCTGGCACCTAGGGAAACCTAGCAAACCTATACATTTTTGAAAACTAGACACCCAGGGGAATCCAGGATGGGGTGACTTGACTGCCTCCCACCAGGTTCTGTTACCCAGAATCCCTTGCAAACCTAAAAAATTGTCAAAAAAACCACATTTTCCCCACATTTCTGTGGTGGAAAGTTCTGGAATCTGCGTGGATCCACAAATTTCCACCCACCCCGCGTTCCCCAAAGTCTTACGAGAAAAATGGTACCTCACTTGTGTGCGTCGGCCTAGTGCCTGCGACAGGAAACGGCGCAAAACGCAACGTGGTCACACATCAATTTCGCAGTGAAAAATGACCCTTTTTTGGCAAAGTGCCTAGCTGTAGTTTGTGAACCCTAGCTCTGCCGGCACCTAGGGAAACCTACCAAACACACACATTTCTGAAAAGTAGACACCCGGGGGCTTCCAGGGAGGTATGGCTTGCGTGGATCCCCCAACGTTTCCTTACCCAGAATCCCCTGCAAACCTCAATTTTAGCTGAAAAAATCACTTTTCACACATTTTTGTGTGGGAAAGTGTGGCATCATTGGCCTCACACAAATTTCCTACCACCCAGCGTTCCCCCAGGTCTCCCGATAAAAATGGTGCCTCACTTGTGTGGGAGGCCCAAGTACCCGCGACAGGCAAGGGCCCAAAATGTAGTGAGGCAACATCAAAATTGCCTATCTCAAAACCACCTGGTTTTGCAAGGGGGGTCACCTGGATCTTTGGCCCCGTGCTCGGCGGCCATCTAGGGAAACCTACCAAACCCACACATTTCTGAAAAGTAGACACCCGGGGGCTTCCAGGGAGGTATGGCTTGCGTGGATCCCCCAACGTTTCCTTACCCAGAATACCCTGCAAACCTCTATTTTAGCTGAAAAAATCACTTTTTTCACACATTTTTGTGTGGGAAAGTGTGGCATCACTGGCCTCACACAAATTTCCTACCACCCAGCGTTCCCCTAGGTCTCCCGATAAAAATGGTGCCTCACTTGTGTGGGAGGCCCAAGTACCCGCGACAGGCAAGGGCCCAAAACGTAGTGAGGCGACATCAAAATTGCCTATCTCAAAACCACCTGGTTCTGCAAGGGGGGTCACCTGGGTTTTTGGCCCCGTGCTCGGCGGCCATCTAGGGAAACCTACCAAACCCACACATTTCTGAAAAGTAGACACCCGGGGGCTTCCAGGGAGGTATGGCTTGCGTGGATCCCCCAACGTTTCCTTACCCAGAATCCCCTGCAAACCTCAATTTTAGCTGAAAAAAAATCACTTTTTTCACACATTTTTGTGTGGCATCACTGGCCTCACACAAATTTCCTACCACCCAGCGTTCCCCCAGGTCTCCCGATAAAAATGGTGCCTCACTTGTGTGGGAGGCCCAAGTACCCCCGACAGGCAAGGGCCCAAAACGTAGTGAGGCGACATCAAAATTGCCTATCTCAAAACCACCTGGTTTTGCAAGGGGGGTCACCTGGGTTTTTGGCCCCGTGCTCGGCGGCCATCAAGGGAAACCTACCAAACCCACACATTTCTGAAAAGTAGACACCCGGGGGCTTCCAGGGAGGTATGGCTTGCGTGGATCCCCCATCGTATCCTTACCCAGAATCCCCTGCAAACCTCAATTTTAGCTGAAAAAATCACTTTTTTCACACATTTTTGTGTGGGAAAGTGTGGCATCACTGGCCTCACACAAATTTCCTACCACCCAGCGTTCCCCCAGGTCTCCCGATAAAAATGGTGCCTCACTTGTGTGGGAGGCCCAAGTACCTGCGACAGGCAAGGGCCCAAAACGTAGTGAGGCGACATCAAAATTGCCTATCTCAAAACCACCTGGTTTTGCAAGGGGGGTCACCTGGGTTTTTGGCCCCGTGCTCGGCGGCCATCTAGGGAAACCTACCAAACCCACACATTTCTGAAAAGTAGACACCCGGGGGCTTCCAGGGAGGTATGGCTTGCGTGGATCCCCCAACATTTCCTTACCCAGAATTCCCTGAAAACCTCAATTGTAGCTGAAAAAATCACTTTTTTCACACATTTTTGTGTGGGAAAGTGTGGCATCACTGGCCTCACACAAATTTCCTACCACCCAGCGTTCCCCCAGGTCTCCCGATAAAAATGGTGCCTCACTTGTGTGGGAATTGCAAAACACACAAGATGATGGACGGAATGTTGCACAATGGCAAACATTCACCCCCAGTCACAGATCTGGGTTTAATCCATCGTTATTTTGCTTCACCACGCCACCCCAGTTCAGACATGGCCATATGCAAATCAGTCTTGACCCTGTGCCTCATGGGAACAGTCCAGACCGAACTGCCAAGCCATGTCTTCCCTGGACCGCAATCAAGCATCCTAGGACCGGTTTCGGGCATTCAGCCCTCATCAGCCAGGATAGCCTGACTCCAGTGGCGCAGTGAGCACGGGACCCAGATCAGTTGACTGGGGGTGAGTGTTTGATTGGCTCAAACGTTCCGTCCATCATCCCCTTTTGTATCGCTTTGGTCGCCCTAAGTTGGCGGGGGTATGCCCAGACGTGGGTCCCTTGCTCACTTTGCCACTGGATTCAAGCAAGCCTGGCTGATGACGGCTGAAATGCCAGAAACCGGTCCTAGGATGCTTGTTTCCGGTCCAGGGAAGACATGGCTTGGCAGTTCGGGCTGGACTGTTCCCATGAGGCACAGGGTCAGACTGATTTGCATATGGCCATGTCTGAACTGGGGTGGTGGAGTGAGCTAAAGAATGATGATGGATTAAACCCAGATCAGTTGACTGGGGGTGAGTGTTTGATTGGCTCAAACGTTCCGTCCATCATCCCCTTTTGTATCGCTTTGGTCGCCCTAAGTTGGCGGGGGTATGCCCAGACGTGGGTCCCTTGCTCACTTTGCCACTGGATTCAAGCAAGCCTGGCTGATGACGGCTGAAATGCCAGAAACCGGTCCTAGGATGCTTGTTTCCGGTCCAGGGAAGACATGGCTTGGCAGTTCGGGCTGGACTGTTCCCATGAGGCACAGGGTCAGACTGATTTGCATATGGCCATGTCTGAACTGGGGTGGTGGAGTGAGCTAAAGAATGATGATGGATTAAACCCAGATCAGTTGACTGTGGGTGAGTGTTTGATTGGCTCAAACGTTCCGTCCATCATCCCCTTTTGTATCGCTTTGGTCGCCCTAAGTTGGCGGGGGTATGCCCAGACGTGGGTCCCTTGCTCACTTTGCCACTGGATTCAAGCAAGCCTGGCTGATGACGGCTGAAATGCCAGAAACCGGTCCTAGGATGCTTGTTTCCGGTCCAGGGAAGACATGGCTTGGCAGTTCGGGCTGGACTGTTCCCATGAGGCACAGGGTCAGACTGATTTGCATATGGCCATGTCTGAACTGGGGTGGTGGAGTGAGCTAAAGAATGATGATGGATTAAACCCAGATCAGTTGACTGGGGGTGAGTGTTTGATTGGCTCAAACGTTCCGTCCATCACCCCCTTTGTATCGCTTTGGTCGCCCTAAGTTGGCGGGGGTATGCCCAGACGTGGGTCCCTTGCTCACTTTGCCACTGGATTCAAGCAAGCCTGGCTGATGACAGCTGAAATGCCAGAAACCGGTCCTAGGATGCTTGTTTCCGGTCCAGGGAAGACATGGCTTGGCAGTTCGGGCTGGACTGTTCCCATGAGGCACAGGGTCAGACTAATTTGCATATGGCCATGTCTGAACTGGGGTGGTGGAGTGAGCTAAAGAATGATGATGGATTAAACCCAGATCAGTTGACTGGGGGTGAGTGTTTGATTGGCTCAAACGTTCCGTCCATCATCCCCTTTTGTATCGCTTTGGTCGCCCTAAGTTGGCGGGGTATGCCCAGACGTGGGTCCCTTGCTCACTTTGCCACTGGATTCAAGCAAGCCTGGCTGATGACGGCTGAAATGCCAGAAACCGGTCCTAGGATGCTTGTTTCCGGTCCAGGGAAGACATGGCTTGGCAGTTCGGGCTGGACTGTTCCCATAAGGCACAGGGTCAGACTGATTTGCATATGGCCATGTCTGAACTGGGGTGGTGGAGTGAGCTAAAGAATGATGATGGATTAAACCCAGATCAGTTGACTGGGGGTGAGTGTTTGATTGGCTCAAACGTTCCGTCCATCATCCCCTTTTGTATCGCTTTGGTCGCCCTAAGTTGGCGGGGGTATGCCCAGACGTGGGTCCCTTGCTCACTTTGCCACTGGATTCAAGCAAGCCTGGCTGATGACGGCTGAAATGCCAGAAACCGGTCCTAGGATGCTTGTTTCCGGTCCAGGGAAGACATGGCTTGGAAGTTCGGGCTGGACTGTTCCCATGAGGCACAGGGTCAGACTGATTTGCATATGGCCATGTCTGAACTGGGGTGGTGGAGTGAGCTAAAGAATGATGATGGATTAAACCCAGATCAGTTGACTGGGGGTGAGTGTTTGATTGGCTCAAACGTTCCGTCCATCATCCCCTTTTGTATCGCTTTGGTCGCCCTAAGTTGGCGGGGGTATGCCCAGACGTGGGTCCCTTGCTCACTTTGCCACTGGATTCAAGCAAGCCTGGCTGATGACGGCTGAAATGCCAGAAACCGGTCCTAGGATGCTTGTTTCCGGTCCAGGGAAGACATGGCTTGGCAGTTCGGGCTGGACTGTTCCCATGAGGCACAGGGTCAGACTGATTTGCATATGGCCATGTCTGAACTGGGGTGGTGGAGTGAGCTAAAGAATGATGATGGATTAAACCCAGATCAGTTGACTGGGGGTGAGTGTTTGATTGGCTCAAACGTTCTGTCCATCATCCCCTTTTGTATCGCTTTGGTCGCCCCTAAGTTGGCGGGGGTATGCCCAGACGTGGGTCCCTTGCTCACTTTGCCACTGGATTCAAGCAAGCCTGGCTGATGACGGCTGAAATGCCAGAAACCGGTCCTAGGATGCTTGTTTCCGGTCCAGGGAAGACATGGCTTGGCAGTTCGGGCTGGACTGTTCCCATGAGGCACAGGGTCAGACTGATTTGCATATGGCCATGTCTGAACTGGGGTGGTGGAGTGAGCTAAAGAATGATGATGGATTAAACCCAGATCAGTTGACTGGGGGTGAGTGTTTGATTGGCTCAAACGTTCCGTCCATCATCCCCTTTTGTATCGCTTTGGTCGCCCTAAGTTGGCGGGGTATGCCCAGACGTGGGTCCCTTGCTCACTTTGCCACTGGATTCAAGCAAGCCTGGCTGATGACGGCTGAAATGCCAGAAACCGGTCCTAGGATGCTTGTTTCCGGTCCAGGGAAGACATGGCTTGGCAGTTCGGGCTGGACTGTTCCCATGAGGCACAGGGTCAGACTGATTTGCATATGGCCATGTCTGAACTGGGGTGGTGGAGTGAGCTAAAGAATGATGATGGATTAAACCCAGATCAGTTGACTGGGGGTGAGTGTTTGATTGGCTCAAACGTTACGTCCATCATCCCCTTTTGTATCACTTGTGTGGGAGGCCCAAGTACCCGCGACATGCAAGGACACAAAACGTTTTGAGGCAACATCAACATTGCCTATCAAAAAATGTTTTGGGCCCTTGCCTGTCGCGGGTACTTGGGCCTCCCACACAAGTGAGGCACCATTTTTATCGGGAGACCTGGGGGAACGCTGGGTGGTAGGAAATTTGTGTGAGGCCAGTGATGCCACACTTTCCCACACAAAAATGTGTGAAAAAAGTGATTTTTTCAGCTAAAATTGAGGTTTGCAGGGGATTCTGGGTAAGGAAACGTTGGGGGATCCACGCAAGCCATACCTCCCTGGAAGCCCCCGGGTGTCTACTTTTCAGAAATGTGTGGGTTTGGTAGGTTTCCCTAGATGGCCGCCGAGCACAGGGCCAAAAACCCAGGTGACCCCCTTGCAAAACCAGGTCGTTTTGTGAAAGGCCATTTTGAGGTCGCCTCAATACGTTGTGGGCCCTTGCCTGTCGCGGGTACTTGGGCCTCCCACACAAGTGAGGCACCATTTTTATCGGGAGACCTGGGGGAACGCTGGGTGGTAGGAAATTTGTGTGAGGCCAGTGATGCCACACTTTCCCACACAAAAATGTGTGAAAAAAGTGATTTTTTCAGCTAAAATTGAGGTTTGCAGGGGATTCTGGGTAAGGAAACGTTGGGGGATCCACGCAAGCCATACCTCCCTGGAAGCCCCGGGTGTCTACTTTTCAGAAATGTGTGGGTTTGGTAGGTTTCCCTAGATGGCCGCCGAGCACAGGGCCAAAAACCCAGGTGACCCCCTTGCAAAACCAGGTCATTTTGAGATAATGTGTTGTTTATTTCTGCAGCGTGAAAATTTTGGCACAATATTGCAAGGAAAATGTGACAGACATTTTGAGGTTTGCAGGACATTGTGGGTACCATAACTTGTTGGGATCCACAAGAGAGATATCACCATGTACTCCCATGGGTGTTTCGTTTACGACAATATCTACAGTTGGTAGGTTATTCTTAGACGGAATGTACACCTTGGCAGACAGACTAAAAAGACAAAGATTACTGCTCAGCCATCTATTCCTCAAGCACACACACATACTGGTTGGATTTGGCACGCGGGCAAGTGATGGTTCAGTATATACAATTTTATTAACAAGAGATTTCACAAAAATGAAATGCACTGTCAATAATTGAAAGGACAAAAAACGGAACCAGTGACTCGCAGCTCGTGAGCTGTAAAGCCACGTCAAGGCCCCAACCGCTTTACAGGCCATTCACACACCTTTCATACGTGATACACACAAGACCATTCACACCACCAGGCACGAAACAAACACATTACAACATTCACAAAAAGGGACAAGGTACACCCTGCTTGAGAAAGACAAAAAAAAATATTACTGCACAGCCATCTAATCCTCAAGCACACACACACATACTGGTTGGATTTGGCACGAGGGTGAGTGATGGTTCAGTATATACAATTGTATTAACAAGTGATTTCACAAAAATGAAATGCACTGTTAATAATTGAAAGGACGAGAAACTGAACCATTGACTCACAGCTCGTGAGCTGTAAAGCCACGACAAGGCACCAACCTCTTTACAGGCCATTCATACACCTTTCATACGTGTGACAAATACAAAACCATTCACACCACCAGCCGCGGGCCCATCACATTACAACACTCACACCAGCAGACAGCGCCATTCAAGGGCCCATCACTTTCACACGCCCACATTCCTAACACAGCAACCACACAAGCTGATGGATTGCGTGGAGTGTCGCTCGGCTAGCAGTGTGTGTAGTGACCAGCAGCAAGTCACTACTCACACACTGCCAGCCGAGCGCCAGTCCACGCACACCGCCAGCCAACCGCCACTCCACGCACACCGCCAGCCAAGCGCCACTCCACGCACACCACCAGCCTAGCGCCACTCCACGCACACCGCCAGTCTAGCGCCACTCCACGCACACCGCCAGTCTAGCGCCACTCCACGCACACCGCCAGCCTAGCGCCACTCCACGCACACCGCCAGCCAAGCACCACTCCACGCACACCGCCAGCCAAGAGCCACTCCACGCACACCGCCAGCCAAGCGCCACTCCACGCACACCGCCAGCCAAGCACCAGCCTACACACACCACCATCACATTTAGGATTTTTTTATACAAAAAAGAAAACACAAACAAATTGCAAATAGATACAAATCTACTAACACAAAATCAGAAACTAAATACATTGCACTAATGCCAACCTTGAAACAGAACAACAATTCTTAAACATTACAGACCAGGCAGTTCACTTTACCACTCATGGTTGCTCCCAATAATTCTTTTGCTTGTGGTACGCTCTATAACAAGCAGGCACACACAGCCCAGGGTTAGAAGGACACTCAGGGCAGTACATACGAGTCTCCTTCCGCGTACCTCTTCACCAACAGACTCTACATCTCCTAGTGGGAAAGTCTTTTGAGGGTGTAGGAGGAATGTGATCAGGAAAGTGGCGATCTTTCAATCGAGCCACATCATCCACCACTCCAACTCTAGGAACACTTGCCTGTTCCACAACAACAAGGCTGCCTATGACAGACTGCTGAAACTGAACAAAAGTCAACTTTGACGCAGGAGAACACTCCTTGAACACAACAAAAGCATTGAAAGTTGCTAAATTGAAGAGATGGATGGCCAACTTCTTATACCAAATGTAAGACTTACGAATAGCAGTGTAAGGTTCCAACCTCTGATCTACTCTATCAACACCACCCATGTGCTTATTGTAGTCTAAAATGCACACAGGTTTGCGCACTTCAGCAATCTGACCCCAAACAGCCACAGGTGAAGTACTCTCATCATGGATGGTAGTCAGCATGTACACATCCCTCCTGTCCACAAATTTCACAGCTAGCAGTTCCTCACTACGCAAGGCACTGCACTGTCCCCTCTGAAGTTTTTTGCAAACAAGCTCTTTTGGATAACCTTTACGGTTAGAGCGGATTGTGCCACAAGCAAAAGTGTCCACTTTGAACAATTCCTTAAACAATTGCACAGCAGTGTAGAAGTTATCACGGTACAAATTGTGGCCTCTGTTAAACAGTCCTCTAGCAAGATCCCACACAATTTTCTCTGAAACTCCAAAAGTGGACGGACAACCAGGGGGTCAATAGTGGAATCCCTACCAGTGTACACACGCAAATTAAAAACATATCCTGTCCTACTCTCAGACAACATATACAGCTTAATTCCATAGCGTGCCCTCTTGCTAGGAATGTACTGCCTAAAAACCAAACGGCCCTTGAACAGGACCAAAGACTCATCAATAGATATTTCTTTCCCTGGAGTATAGATCTCTGAAAATCGATCTACAAAGTGATCAAGAACAGGCCGAATCTTAAAAAGACGGTCACATTCAGGGTGATCTCGTGGCAACGCCAAACCATTATCAACAAAATGCAGCATCCGAAGCAAAAGTAAATACCGATCACGAGTCATAACTGCAGGAAATATGGCCGTTGCCATCAAGGGACTGGTAGACCAATATGAACCCATGGACGGCTTCCTTATCAAACCCATCAAAAAAGTCAAACCCAAAAACTTCTTCATCTCTTCCAGATTTGTGGGACTCCACCGGGTAGCTCTAGAATGGGGCCTAAGTCTGGCACTGTTGTCCCTCAAAAACTGTTCAGCATACAAATTAGTCTGCTCAACAATCTCACCCAAAAATGCATCATCCATAAACAACTGAAAATACTGTATAGGCAAATAATGTTCACAATCCACTCTACACCCTGCATAACCACTAAAGGCAGGCAACACCGGCTGCACCATGTTTGGATCAACCCAGAGTCCAGCACTTCCAGTAGGAAGCCTAGCAGCCCCAGGCTGCAATCCAGATGCCTCTTGCACCATCAGCACAGTAGTATCCTCCTCTAAATCAGGCACTTCATCTGCACTGAGAGTACCTTCATCATCCGATGATTCCATGTGGAGAGAAAACTCACTGCCTGAATCTTCCCCTCCCTCCTCTCCCTCAGACGCACTGTCAGTCTCAGAATCCTGCTCAGAGGAAGATTCAAGAAGCAAACCAACCACCTGCTGAGCAGTAATTCTACGGCTAGCCATAATGCTTACTAATAAAGGTTACTTGTCAAACAAGTCAACAACAACAAACCCTTTGTAAAAAAAAGAAATAAACAAAATGTAGCTTTATCACAAAGACCTATATACTCCAACACTATACCACTCACGTGACAGAAGCAGCTAGACTCACCACCACACCTACTCTGCACAGACACAGTAAGGATCAACAATATCCCACTAAAAAGAAGAAGAAAAAATTACACATAAGACAATGCAAAACATCGCAAAGAATTTCATGCTCTGAACACTAACAAATATGCTGCCATTATGACACCACTTACAAAAAAATTCATTCATGCATGACAATAATACTCATTTGGAGTACACACAACAAAAATATTTTTCTTACCAAATAAATGCAATTACGCAAAACTGCAGAACAACCACTGCCGAAACCGCAAACAGGAATCAAAAGCTTTACACTAGAATAAAAAGGAGAAAAAAACATTACAATCACATATGCAACTAATGCACCAGTCCACACACAATCCACCAGCCAAGCTAAGGGGTAGGTGGGCCAAAGAGTATAAATAAAATATTCACCCCCGTAAAAGGGAGCAACCCTTGCCCTTTTGGCCACTCCCCAACACAAAAATTAAAAAAAACCTGGTGTCTAGTGGCTTTTGCCCTCCTTGGGGGCAGATGGGCCTAAAAACATACTGCTATTCTGCCACCCAAGGGGTCACTCTCCACAAATAAATGCCTGGTGGACTAGTGGGAAGATACCTTTATCTTCCGCACACGATCTCTCACTACTCAACTCTATTCACAACTGGATGTTAGCTCACCAACTCATTCTGAATCCCGCCAAAACTGAATTCCTCCTCCTCTCTACCTCTCTCTCACCTCCTCCTGTTCAATCTTGGATGGATCAGCTGAACCTACTCAACAACAAACCCATCATTGTCGACAGCGCTAAATACCTAGGTGTCATTCTTGACAAAAGACTCAACCTAATCTCCCACATCAACTCTATTGCTAAGAACGCACGTTACCAGTTGCGCCTTCTATGGGGGATCCGTCGGTTCTTCCCGGAGAAAGACTTAAAAACCTTAGTACAATCTCTGGTTCTCTCAAGACTGGATTATTGCAATTCTCTTCTGAAGGGCCTACCCAAATCCCACCTCTCCCCTCTCAAATCCATCCTCCATTCAGCAGCTCGCTTCATTTCAGGGTCTAAACGAAGCGACCACGTCACTCCTATCCTGTCCTCTCTTCGATGGCTTCCGATCGAGGCAAGATCTATTTACAAAACTGCCTGCATCACACACAAAGCCTTACACACGTCCTCCCCTCGTTACCTGCTGAATAAATTGAAATTGTCCGGTGGCTCGCAATGCGGAAAAGCTTCTGCTTGCGCACCCCCCCCCCCTCTTCAGAAGGGAAAGATCGATGGCGCAATCCGGTGAGAATCGCTTCCCCCATTGCTCCGTGCCACCTCCTCTACCCGGATCTTCAAAGCTGACCTCAAATCTCTTCTCTTCCAAAGACACTATACTTTCACTCTCGGCCCCCTCTAGTTCGCTCTTCATTGTGTTCTGAGTGCCACTTATTGCAGTATACCTCTATATCATGCACATGTGTGTGTGCCCGGAAGCTGTTTCAGCCCGGGCTGCCACACACGGGGGGTGGTGTATGCACTGCCAGCAACCTGCCAGGCCAGTGCACAACACTTGCCCGATTCAAGGCCCCATTCTCCCAATTTATTAAATAAAAAACTGCCCAGGGGGGGCAGAGCACCAAAAGCATATGGCCCCCAAAAGGGGAGCGACCCTTGCCCAAGGGGCCGCTCCCCAAAACAGTATTTAGACGTTTTTAACAAAAAATAAATAAATTCCCTGGTGTCTAGTGGGCATTCCTGCTGCACGATCGCATGATCGTGCAGCAGAAATGCACAAAAGAGGCATCGGGGGAAAGGAAAACCCTTTCCTTTCCCTCGATGCCTCTTTTGTTTCACACGGGGGGGGTGGTGTATGCACTGCCATTCTCCCGATTTATTAAAAAAACTGCAACAAATACATATGGCCCCCAAAGGGGGAGCGACCCTTGCCCAAGGGGCCGCTCCCCGAAACAGTATTTAGACATTTAAAAAAAAAAAAAAAATAATTCCCCGGTGTCTAGTGGGCATTCCTGCTGCACGATCGCATGATCGTGCAGCAGGAATGCACAAAAGAGGCATCGAGGGAAAGGAAAGGGTTTTCCTTTCCCTCGATTCCTCTTTTCTTTCAAACCCCCCTCCCCGAGCCAAAACTGACCTTATTCCCCGACGCGCTGGAAGCAAATGGCTTCCAGTGCGTCGGGAAACAAGGGAAACCCCCAATGACGTCAGCGCGCCTCGCGCGCTGACGTCGTTGAAGGGGGGCGGGGGAGGCAGGGGAAGCCCTTCCCCTGCCTTCCCCGAAAAAACCCAACGATCGGATCCCCACGGGGGAGCGCCAGCGCTTCCCCGTGGGTGGAGTCTTATGACGAGCTGGACTCGTCATGAGCACACGACCACTGTGTGCCATGACGAGTCCAGCTCGTCATAAGCATCGAAGGGGTTAAGTATGAATGATCCTGTCGTGTCTCAGACCCGGCAGTAATTAATAAGTGACTTTGAAGCGGATCACTATTGTGCCCTATATTCTCGTGACTGTGAAACTCTTTGATACAATCAGATCATCGATGTTTTTAGATGTTTACTTCATCTTGCGTTCCATAGGAGGATTGATTTTGTTTCCACATGTGTTTCTGTAATTTTTTCTTGCAACATATGACTCTTGATTGAGTGTCCTCAAGGTGTCTGGGTAAGTTAAGACTGCGGCAGACATTTCAGGACAAAAAAATGTTTTTGGTGGAAGTGTGTGGTTGATGTTCAGCTCATCTATCAAGAATCTGAGTTTCAAGTTTTTAAGGTATTTGAGGTATATTTCGTGCATGGTTTAGAAAGTCAGAGAGCACTGTGGTATCTTCCTGTTTATCACACGTGTACTTACTAGTGTACATGTAATTGTCTAGAATGTTACGGTTAGAATGGTCTGAATCTGTACTGGTCAGCTACTCCATTGTTGCAGTTCCTGTTGGACCCCTTTACTTCTGTGGAGTAAAGCTGCTCCTAATACAACTACTTTGGCATACAAGCGTCATTTTCTTCCACATCACACCCACTTAACACTATTGCTCAGGTTTATGATTTGTGTGAGTGCATTTCTCATTTTTTTTAAATCCTTTCTATGATGACTCTACTGCTGCGTGGGGCCTGACCATACTCTACGCAAAACTGATTAAAGCTGTTGATCATGTAAGGTTGGTGCAACCTGTTTGCCGTCTGAGCCTGTAAGGTCCGTGAATGATCAATACGTTTGCCGTATGAGTCAGTAGGATTTGTCTTGCATATTTTGCACATTTGTCTATAGTATGTGAAATTTAGATGTGCATGACATTTGATTTTTCCACCCTAGCAAGTTGATTCTCAGTCATAACTTGTAACATGACTGAGAAGCTCTGTTTGGACATGAAGGAAAAAAAGACTGGATAGGTGTAAACAGTGCATGTTTCCACCCATGCACTGACTCACTCATTCAGTCATCAGCTATCTTATCCAACCATTTACCATTGGACTCATCCAATTCCCAGGATGTAGACAGTTCTAGATGCTAGGAGCAAAACCAGAGAAGGACTGGTTAAAGATGGATTGCTTTTTAGGTATGGGTTGACAGCGCAGCTATCTCCATACCTGATATTGTCCTCAGAGATAGAGGTTTACGAAACACTACTGAGAGAGGGGCCTAAGTTCCACTTTATGTTGATATGATTGGGCCGAATGTTTGTGCTACCACTGAAAAGAATCACAGTTTTTTGTTGTTGTTTTTGTTTTATATAGCGCGAACTCGACCCGAAGGTATCCGAGCGCTTTACATGAGCACCAGTTACGTTACAGACGAATACATTCTTCTTTTTTTTGTTTTTGTTAAGCACGAGGAGGGTAAGTTGTTTGCCCAGAATCACAGGATGTTGAGCGTCCCTGCTGAGACTCGAACCTGGTTCCCCAGCTTTGAGGTAGACTAATCTAACCATTAGGCCACATCATCTCCCCTGTTTGGCGTATCGAGAAAGGGAAAGCTTATTCTCAATACAGAAAGTACGCCTCAGTTGTTTTTTTGTAAAGTTATGTACCTTGGCATAATTCTAATCTGTTTATTATCAAAAGTTACAATTTTTTTTTTCTTTATTGCATGATTAATAAAAACCGTTGCAATGTAATATATAATAAGCACTAATGCAAAACACAAAAAATCAAATCATCATCACCAAATATTTAAAGGACGTAAAATCAATTAAAACCCCATTGAGATTAAGAAATGTTGTTTAAAATCAAGGAAAGAAGGCTCTAGCCAATCAAAACAACCATTACACAGAGACCAATTAATACTAGAGTAAAGAGACCAATTAATACTAGAGTAAAGGCACAGAAATCTTTTTTAACTCGTTAAAATACAGAGACTAAGATTATAAGATCTGCTGGAGCAAAAAAACAAAAATAAGTGATACGTGTGGTTGGAGGCAAGCTCCAGGCAAAGCGTCATTTTGTCCCCAAGTCTGAGTGGCTCATTAAAAAGACTGAGATGGCCACTTCTGTGCTTAAAGTGCAAATGCTTAGTCCGTGGTCATTTACGAACAAAACAAGATTCTGGGAAGAGTATAAGGTGTAAGTATGCAAATAGTCAGAAGCAGTGGTATTGTCTCATACAATTACTGCTATCTCGCCTTCTGCTGAGTTCTTAATCGCAGGCTTCTTTCCAAATCTCTGTAAGAACTTGACCGTGGCACAATTCTGACCTACATCTGTTGGTTCAAAGCAAGCCAGTACCGCCTCCCTGCATGACCTTACTCCTGATCTCTCCACTGCCTTCGCAGGAGCCCTCGTCGATCCTCCAATCCTGCTCGACACAGACATAAGACGTAAACAATGTCATCCTGCTCTTTTTTTGCAAAGCTGGCAAATGTCTTGCCCCGGGCTCCTTCTCCGTGGGGCTAGATGACGTAATAATGGTAATAAACTTAGCCTATATTTCAGGAAATTTACTTTAACCTGATTCCTAAATATTTCACTAAGGTAGCCTTGAGGTTTAAGTCTGTCTCTGTCCACAAGCATTGATAGGCATTGCAAGCTGGATTTAGTTTGTTTTTTGAACTCCAGATGGCGTAAGGATAAATCCCAGGCATGAGTTAGGCTGAGAGAAACCAAGGCCTAATTCAAATAGACCTGTGCCGGGGAGCACAGCTTGTTCATCAGTTCTTGCCATTGGTGATGGCTCAAAGAACCCTCGGGGGGGCCACCCTTAGCTTGTGACAGATCACAGAAGCCTCCTTTCGTGCCAAAGCATGTTTGGCAATGCCAAACACCAGCCTGATTTGCGCAGGCGATGTATTTGGTGGTAATTGGAAAACAGACCTGTAGATTTAAAGGACCATTCTGTCCAAGGTGGCGCAGTCTTGACCTCTGAGTGCCTTACTCCCATAGGCCAAGGTAGGGAGGATCTTAGCTTGCTCCACCTGCAAGATTGGTGTTAGCGTTGGCCCCTTTAATTTATTATATAGAGATCTCAAACCAAAAGCCAAAGCATTGCCTTTCTTCCGTATTTCTTCCAGTTGGTCCAGATAACCTTAATTCCCATTGAAATAGACACAGAGGTACTTAAAGCTTTTTACTAATTCAATTTCTTCATGACCAGGAAACCAGGTTGGCTTCTGTGCCCTTTTTCCTTGCACTATCAGTACTTTTGTTTTTTCCTATTAATGGTCAGGCCTTTCCTTGTGGAATAGACACTAGTAGCATCAAACAGGCGTTTTAGGCCGGCCTTAGTTCTGTTTATGAGGGCTAAATCGTCCTCATACAATAAATTCGATAGCGAAAGGCCCCCCAAATTGGGCGAATGAAAATTTACATAGTTTAGTAAGGGAGTGAGGTCGGAAAGAAATGAATTAAATAAGGTTGGGGCCAAGACGCATCTCTGTTTCAGCCCTTGCGTTGTTTTGATTTCTCTTGATACATAGGAGCCACCCCCCTATTTTCGTTCTAACCCAGGTTTCAGTGTGTAATAATTCCAAGGCTTTTAACAATCCAGATGGAATGTTTAAGTTGGCAAATTTCCTTCAGAGTTTTCCCGGTTCATCCTATTGAATTCTGATTTATAGTTGATTAACCCAGAGTAAACTGGGTGCTTATTTGTGTGAGCGGCATCAACCAGCAGTGAAAGTGCCATGGTGTTTACACTGGTCCCTGTTTAATTTGTGATGCCAGTTTGATTAGGAGGGAGGATAGAATACTCCTCTGCCCAGTGCTGTAATTCTTCCTAGAGCACACCAGCAAAATATTTTGCATCAATGTCAATGAGGGTTACGAGTTGATAGTTTCCAGGGTCGCTCGTTTCCCCTCCCTTATACATTGGTGAGAGAATCGAACCCCTCCAGAAAAATGGAATACTATGTAGCTGAATAACTGTGTTAAAGACCAGGGCTAATTCTGTTGCCCAGAAGGATGGGTCCTCCTTGTAGATAGCTGAGGGATGCCATTAGTACCAGGCGCTGCTTACCTGCGCCCCCTTGCTATTTGCCTCTGAACAGAACATGCACTGATAGTGCACCAATTTGTTGTTTGATCCCTCTCTCTGTATGGGGATTGAAATGTCCTTACTGTAACTGAATCTTCTGAGTTGTTTTTAGGTTGTTCCACCTGACTCCCTGGGTTGTAGTGATTGAACAGAAATTGACTCCAGGTGACCTCAGATATGTTGGAAATGGCCACCCTCAGGTGGACACTGCTGATTCCATTTACAGTTCGCCAGAAAGAGGTGGAGTTATTCTTCCTTATATCGTGCAACAGTTTGGCCCAGAATTAATCCTGGCGCTCCCTTAGGAGCTGCCACTTTGCCCTTTTTAATTGTCTCCTCGTTGTCCTAAGAGCACTCAAGATAGCAGGATCAGAGGGTGACCTTTTCAGAGCTCGCCTGAGGAGATTTACTTACCTTTTGATGATCCTAATCCTCAGGGGGCACTTCATACCCGTATGAGGGTGAGCCTTGCACTCATACCTTTGACTATTAGATGTCACTAGCTTAACCAGTTTTGTATTCTGCTCTCCAAATTTTTTGATTAACTTACAACTAAGGTAGTAGGCATGATCGATTTATTGTGAAAGCATATGTTACATAAAATGCGCCTTTAAGGGGATTATTATTACACTGTGTTAAAGCCTGTAAACAAGTATTTAGTTAATTGGAATCTCAGATTAATGTAGTAGGCAAGGGCTTTGGTGTTGATTTCCACTTTCTCTCCCTGGATGGGTTATATATTGTTTAGCCAACTGTGATTTTGATTTGTGATAAAGCTTAGTCTCGACACAGTAGGCCTGATTGTTTATGACAACAAACCACTGAGTATATGATGATGGCCTGATTGGTGCACTAAGAAAAAGTTATGTCAGATAGCATATATCTGATCTCTTTATAATAAAAAATTAAAGCAAAGGCAGTAGGACCGACTTGTTTATTTTGAAAAGGGTGTGTTAAAGCCTGTCCTTTAAGAGTGAATTTGCATTACACTCTAAACCAGGATTGGGTTATATGGGAGTTCACAGATTCCTGTGGTAGGCAAGGGTTTTAAGTGTTGGTTACTGTCCTCTAACACTCCCTGGTTGTAGCAGAGTGTGAATAGGTCAACGGACCAGCCCATTCAACCAGTAGCACTGTTGCACGTCTGTCTGAAAATTAGTGCATTCCAGTGCTAGGACTGGTGAGTCAGTTCTTTTTTTTCATTTTCTACATTTGTAGGTCGCCTTCATATCTTTCCTCCCCAGACAGTCCTACCTGGCTGCTCTCTTGTCTCTAATTTAATCTGCAGTGCTATGCATCTGGGGCGGCTACCGGTTCTAAACTGAATGGTCTTTTTGGAATTCTATTGTCCATAGTGTAACATTGTATTAAGGTCAGACCCCATTCAAGGACCACAGGTTAGACCAGGGCTATTGGCCCTAGTTGAGGTTATTCGACACCAGTGTCCTGGGTTTGCTATTACTGCGGCTCTGCAAAGTACACGCACATCCTCTCCGCACTTGATTCTCAGGATAGTAAGGTCAAGCAGTCAACTGCTCCTCAGGGAGGTTGTGTGAGGGACAAGAGCTCAGAACTCAACAGTCAAACAACAGATTAAATATTATATAATTGTCCAGCCCAGTGCTAATCTTTTATTTAAAATAAAGTATTTTAAACCGAGTAAAATTGAAATATCGTACACTGCAAAGCTGGCAGAGTTACAGGGTTGCAATACCCCTACAACAGAGGTCTTCAAACTTTTTGATGCCGAGACACCTTGTCAAATTTTTTGGGGCGTGAGGACCCCCTCCTGACAATTTCTAGAACCTGGTACTCCTCACCATCGACAACCATAAACGCCCCAAATTCCTACAGCAAATCATTTTTACAGTGGGGAAATAATATTAAACAGTGTTTAGCCAACCAAAGGCCAGTGAGCATGGGGATGTGGTCAGAGGTGTAGCTTGAAAACAAAGGGCCTCATTTATGAGGAATTAGTGTAGGGCAGCGCCGCAAGTCTTCTTGCTGCACTGCCCTACGCCAATGTGAAAGGGCAGGAATGCACCATATTTATGAAATACAGTGCATTCCTGTGTTTTTCCCTTGCGTTGGCGCACAAATTGCTGCCTAGCACCAACATAGGCAGGATTGTTTTTGTGCCTGAAGGGGCAACATCTTTCACAAAAACTATCCAGAGAGGGGT
Organism: Calotriton arnoldi; assembly: GCA_963921515.1. NCBI lineage: Eukaryota > Metazoa > Chordata > Amphibia > Caudata > Salamandridae > Calotriton > Calotriton arnoldi. The sequence goes on along the minus strand of CAWUFW010000073.1, from coordinate 5,661,707 downwards.
TTTCCTCTTTTTATTTGAGCTGCAGAATGCTGCACGCATGGAAAGAGGAAAAAACATGGAGAAATGAAAACATTTCTCCTCGTTACGCCTCCGCTGGGGTGGCATACGTTTTTGGCACTGCCCCAGGTTTACGTGATTTTGTAAATATGGGGCAGCATCAAAATCCATGGGTGTTGCGTATGAACCCCCACGAAACGCCTGTGGAGCACCTCCTTGACGTAGAGTAAGGCAATGCAGTGACTTGCGTTGCTTTGTCTTACTCCATATCTATGAGGCCATGCAAAGCCGTGCAGGGTGACTTTGCGCCGCCTCATAGGTATGGTTGAGACACTTCTGCCGCCGGAGCATCAAAAAAAGTGATGCTCTGGTGGCACAAGGCTCTCATGAATAAGTTCCAAAATATTGTGTACGTTTTTTAGGTCTTTCACCATCAGCAACCTACATATAAAATAATGAGCAGCGTAAATGAAAAATAAATTTAAAAAAGTTGTTACTCAGTTGGAAATGCACTGTAGTACATTATGAAACCTCTATTAGTTAATGTACTGCAAAGGTATGTGTGTAACCAGGGAGCCAAAAAATGTTATCTTGGTTTGTGCAGTGGAGAATAGTGACTTGTGTATTTTTAGTGCTATGAGGTCACAGACTGTGACTAAAAAAGCATTGTGAATATGTAAGTCATTATTTTATACTGGCATTGCATTACATAAAGTATAAGATAGACAGATACAAAATGTGTAAATAGCTTTACGATAAAATTGTGCTTCCAAAATGTATATTTTAGTAATACCAGGGCGTATGTAATGCAATTTTTTTTTTAACATAACTGTCCCTTCAACACCTCCTTAGGGGTACTAAGGGCTGTGTAAATACAGTTAGGATTAAAAGCAAGCACTTCACAGCCCAGTTGTTAACTCTTTGTACTACCACTAAAAAACCCCAAATCTTTGTCATCACAAAGGTTGGAGTGATTCACTGGGTCCCAAGCACCCTTTGCACTTTCTGATTAACTAATAGGGCACATTTGCATATCTTTCAAGGGATCAGGCACCCTGGCACGAAAGCTATTCACAGCACAGGAGACTCAGCTGATGTATTTTAACAAGCAAAATTAACCGTCCCAGGAGGGCTGTCTTTTTCCAAAACGAAAACAAACTTTTTGGAAACCAGGCACAAGGGAGGCTCGGGAATGTGCGACCCCCTTCCCAGGACTTCACGGCCCACCTGGGGGTCGCGCCCCACAGATTGAAGACCTCTGCCCTACAAGTTTAGTGAAATGCTGATACCCTCTGTATCACCTACCTCCCATCCCCTTTCTCTTGGGAGTTCCTTTCTGTCTAAGGTAATGTAGGAAAAGATACAGGGATGGAGTAGATTAGGCAGAGGTGAAGATAACTATTTACTATCCCAGTGTTAACTCATAAGTCAGTTTATTTGTCTTTCAGAGCCATGAAATTTATATTGACAAAGGTTAGCGTTCTTGGAGCCTTTTTACGCTTATTAGGCCTTGCGTTACCTACTCAAGAGGTGTAGTGACTCACTGACGCAGGCCTGTACGTTGAGTAACTTCGCCCTCAGGCATCAGCTTCGGTGACGGGACCATGGACGGTGGTCTCGCGCCTCTGTACTACTTGAGTTGAACAGTGCTTTTAGATAGCTAGTCAGCATTTGTGGCAGCTGCAACTCCAGAGGCGAAGCAGGCATGCACTGGTCTTTGGCAATTGTTCTTCTTGGCCGATGCAGACAGGCATTTTTTTCCAGCAGTTGTTGCTTGCAGGCCCATACTTCAGATCGTGTAGTGGCAGCGACAGTACCAGTCCTTCGGGATCAGCAATGGGAATGCCCATCAGCACAATGACAATTTGGTGCACAACGTCTTAGGCAGTTCACAGCAGGAACTGTAGCAGTAGACCGAGGGACTGCTCACACTTTGCATTAGTACCAGCTTCACTCTCTGTCTGCAGACACTCTTCACGCTCTGGTTAGGCCGGCCAGGCTTTTATGTGCTTAGTCCTCTTGAATTTCTAAAGTCAGCCCTGTCTCCATCTTCCCTCACTTCAGTGTCTGGATCTCTGCCATCCAGACGCAGTAATGCAGGCAATACACATGCACTGTTTGGAAAACCTCTATCCACACTCCTTCTTGTGCCATGCTACACCAGGGGCTACCGGAAAGGGATATAACTGGTCCTAGCATTCTGATTCTTTCTACACAGAGCCCTAGTACTTCTTCACAGGTTACTTACCTATTACATATATATATGCACTTGACATGCACATGGAATGTCAAAGCAAGGGCTGGGGTTTACATACGGAGCTGACTTAACACGCGTGGTTTAGGTAGACTACGCTCTCTCTTGACAGAGAGAAAGAGGTCTGATCATACTAAAGAGTCACAATAAGTCGCTACACTTTCACCACCACTCTGTGATTTACCCCGGGCATGGACAGTGGTCCTATCACCACTATGAGCACATGAGGTCACGGAATCCGTTCTGGACTTCACAGTACAAGGGACTGGCCTAGGCCTCTGCGCTCACAGTAGATTAGCTTGACGCCAGGGCAAAAATGTCACAGGGAAAGAAGTCAGCTTATAAAGCGCCCAACCAGTACGAATACACAGCCTCTCCCCCGCTCTCTCTTTGAAGGGGTTTATGGGCAATGGAGTCGGCTCTGCTCCGTGCAGCAAGATTAGAGCAATCACAATCCCCTGATACTTAAACTAAAACAGTCTACTTTATTGTCCTTTGAGGCTGAAGTGGAGGAACATCAGTACCAGCTAGAAGTCACGAATAATAGGAGAAATGTTAAGTGGGAGGTAGTGAGCACTTCACTCAATGCAGTTCCGGACTTATATTTAATCCTTGCCACCCAAATAGAGACTGTGCTTGCTAACTGGGGAAATAACGCAACAATCCTGACTGAGCACAACATTTAGGGATCTTTATACCAAGGGAGCTTTGGGGCAACCTAAATCGATTTCCCCAAAAGGGTAGTTTAGTAAGCCATGCAGAACGGCAAAGACCAAGCTGCTGGAAGCAATAAAAAAGGGAGGCGCCCGGACATCAGGGAAAGCAGGGCCCTATATCGGTCCACTCTAAAGCAAGTCAAAGCAGAATGGGGGATTTTAATTTGACTAGACCTCTTGAGTTCCTCAACTACTAACAACCAGAAGAAATTCTGGTATTTAGTCAGGCTAGACAGGGGTAAACTGAGGAATCCAGCTGAGTCTTTAATCTTACCCTACAAATGGGTATTCTATTTCAGAAACCTGTACTCTACCCCCTACAAAACAAAGAGGGTTGTCTCCCCTGGGGACGCCTAATTTTCACTTGCCTCCTTAGAGGAAACTGCACGTGCTGTGGCCTCTTTCAGACATGGGAAAGCACCAAGGCTCGATAAGATCCCTGTAGACCTCTTTAAATTGGATAATTTGTTTTGGATCCCCTACATCAATGCCATCTCCAATTCAGTTGTGGCGGAGGAGGCTATTCCTACATCATGGAAGGGTGCTGAGATCATGCCAATTTTTAAGAAAGGGAACCTCAGCATCCCTTCTAATTACTGCCCAATCAATCTTGTAGATAATTTACAAAAGGCCTTCTGTAAGCAGGTTTTGCAGCAACTCTTAGATTGGTGTGAGGCGAATCATATCCTCTCGAACCTGCAGGCAGGTTTCAGGCATAAAACCAGTGCACTTGACCAGGCCTTCCGATTTCTCTTGGGCAAATGGAAAACAGTAGATCAGGGAAGAGGTGACCTCTTTGTGGCACTCGTCGACCTCCCTGCCGCATTTCACTTAGTGCCCAGGGGAAAATTGTGGGGGGTTCTTTGAGGGATGGGGTCCCTCCTAACTAATTTCACATAGTCATGCTCCTCCACGAGGGAAATTTTGCCAAGGTCTGGTGTGGTATGAGTCGGGAATTGACTGAGGCTTTCCCAGTTGAGCAAGGTGTGCATTAAGGTTGCATCCTAGCACCAACACTTTTCCTCTTATACATCAACAATTGTGTCAGTTACCTATTGAACTACTGTGTAAATGATTCACCTTCCCTGGAGGGCCACAAAATCCCAGCGCTACAGGCAGAAACTGTGAGGGGCCTACAAATTCTGACCTGATTCTTGCGTAGAGTGTGGTCTTGAAATTAACACCACCAAAACAAAATTCATGACCTACTCAAGGAGAGGTAGGGTGAGGGGGTCATCAGAGCGGGGAATGGGTCCAGGGTCCTGCAAACCGCAGACCTTAAAAAGCTCAATTGCGGTCAAACACAGAGCCGGAGCCATATGCACATTTGCTAAAAAAAATAAAAAGCCACCTGGGCACCAACCCTTCCAGCTGTGGAAATCTACAAGGCCCAAGCAAGGGGTGTAGCCCTTTATGGAGTTGAATTATGGGGTCATTGCAACACAGATGTCCTGAGTGTTGATGAAAACTATTTTCTCTGAGCTCTTACTGGCCTAGGGAGGGGAACGCCATTCGTACCACTACACCTGGATCTAGGTATCCATGAAATAGCCGTGTTGGCTGCATTAAGGCCATTGTTATACGGGATACATATTTGGAGCACCAGTGAGTTGTGTCACTTTAGAGAAGGGCTAGCAGAAATTTTAAGAACGAAACCAGCAGTAAAAATAAAATGGTTGGGCTTTGTGAAGAAGGCTTGGAGTGACCTGTTCCTGAAATAAATTTGGAAAGATCCCTGTTCTCTCCAACCAGGGGTCCCACAGATGGCAAAAAACTTTTTGGGAGAATATTGACACTTACAGGGAGCACTAAAAACATATGGGCAGTTTAACCAGATCCATCCTACTGCATTAATCCATCAACAGACCTCAGGAATTGTTAGATTTCGTATGCTCAGCACGCGCACATACAGTGTTTCTACAGTTTAGCTATGGAATACTCCCAGTTGCAACCTTTACTGCTTTTTGGGTGGGCGCGAAGCCGAGGTCATCTTATTATTTTTGTTGTAAAACTTGTAGATGGCACGCCTGATATTATGTGATGCTCGGGTTTGGGGATGGCAGTGGGAGGGTAGCGTTGCGGACCACATTACTCTTTATGCAGACAACGTTCTGCTGTTCCTAGGCGACCCACAGTCCTCAGGCCTTAGATGCCTTGAAATCGTCCATCTTTATGGGGAGGCCTCCAGCTTGCGAATTAACATACACAAATCACTTATGGTGGTGGTGGCTGGGGATGCCGCTAGGCAGTACTGGTGCCTAAGATACCTATGCAACATAACTCCTTTAAATATCTTGGTATTAATGACTCCTGCCTCCCGCATCTGGGCTGGTCCCTCAATTTTCATCCCCGAGCATTGGCCTTAGATAGGAACTTGTGTAGGTGGGGCCGCCTGCAGTTAAATCCAATGGGACGCATTGCTGTCTTCAAAATGATGCGTCTCCCCGATACCTCTATATTCTGATAAACATCTCCCTTCCGATCCCTCGGACGTGGTTTTGATCCCTGACTTTGAAGATGATGGCCTTTTTTGGGTGGGGCGACACCGTGTGGCCTTTGCCTCTGTGTGACAGTCACTGTTCGATGTGGCCTTGGCATGCCTGATGTTTATGGCTACTACCTCGCTGCACATCTGGTCCCGATCAACGGTTTATGGAGGGATGGGATGATCCGGCAAACCGGCTTGAGCTGCACTTCATGGGTCTCAATGGTGGTCTTGGCCAGCTTTATGGCAGCCCAATACCTCCGTCAACTGCCTCCTATACCCAGGTGACACTGCTTTGCTGGAGAGCGGCTTTGTGCTTTATCTGTAGGAATCGCTGCCTTACAGACCTTACGCTGCTGTGGCAGGATACCTGGCTCAGGCAGGTTTTGGTTCTTTTGGGGTTCGCCCGATGGGACCGAATAGGAATCACATACTTGGGAGTCGTTCGCTGATTGATTGATGTTGCATTTCCTGAAAGGACATCAGTACAGTCTCTCCCTCTCACAGTTCTTTTGGTATCTGCAGCTGCTCCATGCTTTGTTGGTACACCTCGAACTAGATGCCCAGATCCCCGAATACAATTCCTTTTAAGCCAAGCTAATGATGGGATGATTGGGTAAAGGAGCTACATCAACAATCTATCTCTACCTGTTGATTAACACAACAGATCACTTCCTCCTTCTCCGACAGAGGTTTGAGGGCTGTGTAGGTGAGCTCGATGATGATGACTGGAGGGAGGCATGCTTAGCAACAAGAGAATTCGAGATTTTCTCAAGGCTTCGGATGATCCAACTCCACTATCTCCACGCAACATATCTGACCCCCCCAGCGGTTGCAGCACTGCATAACTCAGTTCGCATGCGCAAGATGTTCTTTCCCTGCCTTCTTTCATGTTGCCTAGTCCTGCCCGGCCTTAACATCTTTCTAGGAAGGGGTGGGGCGCAAGATCTCAGAGGTGCTGGGTCGCTGTGTAGACATGAGTCCCCGGGTGCCCCTGCTGGGTCTCCTAGAGGAAGTTGGGTGGCCAAGAGCAGAAAGGATTTTCATAGGCATGGTCTCCCTAGTGGCCAAATGGGACATCGCCCGAACCTGGAAACAGCCAGAGCCCCCATCTCTCCTGGAGAAGGGGACTTGACTGGTGTGCATGGCAAGAAAAAACAAGTTGAGGCAAGAGGCTTCCCACAAAAACATAAGATATGGGGTAGATGGAGGGCATACCAGGGATTATCGCTGGGATGAGAATGTGGATAGTCATGACTGTGATAGTACAATGATTTGTTGTGACACAGATGTGATGATGCTGTTTTCTTATTGGTGGATGACGTCTTGTGATATTAACCCCAATAAAATTTGGTTATTAAAAAAACTGTTGCAGAAACAGTTGAACATTTGCTATTTTTCTGTCCCCTATACGCCACAGCCAGAAGCAAGTGGATAGTGCCCCTTTGTCGCACTTTGAGCTTGGCGGAAGGAGGAGAAGTGTATATAATCTGTAAAAATGACACCTCAACATTAGTCATAGTAGCCATGTCAAAGTATTTATGCACAGCTTGGATAATGAGGCAAACGTTATTAAGCAAATGATGGCGTGAGATGTTAGGAGGTCTTACTTGATGCTCCTTTGCTTAGAAGTATTTTTTAACTCATTATTTATTGTTGTTTTTATCAATGTGAAAACCATGCATACGTATGCATTACTGTCAGATTTTTTTTACTTGTAATTGTTTTTATGCTGTTGATGATGACATTTTATTTTGAACTGTCAATAAACTTGACTTGTTTCACATGGAGTGTGGCACTCCGGGCAGGGGTATACACCTGTTCATCATGCAGTGAAATTCCTGTCCCAACATTATTGTTCCAACATGGCCACCATGTTTAGACGCATCATGATGGCTTTCTTTGAATGATATAATGATAAACTGTGCACAGTACACTTCCAAGATGGCATGCCAGTATGATGCTAAATGAACGGCCATCTTTGAATGGTATTGTGCATAGTGTAACATTTTTTTACTGTCCACAACAGCTGCCAAGTTTAGAAGAAATGTGGAGGCTGCGTTGGAACTATAAAACAATCAATCAATCAATCAATCATGTCACTTATAAAGCGCACTACATACCCGCGAGGGTCTCAAGGCGCTGGGGGAAGAGGGGGGTGGTGCTGCTACTGATCGAAGAGCCAGGTCTTGAGGAGTCTTCTGAAGGCCAGTAGGTCTTGGGTCTGTCGGAGGTTGGTGGGGAGGGTGTTCCAGGTCTTGGCGGCGAGGTGGGAGAAGGATCTGCCGCCGGCGGTCGTTTTCCGGATGCGGGGGACTGTGGCGAGGGCGAGGCTGGTCGAGCGGAGCTGGCGGGTGGGGGTGAAGAAGCTGAGTCGTCTGTTGAGGTAGGCTGGTCCGGAGTTGTGGAGTGCTTTGTGTGCGTGGGTGAGGAGCTTGAAGGTTATCCTCTTGTTGACAGGGAGCCAGTGCAGGTCTCTCAGGTGGGGTGTGATGTGGCTGCGTCGGGGGATGTCGAGGATAAGACGTGCAGAGGCGTTCTGGATGCGTTGCAGCCGTCTCAGGAGCTTAGCCGTCGTTCCTGCGTAGAGGGCGTTTCCGTAGTCCAGCCTGCTGGTGACGAGGGCCTGGGTGACTGTTTTTCTTGTTTCGGTGGGGATCCACTTGAAGATCCTGCGGAGCATTCGGAGGATGTTGAAGCAGGATGAGGAAACAGCGTTGACCTGCTTAGTCATGGAGAGGGTGGGGTCGAGGATGACCCCTAGGTTGCGTACGTGGTCGGTGGGTGGCGGGGCTGTTCCCAGTGATGTTGGCCACCAGGAGTCGTCCCAGGCTGAAGGGTTGGAACCAAGGATGAGGACCTCCGTCTTGGCCGAGTTCAGCTTCAAGCGGCTGGTCCTCATCCATTCGGCGACGGCCTTCATTCCTTCGTGAAGGTGGGCTTTGGCGGTGTGAGGGTCTTTGGTGAGGGAGAGGATCAGCTGGGTGTCGTCGGCGTAGGAGATGATGTTGAGGTTGTGCTGTCGGGCGACGTGGGCGAGGGTGCCATGTAGATGTTGAACAGCGTTGGGCTGAGGGAGGAGCCTTGGGGTACGCCGCAGATGATCTTGGTGGCCTTGGATCGGAAGGGGGCGAGGCGGACGCTTTGTGTTCTGCCGGAAAGGAAGGATGTGGTCCAGTCCAGGGCCTTCTCTTGGATCCCGGCGTCGTGAAGGCGTGTTCGTAGTGTGTGGTGGCAGACCGTGTCGAAGGCGGCTGATAGGTCCAGGAGGATGAGGGCTGCTGTTTCTCCGTTGTCTAGCAGGGTCCTGATGTCATCGGTGGCGGCGATGAGGGCGGTTTCGGTGCCGTGGTTGCTGCGGAAGCCGGACTGGGAAGGGTCCAGGATGTTGTTCTCCTCGAGGTAGCGGGTCAGTTGTTTGTTGACGATTTTCTCGGTGACCTTCGCGGGGAACGGGAGCAGAGAGATGGGTCGGAAGTTCTTGAGGTCCTTGGGGTCTGCCTTGGGTTTCTTGAGTAAGGCGGTGATCTCGGCGTGCTTCCAGCTTTCCGGGAAGGTTGCTGTCTCGAAGGAGATGTTGATTATTTTCCGGAGATGGGGCGCGATGGCTGTACTGGCTTTGTTGAAGATGTGGTGAGGGCACGGGTCTAGCGGTGAACCGGAGTGGATGGTGTTCATGATCTCGCTGGTGTCCTCGTCGTTGATGTTGGTCCAGGAGAGCAGGCGGTTGGTGGTTGTGGGGGCAGTGGTCTCGGTGGTTGCCGGGGCGGTCGTGGTGTTGAAGCTGTCGTGGATGTCGGCGATTTTGCGGTGGAAGGAGGTGGCCAGTGAGTCGCATAGGTCTTGCGACGGCTGGATGTCGTTGGTGTTGGAGCTGGGGTTGGAGAGTTCCTTCACGATGTTGAAGAGCTCTTTGCTGTTGTGTGCGTTGTTGTCTAGGCGGTCTTTGAGTGAGGCCCTTTTGGCGGATCTGATGAGGTGATGGTGATTGCGGGTGGCGCTCTTGTGGGCGGTGTAGCTGTCCACTGTCCGTTCGTGGAGCCAGATCTTCTCCAGTTTTCGGCATGTTCGTTTGGAGGCCTGGAGGTCTTCGGTGAACCAGGTGGCTTTCTTGCTGGTGTGGCTGTTGGGCGGATTCTTGAGCGGGGTGAGGGTGTTGGCGCAGTCGTCGATCCACTGTCTGAGGTTGCGGGCGGCGGTGTCGGGGTCGGAGGGTTCGGCGGGTGGGCTCAGGGCGAGGGTTGTGGTTAGCTGGTCTTCCGTGACTCTGCTCCAGCAGCGGCGAGGCATTTGTTCGGTGCGGTGGTGCGTGGTGGGCTTCCTGTAGGTGAAGTGGATGCAGTGGTGGTCAGTCCAGTGGGGTTCGGAGGTGTGGTTGAAGGAGACGTGTGGGCTTGCGGAAAAGATGGAGTCTAGCGTGTGGCTGGCGGCGTGGGTGGGTGTAGTCACGAGCTGTCTGAGTCCGAGGGTGGCGAGGTTGTCGTGCAGCGGCCAGGGCAGCTGACTTCGGAGCACAGGGTTCACGGTTCGATCCCCTGCTCCGGCGGCAGCTCAGCTCAGCACCGTGTGACTCTGGGCAATAGCTCACTTAATTTCCACGACGGCCCCCAGCGCCTTGAGACCCCTAAGGGTGAGTAGTTCGCGCTTTACAAATACGGATTTAGATCAGGGTGGTGGAGTTGGTGTCCTTGTTGTTCTCGAGGTGGAAGTTCAGGTCCCCGAGGAGGATGTAGCCGTGGAGGCGATGGCGTGTGTGCTGACGAAGTCAGCGATGGAATCGCTGAACTGTGGTCGGGGTCCGGGGGGTCTGTAGATGAGGGTTCCTCTGAGGGTGGTGTTGGGATCGGTGTGGATCTGGAAGTGCATGTGTTCGGCGGTGCTGAGGGTGTCGTCGGTGTTGGTTGAGACTCTGAGGGTGTTCCTGTGGACGATGGCGATGCCTCCTCCGACTCCGTTGGTGCGGTCCCTGCGGGTGATCTTGTATCCGTCCGGGATGGCAATGGCGATGTCGGGGGCTGAAGCGGGATTCAGCCAGGTCTCCGTCAGGAATGCGACGTCTGGGGAGGTTGAGTCGAGAAGGTCCCAGAGTTCGATGGCGTGTTTGCGGGCGGAGCGGGTGTTGAGGAGGATGCATCTGAGGTAGTTGGCTTCTTTCCTGGGCGGTGGTTTGGCGGGGCGGGTGCTGGCGAAGCTGCAGTTCCGGCAGGTGAAGGGCCCTTGGGTGCGCTTCGGAGTGGCACAGGGTCAGACTGATTTGCATATGGCCAAGTCTGAACTGGGGTGGTGGAGTGAGCTAAAGAATGATGATGGATTAAACCCAGATCAGTTGACTGGGGGTGAGTGTTTGATTGGCTCAAACGTTCCGTCCATCATCCCCTTTTGTATCGCTTTGGTCGCCCTAAGTTGGCGGGGGTATGCCCAGACGTGGGTCCCTTGCTCACTTTGCCACTGGATTCAAGCAAGCCTGGCTGATGACGGCTGCAATGCCAGAAACCGGTCCTAGGATGCTTGTTTCCGGTCCAGGGAAGACATGGCTTGACAGTTCGGGCTGGACTGTTCCCATGAGGCACAGGGTCAGGCTGATTTGCATATGGCCATGTCTGAACTGGGGTGGTGGAGTGAGCTAAAGAATGATGATGGATTAAACCCAGATCAGTTGACTGGGGGTGAGTGTTTGATTGGCTCAAACGTTCCGTCCATCATCCCCTTTTGTATCGCTTTGGTCGCCCTAAGTTGGCGGGGGTATGCCCAGACGTGGGTCCCTTGCTCACTTTGCCACTGGATTCAAGCAAGCCTGGCTGATGACGGCTGAAATGCCAGAAACCGGTCCTAGGATGCTTGTTTCCGGTCCAGGGAAGACATGGCTTGGCAGTTCGGGCTGGACTGTTCCCATGAGACACAGGGTCAGACTGATTTGCATATGGCCATGTCTGAACTGGGGTGGTGGAGTGAGCTAAAGAATGATGATGGATTAAACCCAGATCAGTTGACTGGGGGTGAGTGTTTGATTGGCTCAAACGTTCCGTCCATCATCCCCTTTTGTATCGCTTTGGTCGCCCTAAGTTGGCGGGGGTATGCCCAGACGTGGGTCCCTTGCTCACTTTGCCACTGGATTCAAGCAAGCCTGGCTGATGACGGCTGAAATGCCAGAAACCGGTCCTAGGATGCTTGTTTCCGGTCCAGGGAAGACATGGCTTGGCAGTTCGGGCTGGACTGTTCCCATGAGGCACAGGGTCAGACTGATTTGCATATGGCCATGTCTGAACTGGGGTGGTGGAGTGAGCTAAAGAATGATGATGGATTAAACCCAGATCAGTTGACTGGGGGTGAGTGTTTGATTGGCTCAAACGTTCCGTCCATCATCCCCTTTTGTATCGCGGTGGCCTGGTAGCAGGCGTGATCTTTTCCGGGGTTGAGTGCGTGGAGGGTGCTGGCGTCGTATCGGCGTCTGTTGATGTGGCGGGCGCGGGGGATGCCCGGACCAGGGGGTCTGGGGCTGGGCGCGGCCACGGCGCGGACGGGCGCAGGCGGGCTTGCCTTAGGCGTGCCTTCGGCGCGCCAGCGGCGCGGCCGCCATAAATGGGGAGGTGGGAGGGAGGAGCAGGGAATGGGGCAGCGAATGGGCAGTGAGGTGGCGGGGCCGCAGGGGCGCAGCGGCGGGAAACAGGCACAGAAAGGAAAAAACGATCACAATCAGGGGCAGCAAGGGGGCACAGAAAGGAAAAAACGATCACAATCAGGGGCAGCAAGGGGGCACAGAAAGGAAAAAACGAGCACAATCAGGGGCAGCAAAGGGGCACAGAAAGGAAAAAGCGAGCACAATCAGGGGCAGCAAGGGGGCACAGAAAGGAAAAAACGATCACAATCAGGGGCAGCAAGGGGGCACAGAAAGGAAAAAACGATCACAATCAGGGGCAGCAAGGGGGCACAGAAAGGAAAAAACGATCACAATCAGGGGCAGCAAGGGGGCACAGAAAGGAAAAAACGATCACAATCAGGGGCAGCAAGGGGGCACAGAAAGGAAAAACGAGCACAATCAGGGGCAGCAAGGGGGCACAGAAAGGAAAAAACGATCACAATCAGGGGCAGCAAGGGGGCACAGAAAGGAAAAACGAGCACAATCAGGGGCAGCAAGGGGGCACAGAAAGGAAAAACGATCACAATCAGGGGCAGCAAGGGGGCACAGAAAGGAAAAACGATCACAATCAGGGGCAGCAAAGAAAAAACGATCACAATCAGGGGCAGCAAGGGGGCACAGAAAGGAAAAAACGATCACAATCAGGGGCAGCAAGGGGGCACAGAAAGGAAAAAACGATCACAATCAGGGGCAGCAAGGGGGCACAGAAAGGAAAAAACGAGCACAATCAGGGGCAGCAAGGGGGCACAGAAAGGAAAAAACGAGCACAATCAGGGGCCGCAGCAGGGCACACAGACGGAGCTGTGTGGTGGGGGAGCGACCTAGCAGTCAAGGTCAGTGATACCTGATGGAGAATATCTCTCTAAGAGGGACATCCACTGTTATGTTTCATTTATTTTCTTTATTGTTTTTGCAAGGATGTACTTGCCACATTGAGGTAGTATAATTTTCCCTTTTCCTACTTTTTATTATTTTAATTTATCTTGTATATGTTTTTGAGGTTGTGTGTGTTTTTGCGTGGATTATGGATGAGTGAGCGGGTGAATGTAAGGATGAGTAACTGCATGGAATCATGGATTAATGAGTGCAAGGATGAGTGACAGAGTACATTCATGATGACTTACTGAGTGCATAAATTCACCAGTGACTGAATAGGCACTTTGAGTTACAAGCTAGACCCTAAGATATTTCCAATTTTTGATAAAAGGCAGAGTCTCCAACTTCATAACTGGGGAACTAGAACTGTACGTTACATGAAATACATGCCTGAAAGGTCAAAATAAAAAAAACTAATATTCTTTCCTTTATTGCTTTGTAGGCCAGTACTATGATAGCAGCAGGCTTGACCATTGCTGTCGCTGGATTTGCAGGTTAGAAGATGAAAATAATGGTTTCTTTACATTGTGAACCTGGTAATGTGTACTATTTGTGGTAATTGTGCTCACATTGTTTTGCAGTCTGCAGATTATTCTCCACATAGATTTTTAAATGAGGACAAACAAACCATGCTCTTACCTTTGGAGCAGTCATAGTCGGCACCCCAGTAAATATTGAGGTTTAGACATTGCGGGCAAATGAAGTAGAAGCCATTTTTGACTATGTTGTAATGTATCCTATTTATCAAAAGAGGGGGACTCTAAGAGCTATTCTAAAAGGTCCGGTGACCCGTGCTCCCAAAATTAAACTTATACCAAAGGGAGTCACCGTTCCTGAGTGGAGATGGAGAGGAGGGAAGTAGGGGGTACTCTTGTCGTGTGCTACTCTGCTTGTGGGAGGCAGGGTGTCCTCATCTTGATGCCCTCACACACCCCGAAGGATGTCATGCTTCATCATTGGGCTTTTGCTCCTCGTCGGGCCGGCGCTTCAATGCCCTACGGGTCCCCGAAGGGTCTCTTTTCGGAGATCTTTTGATGAAGCCGTATGGGTGCGTGGGTGTAAGTGGCAGTGAAGTCCTAGAAAGTGTATTAAAAATGGCTGGAGGGAGAGTGATTAATTTTTAATAAAGTGATCCCTCTGTCATTATTAAAACAAAGTGTATGGAGCTGCTTTAAGGGGTATTATGTCCCTTGGTAGCTGGGTGATTATATGTCCCTAGTGGGCATATGTTATGGTCAACATGTTTCGCGCTTCAGTGGTCCCAGGGGGAGATCCAGGGCGCTTCGTCAGGACCGAATAGGAAATTTATATCTACAGTGGCCCGAAAAGTTCGGTGCCTCCGGATAAATGAAAGGAGTAGAGATTCCCTTAGTAGGTAGGGTAAGATCCCATGAGATCAGGGAGGGTCACTTGAGAGGGTTCTCTCGGTGCATCTGGGCTGTGTTACCTGTGTGCCTCTCACTGTCTCCGCCGGTCACAGGGATCTTACCCTACCTACTAAGGGAATCTCTACTCTAAAAGAGACCCTTTGGGGGACCCGTAGGGCATTGCAGCGCCGGCCCGACGAGGAGCAAAAGCCCAATGATGAAGCATGACATCCTTCGGGGTGTGTGAGGGCATCAAGATGAGGACACCCTGCCTCCCACAAGCAGAGTAGCACACGACAAGAGTACCCCCTACTTCCCTCCTCTCCATCTCCACTCAGGAACGGTGACTCCCTTTGGTATATGTTGTAATGTAGTACGAGTTATTTGTTGGTTGCAGTCAGACTAAAGGTTAAAATAGGTGAAGTAAATCATTGCAGTCCTTACACGGTCTCTGGTCACGCTACAATAATCTTCTCTGGGCACATACTAGGAGCCCTTACTTGGCGAAGAAGCCCTTCCACTCCCTTTTCACTAAAATAGTAGGATAAGAATCACTTAAAGCAAATGAAATGAGTTGTTACCAGTATTGGGCTCCTAGGGATCATAGATCCTTCATAGAATGCCACAACTATGTTCTCACGCAAATTCCTGCTGTCGCTAAATGCGAAAGGGTTCAAAAGACCCTGGTAGAGCTTGGTAGTACAGTGCAATACAAAAGCACTTATAAAGCGCACAGCTGCTAAACACAGGCATCCTGGTGCTACATGCAAAAACATAGGCCAACCACACTAACGCTCATCGGCAGAATACCCAAATCTTAATTTGTTTTCTAAACTGAGCTCCATTTGAGTTCTACGAAGGAAGGGAGGCAGCTCATTCCATGCCTTGGTGGCCAGACTCATGAAAGAGCAGCCACTCTTGGACTTAGGATGAAATCTAGGGGTTGTCAGCAGCAGTGCCTCCTTTGATCTAAGGGGCAAGCAGGTCTATAGGGACAAAGTCATGTGTGGGGGACAAGAGCTCAGAACTCAACAGTCAAACAACAGATGCAGTATTATGTTATTTTCCAGCCCAGTGCTCATCTTTCCTTTAAAATAAAGGAATTTAATCATAAGAGCAATATAAAATACCATATGCTGCAGAGCTGGAAGGTTTACAGGGTTGCAATAATCCTGCAAGTCTAGTGAAATGTTGCAGTGCATACTTTGATCTAATGTGAATGAAGCAGGTACATAAGGACAAAGCCATGTGTAGGGGACAAGACCTCAGAACTCGTCAAACAACAGATGCAATATGATGTTATTGTCTAGCCCTGTGCTCATCTTTTATTAAAAATAAAGCACTTTAATCATAGAGCAAAACGAAATACCATACACTGCAAAGCTGGCAGTTACAGAGTTAGAGAGATACTTAGGAGTCACCCCATGAAAGGAGCCAAAAGCAAACACCAGCGCTTTAAAAGAGACACACTTCTTAGTAGGGAGCCAATGTAATTCTTTGAGATGAACAGCTATCGAGTGGTGTCTAGGAACCCCCAATATCAACCTAGCGGTGGCATTTTGAACCACTTGCAAATGTTTTATCAGATAGCCAGGCAGGTACAAAAATAGAGCATTAGCATAATCCGGCCTGGAGGTTATGCAACATGTACAATAGTTATCTGCGATTCAAAAGGAACATAGTCTAGTGTCTTCTTCAACGAATGAATCAGAGTAAAACATATCTCTAATTGGGAAGTGATGTTTGTCGAAAAGAAAGCCTGTCATCAATGTTTACTCCAAGACTTTTTACCACAGATACAGAGGTTGGGTCCGGGCCCAGTTCAATTGGCCACCAGTCATTAGACCTGCCGGTTACTTTGTGACCAAAAAGGAGAATCTCTGTGTAGCAGAGTTACAACGTAAACTATTCTGATTAATCTGCTTCACCACTTCAATATATGGAGCTTAAAAGTCTCCTGCCCATTGCTGGGTTATCCCCTATAGAAAAAACAAGTTGAGTGTCATCCACATAGGTGATAACCTGAATGCTTAAATAATGGAAGCCAAAGGTGACATATACACATTATAGAGTGGTACTCGGGGACAAACCCTGAGTAACACCAAATTTAAGGGCTTTAGCAGGGGAGAGAAAAGGCTCCAACCTGACAGCTTGCCATCTATCTGACAGGAGGGACTGGATCCTTTGCAAAGCTGTAACCCCCCTCCCCACTCCAGTATTGGCTAGTTTTGTCAGTAGTATTTAATGTGAACTGGAATCAAATGCTGCTGACAAATTCAAAAGGATTAAGTCTCTGCCATGGCCCTGGTCCAGATAGCTCTAGATAGATTTAACGACCTCCAGCAGAGCTGTCTCAGTACTAATTCTCTGACTAAATTTTAATTGAGAAGTATGCAACAGCTCATGGTGTTCCAAAAGTTATTTAATTGCTAATTAGCCAACTTCTCAAGCATTTTAGATGCGACGGGTAGCAATAAAATAGGTCTAAAATTTGCTAACTTAGTGGGATCAGCCTTTGGTTTTTTTAACAAAGGAATCACAGTGGCTTGTTTCCAGACCTTATAAACCACTCCGGAAACCAACGAGTCATTTAACCTCTTGTTAAAAATTGGAAATGTCTCTTTGACAGATGCTAAAAAACTGGCAGGCACGGACCTGTTACTGAACCCTGCCAGGACTGAAAAATGGCCTGCTTGGATTCCTCTAATGAAATCCTCTTGAATCAAGATCGGGGGCCTAAAACTTTAGCTGGAGAAATTCAGTTCGGACCATGAAAGAAAAGGGAAGAGTTAACAACCCTTTCTTGCATGAAATTATGCTGAATGGAGTCTACCTTTTCCTCAAAAAAAGATGACAGATTGTAGCATAATTCTTGGGTCTGGGGAACTCTTGAGATACAAGCTTTCAGCTTGAGAAAAGCTTACACAACTTTAAACGTTTCCCTTGTAGAGTTATCAGCTTCTCTTATCTTAGTAGAGAAATACTCCACCTGTGCTCTCTTTGTCCTTTTCCTAAAATCTTTAAGCACCTGTTTATAAATAACGTTATTGTCCGAGTAGTAGTTTGAGCTCCGTTTTCTTTCCAACTGTTTACGTTTTTTATTAAGCAGAAGTGCGAGAGAGAACCATAGGGCTGAGGCATAACACCGAGGGGAGTGAAGAATTCTGCTCAGCGTAACTTTATCCACAGCAACCGGCACAAGACGAGGGCCCAGTCTTCTTCAGCACAACTTGACAATAGAGGGCAGGAGGACTGTAAGGTATCCTGAAAATCTACTTTGTTCGCTAACCTTCGGGGGCATGAAGTTCTTGGGATAACTGGCCCTTGAAGCTCCGTAGTTGGTAAGGACAAGTGGAAAGGAATCAGCCAATGATCCGTCCAAGCTAACTCACAAGAGTAGTCTAACTCAATATGAACGAAGTTACAGAAAACGAGGTCAATGGTTTCATCAGCCTTGTGAGAGGGCATCTTAATGAGTTGCCGAAGATTGAGTGAAGCCAGCGAGCCAATCAAACGTCCAGCCAAAGCATCCTTTGGATCATCTATATAAATGTTAAAATCCCCCAGAAGCAAAAAATTGGCAGCTTAAATACATAAAGGGTCAAGAACGTCGCCAATAGAATTAACAAAATCTACTCCCAGTCCAGACAGACGATATATGAGGGCCTCCTGAAATAGTGACGTTGGGGGAGAAACCCATCCCACTCCTCTTGCTGCAAATTCTCCAAAGGAAAGGACAGACCCTGATATAGGTCTTGAAATATAATACCCCCCCTCCATTTTGACCAACCCTATTTAAATGGATAACCGGGTAGCCCGCAGGGAGAGACAATGCAGTCTCAGGATTTGAGGAATCTCGGAGCCAAGTCTCACTGAGGAATAATAGGCCAGCCTTCACATCAATAAGAACATTAAAAATATCAACAGAATGTTGAGGAAGCAACCAGCATTGATAAGGTAGACAGATATCATAACAGGGGTGCAGTGAGCAGACTAAAGACCTGTATTTATTTTCTTCTTACATGGCGTTGACTCTTGGGAATCCCCTGGCTTAAAGTTCAAGGGATATGAAGGTCCACCTTTCTGGTGCTTGACCCACGCCCCAGATTACTGTGGTGATGTTCACAAGATAACACTCCAAGTAATTTAATAAACTTCCTTTCTTCCCATAACAAGCACTATCTTGTATTCTTGAGGCCACGGTTTACAAATGCATAGAAATGATGGATCGATGGAAACTAACAACAGCAAAGTCATCATTTACGTCTGGGTTGAAAGGGCTGTATTTCTATTTGACCACTCGCATCATTTCCCTTTCTCTCCCTTTGAACTGATTTGTACACCGAATTCATGACCTGGCTAATTGCAAATTAAAACATTGTAACTGGCTTAAAACCTGCATGTAAAACACGGACAATTAAAACAAACATTTTAGATAGTTGGATCTGCTGCAGGAGTTACATTCCCTTCAAAGCAAGTGTGAGAAGTTGGCCTGGTATATGCTGTTCACTAATTAAAGTGGACACCTTGCACCAGAACAATTCGACTCTCATGGTTGGTAGGTTTAAGACAACCTTTATAGAAAGCTATCCTAGTGGTAGCTGTGGAGAGCAGCCTTCAGGCTAAGTCTTGGAGGAATGTAAAGCAGCTTGTTTTACCACACAATCTCTTGAATCACCAAATGAAAAGACACCACACAGGTATATATATCAAATATATATGTATTTATTAATAAACAACTCTCTACTAATCTCTTTATGAGATTAGAAGTCAGGAACATATGTACAAATCAAATGTTATCAAAATAAGTTAGCACAATCAAATATCACAATCTTAGTTTGACTAGACCTAGGTCTACAGCAGTTAGAATCGAGGGACCCCAAGAACCACCCCAGGTAGTTGTAGGAGACCCACAGGGGACGGACGCGGTGTCCTGGCACCGGTGCGAGTCCTGTACGAGTCTATGCGAACAGACGCGATTGAGATTTCAATGTTAAAGGTCCCTTGCGTGTTCGAGGCGAACACACCGATCGGTCCTTGTACGAGTCGAAGGACGTGGTTACAGATAGAGTTGCAAGGGAGATGGACGCGCTGCGTCTAACACAGACGCGAACCTTGTACGAGTCAGCGCAATGGAGATTTCAATGTTACAGGCCCCTTGTGTGTTCGAGGTGAACCCACCGATCGGACTCAGTACGAGTCGAAGGACACGGTTACAAATAGAGCTACAAGGGAGATGGACGCGATGTGTCTAACACAGACGCGAACCCTGTACGAGTCGGCGCAATTGTCGCACTTAGAAAATAAGAGTTTTAGGGCACTTCTAGGGTAGCCACAAGCAAGGCACTTACAGGGTAAGTAGTTCTAGGGCCCACACCCACAGGAGCACCGTAATGCTAAAGTTACCTCACCCAGGGGAGCCGGGTGCATAGGTGTCCTTTGGTGTCGGGTCGCGGCGTCGTTTGCAATGGGAGCCAGTGAAGACTTGCTGCTTGCGGCGACAGAAGAAGTGTCTGTTGGAATCCAAGCCTGGATTCGGAAGGAGGAAGACCTGAAAGCAGAGGGGACAGTGTTCAAGGGCACTTGGCAGTGACCCGGGGCAAGGAAGATGAATGCCCACCGTCATCGACAGATTCAGGTCGTTCACTGGTGTCTTGACTCTTCAACCACGAGGTCCAGGAGGCGTCGAGGACGGCCAGGAGCTGGATTCAGCGTGTCCCACGAAGTCTGCAGCTGACTGCGGTGTCGGCGACCCGATTGGAGCCAACAAGCCTTGGTAGCAGCAAGTCTCGTGGTGGAACGGAAAAGTCAATGGGGCAGACCAGCAAGGTCTGAGGAACTTACCCAGCGAGGGTAGGTCAGGGCCGGCCTTGAGCAACCAGGGGAGCCCTTTGGTTTCTTTGGAAAGTCTTTTGGGGACCCACAAGCCGGCTGGCAAGGGATCGTGAAGACGCCTCAGGAGGATTCACTCAACAGGGGCCCACGGTCACTCGGGACGGTGTAGGCCTCTGAGTTTGGGAGAGATCTCTGTTAGAGGCTGGGACCACACGTGGTCCAAAGCACAAGTTCGTAGAACGTCGTGAAGGGGTTGCACTCGACAATAGTGCACGGTACCCAGGGTCTGAGGTTCCTCATTACTCGTGGGGTCCACTGGCCTCAGCTTCGCTGGGGACTCACGATGGCCTTGGAGAAGTCAGGAAATCCTCTTCCTGGGCTGCAGGGACTTCGGGCTCCAGCGGGAGCGGCGTAGTTTGCGACCGTCGTTGTCGTTTTTTGGTGCCTGCCAAGCAGGGGAGTCACTCCTTGACTCCAAGGGAGATTCTTCAGTCTTCCAAAGGTAGTGGAACGTCGAAGGTCCGGGATTCTTCTTGTAGAGCGTCGTCCAGGGGTATCTAGTTTGCAATGCACAGGTTCCCCCTCTTATACTAAAAGAAAGGGAGGGACTAGCTCTATGACCCCACCTATGGGAGGGTCAGGGGAGTGGGTGGCTACACCCACTTCCCTTTGTCCAGTTCTCGCGCCAGAGCAGGGGCAGGTAGCCCCTGAGCTGGTTTGAACTGGCATATGCACAGAGGAGCCTTCTGCTCCCCCAGTGCAGGACTTCAAAGCACTCTAGGAGTGCACCCACCCAGCCCCAATACAGTAAACCCTGTCTGGAAGGTGGTCACACCCTCCTGTGACAGGATACCTATTGTTGGGCTTCCTCCACTGCGAGTTTCGGTCATCAGCAGGAGGGCAGCCCAGTGTCTGTGACTGGTGGCATCCATTTTGTGATGCCAGGGCTCTGCAGGATTCTACCGTGTTTCCACAGTAGGTACATGTCTATCCCTCTAGAAGGGTGGAATGCTACCCCCGCCGCCAGAACTGGCGGGGGGGTAGTATTCCAAGCTGTTTGACACCAAACACGACATGTTTTGATGCAGCCATTCCAAAGTTAGCATTCTACCGCGAGGATATAATGCACTTAAGAGTATATGGTTTAACCGCATCCACAAACAGCCCCAGAGAATGGACTCTGAGAGCTGCAGAGGGGCCCTGCTCAGGCAGAGGCACCCTCTCACATAGGAACCAAGCACCCTGCCCTCAGGATTGATAGGGCCTGCCTTAGGGGTGACTGATAGGTTTAAATGTGTGTGCAGGGGAGATATAGGACACCTATATCTCAGTGAGGTGTGCTAGCACCACCTCACCCAGGCTGCAGTAGCAGGCCTGTGGTGTCAGATTTAGTCTGCTTCCCAGGGGTGGCATAATACATGCTTCAGCCCCTGGTAGGCCTGTGAAGTACCTTCGCCCTTGGTACCTAAGGTACCATACACTAGGGACTCATAAGGTACCACAGTATCCAATCACTAGTGCACCTAGAGTGCACTCCAAGTCATTTAGAGAGAACAGAGAGGCTGGGGCCCTGATTAGCAGGGACCCGGCCAGACTATCGCCAGAAACCAGTGTAAACATCAGAAAAAAAGTGGGGGCAACATAAGAGGCAGATCCTACTCTCCTACAGCAAGGTATCTGTTTTGTGTAGAAGGCTTATAGCTTTGGTACCATTCTATCTTAATTTTGCTTCCGACATACTTGCATAATTAACATTAGTCTTATAATCGGTGATTGTTACTGACAATAGGCTATATTAGTCTAACAATAGGTGATTGCTACTGATAATTGGCTATATTCTTACACTTTGCCCTAGAATGGTTTTTATTGAGCCCTACTTCTGGGACAACATCACGAGACAGAGACATTTCTGGTGAACGAACCAATTTTTCTTGTTTACTGTTCTTAGAATGACCTAAGACAAATCCTCTATCACTTTCTATTTAGACATCTGGTGGTCATGTCATATGGTTCCGTCTCGAAGCAAACGAGGGTGGTTGGCATACGGGTTTTCTTACAGAATTGTTGCAGTAAGTGTTTATGTATGTTGATATGCAAGGTCGGCAATTCTTTTTTTTTTTTTTTGTTTGTTGTTGTCTTAGGTCGCTATGCCTTGCAGGCCATGAAGCAGATGGAGCCTCAAGTAAAGCAAGCTTTTGAGAGCTTGCCAAAGTCTGTAAGTGATTCATCTCAATGTATATGTCAGCTGTTGCTAAATGTACATGTTCTGCTTGACAGGTTGGAGTGTTGCATTAATTTCTACAGAATGTAACAGTGTGCATTAGGCATCCCTGTGAAAGGTGGTATAAGCCCAGACCTCCAGCATATATTCTCATGCTTCATTGCCACCTCTCAAAGCCGTACTGCATTCAGCAGCTTTGTTACTCTGCTCTGCCAGCAACGTTGATCACATTTCACCTCTATTTTGCAAGTTGCATTAGCTGCATATTTGGGTTGGAATCAAATACAGTATCTACTGCCTTGTCCCCAAGGCCATCTGTGATAACAATCTACCTTAACTGGCCGACATGTTCAAGGTCCCCGACAGTCAAGGAGGAGTAAGATTTCAATAAATCTCTTCTTGAAACTCCAGAGTTTAGAACGTCTACTGCTCAAAGCAATGATTCTCCGATGCTTCCCCTGCAGCCTGGAACTCTCTCCCTCCAGGCTTCAGAACTCACCTCTTTAGATAAAACGTATTATCATTGTATTGCACAAATCTGATAAACTCTATTCTCATATCCTCTGTCTTAAATGTTCTATGCATTTATTTAATGACAGGATGTTTTTTTGGTCCATCTCGATGTATCTTTTAATTTTATAATGTTTTGCTGTAAAGCGCCCTAGTTCCGATGAGATCTAGGTGCACTATGTAAATGTTTAAAGTAAATAAATATGTTTGAAGTTGTTTATATCAAAGGGGCATTTTCCAGAATTACACTGCTGATTAGAATTCTTAGGCTTTGATTGCTAAATTCATTCACGATACCTCTCCTGCAGAGAAATTATACTTCTCTGAGTGTCCACTAACCCGAAAGAATAAAGTTTGTTTTATGAGAACAGAGTTCTCCTTTTGAGTTCCAGTTCTGTAAAGGCTTGTCCCTTCCTAACTTATTCCATATACTTCCAGAATCAAAATGAAATTCTAGCCAAAGGTGCATTATTTTGGAATAGTACTACTGCTACAAACAAGTTTAAACTCAAAACCTATACAAATATTTTACCATTTAAAGAAATAAATAGTTTTTAATTAATTGCCTTTCACCAACTCCAGAATAATTGTTCTGTCTAGCCTTCTAGATCCAGGGTGTCCAACTATGATCTGGGGCTGAATTCATACCAGTCTTTAAGGATGACCACTGACTCTAAATTTCGATTAATTCTATATAAATGTATTGTATGGATATCCTGAAAATCTGATGTGGATCTGCCCCTCATGGACCTACTTTGTATTCCCATGTGAGTTGTCATTCAAAATTAGAGGTAAGAAACATTTCCTTCACAGTCATGCAATCTTTATTAAAAGAGAAACTGTAGGCTAGAATAGAAAAACATATAACCACAAGCCTAGGGAACAGGACAGAAACTTAATATGGTACCGACACTGGCTTTTGAGAGTAGAAGCCCAACCTGACAATTTGTTTTAGGTAAAAAAGCTTTGCCACCCTGTGGATTAATATCTGTGTAACAACCTGTGCTGTGATAGCTGTTTTATCAGTAGTGAAGGCAGATCGACATTTTCAGAGAAATGGGGGCGTTGGCATTTTCATAACCTAAACAAATGCAAGAAGTTATCAATTGCCCATTGACTCCTTGAAACAGGAGCCTACGCACCTAGAATGTTTTGATCTAATTTTACAATTACACCGTTGTCTTAGCTAAGCATTATACAGGAACCCACTTGGCCTCCAGCTGTAGGCTTAGCAAAGAAAGCAACTGAAAGGATTGGTTGTTTTAATTGGCGACCTAAAATTATATTTGGTATGAAAAAGGCGAGAACAAAGAACAAGTGGATCCCTATAGCAGGTAACTGTCCTCAGGGGAAAAGCCTGAATTTTATCAACCCTCTTGTTCATACTATAGGTACCACAAATGTTAACTTCTTTGTTATATATTTGAAATCAGCATTGTGCATCAGGTTACAATGAGGAGAGCACTTTGTAAGCACATCTTTTAGGGGCACATGCATCAAAGGTTTTTGCGAGCGCAAACGGTGCGATTCGCAAAAATCGGCCGTTTGCGCCCGCAAAAAGGCCTTTTGCTATGCATTAAAGTGTTAGGCACACGCAATTTAAGAAATCGCAATTTATTGCGATTTCTTAAATTGCGATTGCATTTAAGGAATTGCAATTTGCGATTCCTTAAATGCAATGCAACAACAACAAAAAAAATTGCGTATTTGCTATTAAGAAATGCAAATTACCATCAACTTTAAGTTGATGGTAATTTGCAAAAACTTGAAAAATGCACAAAAGTGCATTTTTCAAAGTTACATGTTACACACACACATGCCCTTGGGGCATGTGTGTGCACAACATGGGTGTACATAACAATTTCAGGGGTGCAACAGGGTGTCCTTTTGGCACCCTTGCACCTTTGAAATTGCATGCGCAATTTGCGAGTACCAATGGAGTACTCGCAAATTGCGCTAGTACTTCCATTCATTCCTATGGGCCTCCAGGCCCATAGGAATGAATGGGAATCAATTCCTTAATTGCGACTCGCAATTTATAGTCGCAATTAAGGAATTTTAAGGAATCACATTTTTTTTTTTGCAAATCCTTCATGCATTGCATTTTGCGATTTCTAAATAGCGAATCGGTAAAATTCGCTATTTAGAAATCGCAAAATGCGGGCTTGATGCATGTGCCCCTAAGATTCCAAGAAAGAGCTATTCTCCTGATGGATGAAAAATCTTATACAGACCTTCTAAAAAATCTTCAATAACAGAAATGAATAAACATGAATTATGCTTGAGGATATTAGTAGTGGCAGAAGAATTCACAGGTAAACTAGATTAGAAGCCCGTCCTTGCAAGATGAAGATGTTTTTTTCTTGCTTTCCATGTACCCTTTATAAGGTAGAACCTCTGCCTCTTAAAAACAAATCACTTCTTCTTGGGCATCTTCTTCACTTCTTTTAAGACCTGCTTACAGCATACAGGTAGATTTAGAAAACCATAATGGAGGTCTATAGGTCCAGGTAACACAACAGTGTTATTTTGTGATAAAATGTCTTTCCTAATGCCCGATAAGAAGGCTTTGCCTTCATGACAGCCTCTAGTGTTCCTGGGCTGATAACTGCTAATGTTACGGGTAGCCGAGCTGGTGAAATGGTGGGCAGTTAATGTCATGTACTCGTGGGCATTCTTCAATTCCTAAATCATTCTGGGAGTCCTATGAATTGTAGGAAAGAAGTCCATTGAAATCAATAATCATATAATTGTGCAGAAATGTTGGTTCCGAGGATCATTGTCTTCTGCAGCCAATACATTTGAAGGTGTTGGCATTTAAATACGTATATTAACAAATTTAACTTCACGTAATATAAGATTAAAATATATCATTAAAATTAATATTTTTTTATTGAATAACCTTTGCTTTTTAAATTCTTAGTAATTTTTAACGAGTAAAACTATGCCTTCATAAAATTAAGCAATTTCAATTTTTGTCAAAAGGAACCCATGTGCTCTACCCCATTAAGATGTGGTTGCTAAGAAGGTGTGTTCTTAAAATGTTTTATCGGCACAATAATTATGGTGCCAGTAAAATGCAAATGTTCAACCTACGAATCAAATGCAGACCACATTGGCACTATTCACTCTTTTTTGGTATAAATTATACTAGAACACCTCGTATGCTTCTAACTGGAACATTTCCAACTCACAATTGCAGCAGTTATTTAGAAGAAAGGTGTCTAGTAAATTATATAAGTAGTGACAAGACAATTTCAGCCTCAAGAACAGAATAACTTTCTCTGTGGACTTTACCCCGCAAAGTACTACTGATCTTTTAAAGCACGCATAGGGCAAGCCTTTTCTTTCAAAATTTCTTTCATAATGAATGGGATGTCTGATAATCAAACACATTTCTAAAACTGCCCTCCAAGCATCTGTTTTTCTCAAGGTATTGTAAGTTCACAGGAATCCATTTGTTTTCAGATACTACTAGGAGATATTTGAAATTTCCATTTCATCTTGTCTATTGAGATTCAGCAGATGTTTCGGCAGATTTAGTAAGGAACAGATGCCAAGATCAATTTTCAGCAGTTGGACTGTGACTTTTATACCAAAAGCAAGCCCAAAGTTCAGGAATTTCGCCTCTGTTATCTATTTCACACTATAAGCTTTTCACTGCTTCTGTAAGGTATAGTGGCCACTAAACATCACCAAGAGTAACCACCAAATTTCCTTGTAGAATCTCATCCAACCCATCATTGTGAAAGACAGTATTTTCCCAGAACTGTTTCCAGAATAGGTTTCTGACAACTTTAATTCCAGGATATTTAAAGTTGACTACCAGTTCTAGCTTTTATCTCTCCAACACTAGTTTTTTGATATTATTTCTTCAGCAGCTTATATTCATTTTTTTCTTAAGTAAATCTACAATGATTCCATTCAACTCCAGCAGTGTAGCATGTGCATTTTTAAATCACAAGAAGAAAATAAGTATTTTGACCTCTGATAACTGCTTAAAAGGCATCCCAGCAAATCCTATAAACTGGTGTTCCTCGGTTTGAATTATTGAGTATATTATGCTCTTTAAGTTAGTTTTGGATGTGTCACCAGTTAGAAATTAATTGCCCTGAACCTAGGAGTGTCTGTCACCATCTTAACAACCACCTCAGTCTTTTTATGATCTAGACAGTGATACAGCCAACTGCTTAGCTTAGAATTAACTGGTGCTCTGTAGTTGAAGAAAGATAAAGCAAGTTCTTGAACATGATCTCTGCCTATGTGTAAGAAAGGATATTCTCTCCAACAGTAATTCAAAACTGACACTAATGGTGTAAAACATTGTGTGCCTTTTTCAGGTGAAGTCCCTGTGAGGGTTCTAGAACAGTAGACCGAGTTGGAATCTAGGATCTCTTTGTCTGATATCTATATACTTTTTGATGATGGGAGTTCTGAAAACTCCTTGAGATACAATAATGTTGTGTATATTATTTCCCAGTGATAATCAAATCAACCTAAAGTTTTATTTTACTACTGCGTTCAATGTTATTTTCACTTTTTCAGTCATGAGCTGCATTACATCTTAATTTTTAAAAAGTAGCAGTTAGTTGTTCTTAAAACAGATACTCCTTAGTTTTAAGTGTAATGCCTCTATGAGTATGAATACCTCATGCATTTAGATGAACTGTCCTTGCTATTACAGAATTAATCAGTGCATCTCACCTAAAAATGTTCTTGCCCAACTTCTTGTTTCCAAATTAAAAATTCTTCATGCAACAACCCATGGTGGACTAAATTATATTATTTTAAAGCATGGTGATGTCTCTGATTTAAAGCAGCATGCCTACACCTCTAGATGGAAAGAAACCTATTTTGGATATGTAGTTAGTTTCATAATTCGATAGTGGTTTGCAACCGGGTTTACAGTGCTTTACATGTTCTTAATTTATGTTTTCTTTTTCCTTTAGGCTTTCAGTGCTTATTACAAAGGTGGATTTGAACCAAAAATGACCAAAAGAGAGGCTGCATTAGTACTAGGAGTGAGGTAACCAAATATTTTCTATAGACCATCGCAGATGTACTTGCATGTAGCCTAGACCCTTTGGAGCTTCGCCTCTTCAATCTAGTTGGTCTGTTAAAACCTATGCACTTCAAAACCCACTGCCTTAAGACATGAGTTTAGCAGTCAGTACCATTTCCATTAAGTGACTTGACTTCACCTTTTAAAAGTCTCATTGAAAATGTATTTACTTGCAAGGGCCCTTTCTTTCTAACATTTTCTGCTGATGCCTTAGTAATTAGTTGTGTTGTTTTGCATTGTAGTGATATAACGTCTCTTTGTATTATTTACAATGCAGTCAATATTTATGGTGGTCAGACAGTAACGGCCGCAGTAACTGCAATGTAATGTGTATGACATATTTGCACTTGATTGTCAGAGCTTAGCAGGATACACATATGTATACTTTTCTATGTTATGTTACGTTAAAATTTCTTATAGAGCGCACATACACCGATTGGTTTCTTGGCGCTGACCTAGAATATTGCCTGAGCCCCATGTGTTTGATCGTCTGCTGGGTTCTAGATACAAGCTTGGATATATAGCCAAGTCTTAAGAAGCCTTCTGAATCTAGGAAATTCAGTGCAGGTTCTGATGTCCAAGGGAAGAGTATTCCAGAAGCTGGGTGCCAGTACTGCAAACCTACAACCACCTAATCGTTTCCGTTTGTGGAAAGGAATGGTTAGAAGGTTCTTATGAGCGGAGCGCAAGCTCCGGGAAGGTACGTATTTTTTAACAAGCCTGGATATGAATTTTGGGCTAGCACCATGCAGGGACTTAAAAATGAGGCAGCCAACTTTAAATGCACATCTTTGTGGGATAGGAAGCCAATGTAATTTTTCCATAGTGGGGAAACATGCTCCCATCTGGGTTGCTGAAATATCAGCCTGGCTGCCTGATTCTGCACCAACTGCAATCTTTTAGTGAGATATAGAGGGATGCCGAAATATAAAGAGTTGGCATAGTCCAGATGTGAAATCACCATGGCTAGGACCACCTGGATCAGAGCTTCCCGAGTAAGTAATCTCCTGATCTTTCTTATCTTTCTAAGCTGAAAGAAACAGGTGGAGGTTTCATAGTGAGGTCACTATTGATGATCACCCCTAGACTCTTGGCTGAGGGGGAAGGAGTGGGGGAAGGGCCCAACTCACTTGGCCAACTAGTCTGTGTGTGCGCCTGTGTAGGGGTTGCTCTCTCTGGTTTTCCTCTGGAAAATTCTTTTGCCACAGATTTGAGAATTCATTTCAAAAGCATTCAGGCTCAGGTCTAAATTGTGAGATGCACTGAGTCACTTCAGAGTAATCATTTATATTCAGAGAACTGGCCAAAGTCTTACTCTGTTCTGGGCCAGATTACACCTCTAATATCGCAGTCCTCAATGGGTTAAAACAGGTCTGTGTTCTTTTCCCTTGTTATTTTCCTTATACCTCGCTGATTTTCCTGATCTGATAAACAATTTAAATGATCACCCTGTGAAATTAGGTTCAAAACCAATTTCTGTATTAATCTATGCCGACAATTTAATTTTTATGCCTCTGAAGCCTGTTGGTCTTCAAAGGCAGCTAGAAGCTCTAGCAGTTTATTCATCTAATTATAACCGGAGTGTGAACAAAGGTAGGACAAAAATCATGATGATGGGGGGCTTGAGTGTAAAATCTCAATATATATGGTGTTTTGAGGGGTCTAAATTAGAAATTGTGCATACGTATAGTTACCACAGA
Source organism: Calotriton arnoldi (assembly GCA_963921515.1). Lineage (NCBI taxonomy): Eukaryota > Metazoa > Chordata > Amphibia > Caudata > Salamandridae > Calotriton > Calotriton arnoldi. The sequence continues at coordinate 5,632,047 of CAWUFW010000073.1, read as the reverse complement.
ACAGTCATTACAAATAATCTCTTTTGATCCAAACATGTAAAGGGTCAAATTTCTAAATCTTCTGCAATCGGGCTAGGTTTAAAGAAATTTTTTAATTTGGTAGGGGATAGAGACACCTCATCGCTATTAAAAGTGTATGTCTCCAAAATCGCGTCAGTGGTACTTTATGCGGCTGAGGCTCATCCAATAGCAACCCTGAATAGTCCTACCAGCATTGAGTCTAAACTTTGGAAACATTACTCAAGTTTGGGGCAGTCGTCTTCCAGTCAAATGATTTGCTAGAATTGGCAATAACCAGTATTAAACATATGGCCCTTGGGTACATTCTTCGCCATGCTTACAGGCTTTTTAAGTTGTGGTGATGTTCTAATAAAAAACATGTGGCGTGCATTTGTGCACGATTCTGAAAAAGTTTTTTCCTTCACTAAACTATTCTGGTATTCAATAGTCCAATTAGACATTTCAAAAGAAGTAATTTTTGTGTCAAACTCGTTAAAAATGCAGTCTTTTAAAATTGAAAAAATGGATAAAACTCAAAAGTTATTAATGCAATTTTAGCACACTGCCAGCAGATTTCAAGAATAGAAAGGAGCTGTTCTCTTGTCAATCATGGTGAGGTGCAATTTTACCTAAGAGCAAATTTAGACCCTCAAGTGATATCCATTTATATGAAGTTTAAATTTGGTTTGCTCCCTTTAAACATGAACCTGTGGGCAAAAGTCAGAGGAGTAGAGTGTCCTTGCAATTGTCAATTTTGCAATGCAGTGATTCACAATTTAGTGCATGTGCTGTTATTCTGTCCAGGTCTACACATTTTGAGATCTAAATATTTGTTTCAGATATGGTAGAAATTCTCCTGTGAGGTTAGTGATGAAGCATCATTTTTATTGTTCAACATCCTTCTGTAAATATTTGCTATTGTTGAAAAAGCTTTTTTATAAGATTTTAAGGAGGCAATTTGTACTAATATAAGATGGCTTTAGAATATTATACTGCATTTTGGGAAACAGCATGATGGGCTTTATGCTACTTGATTACTTTTTATTTATTTGTAATGTTATTTTTATTTTTTTGAGTATAGCTAATATATGTTTATAAGGTCTGTCTGGAACACTTGGTGTTCGGATAGAGCTCGCTGATTTTCCCTACAATGCATTTATAACATCAGATCAGTAACACAGTTTAAATGGAAGAACCAACAGGACTCAATAATAGACTCCGACAGATTTAGATTAATTTGGTTATTGTATTGAAGAATCAAAATTCATTAAAATAAGCAGTTTCTTAAGGACTTCAGTTAAAAATATCACAGCTTGCATTAAAGCACCAAACATTTAGGCAAATTCTTATCGAGTGGTTATAAAGTCAGTTTGCAGAGTTACAGACTCCTGAGGCAGAAGGATGTTTCAAGTTTCTAACAGCTCAGATCCTACGGGAAAAGGGGAAAGTTCAGACTTAAAGTCCATTCGGGGCAAGTCCATTAGCTTAGAGCTAAAGATATAATGAAAATTGGAAAATGGAAATGGTTCTGCAAAGAAGGTCTCAGTCCATCAGCTACCAATTGTAGCATCAACAAACAGTCCAAAGTAAAAGATCAATCAGCATAGCAACCGGATCTCAAGTATGAAAAATCAGAATGGTGGTTGTGTCAAGAAGCAAAAATCAATGGCATTCTGGTACCCCTCCTTTGAGGTTTCTTCTTTTATAGAGTTTTTTTGTAAGGGTGGGCGGTGAACTCTGCTCCGCCGGCGGAGTTCTGCCCACTTCTCATGCCGCTTGGAACACGGAGTGCAGCAAAAACTCCGCAGACCACTGCGTAGTGGAGTTTACCGGTGCCAGCTGCTAAATTGTAATACTGAAATTGGATGATAGACGGACTTTGTTGTTCAGTGGCAATGCTGCAGTCTTTTTAGGGCTGTCACTGTTTAATATAAGCTGGTAGCTCCATCTAGTGGCCACATTACAGCATCTATTACTAAATAGTATCACGCAGCATCCTTCATGCTATGCTAGTGCTGGGGTCTAGGAGAGAGAAGGGCCCGGTTTCTAGTTTCAACTTGAAGCCGTACTCCACGTGTAATTGGGCAGCAGTCTTTTCAGGCAGGTGTCGGTTTATAAATTATTTTTTAGTTTTCATGGAGCGAAGCGGGTAGGATTACCGCTATTGGTCACGAGGTCATTAGTCACAATACCTCTTAAAACATGTGCAGGATGCACTGGGCAGCATCTGTGCGCATAACGTTCACGCTGTCACGCACCACCATGAGGAGCCCTTCTCTGCTCCCTCCACCCCTGTAGCAGTGTAGCCCAGATATGCTAACAATCACAGATCGTGGAGGGTGTCTCGTTTTCTGCATATTGCTGTCTGTGATTACAACGTGCAGGCTCTGCCTGTCTTGTCATCAAGGGTCCTTTTTAGGTCTCACCTAGCGACGCAGCGCCATGCGCTGCTCGCGTAAGCGAGATCTATTGTTGCCGACTTGCTTGCGAAGAGGGACAGGACATGTGCACGTGTACGGCAAGTCCTGGACAGGAGATGTGCACGCGTATGGTGCAAGCAGGAGTTGTAATAACGCCGCAAGCCGTACTCGTGCACATCAACTGTCTGTCCCAAAGCTTAACAGACAGGAGATGTGCACGCGTACGGCTCGCGGCATTATCACAACTCCTGCTCGCACCATACGCGTGCACAGCTCCTGTCCAGGCGCGGCGCGCTTGCATGCACCACTCACCGGCTCTTGTTGAGCTTAGGTCCGCGGGTGCCACACTCACACATGTCCGCACTTGACTCTCACGGGGTTCTCGAAGACCTCCAGGCAAACGGGGCACGTGAACCGGGAAAGCGGGTCGACCGGTAACGAGCCAAATGCACACTCCTGCTGCTGTCTGCCTAACTCCATCGCCATCATCATACACTTCTGCAAAAACCGCTGACGTCTACGGTGACAACCCAAGGTCCCGCCTACTTTCCACGCCTAAAACCCAATCGCTGCACTGCGCATCCTGTGCTGCGTGACGTCACAACCAGGAACTTATTACCATTAGTTAGAATGGGCACTGGCGGAGTGGGCCTGGCTTAAAAAGCATACAGGTTGAGCTCACCCCTTCGGTTCACCAACCGCTGCCACGCTGATCATAATGTCCACATGAGGACGCTTACGTAACCATCTGGACCAAAAACACCAACGCGGAAAGTGAAGTCTCTCAATGACCGTTCTCAGCCGTTCATTTGCTCGGGGAGCTTCTCAGGAGTCGTCTTGTTGTTTTTGTAGGCGTCTTCAGCACCCATGCGTACGCCTACAATATGGGATGGCTGTCCGCATTAAAGGGGGCACACAGAAGCAACACGGGAAATGGTGAGGGCGTGGAAGCAACACGTTGAGAGGGTTAAAAGCAACACGTTGAGGGCAATATGGGAGGCAGAACCAACATGGGGATCCAGGAGAAGCAACACAGAGGGCAAAGATGGGAGAAGCAGCAACGGCCGAGCGAGCGGAGGGCGGTGTGGATGAGGAAAGCAACACAAGGGGTGCGGTAAGCAATGGTAAGAAGATGTCAGAATGCAACCTGAAGGGGGCCTGGAGAAGCAGAGTTACGACAGAGCCACATGGTGTGCAGGGGGAGAGAAATACATGAAGGCGACATCTCAAACACACATCACCTCCCATGGCGTACTTAACACACAAGAAAAGAAAAAGTTCTTGAAAAGCAAGCAGTGGCAGCTGCGAAAGCAAACAATCAAAAGAGATTTGAAGAGGCAATGCTCAACGGCAGGGACAGACTGAAGATTAACAAGCTGGGACATGAACAACAAGCATTTGCAATGCAATAGGTCTCGCATTTGCCAGAGTTTGAGCTATTGGCATTGTAAATTACAATGCTTTTTATTTATGTGTGGGTTTTGAAAACAAATAAATAAAAAGCATTGTCATTACAATGCCAATAGCTTAAACTCTGGCAAATGCGAGACCTATTGCATTGCAAATGCTTGTTTTATCATGCTGTAAAGGGTTGGTACTGGCTGTCTAGAATTGTGCAGAGTGTAAATATGCGGGTTGCTGTGTACACAGCACGCAGTGTGTGTTGCATTATTTTTGTACTGGCTGCCTCACATTATTCAGGCTGCTTATAGTGTCTGGCTTTGATTGTGTAGATGCAGCCTGTGCTTACACTATGACGGGTGTGACTGTGTCTGATTGTATGGCTGCACAAGTTGTACAGTGTGCTGACTGCGGGGGATGCTGACTGTGCTCTAAATTATGTGGCATTGGGCTGTGCACAGATTGTAAAGGGTGTTGCCAATGTTCTGGTTGTGTGGTGCTGCACACATTGTGAAGGCTGTGAGTAACTGTCTGATTGTGGGGTTGCACATGTTGTAGTTGTGGGTGATGCAGACTGTGCCGTTGATTGTGTGTTGTTGGACTGTGCACACTATGTGTAGGGTGCTGCTTGTGCTCTGGTCTTTACTCATGTGGTGCTGGCGGTGCACACATTGTGGAGTGATTTTACTGCCTCTGGTTGTAGGAGTGCTCAGGTTGCGTGGTGTGCTGGCAGTGCACAGATTTTGCGTGGCACTGACACTGTCGCAAGTAAGGCCGCATTGGATGACTTGCAGGACACCGGTCAGTCACAGAGTTTCTGCCACGTGTTGTAGGCGCACAGCAGCAGCCCAGCTACCTTCAAAAACAAGAAGTTAGTTTTATTTTTTTGTGCGCCTCTGGTGGTGTGACAAGCCTGTCTTTAGTTTTGATACATAATCATAAATAATGCCATCCATCAGGCCTGTCGCTCTCAAAAATATATTGCTACTTGCTTGGGCCCGGACCCCCGAATGACACAAGAGATAGTTGGAACCAGTCTCATTTCTTTTTTTCACTTTTTTCTCATTTCTTTGACGGGATGCTTGATAATGGTGCTGTCAGGGTAGGATTCCAGTTCACGTGTTCGCATCCGAGAGGTGCCTCGACCTCGCTTGTGGAAGCGCAGTAACTCGGGGTGGCCCTCACGCCTTCGAGCGCCTCCGGGGTGAAGTGCCAGTGGTGGCACAGAGCAGCAGTCATTTACCACACAAGCTCCACATTCCCTGCTGAGGTCACTACAGCTGACAGCAGAACCTTCGGAAACGGGACAGAGCTCACAAGAGCCGGCTCCAGGCCACATGCAGCTGTCAGCGGCCGGGGTGGGTGAATGCCAGAGCCCCGAACCGTCGCATTCTTTGTAGCTCGAGGGCTGCTTCCAATCTGAGTCAGGATTCACAAATACATTCCCTGTCACAAACAAGGCAGATGTCGGGACCAGAAGGGCTCAGGAATGCCAGAAACAATATACAGTTTGGGCCCAGTCCGCTGACAGGCATATAGCTGCAGAAAGCCATATAAAAGTAATCCTTAGCTTCATCATCACGTTCTATCCAAACACATGCAAATGAACGAAGAAACTGCCTTGAAAAAGAAGATATGTTCCTTGCAGAGTGCGACAACACAATAACATAAACAAACCTCAACGAACAGTACTTTTTCATGGTTGTATAGCACCATCTAGTGGATAGATAGAGTTGGCTCAGCATTAGAAAAGGAATAGAGTACTAATATACATACTACTGGCCACGGAACTCCGTGGAATATCGCGGAGTTTTTAGGTAACTCTGCGGAGTAAAATTCTGCGAACTCCGCCCGCCCTTAGTTTTTAGCAATGTCCAGTGGCGTGGCATCACACCACCATCGAAAGACCATCTCATGTTCCTATTCACACCATGTCACCTGAGATGGTTGAAACATCAAGCTGGCCTCCCATGCTAGTGATGAGAAATGAGAGATTTAGGAGTCCTCACAGGCCTAATTGATAGGAAAGAAATACAAAGTTGCGACTTATAGCCATAGCTGAAATTCTCTCCCCACAGGAATATTTCGCTGTGTACTTTGAAGAAACATTCAAGAATGTCAGGGTGCAACATTTCACTTGCAAAGAACGATCCTTTGTATTAAATCAGGGAAATGATCTCTAACTTTTACTTCAAATATAATGAAATTAAATCAATTTATATGAAGAATATATATTTATATATAACTTTCACAAATATTACATGGAAATAGCTAATGTTAGAAATACCCTACTACCACAAAATTTTACGATATTCATATCAATGAACGTTTTTATATTTCATACTACAAAAGTCTCTAGTATCATATTGCCAAATATCAAGCTTGTACTTCATTGATACACATTTTTGCACCGACTTTTCTAACTGGTGCATTCTCAGCAAAGAGCATGAAAATCACTAGGCTACCTCACATTGCATCACAATTTTCATTAATATATGTCAATAAGAAACATATGCATTAAAATTAATTATCACAACTCATTTATATGTATTAGTGTTGTCTTATAAATGTGTTTTCTTTATTTCACGTTTTAAAGCACGCTTTTACGATGCTTCTAGTACACTTGTCTCTGTTTCATGTGTTACTGTGTCTAACGTATGCAACGTGTACTTTCAAACTTTCGTGTCTTCTATGTAGAAACCTGACATGTAATATGTTTTTCATAATCGTGCTGCATCAGAAACCCTATATTGAACGGAGTGCAGGCCTTGAAATACCTCTTCGCCCTCATTATGCCAAAATTATTTATTGAAGGTCAACCTGCTCTAAACTCTTTACTGGACCAAAGTGGAGAGGAAAGTAATTTCCCAGGGATTAAATCCCCTTGAACTTTTTGAAATTATGTAGACCCGCAATCTTTCAGAACCAGCTGTCAGTATGGTTATGACCTTTTCTGTTATGACCTTTTCAGTGTGTCTTTATTTTTCATATCACTCCATTGATGGAACAGCCTGAAATGCACGTTTTTCATTTTTTGTATCATTTTAGTAATCCATGAAACTGTGTGAGCAATATGTGTCTGGCTTGTGTTGCTAATTTTATTGAAAGTATAACCGTCTCTCCCTAATCTGCTTTTGAAAAGTTGGCAGAGTTTGCGTAGAGGACCAAGCGTCAAGTGTGGTAGTCCGAGCCAGTTCATAAATATTAATAAACAGTAATTCATATGCATAGAGCAGGATTGGATGGAACTTGCGTAATTTGACTTCTCTTAATTCCACAGTTACATACAAAACCCTGCGAGATTCTGAGTCAGCTGTAAATAGATATGTCACACTACTCGTGCTGTGATTTAGCATAGGTAGCGTGTTCCGTGCTGAAAAATCAGCGCCAACGGCTGTCGCCCCAGCAGATTTTCTACTCGAGCGGCAGCCTTGTGACTGCAAACTGTCGCGACCACCCACGTTTGAAAAATATCACCAGATGTCCTCCTAGCACGCAGAAATCGTGCTCACTCGGCAACTTACCATTCTATAGCAGCGCACCAGAAAAAATTCCACCATGCGGCGATTGGCGGAATTTGGCCAGAACTAGTTGCCAAAATTCCTCCAATTCCGCAGGTAGAACGGAATATTCCACCCACCCTTACCTGAGAGCACACGTGTATTATGGAGGGGGGGGGGCTGAGAGTCCCAGGAAGCAGAGTGTTGCTGGCTGAAAAGCCCGGGCTGACTAAAGTTTAATACATTACCTGGGGCAACCTGGCAAAAAATCAGTTACCTGTAAAGATCATCTCTGAAACACAGGCAGATTTAGAGCGGAGTTATCACATTTCAGCAGGTTTGTAGGAATCAACAATAGTTGGCCACAGGTCAGGATTACTCTCAACGTAAAGTAGGGATGAGTAATTGTAACGTGCACTTTAACCGCGAGGAGTCTTTTAGCGCATTTGACATATAATGAATCATTGTATGCGAAGCAGCTGTCTGCATTGGTTTAATTAGTCCATTGAGCTGCCAGCCCCGGTTTAATGCAATAATTGTATCAAATTGAAAACCCTGTTAAAAAATTGAAAAACTTGTTTGTTATATTTATTTTACTCCTACTTCAACAAATGAAGGTCGAGTGGAGCCTATGAGATCGTATAACTTTATTACGTTACTGCAGATTAGCTGAAGACCTACTGAGTCTGAGCATGACAACCAGTCATCCAGGTAGGGATTTAATGTGAACTTTCTTGCTGCATAGATACACAGCTATTCAGAGACGAAATTTGGAGAACCACTGGCTTTGAGGCCAGATTGATAGATCTCCCGGCCTGACAGTGAATTTTTCCATTAAACACTCCTGTGTATAGAATAGACTTAATTAATGGGAACCTAGAAGTAGACACTCCTCAACGAACAGTTTGCGTCACTGAGGAATTTATTCACATTGTGTGGTATTTTAGTAGATGTATGGTGATCTTTTGAAGCAGTTCTGATGTGACTATCCCAACATTTTAAGGATAGATTACAATTATGGAATGAGAATAACTATTGATTTAAATAATGAGAACCCAAGGGTCCTAGGTGATCGGTGTCCACTGATTGTAAACTGTTTGCACTTTTCAGAAAACCCGAAATACGTGCTTCTTGATGACAATGAGGAATATCTGTAACACGCTATTTGTAGTCAAACTGAGTGATTAAAGTTAGGATTGAAGGACTATGAGGGACTAGTGGGCTTGGCCTTCTGACATCCTGCTTCTTTTTGTTATGAGCCTTATTGTAAAACATGTTCAGAGCATACAGTGTTGATCAGCCCGCTACACTTGTTGAAAAGCACTGTGTAGACCATAAACAGCGTCCCCACTTTGCACTCCTAAGGGTTGGCAACCCTTAATTTAAAGTTCTAGATTAGATTCAATCCTTCCAATAAAATTCTTGGGAGAGTTTATGTTAAAAAAAGTCTTCTTCATAAAAAACGCTATTGAAAGATCAGAGCGAGTTGACAGAAATCAATTGCTGAGAGGCCAAAAAAGAGCTGACACAAGCAATAGACCAGTCTTTGTATCTAAGTTTTCATCTAGGAGTTACCAAATCAAAAAAGTGATGTTGAAGTATTGGCCTATGATACGGAATGAGACTGATTTCAATGGTATATTTGATCAACATCCACTGTTTGCCTATCAACGTACCAAGAATTTGATGGAACTTTTGGATAAATCAACTCAACCTATGGTTGGTATTCATAAAGGAACCTTTCCGTGCCTAAACTGCGGGCAGTGTAACAACATCATCAAGGGAACTAAGATGACACATCCTACAAAAGGCACACCTATACAACTGCGAACTACAGCAACTTGCGATTCCAAGAACTTGGTATACCTTTTGAAGTGTCCATGTGGTCTCATATACGTGGGCAAAACTGAACAAAAATTAAAGTTCGACTGACTGGACACAAAAGTAATATCAGAAATCATCTTGAGAAGTCACCAGTAGCGACGCATTTTACCAACAATAAACATAACATTAGTCAACTGAGATTCTTAGTGCTTGAAGTGGTTCCTTTACTTGAAGGAGTTGACAACAGAAAAAGATTATTACAGAGAGAACTGTTCTGGATAAAAAAAACTGGATGCATGCCAGCCCAAGGGTCTCAACGAACGAGTTGAATATAGTTGTTTCCTCTGAAAGAATTCTAACTAGCAGGAGGTTACCATATAGACTCCAGATCTAATGCACAATACCAATTTTTTGATATTCATGTTCGTTACCAATATTGACATAGACATGTAACTTTCACTTTTATTTGGACGAGTTGAATATAGTTGTTTTCTCTGAAAGAATTCTAACTAGCAGGAGGTTATCATATAGACTCCAGATCTAATGCGCAATACCAATTGTTTGATATTCATGTTGGTTACCAATATTGACATAGACATGTAACTTTCACCTTTATTTGGTCGTGTTCTTATGTGACTTAACCTTTATTTCTTCTTACAGTTTTATTTTTGCTTACTGTCTCGTTTTTCATAAGCATTCTCTCTTGATGACCGTGATTAATGTATTATGCTTTGACTTATTATTCTTTAGTCACTATTCGAACTGGCCGAGTAGATTTTGCACATTTTGTTTTTGAGGTATTCGCTTCCAGGGGTACATGCTTACTTTCACTACACACGATAATCACCCACTACAAGATGGCCACCATCGAAACTCGGAACTTTCACTTTTAAGATGGCGACCGCTATTGGATTCCTATTTCTATTTCCGTTTTTTCCATGTGGGTTCACATCCGGGGACACCGGGATACACGCCGGAGTTACACGAGCGTTCGTATTCAGACACTGTTAAGACTGTTTAACTAACTTCACTGAACAATTAAAGGTAAGACTGCACGAGTTTTGCAACGGATCTCGCTGATTCATTACCTTACCAATCCGGGCTTCTGATAGCTTTCTGGTTTTTGCACACAGATTTTTTAACAGACGGAGACGCAGACTGAGCGTTTATTTACGTCGCAGTATTTTTAGGTATGCTTTATACCATCATCTTACTGATGATACACGTTGGGTGACCGTTTTCAGATTGGAATATCGGATCGATAAAGAATCACCGCTTCACATTTTAGCAATCATCGTGATACGTTTTCACTACGATTCGGTTACACTTTCTTTGTTCACGTTTGGCACATGGTTTACATACAGTTTTTAACAGATCAGTGACGCACTTTGGACGCGCGACACCGTTTTTTACTTGTATTTGGAGCATGGCACATTTTCACGTTTTACTGTAATGGTCACCAATATTAAGGAGAATATGATGGAGGATTTTCTACCCCTTGAATCATTGATTCTATTGTTAATTTTTACAAAATGATTCCCCAGAAGAAGGGCTTTGACCCGAAATGCATCGGGATTATGGGAATATTTCAAACTAAATGAATGGATAATGTTTCACAACGAAAATTGCTGTGTATGAAGCTCATTTCATGATTATAGCAGTCCACATGTGTGATGCAACATTGTGGTAAATAAAAAGAAGACTTTTTTTAACATAAACTCTCCCAAGAATTTCATTGGAAGGATTGAATCTAATCTAGAACTTTAAATTAAGGGTTGCCAACCCTTAGGAGTGCAAAGTGGGGACGCTGTTTATGGTCTACACAGCGCTTTTCACAATTATTGCTTTCACGCCCTCAGGTCAGAGGGAGATACCCACATGCACCCAAACTGAATATATTTTGGAGAAAACTTTATTCACATTATGAGTACCATTGGATGAATCAAGTGTGCCACACAATTTCTTGATTTTTACAGTTTGGTTTTAAATATTTTAAATACTGCTGATGTGATATATGAATTGTTGGTTGCAATTTGTTGTACCACTATATCAGGGTGAGCCGGTGTATGCCGCAAGTAAGAGCGGGTCACCATTTCATTGCCACCTGGTTAGCGGTCTAGTTTCTTTCGCTGCTTGAAGGAGGAGGTCACTCTCCCTATTTAAGCCGATGCAAATGCGAGCGCGCAGCGGACGCACGTAGCGGGCTCGCCAAAGGCAGGCCCGTCTGCGCACCGGCCGCCCACAGCGCCAGCCATGCTGCTGGTTAGGGGAAGAACTCGGCGGGGAACACGTACCACCGCTACACGAGCGAGCAACTCTGGGCAATAGGTGAGAGGGGGTATATTGATGGCGAGTATAAGCCCAAAGGGATTGCAGGGACGGCCTTGGAATTTGCAGGAAGGGACAACCGTAAATGTGGTTTAATTAATGTTAGATCCCTGGTAAAACATCACTTGGAGATCCAACTACTGCTGGAAACACACGACCTGGATGCAATGTTTATGACAGAAACATGGACACATCCGGATTCTGATTTTGAACTTGGGTTGGCATGCCCACCAGGATACAAGGCCTTCCATAAGCCGCAGCAAAGCGGCAGAGGAGGGGGGGTAGGGGTTGTTTTTAAGGAGAAATGGAATTTCACCTTCATGGACATTGATGATGCAGAAGGATTTGAACTCTTGGGATTCTCTCTAAAAGATCATAAAGGGCATCTACTGACCTGCATAGTGTGCTACAGGCCCCCTGGTTCAGCTAGCCCGCAACTACAGGCATTAATCGACATTATTAGTAACATGGTGCTTACTCATACTAGACTGCTTATTCTAGGGGATTTTAATCTATGGTCTAATAGGAATTTAGACTCGGCTTTAAAAAATCTTCTCCAATCTTGTGACAACCTGAATTTGCAACAATTGGTAACAGAACCAAAACACAAGGGAGGACATGCATTAGATCTGATTTTTGCTGCAAAAAACACTATAGGGTTGGAAGGCATCCTACCCTTGGGGTGGTCTGACCACTACCTTATTAAGTTCTTGGTATTTAACCCCAGAATTAATACTCCCATTACCTCTATGAAAAATAATCGTCGAGGCAGGGACTGGAACGGACTTTTGAAAAAAGCAAAACAATCCCCTGTGTTTTCTGTTAAAGGCTTGCTGGACGTAAATAAACAGGTGGACGAAAATTATATGACATTCTGCGAACAGATAGGCAAACGCTAGATCAGATCGCTCCTAAAAAAAAAACATGCAGACTGTCAGCTCCATGGTACAATGATAAGTTAAACAAGCATTTGCAATGCAATAGGTCTCGCATTTACGCAAGTTTAAGCTATTGGCATTGTAAATGACAATGCCTTTTATTTATGTTTTAAAAACCAAAACATAAATAAAAGGCATTGTCATTTACAATGTCAATAGCTCAAACTCGCATAAATGCGAGACCTACTGAATTGCAAATGCTTGTTGATGCTGGGAAAGGAGCAAACTGTGATGTTAAATGTGGATATTCAGACAAAAGATGGGTTAAGTTAAACATGGAAAGCAAAGAAACGTAGAGAGCAGATGGTGCCCTGAGATGCTGCGTGCTTCCAAACTGTCATGGGATGCCGCAGCAGGGTCTGGGCTGGATTGGAAGGCGACGGGAAGGAATTTCATCTCAGAGCTTGTGAGGGCTGAAGGTGACTGCTTCAGCAGTGCAGATTTTAAGAAGTGTCTTTAAACCCAAACTGTAACCCAGCTTGGTCACAGGCTTCAGTGAGGCCAAATACTTTGGTGGAGCACCGTAGCTCAGGAATTTTATCGACCTTTAAAGGATGAACCGCTAAATCGGTCTGCAGGGATTAAAATCAGGGAGTTTATAGGTTGCTCACACAGATCTACAGTAGGCACCTTAACCCACTAACCTATATCAACTGCATACACGTATTGGGAGTGTGTTTCCAAATAGATGGAACATCAGCTTGAAGCACTGCATGTATATTTTTTTCCTCATTTCAGTGTTTGTGTCAGATAGGATGTGCACATCACAACTAAAAGGGGAGAGGATATGGTCTCACGGCTAGACTGCCGACTTCGGAGCTGGAAAACCAAGGTTCGAGCCTCGGGGTCGACTCGACATCCTGTGATTCTGGGCAAATCACTTAATCTCACTGTGCCTACCAAAAAAATGAATGTGTCCTTGTGTAACGTAACTGGTGCTCATGTAAAGCGCTCCAATACCTTCTGCGGGTCGAGTTCGCGCTGTATAAATCTGCAAAACAAAACTAAAAGACGTGTACTGCAATAACATTTTCCCTATCTAAACAGCTTCCCTCTCCCTGTCTTCCCCCTCTCAAATACTCCACGCCCCTGCCAATCTGTTTGTGAACAAATAAATAGTTTTTTGCCACACAGAAGTCAAACGATTGGCTTTGCCACTGTTTGTTCAGCTGGAGGAGACAGCTGCGCACTGCACTGTCAACCCAAGACACGGTGCATACACTGCAGTCACCCCAAGACACAGTGCACACACTGCACTACTCTCACTGCCCCCCACCTCCGCCCCCCCTCCCTACAAACAACGTGGACTTGCCTGACTCCTACAAGGCACCTCTATTCCTGAGCTTAAACTAACACGCTGGGGTTCGATTATTATCAGCACTTTACAGAAGAAGGGATGTTGTGACGTATTGACATGTTTCATGTGTGGGGCCTGCCAGGAGCGGGGCCCAGGGCAGGTGGCCCCCACTCCACCCTCTACTGGCGGGGCTGTTGGAACCGAGGGATCTCTCCCAGCGCCACCAAGAAGGCATTATAAGCACATTCTTTAATATCTCATCCAGGAATAGCTGCCCACAGCTTGAGTACTTGATTTCGGTGGCCATTTGGTCGCCATTGTCTGTCGTATCTATCAAGTTTCTTGCAGATAACGTCTCAAAACAGTGAAACACCGGCGATAAAAAAAATATTCAAGACGGACTGATTGTATGCTGGCTCAATAGCACAGACACAGCCATTGTGGTGTGTGTGTGTGTGTGAGAGAGGGAGGGGAGGGATTAGCCGCAGCAGGGTGCTGCATTCAGAGCTGTGTTAACGCAGAGGGAAATCAACTGGAAACAAGCCCGGGAGTGTTGCGTGCGCGCGCTTGTGCCCGCCGCTGCACACGAAAAACAGATGGCGCCGCTGCGCGTAACCGCAAGCCGTAGGCAGCTACAATTCCTGGCGAAGGTGGGACATGCACCCACCTTTGCCCAATTGCGTGCTGCCATCGCACGCAAAGACCAATAGAAAGAAAGCAAAAAAAAAAAAACACACGCACGAGCGTGTGAAAAGTGCAGATTGATTCCAAGAGGTCGTTTTCCTAGTGCAGCGCATGCATGCTGCGCTAGGCTCGACCTAAAAATCGTATTGAAGAATTTAAACACAGGCTTTGTGTTCAAAGACACTTGATAAAAAATGCATTATTTATTTAGAAGATGTGTTCATTGTAGGTATATTTTATATATGTTTTATTTTATTCTTTTCTCAGATTATCTAGCACCGTCTAAATTATATACAGTTTAAATATATGTTTAACAAATGAATCGGAATATCAGTTTACAATTGGAGTTCTGATTTCTCATGTGATTGAAGTTTAAATGAGTGCTCTGTCATTTAAAAATTGTATGACTATTACTCACAAGGATCACACTAGACAACATGATGTATGGCCATGGCCTAGAAGCTATAAAATAAGGCTGCAACTCATTACTGGTCTGTAAATTTGTGGATCGAGTTGTCAGTGGCTGCGCAAAACCACTTATTTTGCTGCTAAATGTAGGCCATTTGTCAAAAACCATTCTACTGTCATTCGAAACTTAAAACAACAGCGGACCGGATTATGTAGACTGCATCTCTGTACGAGCATACTTGCACTGACATTTGTGGATTACATGATTCCAGTCATGAGCATAGCTATGATTGGTGCAGCAGTGGCACTGGGGCCCAGGGGTCTGAGAAGCCAAATGCCTAGCAGTTCTTGCTTGTTTTTACTACCCAAATGGGAGCACAGGATCCATTTCCTCGTTGCATAAGAGCTTATAGCACTGTGGCAATGCCATTGATTCCACCAGTTTTGCAGCATTTTTGTATTTCAATTTTCAGATTACATCTGATCACACTGGTGGTGGTGTCTTTTTTACTGACATTTTCCTATTACATAGATTTTGCTTGTGCCAGTGCAATTTTGCACCAACCTTCCCAGAGCACATGGCCTGCTCTGGTGCTAGTAGAATTTTTCAACAACATTCTAAACAGGCATGCAAAGTGTCATTTTTGCACTGACCAGTCACTGCAAATGTCCAGCAGGGTATATGTTGGTGCAAACCTGCACCATTGCAGTCTATTTACAGTCTACCTGTTATTATGTTAATATGATATATTATGCAACTGTGTATTTGCATAGTGTCTGCCAATTACTTTTCTTCTTGGTGCTTCAATCTGCTGACGTTGTTCATCAATTTGATTCTCTCTCCACTGCTGGATGGCTACTTGAATCACGGATATATTGATGATGGTGTATGTTATCCTTATGGATATGTTTCAAAGTGGGGGAGGCAGGTCTTGTGACCTTAATCTGGAAATGTCGATGCCCAAGATGTATAGTCCGGTCCAGAATGCTATGTCAGATGCTGCATATTTGAGGTGCACCTGTGCAGAACATTGTTTAAATGCTAGATTTATACTTATGTGAAACATGTCTGTGTTATGGCTCTGTCCGATTGTTTCACGCCTTTACAGGGATTAGTCATGCTGCCATGTGTACAGTTGCAAGAACTTTTTATGGATCGCACAGGGATATAATGTAAATACAAGGAGAATCCGCATTTCTGAATGTGTTCTTTATATTGTAAATTGTCATTTAAAAGTAAAAAAAAAAACGCAGTTCTGAACAACGTTACAAAAACTACTGTGAATTTTATGAATGTTTTCCACCAACAATGTGAGCTTTTTAACTTGAATTGTGCAATAAAAGCTAATGTTCGACGTATTCATTGCTGACCTCATACATAAGCCACGGCGGTCACGGTGTCCATCCGGACAGTGAGAGAGGGTCACTATAACTGGTGTTTTCGATAGCGGAATGGTATGATTGATCGGTCACTCACACTCCTTCGAGCTCATTCGCAGAGCTGTGGTAACCAGGCCGAGTGAAGGAAGTGAGCTGAGCTGTATCAGAATTACCTCTGGAGTTCCCGTTGCTGGGATTTTCAAGATATTTACTCGTACTCTGCTGGTGGAAATTGTGCTTTAAGAATGCATTAAACCTAGTAGCGAGGGTGTTTCCTCGCATCATTCAGAACTTTTTCACTAATCTCTCTCATGGTACTTCTGTCAGATTTAGCGCAGTAGTCTCAATGTGGAGGCTACTTGCTGTCAGGAAGGAAAGAGAAAGAGTTTGTATGAGTATTAATAGGAAACCCCCAATGCTCCTGAATACACATTTAGTAGCCACTTCCATGTCCCAGCGCTCCTCAAAATCCCTAAACGCAGAGGCACAAGGTAGGAAGGGTAAAAGGCGCCGGCCATTTGCATGGAAGTCTCAAGCACGGGTGTGATCCGCATGCCATGACATTAAGGCTGTCTGTTCTGCTGTCTCCGGCTTCACAGCAGGCTGCGACACGGCGGTGACCTAAGGCACTTTAAATCTGGCAAACAATGTGTAACAGTGTGAGTAGGAGCGAACTGCAACTTGTCCACTGAAGAGGACGTTTGTATTCAGACTTCTCTACCGGAATCGTGTGCCCTTCCCAGCACTAACATGTGCACAGTAAAAGCACACACAGGGGGTTTGAAGCGTTTGCGAGTAGAATTTATGCAAACAAATTAAGCATTCACCCGAAAGTATTTTGAATCCTATTTGCATTTCTCCTACAGAACAGCTGCCTCGCTGGATTCGAGAAGTCTCACCTCAGCTTCTGTCTCTGTTTAAGAAACAGGCCACTCTAGCACCGGATCACCCACTTTCAGACATGCACATGGCATTAAAAACAAGCGCGGGCGCCTCGTGCGGCAGCAGGGGGAGAGAGGAGGGGTCCTGCGCGATTCCCTTGCGGGAGCGAGCGGCGCCAGGAGCGATAATTGCTATCATATGGCGCCGCTCGCTCCCGCAAGTGAATCGCCAAACGTGCACGCGTTGCCATTGAAGGCAATGGAACGCGTGCACGTTTTTGGCTGAAAAGCCGAAGTGATTCCAAAAGGTCTTTTTGCCTATGCAGCGCATGCGCGCTGCGTAGGCGAGACCTAAAAAGGGCTGCAGACAGGCAGAACGAAAGTGGAGAAAAGCTTATGCAGATGAGGATAAAACTGCCTTGAAAGCGGCAATAGGTAACTACAAAAAAGAAACCTCCATAGTAAAAGCAGAGTACTATGCAGACATCATCCTGAAAGTATCAAATAGCACTAGGAGTATCTTTAAAACAGTGAATGACCTCTCCAATGCTGACTGCACAAAAAATAAGATTAATGCCACACAGGACCTTTGTGACAGCCTAGCGATCTTCTTTGAGGAGAAGATCGGTAAAATCATTGATGGCCTGAAAATGGATGAAGTAGATAAGGTAGAGGATCATAGTAGTATGATTAAGAGGCCACCGCTGACTCAAAAGGAGGGGTGGGGATGTAAGGATAAATTGGACATTTTAGATCATTTTGAAATTCCGTCAGAGGAGGACTTTAATAGACTAGCTTTAAGTGTCTCCTCTGGCTCCCCTATGGATCCCTTACCACACAGGATATGGAAAGAATTAGGTGCAGAACTCTTTCCGCTGCTCCGACAGATCTGTGGCCAATCCCTAAGTAGTGGGGTGGTGCCGGCTTGCTGGAAACAAGCAATAGTAACGCCACTCTTGAAGAAAGCCACGCTCGATCCTGTGTGCCCAAAAAATTATAGGCCCATCTCTCTTCTACCCTATCCTGTGAAGATCATTGAGCGCCTGGTCAGCAAAACATTCTTGCAGTTCTTGGAAACTAACAATACGCTTGAAGATGTGCAATTTGTTTTCCGTCCAGGACATGGAACAGAGACCGCCCTGGTGACAGTACTGGACGAACTTCGAATGCGAGCAGACAAGGGACAACCAGTTATTTTGGTTTTGTTAGACCTGTCTGCCGCATTCGATACGGTAAACCATAAAATCCTCTTGACAAGGCTTATAGAAGTTGGGGTAGAGGGTGTGGCTCTGAAATGGTTTCAATCCTACCTGTCGGACAGACAACAGGCAGTAGCCTTACCCCCCCTATCAATCGGAATTTAGCAACATTCAGCAAGGCGTCCCTCGGGGATCAGCGATTAGCCTGATATTATTTAACATCTACATGAGCCCTCTGATTTCTATCATTAAGTCCCACCATGTCAACCTGGTGAACTCAGATGATACTGAGCTCATCCTGTCATTGGAGGGGAGCCAATCTTTACCACTGGAAGACTTCTATGCATGTATGCAGGATACTGCACGATGGCTTAGGAATAATTCTCTGCAATTTAACAGTGAGAAAACAGAGATCTTCTGCTGTGCGGCTAAGAAAGTTCCGCTCCCGACAAATTTCTGGCCTATCTCCACAGACAGGCCATTGATGCCCTCTGAGACGCAGTGCGCAATCTAGGGGTAGTATCTGATGACAAGTTGAGTTTAGAAACTCAAGTGAATAAAACGGTCGGGACTAGCTTCTCCCTTATCAGAGTGCTACGGAAGATTTTTCCGATGCTACCAATTCCAACTAGAGCACTAATGGTGAGAAGTGTCATTTTGAGCCGGCTGGATTATTATAACGCCTTGTTGCTGGAGGCCCCAAACTATCTGATTGGGAGACTTCAGAGAATTCTGACAATAGCTGCCAAGTTAGCTCTAATGAGATCACGTCGATCATCAGCCTCTTTGGCTCTCGATGAGCTTCACTGGCTCCCAGTGCCACAGAGGATACAATACAAATCACTCTGCATTGTATTTAAAGCTCTGCATGGTATTGGGCCCAAACCACTGCAGAGTAAATTCGAACGGTATGTTACTTCAAGAACCCTTCGATCATCCTCAGCTAAGCTGGTAAAAGTGCCTAGGTTTAAAAGAACAAAAATGGGAGGAAGAGCCTTTAGCTCTGCAGCCGCTCGGCTCTGGAATGAACTCTCGACCAGTCTTAGACAGATAGAAGACTTCCTGCAGTTTAGAAAGAAATTAAAGACCTGGCTCTATCCCAAAAGTGTACCCTAGATCGTCATCATTCTCAGCGAGTGCTATCCTCACTGCAACCGATGTGTATAGTAGGGCTAACGTATATCAGCGCCAGGATACCCTTGGGGTGATAGTGTGCTTTATAAGTCTGAATAACATTAACATAAATTGAAGATCTGACTTCGGCGGTAATACGCATTGCCAAAGCCAACAGGTCTCTGCTTCAAAATGCAATTCAGACGCTTTTGTTGCATTAGAAATACAATTATGTGCATTGGCATATACTTCCCCTGTTGTTATGCATATTGCTGACAGGGCTTTCTTAGAAGGGGCTTAGTCTGTGGTTAGTTTGAAGGTGATGTATTTTGACCACTGATGGTAGTGGAGCCTAATTTAAGACACTGTGCTGTTTTGACGGTATCCAATGAGGTTATTTGCTTTGAAAAGAGGGAGGTAATTCTTTGTAAACGCTTAAAGGTTGTTTTTTTTATCATCTATGTGCATTTAAGTCGTAGAACCTCCTGTTTGAGACCATACTTGATTTTATAGCGTATGTTTTTAACACATGAAAGGACAGAAAGGTTTGGTTTTTCTTTTGTGATCTCTTTGGAGATGATGGTTCTTTTAAAGGTTTACCTGCGGGGGCATGAACGTGGGTGGATGTTTTTCCTTTCAGTCTCTACATAGTTCGGGATAATTTGGCTTTGTCCCTGTGAACCCACTTTGATTGCCTGGTTTTGGGGTCTGTTAGTCACCCTTCCTCTAGAAACCGATTTGGAATATTGCATGACTGTTCCAGCTGCTGTTATGTAGGTTTATATACTTTTTTGTCAAGATTTGAGACTATTTTTAGCTACTTAATAGACAGTACCTATTGACTACGGAGAACGTGACTAGGATTGATACACAGTACACGTTTATATACATAAAATAACAAGCAGTTGAGGATGATGTTTAAGCTGACGAGTTTTAATGTCTTGCCCTGCTCCCATTGTGAAATATATTTCAGTGCAATAGCGCGCTTGTCAGAAAATGGCGCTTTAGTGGCCAATGATGCTGGCGGAACTGTTAAAAGTAAGTAAAGCAGTAACTTATACTTGTCACAAGATGGGGCTGAAACGCTAGCAATCATGAAGGAAAAGAGGAATCTGTTGGTTTTTTAGAAGATTTATATAGCGCAAACTCGACCCGAAGGTATTGGAGCGCTTTACATGAACACCAGTCACGTTACACAGGGACACATTCATTTTTGATAGGCGCGGGGAGAGCTCCAAAGTCGGCAGCTCTGGCCGTAAGGCCACATCATCTCCCATGTGCTCCTCTTGCACGTTTCCAGAAACATACCATTTTGTATTTCTTATTGTTGAGTCAAAGTTAAAATAATATAAGGCAGATCTGCCAACCCACACCGTGCCACCGCGTTTCGCACTATCGGCTCTCCTCACCCAGTCACCCACTGAAGAACCATATCACTAACCCTGGGCGTAGTTCGCGAAGTAGCGCTACGCGAAGTGCACTTCGCACTACGCGAACTGCGTAGTGCGCTGTTCGCGATGATTGCACAGTGCCGGATGCTTGTCCGCACTGTGCAATCATTGAAAACGGCATCTTGCACAGTGCGAGCTGTCTTTTACTGCCGCTCTAGTAGATTTTTACTCGAGCGGCAGCTTTCTCAACGCGGACTGGTAGTTTCTCATCGCGAGCGGTCGCGAGCATACGCGACCACTCGCAATGAGAAACCTGACCTCCCGCGTTGAGAATCTCGCCGGGAGGTTTATTTTCCACGCTCGCGATCGGCAACTTGATGTTGCTGATCGCGAACGTGGAAAAAGTCTCGCCTGGGATGTCATTTTGCTTGCTCGCGGTCGCCAACTTGACGTTGAGGACCGCGAGCAAGCAAAAAATGACCGCTGCACTATGCTACGCGTGTTTGCACTGTGCTACGTGCAATTCGCGTAGTGCGAAGTAGCGCAAACTTTGCAAACTACGCGAGCGTAGCGTAGTGCTTTGCCCAGGGTTACATATCACACGGTGCGCAGCAGGTGAGCTGGAATTCCGACTCCTGGTGGGTTTCCAGCTTGCTTGTAGGGGCTCCGCACTTTTGCTGCATTATGGATTTCGCATCTTCCCCGGCCTGGACACATGCGAGGTGTCATCAGAAGCATTTACGCTTGTGACCCAGTGTGAAGTCCGATAAAAATCGGAGCCTTTCTAGAAGGCACACTGTCTAATAGACAATAGGATGAGAAGTATTTAAGTGAATGTTTATTTTTTCCTGTGTAAGTGGACGAATTTATCTTTCGTTATCTCGGCGAATCCAAATGCGAGCGACGCTACTACTAGACAACACCATATACAGGGGGCTCTGCTCCTACTCCTGGGGGTAGTCCTCCCAGGTTAGCATACAAGAACATCAAATCTAAATATATTTCTCGCTAAAGTGAATATTTTAAAAGGATCGCAAGGCCCACAGTTAAAAACAGACCCGCTTGTACAATATTAAAATGCGCTACTGACTGGGAGAAAAACATCACAAGCCCCAGATGTAATCTGGGCACCATATGGAATAAAAAATAGTGTTTGTTCTCAAGTACAGACTCCACCGCACACAGTATTTGCACAACTGGTTCATTTGGCTTCAAAACAACAGTTTAGCAAGGCCGCACAATTCACGTTACTTCGGGAGAAGCATTGTTAACATTTTTAGTCATAAGCTAAAACAGAACAAGTTAGTGCTTCCAAAAGAGGTGTACATATATATTGACATGACTGCTTGCAGATACACTCGGGTCACACACAAGTCCTAAAAAGAGAAGTGGAGGGACTAATCAAGTTAGGCAGTATGCAAGTGACATCATGACATTTGACATCACAGAGCGTGACATCGCACATGGCATCACAAGCCATGACCTCCCAGGAAGTGACATAAGATCTTAAGACCTCACGCACATATTTGTCAGGTCCGTCATGAGTACATTTGAGTACTTTACAATATTTAGCAAAGGAGATTTTTCATTGGAATTGTGCCAAAAAAAGTGATGCAACCCAAAGCAAAATTTGAGCTTCAACTTATACATTTATTTTTTTAAACTACCACAAAGAAATTGGCAACAAGGAGAAACATGCCAGTAAATATGTTCTGCCTAATTAGTTGCAAAGTCTGCATTTTAAAATATTGTATGGGGTTAAAGCACCTGCTGGCTAGATCTTAGTGAGCCCAGTAAATCTCAGGGAATAATAATAATAATGGTAACTCTGGAGGTTAATGCACTTGCTGGAGAGATCTGTGTTTTGTCTCGCCCCAGGTTTGAATCAAAGTAGCATAGGGGGTTAATATGTCTCCTGCGAATCACATCATGTGAGACGCAGATGACAAATTTTCATTCTATGTTGATTGGTAAGTGGATTACTGCTTTTGACACAAAGATACTTTTCTTACTTGCAGTTCATAAATTGTAATCCTTCTAATATAGCACAGAGAACTATGAAGGTAATGTGACTCTACACCTTGTAACCCTCACTATCCTAGGTAACGCATTCTGTACATTGATTTACAAACATATGATTTACTGTCAATATATAATGGTTACGTGTGAGGTAAAGCACTCAGACACCCTGGATTGGGATGACTAGCGATGTAAAAGAAAAATAGTGGTATTTAAGTTGTTATTTGTGTAATTGCTGTGACAGACCAAGACATCTGACATTCCTACAGTGCATGCATATATGTCTCTTATATACAGACCTGAATAAAATCAAAAGCATGTCTCTCTTAAGTACCTGTGAAGTAATAACAAGCTGTATGTCTTTGTTTTTATGTCAAGACCGGAAGCTAGCATTCTGCATTAATCTTTAATTGCTGCTCCATGCAGCACTTTAAAGCAACTTTTAGCCACACTTGAAATTCGAGAATTAGAACCAGTACCACATTTTATATAAACCCAAGCCCGGCATCCATCTTCCTCTTTTGTTTGCTGCTCTGTGTCCGTTAAGTATCTGTTATCACTGTTAGAGACTTGTATGAGAATTGTTATAATGTGTTTGGATTATATTGTTTAAGGATATTTGATTTTGGTAGTAGTGTTTAAGGATTTATTTAAGCTACTTTCACTGTTATTTAGGGTAGAAAATCGTAATTTACAGGATTCATTTGTTTTTTAGGTCGAGCCTCGAGTAGCGCGCAAGCGCTGCTCTGGCGAGACTTTAAGTTAGGGGGTTTCGAAAGCTGACCAGACGCCCGTGCGTCATGGCCTTTTCCCTGCGGTTACGCGCAGGGCAGACATCTGTTTCCAATTATCATGCCAAGATGCGGGCGCGATAATTGAAAACACATGGCCATTGTGCACGAGCGTGGAAGCACTTTCTTGTCTTTATGGGGCCATGTGTTTAAACACTTGGCCCCATAAAGATAAGAGATCCCCATGCTCCGGCGCGATCCTCTTTCGCTTTCGGAACTGCGCTTGTTTTCTCCTCTCTCTCCGCTGCTGCCTCTCGCCTCTGTCTCTCCATACATCACTTCCCATCGTTCCTCTCACGGTGTCCCTCTTCTCTCTCCACTGTCATTATCCCTCAGTGATTCCTTAGACTCTCCAGCCCCCCCCCTCACTTTCACAGTCTATTCTGTGCGCGCGCCCCCCTTCTTAGTGGGAGCACTGATTAGCCGAGCCTGGCAGGCCTCTCCCAAAGTGCTGCCGTCAAGGTCTGTTCAGACTTATCGGATGAGCTGAGCGCGAGCCTTCCCCGCCCCCTGCCTTCTCTTGGGTGTTAGATTCCGCCTCCCACGCAGGTTACTAATACTCTTTGTCTGCTTGCTCAACGTGTGACCCCGACAATTACTTACAATCACCCACACGTCTGTGAAACGTCTGGATTTTACATATCGCTTAAAGTGAGATTTGAAGCGCTCCCGTTCTTTCGATGCAGAGGGAATTGAGCTTCAGGGAGATTAAGTGATTTGCCCAGGATGAGGCACTTTGGTCAAATGGAGAAGGTGGGATTAAAGAAAGATCGCCTGACCTGAGCTCGCCCCGCTTGAGGCCACCCCTGCGTCACATGCTCACGCGTGAGAGCCTGTTGGTGCCCTTGCCTGGCTGTACGGGCACAGCCTGGATAACTTTTCTATGTCTAGTGTACGTAATGAGTAAGGCGACAGGACGGTGGGGGCATGCAGATGTTGACCCCGTCCACAGTTGACCTCTGACACTGTACTGTGAACTGGCATTTTTTCTCTAAAAGAGCAGGTTGAGATGTACTGGAGGTTGGCTTTAGGGAGGGTGGGTGGTGGGAGGGGTGGACCTTTCATTCACTAGGTCAGGTGCGACACTTCCAGCGGGCAAATGTGTAAAACCTCGCCTAATCCAAATTCGGTGTCTTTCCAGTCAAAATGTGACCTTGAGGACGTGAAAGAAAAGAAAAGTGGATGATAAAACCTGAAAAAAGTAACAAAAGTTTTTTGGGGCATAATATTCCCACTAAAACATTAAGCAGGAAATTACAACAGCAAAAAGTTCACTTTTTTGTTTTTTGTCGGAAAGCTCTCCTGCGGGCGACACTGGGCGAAGAGTTAGCACTTAGCAGCTTTCAGAAGTGCAAAGGGGCGCACTTCGAGCAGTGTGAAGGACAATATTGACTGTTAATACCGACCCATTTGAAGCACTACAGCCAAATGTAACTGATGTTGATGAAACTAGGCCCGCAGCCATTGGGCCGTATCAAAAAAGGTATTATGTATATATTTGTGGACAACGTACGTGCTTTACAACGTGCCTACAGGGCTCCCTGGTTCAAGATATTTTAACGTCTTCATTTGTATTTATCCATATTTTATACTTTCTCCCCTTATTATTTTTTAATATACATTTTTTACAGTTTTATATAGCGGGAACTCGACCCGAAGGTATTGGAACGCTTTACATGAGCACCAGTTATATTACACAAGGACACATTCATTTTTTGATAGGCATGGGGAGATTAAGTGATTTGCCCAGCACCACATTTACATTCCATTGAAAGGGGCTATATTAATCTAATTTATTAAGGCGCTTGAAAGCGTGCAGCCTCCTAGCACGCTCCTGGGGTGAACCACGCACCCCACCATCATCGCCCCGTGACTGACACTGCCGGAGAGATGTGCTCTGGGAAACCAACTCGGAGACTGAGATTGAAGTACATCATAAAACATGCAGGGCCGGAGTTTAGCCTGGGCGAGCTGGGTCCAGGCCCAGGGCGCCAACCTTCAGAGAGGGCGTATGAAGCATTAAGGTCACCCTGTCACCTGGCTCCGGTGCTGGAAGCGCTGTTTTTAACACTCCATCAGGCTGCCTTCTTGTCCTCCCTTCTCCCTCTCACCCCAGCTGCCACACACTATTAACCCTTTAACCCTACCCCCCTCCAACAAACAACTTGGCACCAGCCTGAAAAGCGAGCTAATCTCTGAGTGATTCAGGTGAGCGGTAGTGTGTGTGGGGGGCGGGAGAGTTGGTTTGGGATGCGCTGAGATGTTTGCTTTCAGAGGCCAGTCACAATTCTGACGTAGACAGGTTGGGACTGACCCCTGAACACAAAAGGGGTTCCCTGTTGCTCATTTTATTCACAAGTAGCAGAAAGGGTGCCACATTTCTTTCCGCCCAGGGCGCTCTCCTGGCGAAGGACGACTCTGACTACACGGTGTCTCTTGCTAAGTACTGGATTCTAATCAGTAGCGTGAGCGGAGGTGAGTGGATGAAATGTGGAAGAAATATGCAGCCCACAGTAAAATGAACTCTCAGAAGTCGAGAGCAAGCAGACCCCGCAAGCATCATTTCACCAAGAGAACTGGGAGCCCACCTCTGACCTGTGAGCAATGGCGCTGCTCTAATCGACGGTTGAAGAGGCAAACCCTCCGATCCTTCTAGCCTGGAAGGGCGCCAGCGCGAGCAGCTCTGGCAGCGGGGAAGCCGCGTTGGAAGTTCTCAGGTGAGAGGACGGGCAGGGGAGGAGGATATTAAAAGAGAAGGCACAGGAATGATTTCCTTTTATGAATCTTAAAATGTCTGCTGGAGACATTGACTACCTAACCTAAGTCTGCTTTATTGAAAGACTATAAAAGGGAGGGGTCTTCTTTAACATTTGATTCTTGATATCTGAAAAAAATTCTACTTTTCTTTCAAACTAACCTTGGATGACAGAAAAATGTCGTTTTTTGCCAGGGAAAAACATCGATGTAACGGATATGAACGACTGATAGAGACTTTCACCACATATTAGAGGGTTTAAAGCGGAGAGGTCTGAGGTTTACATAACTTTTTTGATTTTCCTGTGGTCTTGTTTTAAAAAATATCTAAGAGGCCCAGGCTATTCTTCCAAAGAAGGGGATCAACATGTCAAGTACTTTAAAGAAGGAAGGAGTCAGAGGCCCTCACATCGACCCTCATTCTGCACCTTCTCAAATTAATCATTCTGATGGCACTGCCACCGGCTGACTCTGAAGCCTCTGTGGCACTTGAAACTGTTAAAAAGCCAATACCTTATGTGGAACTGCTATGCCAGGGGGGCCTCAGGTAAGAGATGCCGTAGGCAGTGCTTTAAATGGGAAACATTAAGTGCAGGTACTCATCAAAATGAGCTAGAGGTGTAGTGAGGGGGCGGGGCTAGGGGCGGGGCTAAGGGCAAGACATGATGATACTTAACAACTTCTATATTAGTGTCGGCACATACCAAAACACATGAGACATGTGTTTATTTAAACAAAGCAGGTTAACTCATTACACCAAATGAAATAGAAATGCGATAATATGTTAACATTTCCTTTTTTTTGCAATAGTTTCACCTTCTTAATGTCACACTGTTAATTGCTGTTTGGCACAATACTTTATATTTTTGAGCACGCTAGTAGGAAGAAACTGAAAATACCCCCACGTCGAACCAAATCTCTTATGGCACCGAGCAAATGAAGCAACTCATCATGACCCTCCCCAGAAGATATCTGTTGTCTCTTCCATCGATCTATCCATTCATCCTAACATTTACCTGCTGATGTCCACCATTTAAACTTTACATTCTATCGTCTATTCAGTCTTTCATCAATCATTCAGTTTTTCACCATTCCGTCTGTCCACCCTTCATATCCAAACCTATCCATCCACCCATCCATCTCCAAACCTGTCCATTCATCCTTTCACTCATCCATCTCTTTATCCACCCTTTCCCTCATCCATCAATCCTTTCGTTCATCCATCCATCAACCCTTTCACTCCTTTATTCCATCCACCCTTTCACTCAATCCCTCCTTTCACTCATTCATCATCCACCCTTTCATCCATCCTCTCTACCTTTCATTCATCCATCCAATCTTTCACTTATCCACCCATCATCCGCCCTTTTATCCAATCATCCACCCTCTTTCACCCATGCATGCTTTCACTCATCCATCCATCTATTTATCCATCCATCTATACCTCCACCCTTGCTCACTCATCCATCCACTCACTCATCCACTCACTCACTCACCCACCCTCCCTCTCTTTTACGTTATTTATGAATCTTTGTCGCCAAGCAGAAATGTACAAACAAAGTCACCTTAAGGAGCATTTGAAAGCAGCAAATTGGTCTAATGCTGATGTGTTTGAGAGGTTCTATTTGAAATTGATGGACCATGTTCGTCTGTTGTTATTTCACAGCCCTGAACATGCACAATGCTAGCCTCCGGTCTTGACATGAAATATAGACTCTCCTAGTTTTGTGATCAGAAAATCTGGATTACATTAAAGACACGGAGGCTAGCATTATCCTGTTCTCCCTTACCAAGTAAGAGCAATTTTGGGACGGGAGTATTTTATGCAATTTAACATGATTTATAATATTAGGTAAATACATTTTCTTTGGTAAGGAAATATTCAGATCACAGTTTACATTTATTTCAGTGTTATATTTTTTACAGAGACTCAATGAAGATGGAAAACTTCAGTATATAAGACGAGTGGAAGCTCTGCATGTTTTGGGATTTTTCATTACAGTTCACGTTTTATAGGCTGATGATTTAGCCTTGGAGCAGCTGTAAAGAGGAAGATGGCTGGTGGGCTTGGGGATATATAGACTGTAGTATTGGTTAGAATTTCAAGTGTGGTTAAAAGTTGCTTTAAAGTACTGCATGGAGTAGCAATAAAAGATTAATGCACAATGCTAGCCTTCGTGTTTTTAATGAAATCCAGATTCTTGGATCACAAAAATAGGAGAATCTACATTCCCCTCCATTGCATTTGCAGTTAGGTGTGAGGCTCCAGATAGCTTCCAGCCAGGATATTCGATCAAAAGGAAGTCTGATGGCCCCTTAACGTCTGCCTTTGTTTTGGGCCCAGCTGAAATTTAAAATGTAACGCCCCTCACCTGCACATTGCTGCCCATAATGAAAGCAGACAACATGCAGGCACTGCTGAACGTGTCCCAGTGTCTGAAAATTACACTGGGACATGTTCAGGATATTTCTGTGAGGCACAACTTCTTGGCGAAAAATGTGGGTAGACCCTGTCTACCCGCATGTACCCTCGACTTGTACCCTGAATAATTATCTTGGGTATGTGCTCATTTTATCAGTACAACTGCCTTTCATTTAGTCTTTTTCTAATAGCATACTCTTTGTTTACATTATTCTGCGTACACTACAACGGACATCTTACTCCATCATCCCATGGTGTCGGGTGATATGAGCAGCATTTGCACTATACTCACCACGCAGCACTGCCCGCAATGTGATGCTGCCCGTGGTCAGGGGCAGGACCGTGTTAGCAACACACATACATGAATCTTTTGTTGCCTGGCAGACCAGTACAAGGAAGAAGGAGGCGGCCAGGTAAGCACCGGCTCCAATCAATGACAGGCTCTGACTCACAGAAGGTGAGACCTGGAGTAAACGTGCTACTCTGACGGCGGTGGGCGCAGCAAGGAAAAACAAAACTGCCGCCTGTGTGTGCTTGCTGCTGGCCAATCAGACCATGGGTGGTTGCAGGCAAGGTGCCCCCTGATCCACGTGGAGCACCGCCTGGTCCGGTTTTATTAATGACAAAGACCCATATGCTAACACTCAGGAGCTCGGCTTCTTTGATCGTCAAGGGGTGTGGGGGAGGCTCGGAGTTCTCTTGATGAGGTACTGAAGCATTTGAAGTTGAGTCACTGCCATTAAGTAAAC
Organism: Calotriton arnoldi; assembly: GCA_963921515.1. NCBI lineage: Eukaryota > Metazoa > Chordata > Amphibia > Caudata > Salamandridae > Calotriton > Calotriton arnoldi. Next base: position 5,602,548 of record CAWUFW010000073.1, on the reverse strand, counting down.
ATTAAAGCAAAGAAGACCGCACGCCCTCCAAACACAGTACTTGTCAGTGCGATCGCTTAATGATGTGCAGCTGAGCTTCTCGAGCGCACCTCATCAGGTAGTAGGAAATGCAATAATTGTGTGACTAATGCATTTTAGTGTGGTGATGCGTACCCCAGCACTAAAATGCGTTAGTCTAACACTTGATGCATGGTAGTTGGCAGGGCTAAAGCTGTGGTAAAGCGGGTGTGGAGTAGTGGGGGGTGGGGAACAGGGAAGAGGGGCACGTAAAATAAATAGCCCCTTGCGTAAGCAGTACAAGGATACAAACTATCCACTCAGAACACAGTGAGTCTGAAGTAGTCCTGGACGAGACAAACAAAACACAAGAATAGGGAAGCAAGCTACTATATCAAAAGCTGACACCTGAGATAGACCACAAAACCATCCAGTCATGAGCAAGGGGCTGGATCAAAGCTCACTTTACACACATGTTTTTCAATCTATTTTCGATCGAGGTGAAAATAACATTTTGCCAAGACAAGTCATAGTCCTCATTTTTAACATCATCTTGAAGGCAGCATGTAAGAAGGCACTAATGGCTTCCCATATAAACTATGTTTATTTGAAGTTGCTGCAAATCAAGCTGTTTCTGAAAGCAAAAAGCAAACTTCCTTTGCTCTTTTTGAGGATGGAAGATCTTCTGATGTGCCCATGTTGTTACAGTGAAGGAGGTGTAAACACGACGAAATGAAAGCAGCAGTAATATGCTGGAAAGGCAAAAGTGCATTAAAGTATGTATTTTGCCATGCTCCCCCAAAACTTTCAATTAGAAAATGCTTGAGGAGCAGGGTTTTCCCTTTTACCTTTACAATAGCAACAACAACTGACTGCTTAAACGTTGTCAGGGGCTACAAGTGTTTAATCCTTAGAAGTCTTGTAATTCCCAACCTGGGCTTGAACTTTTTACTCCTTTCTCCTTGCCCAGTAGTTTCTTGGGATGTAATGTAAACAACTTGTTCACTTGGAAAAGCAGTGCTACCCTGTTTTTTCTTTTTTGCTGACCTTCTTAGCCCCCCATCCTTTTTCAGGGGCTTAAACAATCTGCAGTTCCACTCACAGTGCTCCCCATTTTATCAATAAATCCCCAGTCATCGCAAGGGTGGCTACTGCCCCCTTGAACAAGACTAGGATGGGGATTGGTGGCTGCAAATAATAGGCCTGGGGTAAAGGTCCTTTTTCCTGCTCCCTATTGGATAAAGCTCCTACTGGCCACCCCTCTGAAGGTTCCAAGTCCCAAACTTTGAACTATTTAGTCTAAATGCCTTCCCTATGCGTGCATGTGCTGCATGGTTTAAGTGAGCCTTCCAAGTGGACAGGGACAAGTGGACAGGGACAGGTGGCCTTTTGGGACACTGTTCAGGTTATACAAAATGGTGACTAAACTGTCTGCTTCTCTTTTTCCATTGTGGACTGCTCCTTTGCCACCTCCCCAAAACTGCTGGGCTAGGCGTACAATACTCACGATCCCTCCCATTGTAGAACCTGTTTACTTCCTCTCTGCAAAACCTGGCCACTTCTCTTTTGTTGTGTTGCGCTAAACCAGCAGCTAGAGCTCTGTAGCTTTACCAGTCTATCTCTACTCCACGAACAACTCTGACGACTTTGGACCAGTTGACCTACAATACATATCTAGAAAAACCTACCAAGGTAAAACCAAAGGTCATACATGTGGCTTCTCCTGATTGCAGGAAATTTTTGAACGTTAAAACAATCTTGAACTTTGGTTGGCTTGGGTACTTTCTATGTGCCTAGCAGAAGGATAACAACGGATTCCTTCCAGACAGTAACATCTGCTTCTTCTGATCTTCATGGAGACTTTGCACAGTCAGTAGATTAGATGTGTCCCTGTGACAGGGCCTGCTGTTACCTGTCCTCCGGGAGGATGGAGTACTCTGGAAGAAACCTTTCTATGATGACTGGCTAGAAAAGGAACCTGAAATGCCCAGTATTCAGTATAGGGCCACAAAGTGTAGGGAAGATTTGATCAGGGCCTACTGGACTGAAGTCCTGCTTGAAGGTCACCTTGCTGGAGTTAGTTGCTCATAAGCCACATTTTTTGCGGTATAGCTGGCCACAGAGACTGAGGCAAAGATAATTAGCTGAGGTTGTGATACTACAGAGTTGCTTTCCTGCCAACTTATGTATTGAACCTGCATTGTCCCTGACCTATGGATGACGGTAGAGAAACCAGAACATTGTCCCTTGTGGTAATATTAACCATAAGGCATAGTATTATTTGAAATATATCACCTAGTATATACCCATTTTAAAAAAGTTTGTAGTTCTGCCTCCGCTTCAGAATGTGCTAGCCCATTCTGATTGTTGTGTAGATTGTCATTTTGCCTCCCCTGTTGCACTTGCCTGTTAATAAAGTCCAAATTTTCTTTAAAGTTCAAGCACTCCCTGGTGACTAGGTTTGTGTGTTATTTACTGGTGTTATGCTGTATCTGAGTATTTATCACCCAACACCTCTGAGTTATCTTATCTGCTGCACTTTATTGCCTCTGAAGCATGAAGTGACCAAGGGAAGCAGCTTTGTTATTCAAATAAAGTATTGTCCAATAACCACTGACTGCCACCTGGTCTCAAGAAAAGGCCTTACATAGTTAGATAGAATTCTTGATGGTGCTGTTGTGACAGGAGGCATTAATTGTAAAGTTTACATTGCTTTCATCATAACTACATTAAATATTTCTGTTGGATGATGATGTTAACCATCTTCTGAAGCAGTGGCCCGCTTAATCCTTGGGCTTAGTTGAAGAACCCATGTGGAGCTTAATGTGATGCTTAGTTCAAGACCATTACAAGATTTTCAGAGGGAATTGCAGCAACTGCCCTTCTGTTTATAAGTTCAAAAGGATCTGATGAACAAGAAGCATGAGGTTTTGATTAACTCATTGCATGCAGAGTTTGCATATAAGATCTCGGGTCCAGAAAGAGAAAATCCAGATCAGTTAGGAATAGTGGAGGTGGCCTGGTGTAAAAGAAGTACTGAATAATGGCTCTTGATGAACAACTATACCATATGGGTAGATCGATATTTCAATTGGTACCGATGGTCACTGGTTCCACTATTGCCTCTACAGCTGACCTTGGTTTCAGTGATCCTAATGACAACAAGTTGCTGCTTTTTACTTATCCATGAGGTGGTGGAAACAGCATGTTTTGGAATGTCAATTCCTGAACTACCAGAGGAATTTCAAAGTTGTTTTACTGCTCTTTGTTAGCAAATTCTGTCCGCCAAGAGTCTATAGTTTGAAACCAAAATCCAGGAATGAGGAACAATCAACTTCCAAGAGAGAGGTTTCAGCTAAGTTGACTCTCCTAGGAGGTTTCACCAAAGCATGGTCCGCCCAGAGCATTTGTTTTCTAATTGGAGTGCAACTGGGGTGTGGCACATTACTTTTATTTTGAAAGAGAATTACTCTTCTGGTAGTGTGGGAGTTTCATCTTTCAGCAATGTGTTTTCACTTTGAGTTAGCAGTCATCTGGAGGGCAAAACTGTAGAGTGGAGCACTCAAACACCGAGGAGGAAGGTGCAGGCCCCACACTGATAGTGAAAAGTGAAGCCGATTCTAAAACCACATCCTCTGCCAAATCTCTCATCTGTGAGGGCTGGCACCGAATGATGAAATCGGTTGTTGCTTGGGATAGCTGACCCCCATCAGACCGTAGGATGTATTTTTGAACAAAATACACAAGTAATCTGCAAGTAGACGTATCTAAAGCAGGATATGCTGGCTTGCTCAATAGCTCGGTAGATTTATCCCCTCCATACAGACCTTTTTGGAATCCTGCATGGAGTATCCCAATTTCACCGTGTTGGGTGACTTTAATTTACATTTTGATTCTACAGAATGCAGAGAAACCATCAATCTAATTGACTGGTTAAAGAGTTTTGACTTAAACCAGATAGTTACTGAGCCAACTCACATAGGGAACCATACTCTCTATGGCATTTTCACCAACTACGCGCAGATTATTTTTAACAGAGCCCTACCCATGGCCTGGACAGATCATAGCGCTGTATTCTTTGGGTTAACCATCCAAGGAGAGACCTTCAAAGCTCCTAACATCAATAGTACGGTTACAACTCACCTATGGCGGGAAATAAATTCACATGACTTGGATTCAGACTTACGCTCCCACACTCCTTGTCTAAACATTGATTCCGACCCGGCAGCCCACAATTTTGTTGGCTGGATTGATTGAGCGGTCACCAAGCTCGCCCCTGAAAAACATATACGTAACCGCAGGAAGCAACCATCAGCACCGTGGTACACGCTCGAGCTGAAGGAACTTAAGAAGCAGTGTAGGGCCCAAGAACGAATATGGAGGAAAGAATATTCCTTAGTGGAAAAAAACCATTACAGAAAAATTATTGGAAAGTACAAAAAAGCAATAATTTCAGCAAAGTCACACTTCTTTACTGAGAAAACTAGTTCTGCAAAAAATTCAGCCAGAGAGCATTTGAAAACAGTCCCTGCTTTATCAAAATTTGATGAAAGTAAACAGTTCATCCCCAACACAGAATTTTGTGATAAACTGGCAGATTTCTTTTACAATGAAGTAAAAACGTATACGACGAGTTCTCCAGTCATCAAGCTGGGGACACCCAGACGCGCTGGGTCGCCTGGATCATGGCTAGGTAACTATACAGGCTCGCCTGGAAAAGTTTAATCGCCTAACACCCGAACGAGTGGAGAGGCTCATGCTGTCAACCAAATCTGGATCCCCACTGGACCCCTGTCCGGCTATGGTCCTTCATATGGTCCCTAGTACCACTGCATGCCACCTTGCACCCCTCCTAAACAATATTCTGGATGCAGGATCCTTTCCAAACATCTGGAAAAAATCACTGGTAAGACCCTACGAAGGTTAAAAATTATCGGCCAATCTCCTGTCTGCTGTTTCCATCTAAAATTCTTGAAAAAGCCCCAAACAAAGATCTGCTACATTTCCTAGAGTCAAATGACAAAATGGACCCTGCACAACACGGATTTCAACTTTTTACATTGCACAGAATCAGCACTTATTGCAGCCACAGAGGAGGTCGGCAGTCAGCTAGATGGAGGAGGGAAGGCAATATTAATTTTGCTAGACCTCTCAGCCGCTTCGATGCGGTAAACCATCAAGTACTCATCCGGTGCTAATGGGGATCACAGGCAGAGCCTCCAATATACTAAGATCATTTCTAGTGGACAGAGAACAAACTTTAGCGATGGGAGGACACAAATCACATCCCTACGCCCTGCCATGCAGGGTGACCCAGGGATCCTCGCTATCCCCAACTCTGTTTAATGTCTACGTTACCCCACTGGCTAAACTCATCCGCTCTCACGGCTTTACTGCTATCTGCTACGCGGACGACACACAAATAGTGGTGTCTTTATCATCAAAGCCGGATGACGTGGCAGTGAAATTTAACAACTGTATGGTCCACATTATCAGATGGATGCGGGACAGTTGTTTAAAGCTGAATACCGATAAAACTGAGGTGCTACTATTTGGTAAAAATACATCTTTCTGGAACACATCCTGGTGGCCAGAAGTAGTCGGACCTTGTCCATCCCCAGTAAAGAAGGTAAAAAGTGTAGGAGTTACTCTAGATGATCAACTATCCTTATCGGACCATGTCAATCTTATTATATCATCCTGCTTCTACACTTTGAAGATCCTAAAAAAAATCTTACCTTTTATTCTGATGGATCTAAGGAAAACAGTGATTGTAGCCTTAGTGTTATCAAAGATTGATTACTGCAATGCCCTCTATCTGGATGCAAAAAAGATGACCTTACGCAAGGTTCAATAACTTCAAAATGCAGCAGCACATACAATGCTTAAAACCCCCAAATTCAGTCCGGTGTCCCAAAGTATTCGAGATCTGCATTGGCTGCCAGTCTAAGCGAGGGTCCAATTTAAGTCTCTGTGCATTGTTCATAAGGCCCTCTATGGTGCCGGACCTGCCTCCTTCAGCAAATTCATTAGATGGCACGTCCCACAACGCAATCTCAGGTCGTCGACTGCCTCTGCTGGTCATCCCTAGGGTGAAGACTGTACAATGGGGTGGCAGAAGCTTTTTGCATCTAAACTCTGGAACTCTGCCTTTTACATTGAGAAGCCAAACTAACAGACAAATGTTTAGAAAAGCGCTAAAAACATGGCTGTTTGCACCCAAGTCTTAACCTTTGCTTGTTCCCTCTGCTCAAGTTTTATGACCGTACTATCGCTAAGACGCCTTGGCATACATGCGCTTTATAAAACTGACATTTCATTATCTTCATTCAGTCAGTGCACCATTTGACGCCTTACCATAAAAGGCTGCAGCATTACTTTTTTCTTTGGTTGGATAATCTGAAAGGAAAAAAGGTTTTCTTTTGTACTTGCACCACCTTCTGATGTAGGCCTTCAGAGATCTATCCATCCTCTCCCAGCTGTTAAATCGACTCTCAGAGCTTACATACTACTTTCTGAGGGCACTCTCACATTTTCATTCATCAGTTGGCCCGTTCTCTGTGATTATTTTCCATTGTCCTACTTTCCTACAGTACACAGTGAACAGTTTTCTTTTCTCACCCTGGCACCTGACCAGAAGTCATTGTTTTTGGACGACTGAACTCATTTTCACTGTACCATCCGCTATTAAAATGTAATTATGTTATGCTTTGTGTAATGTTTTGTCAGTGATTTATTTCCGTCCCAACACTTTCACCATCACTTTATGTAGTCGGTTTTAGCAGACATATTATACTGTCATGTTACTGTGTACAAGTTCTTGAAGTACCTCCTATAAGCCACAATACAGATGCAGAAATGCAAGGAAAACAAAAAACATAGTGTAGAGATGTGTGCAGACCTTCTGGAAAACCCTATATCAAGTCAATGTGGTCTTCGCCTGATCATAGTTTCAATCAATCAATCAAGTATTTATATAGCACAGCAAATCACCCATGTGGGTTCCAAGGTGCTGGAGTTGCTACCTGCTTGGTTGTGCTTTGTTATTCGAACAGCCATGTCTTGAGCCCCTTTCTGGATTCCTGGAGAGATGGCCACTTTCCTGTCCAGTACAAAAGTTACACCCACACATGTGGGGTTCTATTTATATTGAGAAGCAGGATGGTAGCATGTTTGCAGTTGGCCACATTTCACACAAATTTTGAAGTTTCTGTCTGTCACAAAATGTTAGGAAATTGTAAGCGTTGTGTATGTTTTAACCATAGCTTGATGTTTGCTTGGTATTTTGGTGGTGGGATGGGGATTCATATAGGCCAGAGCTCCCTGGATGACTCTGGGTCACTAGTTTTTAGAAATGCGAGGGGGTCTTAGGATTTGCGGATTGCTGGACGATTCCAGGGCCAAATAAAGCATCCCTCCCCCATGTGCAGTATACATTGACTTCCTGTGACCTAACGTTTAGCCCTTTACAATCCTCAACAATAGTTGTACCCACACATTTGAGCCATATAGTCTTTAGGTGTGTGAGAATGCTGACTAATAACCTTCCTTTTTTTTTTTTTTTTTTTTTTTACATTTGCAGTGAATTCTAGTGTTCTCTCTTAAGTAATTGTAAGAAGTGGGTACTGTCAATATTTCACTTTTTCAGGGTATTATCGGGAAGGAAAGCTCGTACAGTGCTCGCAAGTACCAACTACTGAGACTTTCCAAGGTCTCTGCTCTTCAAAAAAAAGGTGCTGAGATGATAGGTTTCCCTGGCTGCTGTCCAATCTCTTGGTGCAAAACTGTAGACTTATCAGATAACTATGTAGTAGGAGGTACAAGGAACTAGACGCTAGACCATGTTGCACATGTCCTGCAAATTTTGTGGTTCTAGAAAATGATTCCTTGAAGTTAGTGGGCCTAGGCTCCTCTAGGGTTCTGACCCACTAACTACCAAGGAAGGTGAAATGCACGATAGGTGGAGGTCACAAAAGTGCACACCTTGTGCCAGTAACCCCAACTGGCCATTGTTACTTTTTTCCCCTTAACAAATAATTAACTATGATGTTTAGATGGCATTTCAGGTTCACAGGAGGACCGAATCTGGGTTAAAAAAAACAATTCGCTCCCTCAGGGAAGCTGAAAGGTTGGCCCAGACTGTTTACATTTTACCCTTTACAATAAATGATCCCTGATTTCCAGGAGGACATTTCAGGTCCCAGAGAGAGGCATATCTGGAATACCAAGCCCCAATCTGCTCAGGGGTGCTTAAATACAGACAGTGGGTTTATGCCAGAGAGGGGCCTACCTTGTGCCAGGGTCTCCAGCTCCCCCAGGGGGCAGAAAGGTATTTTCCTCAAGGAAGTTAAGGTGTGCTACGGTACGTGTGTGAAGGATGGGCTCCCCATTATCCTTCACCACTCCCTGGAACGACTCCTGGTGGCCCTTGGAACTAGGACCATCACCCACATTTACCAACCACCACAGAAACTTCAGCATCATCCTGGACAGCAAGCTGACCATAAAGTCCCAGATCAACGTAGTCTCCTTCGCCTGCTTCCTCGCACTATGCATGCTACGAAAAATCTTCAAATAGCTTCCCAGTACACAAGACGCTCCATCACACATGCCCTAATCAATGGACAACTGGACTATAGCAAAGATCTATATGCAGGGATCACCACACACCTCCTACAGAGACTTGAAACCATACAGAACACTGCAGCCAGACTCATCCTCGACGAACCCACATCACCACCTCAGAAAGAAAACTTCACTGGCTCCCCATACAGAAAGGTGGCAATTCAAGCTGATGATCCACGTGTATAAGACACTAAACAACCAGGGACCCGCCTACATAAACCACCGCCTTACCTACATCAACCTCCGCCTCGCCTACCTCAACCACCGCCTCAGCTTCCACCAACCTTCCCGAAAGCTACACTCCGCATCTCTCTCCTCGGCCACACCCCTGCATCCACCGAAGCAGAAGCAGAGAACGCTAATTCTCCTACCTCGCGGCGAAGACATGGAATGTGATAAGGCAGATTGATGAGGTCTGTGTGCTATTGACATCAGTCTGTTGAGGGAGTTGCACGGACTGGCAGGAAGTATTTCTGCAACAGTCCCCAATGGCGGGATAAAGTGTGGAAAGCATCATTTGTGAGCACCATGGGTTTGCCTGGGCCTCTGGGCGCATACGTGACATCAACGTCCTCTGCACTCTTTTGATTGTGCAGAGGATGTGGAGATCACTTCTGCAGCCCTAAAAGTATTAAGTGTGGTTTCTATTATTTTGCCATTTGCTTAGCATACAGTCTGGCAATATCATAGCATCGCAGCTTTGAGTATTCCGAGGAAGACTTTTCAACAATCTTGTTGATTCCATCGCAGGTCATGGACAGATTCAGCTTTTGGAGATGTGTTGGTGGTAGCGAAGTTTTTGGTCTCTGTTGAGTGAGACCTGTAGGCTGTACCAAATTACTAATGCTTCATATTGGTTGGTGTATGTGCTGCCCATTGCCTAGCAAAAAACACTGATGATGGACGGAATGCTAAACAAATCAAACATTCATTCCCCAGTCACAGATGTGGGTTTAATTTGTTGTTTTTTCGCTAACCACGCCACCCCAGTTTGGACCCAGCCATAATCAAATCAGTCTTGACCCTGCTCCCCATGGGAACAGTCCAGCCCGAACAGCGACGCCAGGTCTTCCCCGGACCATAAACTAGCATCCTGGGACCGGTTTTGAGGTATCACCCCATATCAGCCAGGCTAGCTTGAATCCAGTGGCACAGTGAGCACGGGACCCACGTCTGGGCAAACCCTTTCCACTTAGAGCGACAAAAGCAAAAAGAACAGATGATGGACAGGGTTTGTGGTAGAATTTTCTGGTGTGAAAGTGGAGTAGAATGTTGGGTCAGAACATTGGTGGGTAAATGAGGTAAAGATTCTGTGTTTGGCAGTTGCTGCATGGCCATCGGTGCTGCTGGATGTAAACGCACCACAAACTTACCACTGAGTGTCTTCTTTGTAGTTATGTTATGTTATAGGGTAGCGCGGAGAATACTAGCGTGAGCAAAGTGACACACAAAGATATGGTGCCACACCACTTGCATCCATAATGTTGCTTCAGGGCATGTACTCCAAGTGCAACATATCATAACTATAATAAGAGTTTTGCACAAGTTTCAAATGAGGAAAATTCATGATGACTATTACTAGTGTGCCCTCTAAAACTCTGGTACCATTTCCGTAGGAGCCATTCACATGCACGTTTTGTTTCTGCCAGAGTTTCCTTGAAGATTGGTCCAAAGGTCTATCCCTCGCTGGTGGGGGGGGGGGGGGAATTTTCTTGGTCCAATGTATTTCAATAAGACCTGTTGGCAACTGCCAAGGTTGTCAATCTTCATTAATCTTCTTAACAAAGTCTCGGATAAATAAATTGCTGTTATCTGAGAGGTCGTGTGTGTTTTACTTTGTGTTGAATGGTAAATGTTGATATATTACAGGCTTACTAGAATTAATGTGTCCACGTGCGTTGCATGAAATGTCACTCTTGACAAGATTACAGTTATTTTCACTGTTATATCAGTGCAAATCCAACCCATTGTGACATTAATAACTAAGGCTACTCTGACGTCTCAAGACTTGCATGTTATTTATAAGAACAGCCAAATGCATATACTTAACATTGAAAATACGTTCTTACTATATGTTCTGTTTTTGTGATTTCTTTTAGCCCCACCGCTAACAAAGTAAAGATCAGGGAAGCGCATAGAAGGATAATGCTTTTGAACCATCCCGACAAAGGTAATGAAAGGCAAACTCCGGAGATGCTAATGTCCTGTGTGCAAAAATTTAACAGCTTTACGAAAATTGAGTATTTGATTCACACATTTATTACTAATTTATTGCTGTACTACTACAGTGTAAAGGTCGAATTCCAGTTTTTTACCACAATAAAGAGAAATTGATGTGAGAAAACACTGTTTACCTTCTCACAGATTGCACGTTACAATTAGTTTACACATGGAAAGAACTCTCCTACTAGTTAAAAGCCTCTTCAACGTGATTTTACCTTACTGCACAAATGTAACCTCGTAATCCTAGCTTTGGCTAAATATTTTTTTTTAAACTAATGCACCTAATTGAAATGCCATGGCATAAACCTTATGTGCAAATGGACAGAGTGCAATAGGCTAATTAATATACTGTTGCCAAAAGGGAGAGGCATCTTGACCCGCTCTCCTGAGAGTTTTGCCTCTCGTGAGTCATGGTCCCTTCCCACCTCAAAAATGGTAATCAGTAGTATATTACACGTTGCGTCTATAAACCACCCCCCCCCCCCCACACACACAATTTTATTGAAGACGCATTGAATTTTTCCTGCAAGTATAAAACGAAATTCCATTAATAGACTATACGAGAAATAAAAGAATGGAAAAAGGAATGTCGAAAATCATCATAATACTTGATGGAAAACACAATAAGTGGTTCTAGATCAGTATATAGATTATAAAAAAAGATACGGTGGCCATCGGTTCCTGCAGTCAGTAAGCTAGTGACAGGGGAGCTTTAATGAGCCACCCCCTAAGCCAGTGAGATCTGACAATCACCTTGCAGTAAATTTGAAGAGCATTGAGTTTGAGTTCTAGGATCGACCCTGAGGCTGCTCCATGTCTCTTATTCCAGATGAAAGATGTATTGCATGTTGAATTTATTTTATGGAATATCTTAGACCAGTAAATGATAACATGCAAACAAGTATATCAAATTAGCATCAGTGGTGTTATGGTATCTGGATTTGTAGAGCGCGGTTTGTCACCCAATAGAGTATCCAGGCGTTGGAGTAGGTGTGTGTCTGAAGGAGGAGGGGGCGAGCGAGAGGTAAGTGGGAGGTTGATTGAACAGCCAGGTCTTGAGCTTCTTGTGGAATTCAAGAAGCGGGGAGGAGACCCTGATGGACGATTAGATGTTGGCTTCAAGCCTTGATTAAATGGCTAGCTTTTCATATAATGCATACTTGGAAGAATGCTGGGACATCACGTGTGCAGGTTAGCAGGTTTTAAAAAAACACAATGTTACAGAAAGCATACTACATAATGGGACTAGAGGCACAGAAAAGTCTGATTTCCGCTAAAGGGAGCGAAATGAAGCTCTATGCACACAATAGTAATATTTGTGTCAATTTATTAGGTGGTTAGCTGCGAGCACTGGGTGTTGATAAGGTCCTTTGATCTCCCTTCCACATACTATGCCGATGACACACAAGTGATCATCCGCTCCAATCACTGTATGTCTTCCTGAGGGTCTGGAAGCTGTAGGTCACTTTGTGTGAACTAACATTTTATCGATTTTTAGAAAAAGATATGTCCTCTGTGGCAGTCTTGAGTGCTCTGTCCACCATGACCATTCTTTGAGACCTGAAACAACTGCTGGTCTAAGAGAAGCAGGTAGAACCTTCTTTTTTGTAGCAAGGAAATGGAGGGTGTGGGGGCGAAGCAGTGTTTATAGTTTGGGGCCACCGGAAATGCCCCAACCAAGCCAAGACATCATGGACAAGTGTGGTTCTCCTGGAAACCTCCTCGCCCAGCATGCTTATAGTTGTGGCCCTGCAATGCTGTATGTGGACTCCCTATTAAAATGCAGCGAGGGAGTGGATGGAGTACGATCACAGAGTGCTGTCAAAGAGGGAGAAAATGTATGTCACAGCAAGATGATAGAGATGCAGTGTTAATGGCAACTAGGGCTGCGGTGAATCATAAAACATGAGGTAGGAATCTGCCCCCCATTTCTCGTCCTTTCCTCCCTGAGACAATGAAGTGTAATTTCAAGAGTATGAGGGAATGAGATTATATCCTTTTCCTTCCTCTCATCTTCTCTCGTACTATCCTCAAAAATGTTGGATCTCATTTTCAGTGAAAATTAATTTTTTTTTTTTAAATCAGAATTATTTAAAGCAATACATTTAATTTAATTTAAATATTGTTTTCAAATTGTTCTTTGCATATCACTTACATTTTTTATTTAACTTTGATTCTAGATAGATCCTATTTGGGTATGTGCAGAGCGATCAAAAGAATCGATCCTGTCTAGCCAAGGCTGAAATAAATTGAACAAACGTGTGAAATCTTGCCTTGTGCCTTAGGACCAGTGTTGGGTTGGCCTACTTTCAGCTAGAGTCCCTCTGGGCACTTGGTTGTGCCATTTGATACATGCCACATCTGCTTTCAAAGAAAGATTAAAAACATCACTCCATGTTTTTTTTAAAGTTATACACAACATAATGTTTCAGACACATTTTCTTTGATCATATATTCCAATTTTCCCGTCTAAGGTCTGTGAATGGCTGTTTCAAGTCCATACCAAACAAGCATTGGCATAGCCAATAGGTCTCGCCTTTGGGACCTTATAAGTGTTTAGCTGTGCAACATTTGATGTTGTTGACGAAAGGATATTGTGCTGCAGAAGTAAATACTTATAAGGTCATAAAGGGGAGATATATTGGATATGGTAATGATTTTTTTTTTTTTTTAAGGACAAGAAGTGATTTTAGGCTGCGGCTGCCACTTAGTGTACCGTATTATACGTAGACGTTATAGCTATATTTGAGAGAGGTAGCAAGAGGTAGAGAGGTGTATAGAGGTAGAGAGCGAGCTAGACAGATGTAGAGATGTAGAGAGGTGGACAGAGGTAGAGAGGTGGACAGAGGTAGAGAGAGGTAGAGAGGTGGACAGGTGGACAGAGGTAGAGAGGTAGAGAGGTGGACAGAGGTAGAGAGGTGGACAGAGGTAGAGAGGTGGACAGAGGTAGAGAGGTAGAGAGGGAGAGGTAAAGAGGTAGAGAGGTAGAGAGAGAGAGGTAGAGAGAGAGGTAGAGAGAGAGGTAGAGAGGGAGGTAGAGAAAGATGTAGAGAGGTAGAGGTAGAGAGTGGTAGAGAGAGAGAGGTAGAGAGAGAGGTAGAGAGAGAGAGAGGTAGAGAGAGAGAGAGGTAGAGAGAGCGGTAGAGAGAGGGAGAGGTAGAGAGGGAGGTAGAGAGAGAGGTAGAGAGAGATAGAGGGAGAGGTAGAGAGAGAGAGGTAGAGAGAGAGAGGTAGAGAGAGGTAGAGAGGTAGAGAACAGGTAGAGACAGGTAGAGAGTTAGAGAGGTAGAAGGAGATGGTAGAGTGGTAGTGAGGTAGAGAGAGACAGGTAGAGAGTTAGAGAGGTAGAAGGAGATGGTAGAGTGGTAGTGAGGTAGAGAGAGAGGTAGAGAGAGAGAGAGGTAGAGAGAGAGAGGTAGAGAGAGAGGTAGAGAGTTAGAGGGGTAGAGGGAGAGGTAGAGGTAGAGTGGTAGAGAGAGAGGTAGAGTGGCAGTGAGGTAGAGAGAGAGGTAGAGAGGTAGAGAGAGAGAGGTTGAGAGAGAGAGGTAGAGGGAGAGAGAGGTAAAGAGGGAGAGAGAGAGGGAGAGGTAGAGGTAGAGAGAGGGAGAGGTAGAGAGAGAGGTAGAAGGAGATGGTAGAGAGAGGTAGAGAGAGAGAGGTAGAGAGGTGGAGAGAGGTAGAGAGCGAGGGAGAGGGAGAGGGAGAGAGAGAGAGAGGTAGAGAGATAGGTAGAGAGTTAGAGAGGTAGAAGGAGATGGTAGAGAGGTAGAGAGAGAGGTAGAGAGAGAGGTAGAGAGGTGGAGAGAGGTAGAGAGAGAGAGAGGTGGAGAGAGGTAGAGAGAGAGGTAGAGGGAGAGGTAGAGGGAGAGAGAGATAGGTAGAGAGTGAGAGGTAGAAGGAGACGGTAGTGAGGTAGAGAGGTAGAGAGAGAGGTAGAGAGAGAGGTAGAGAGAGAGGGGTAGAGAGAGAGAGAGGTAGAGAGAGGGAGAGAGGGCGAGAGAGAGAGAGAGGTAGAGAGAGAGAGAGGTAGAGAGAGAGAGGGAGAGAGGTAGAGAGAGAGGTAGAGAGAGAGAGGTAGAGAGAGAGGTAGAGAGTTAGAGAGGTAGAAGGAGATGGTAGAGTGGTAGTGAGGTAGGAGAGAGAGGCAGAGAGGTAGAGAGATAGAGAGAGAGATAGAGAGAGAGAGAGGTGGAGAGAGGGAGAGAGAGAGAGAGAGAGAGAGAGGGAGAGGGAGAGGTAGAGAGAGAGGTAGAGAGAGAGAGAGGTAGATAGTGAGGTAGAGAGATAGGTAGAGAGATAGGTAGAGAGTTAGAGAGATAGGTAGAGAGGTAGAAGGAGATGGTAGAGAGGTAGTGAGGTAGAGAGGTAGAGAGGTAGAGAGAGAGAGAGGTGGAGAGAGGTGGAGAGAGGTAGAGAGAGAGGTAGAGAGAGAGGGAGAGAGAGAGGGAGAGAGGTAGAGAGAGAGAGAGGTAGAGAGAGAGAGGCAGAGAGAGAGCGAGGTAGAGAGAGAGAGGTAGAGAGAGGTAGAGAGAGGTAGAGAGAGAGAGGGAGAGAGAGGTAGAGAGAGAGAGGTAGAGAGGTAGAAGGAGATGGTAGAGTGGTAGTGAGGTAGAGAGAGAGGCAGAGAGAGAGATGTAGAGGGTGGTGGGCACGGAACTCGTTTTGGGCGACCAGTGCTTGTTTTCCATAATCAGATTTCGACCCAATGCAGGCGAGAGAGAGAGAGAGAGAAAGTTAGACAAGAAGGGCTGAGCGAGAAGGGAGAGGGGAATGCCAGCAGCAGAGGCAGGCGAGAGAGAGAGAAAGTTAGACAAGAAGGGCTGGGCGAGAAGGGAGGGGGGAATGCCAGCAGCAGAGGAGCTTGATCAAAGCTCACGAAAAGGGAGGGGAGAAGGGAGGAGGGAGTGCGAGCAGCAGCTGTGCACGTGCAAGCAGGCTGGCAAATGGTGTGCGATGTGCGCGCACCATGACGAGAGAGGAAAGCCATATGGTGCCTCTGCTCGTCATTGTGCGCGTACTCGCACGCTCTACGCAAGCCCAAAAAAAAGTGGTCGCATTTCTAAATGCCCACTTACAAAATGTCTCGCCCAGACCAGCGCAAGCGCTGGCTTCAGGGCAAGACCTAAAAATGCACTGATCATTCCCCCAGATAATAACCACACCATCCGATGCTACTCAGTGTTTCATAAGTCCTAGATCATGCATAGCATGTATAGCTTTTACTATAGTTCAAATAGATCACAACCTACAGCACCGTACAATGAAGAACTGACTGCGTCAATCATTCAAAAAAGTAATCTGTTCTGTCTCATGAATATGTTTTGTAGAACAGTCTGTCTTTTTTTGTGCACCGCGATCTTCGGTGTTTTGAACTATTCTTGAACCAATTATTCAGGCCAAAGAGAGACTGGTTTCTTACATGGATCATTGTCTCTGTTAGAGAGTATGATGGTGACGTGATCGAAAAGCAGTCAGAATCTCCAGACTTCCTCTTTATTTCCTATCAGAACCAATCCGCATTCAGCAGGACTAAATATGCACCAGGAATTTGTGAATATGTCATTGAGTATGTGAAATTTGCAATGCTTTTTTACAACCAGTTCATATCAATGATATGTTAAAACTCATTGAATTGTTTGATTGAAAAAAACTCACATACTTTATCATAATACTTGCTTGTTCTATTTTAGGTGGTTCTCCTTACTTGGCAGCCAAAATTAATGAAGCAAAAGATTTATTGGACGGTCAAGCGAAGAATTGATGAAGATCATCGCCTAATTAAAACATGATAGTATCCCTGAACTGTTGTACATTTTTTAGTAAAACACATGAAGAAAACGGATTCTTGGTTCTAGACAAGGCAACGAAGTAACATCAAGTGGTCCTTTCTGTTACTTTGTAATGGATGATTCGTTTGACTTGAGCTCCACTCAAAAACTGGCTTGCATACTGTTGAAGACATTGATTTCGTTGTATTGGACCTATTCTTTTTCTGACCAGGATTGCTAAATCCTCCTATCAGAGAAATTCAGATTTGATCACAGATTGGAGAATACAGCATATACAAACTTAATATAAAAGTCTAACTGCATCTATATTTTTTACAGAGCCAATTAAAATTTAGACCCATGATTGTAGAAATTAATGCTGCTTTGGTTCTGTGTGTTAAACCGAAGAGATGCCTCTTGGATGGAAAAAGCATTTTAATAAGCCACATTTTACAGGGGGTTCGTTTTTGAAGTTTTAGGAATTTAGGTTTGTGAGAGGTGGCCCTTTATTGGCAGACCTACATTTGGATATTTTAGTTCAGACCATCCCAATCCAAGGTTTCTCTGAATCTTCCTACACTTCATTGTATTGTCCACTCAAGTTTTGTCTTGCAGCCATGATTGAATGGAACAATTGGTCATTGACTGCAGAACTGGTGATCTTTTATGTAAGTGATACACAATAGTAACAGGTGTTACTTGAGGGGTCAAGAGGAAATGTTAGAGAGAGTACATACCCCGTGTTAGAACACTCAAGTCACATTAAGTACTCCCCTACTGCCTTGTGCATATAATCTTAGATGGAACCTGATCGAATGACCTCCGACCCTAAATGAAGACAACGGACTACACCACCGGGTGGTGGGCAAGGAAGCAAGTCCTTCTTCTTGTTTTATATACCCTCACACACCCTAGTGGTGTCATGCTTCATCATTGGGTCACCCTGACGCCTAAAAGTCAGGGTGGGCTCAACCAATCTTTCAGGGAGCTCTTAACGATATGTTTTTGGCCAGGGGGAATAAAGAAATAAAAATCTCAGAGAGATCCCAGTGTCCCTTTATTCTTGGATCTCGCTGAAATATTAAAATTAAAGCTAAAACTATGGTCTTGGGGATATTATGGTCCTAGGAGCCTAGTGCTTTTATGTAAACCTACATTTAAGGTGCTGCATAGTGAACTTTGTGACATAATATTGGTGAGTGGGAAATGTCCTCCACAGAAGTCAAGCGTGCGTGTGATGTTTATCTAAGAGGATTTTAGGACTGCTGCGTAATGTAATGGAACAGTATAATCACAATGTGATAAACACACAATTAATGTGCCGGAAAAAGTACTTCGTATAGAGAAAGAGTGGCTAGGTAACAGGTTATATTCAGGAACATTGTATTTCTGGGGTAAGAATAAGGAAATTCACCCAGTGAAAACTTGATTTTAAAAAAATGGCACTAACTTTGTTAAACCCGGCTCAGACAGACAACTTTTAAAGCTACAAGATCTTGCACGTTTTTGCTTGGTGGCTTTTCAACTAAACCATCATGTGAAGCTTTACTGCCTGTTGTCCAAAGCCTGGGGCCAGGTTCCTTTCAGTAAAAGGATCAATCTAAGGTGTTCTAATTGAGATTCTGTTATCTTTTCTACATTCGGAATAAAAAGCACTCCTGGTGAAAATGTTAAGAAATTAGCATATGGGCTGAACAAAAATATCATATTTACGCAGTCCAAGATAAATAGGACTCCAACAGAACCCACTTCCCATTCTCACCCAGTCACTAGCCCAGTGCGATCACTGGATATATTATGGTTACCAAGATTGGTGGAGCTCTTGAAGAGTTTGAATAGCAAAGCGAGAGTGATAGGCGCTCACGTTGAAGGGGATATATTATAAAATCTAAAAGACAGTACATGTAGTTTTGTACGTGTACCTGGCTACCCAGTGTTTATGATTTCTTTCCTGGCCTGGCTGCAAATGATAAGGACATATATCTTCTGGTGCCTTAACTGTAGTGTAAGAAATGCAATTCAATTGAGTTTTGAATAGATGAATGAAACAGAGACCCGATTTCAGAAATCTTCGGGGCTACCAGACCACCCATTGCCCCCAAATCGTTGCAAATGCATCTCTGGTGTCTCTTTTCACATGACCTGAATATGGGGGTCTCTTGATCTAAAGCAATGCCTTCATGATGACTAATATGGCATCTCCCATAGTGGTAAGAACTATTTGTTAACAAGGCTCGTCCCTCTGGAACTCTCTTCCTCCTCATCTACATAAGGAATCAAACGAGTAATCATTTTAGAAACAGTTGAAGACCCACATCTTCCTCCAAGCTTTCACAATTGAATGACTCATTCCACTACCTCCTTTCACCCCTGTCCCATAATAAGATTCGGTCTCTCTGTGATTGCATGATTAAAACTGTATAAATTAATTAGAGCTTTGTACCTGCTTAACGTGGTCTGTAAGTGGTGACAGACCCTTTTATTCAACTGAATATAATGGTCAATCTGTTAGTCTGCAGGACTTTGGTTTGCAGTTTCAGGCAAACCTTTGGTCTGTGACCTGGGATTCACAGACCAAGCTTCACTGAAGCATAGTTCAGATTAGTGTATTCTCTAGTCTATTTGTGAAGAGGTTTTTGGATATTAACGTGTTTCTGGCAAGCGGGGGGAGTTCTGCAGCTTTAACAATGTAGATACAGAATGTTGTGCTCTAATTTTCAGGCATTCAGCTAGAAAAGCTTAAGGCAGACCAAGATCAGATGAAATATGCATGACTCCATATCCTGGAAGGCGTGGTCAAAGTAGTAATTTGATGACTCCCGCCAGTGGGTTGCAGTCCCTTTGTTTCCCCACATTTTTCTGCCCTGTATGCTAGGCAATAGGCTTGGCCACGACTGCCAGTAACTTTGCAGGTTTAGTCTAGCTCGTGAGAACAAGTCTTAGAGTTGACTATTATTGATGCAATAGTGTGCCAGCAGGAATAAGCATCTGGTATTGATTGCTCTTTAGAGGGATGCCCTCATATAGAAAGAATTGGAGCATTTGTTTATCTGTGAAATTGCAGGCTATGAATTGTTGCAGTGCAAGCGAGGAGGCCCTGTGTGTGGCCCTTAGTTCCTCCCACCCACCCTCTGTTGCCCGTGTGCTTTCCCCAGTCCCTCGTCCAATCCTCTGCTTAACCTCAACTCCTCCCACCCTACCTCCATTGCCTGCCTGCTTGCCTCAGCCCCTCCAGCCCATCCTCTATTGTCTATATGCTTGCCCCTCTGCCCACCCTCTGTTTTCCCTGTGGTCGCACACTCCGGACCACCCTCAATTGTTCATGTGCTTGCCCCAGCCCTCCTTCCAACTTTATTGTCCATCTGCTTGCCTCCAGCCCATCTCACCCACCCTCCTTTGTCTTTTTCTAGCCCTAGCCCCTCCCGCCCACCCTCCGTTGTCCATCTGTTTGTTTCTAGTCCCTCCTTCCCTCCCTCAGTTGTCCATGTGCTCCCCCATATCCCCTTGCTTGTTATATCCCCCACCCACGTCCTTTTCTCCCACACTCTTTGTGTTGCCTCGGCAGCACACAGCTAAAAAAAAATATGACTCTTTGGCATAGTGCTTTTTTTTCATTATTAGTTTTAGCCACGCTGCTGTACAGTCTGGCTACAAAACATTGCCAACGCCATTAGCTCTTGTAGGCGAGAACTGCTGGCTTTTGCAAATGCTTGTTTCCTCTGTTGTTGTGTTTGAGAAGTGTTTCCCATCACTTATTGGACGTCAGATCTCTCTAAAAAGGGACACAAGTAGGCATGTCATAGAAATCCCCAATATATAAATCCATTGTGTTTTTCCTGACAAGGGCATTGCCATACCCCTACCACATACAGATCCTCTATACCTCATTTTAATGCATTTCCTGTAACTTTCTAAATACTCCCACTGGTGGTGATCATAGTGAGATTCTTGTTAAAGGCAGTCATTCAGCTCGATTGTAGTTTGAAAACCATGTTGAACGTTCCTGTTGGATGTCTGTTCTTTATCAATATGTTTTTCCCCACGTTAATTTGATTTATTTTTTGTTGCCCGTGACTATGATGTTAATTTTTTTTTCATTTCTTTGCATTTCCCTCATGCGAACCGTTTGACCCCCTTTTTTCTACTGAGCGGGGCTCTTCCAGTCTCAGCCCTGTCGTCGACTCATCATTACTCTGGCAACAAACACCCAGTAATGTCTAAGTTTGTTAGCCACGGCAGACAATAATTTGCTTTGGGGATTGCCTTGATACAAGAGAATCCCGATAGTCCCTCTTTATTAACGAAAACAAAGTTAAAATGCATCCAACATCTGTTTCTGAGACACGTAAGTCGACTATTACAAAGTTATGGGTAGGCACAGGCAGGAGGTTGCAGTTGCTAACCCTGGCTTGCCCTTCGATACCTCTGGAACAGTCTTTGCTGCCCCTAGTCTGAGTGGCCATGAAACCAAGAACAAAGGTAAAAGGAGCTCTTTTTATTTTCTGTAGATTTTAAATATTGTGTTTGGTATGGCACATCTGCATCACGTTGCTGACTTTTGACTAGCCTAGGGTGGAACAAGTGATCAAGCTTGTGATGTCACTGAGACATAGGAGGTATGACTTCAATTATGCTACCACTGGCATTCTGGTGAATCAAAGTCCATGAATAAATAAATACAAGGAAATAAAATAAACAATCCCGCTTATGGGAACTTTTAAAGTTAAATTCTTACAAGACTGAATTTCTACAGTTCCTCTTGGTGGTACCTGTGGTTTATTTATGGCTCTCTATGTTTTTTTCTATTAGAGTTTTACTGACTCTGTGGTCATTCAGAGCTTAATATGAAAGGTCATATTGCTAAACTTGTTCAATTCTGCAATTTTCAGTTGCGTTTAATATACCAAATCAGTACATTTACCAATTTTGATTTTAACCCCACTGGTTAGTTTGGGTTGGGTGATGGTTTCATTTTTGCTCCAATGAGGCGACTCTCATTGATTGTGCTACACCGTTGCTGGTGAGTGTTAAAAGTAGGAACACATCAGTTCTGCTACATTCTCACCTCACTGGCTTCCGGTAGACTTTGGCTCTTAGCTCCTATCATTTTGAGGACCCTAGTCTTCTACCAACATGCTTTTTAAACAGTGCTTTGAGTACTCTGTAATGCAGATCCTCCGTTCACTGCCCTGCGTAACAGACACCAGGCCCACTGGACCAGCAGTAATTCATGTATAGGAGCTCATTGAATCTGGCGTGACCTATTGGAGACACCTCAGGAAGACCCAAGGAAACTCTTCACTCTTTCCCCTTATGGCTCCTCAGACTAATGCCACATGATGTCTGCTTTTTCGGTGGATTTGCGTATTTAATGGCTGCAAGGAAAGCACATATAAAACAGCATTTGGAAACCATATAGGAGACTTGTCAGAGTGTGAACACTATCCCCTTTAATTGTATTAAATTATTATCACTTTGTGTCATTTAAAATCTCGACTACCCTTTAATATGTGAAAAAGATTGATATGACTACAATTGGGAAAATTGCTAAAAAGGTTCTTTTCACATTTCTGTGTGTGATATGATTTCATGACATATATAAAGAATGATAGCATAAGAGGGTAAAACTTGGTAAACAAATCTTTCCATTTCTAGTTGTCCATTTTGCTGCAGAGCAGGTATGATTAAATATTTGTGCCTGCATTACTTTTATATGTATGCCCGTGCATCACCTCTAGCATTCACCATTGTTTTTCAGTAACAGAACAATAGGTGATAGCCAGGAATGTGTGGTTTATATATGAACATGTATATCTATGGTACACATATTTATAGAAAATGAGTATCTATGGTACTTTGCACATCAGTTTTGATAATTTTCTTGTTTAACCATTCTGTGTGCCTCTGCCTGTTTGTGGATTGACAGTCTGGTTTTGGAGTGACAGGGGCTGGGGATGTGCATTCATTGTAGACAGCCACTGGGGGGTTGAGGTGTGCCTGGCCCTTCCTGGATGACTCAGAGCTGAGCTAAATGGGGCTTGGCTGCATTTAGAGTATGGGAGGAGATTTCCTTGCGCCTGAATAGGGCCTGTCTCCCTTGCACAAGGCTGTTTCAACCCCCCTGTGGTCATACTGCACCAGTGAGGACAGAACTGTTTTGGACTGGTCTCAGAGACCCTTGCATAAAGAAGAACAAAGACAAAATGGGGCATAAGTAGTGGACCTTAAACCCCAGAACTTTAGATCTCTTCTAGACTCAAGAGCAACCTTTGCCAAGGCGAGAGCTGGAGAGCTGTGAGGAGGAGTACTGCCCCTTTGCTGTGGGCTGTGTGGGGTTGGCCTGTAGTTGCTGTTTCTGCCAAGGAAAGGACAAAGACGAACTTTGCTGTGAACCTGCTTGTAGAAGTTTCTCCAAGGGCATGTGTGTGCTGGCCTGTTCTGAAGTCTCAGGGACACAAAGACTTCACCCCCAGCTCCCCTGAACTCTACTGCTGAGAGTTCTGACCTGCCAAGAGGTGCCTGTTCCAGTTTTGGGCCTTTGGAGGTTGTTACTGCTGTTGGGAGCTGCAAGAACCTGAAGAAATCCACGCATCGCCCTTCTTGCGGCTGTTTTTCCGACACAGCCCCACCATGCGGAAAGAATCTCCACGCACCACCTCCACACCGCTGCAGAGATGACGCAGCGCCTGCAACTGCAAGACCCGATGCCTTGTGGGATCGTGGCTGAAAAAACCGCTGCTGCATCGATTGCCAGCGCATCCCAGATTTCCATGCATCGCACCTGTGCAGCAGGTTTTCCAGACGCATCACCCATAGACCAAAACTCTTGGAGTTGACGCATCACTTCCCCCTACAGTCCATATTTGACGCATCACTTCTCCTGCGTGCAGCAGAACTGTTGCACCGCCTCCCCAAGGACTCAGGAGCTGACGCATACCTTTGCTTCTCGACGCATCCCTTCTCTGCAGCTGTTTGGCATTGTGAATTTTGATGCAACTACAGGTAATTTGTGTGAAATCACGCATCCATAGTTTCCTAGGGACCCAGTTGCTTGAAACCTTTTAAAAGTCATATTCTTATTACATGTATGTACCATTTTTGTCGTTTTGGTCTTGTTGAGTTTAGATAAAGATACTTTATTTTCCTAAACTGGTGTGGTGTCCATTTGTGGTGTTATCACTGTATTACTGTGTGTTTTGGGTACAAATACTTTACACATTGCCTTTGGGATAGGCCTGTCTGCTTGTGCCAAGCTACCAAGGGGGTGAGCAGAGGTTATCTAAAGTGAGTAACCCCCTTATCCTGACTAGAAGCAAGAGTCCCTATTTGGACAAAGGTGCATACCTCTGCCAACTAGAGACCCCCAGTTCTAACAGTAACTAAATTATGCATGGCCCTTACTAAAGTAAAATGCGACCTTTTACTTCAAACCTTGCATCTAAACAATGACGTGCGAGGCGCCTTAGGATGCATGTTACCACCTATGCCCTTGAACCTTACAGATGGTACTTCTGAATATACAATTCTCATCAATATCAAACTGAAATCATTTTGCATACTCTCAACATCACATCTAGTCCTTTCACAAAGTGTATGAACGGCTCCCATACAATAGTCAATCAATTGATTGAGTAAGGTGGTTGGAGGAAAATATACAATCTACTTATGATCCTAAGAAACGGGTGACAGTGTAAACTCTATGTGACCATGAAACAAGCCACATTCCATCTGGCACATGAGAACGACTAAGCGGAGGTAGCAGCAAAAAAATGGTGATACAGAAGATTTGGTGTCTCTCTTTGGATAAATGGGAAGAGCATACCCTTATTGAGCATCTTATCTGTCAGAAAATATGTGGTTCTGGTGGCACTGAGCCACTGCAAATATCTCTGTTCCCTTTGTGCATATGGAAGATGTTGCTTTTGACTTCCTTGGTCGACTGCCTTCTGGTCTGTACGTATTAGTAGTTATTGATGAACATACCGGGTATCCAGAATTATCAGACTGAAGGTTGTCATCATTTCGGTGCCTCTCTCCACCTATGCTATACTTGTGGCAGTAAAATGAGGTATTACACCACTTTTCAATGGCAGAGAGTTTCAGCACATTGCTAATTATCTATGTTTACAACACATGAAAATTCCACCGAACTGGCATCAGGTTAAAAAAGTAGCTGAGTGTAATAGGGCTCTCTGAAGAAGGATGTACATGTAACTCAGCTCTCCAGAACAGTCATATCACAAGTGTGTCTTCGAACTTTGTGATTACTGTAATACCCTGCACAGCACCATCAACAAGTACCCATACGGTCTGATGCTTAGTGAGTGACTCAGATTCTCCTGCTCACGGCCACCAACACTAGGCCATGGGCTCATGATGAGGGTCAGCATAAGCAATAAATAAATGGGAATTCAGAGCGAAGACCTTGCTGTCTCATCTCACTTAAGGCTGCCAGCATTGATTTGTGGACAAGGCTTCTGTTCAAGAAGGTCACATGAGGTTATTGCTATTATCCATTCATTGTCACTGAAATCAAAAGTATAGACAAGTATTACACCATGGGGTCGATTACGATGTCGTTCGGAAAGGCACCGAACGGCATTCGATTCATCCGATTTGGAACCTGCCTTTCCGACCGACTCGGACACATTTCCAAACGACCGATTACGATGGCTGGAAAGCGTTCGGACTGTCCGACTCGGTTCCGAAAGGCATTGGGAGTAACCGAGTCGTCAGAACTGAATCGTAGCGGTCTACGGACCGCGTTTCCAGCAGAGCGATAAGGATGTCCGATTCGGACAGCCTTTCCGAATCGGTTGTTCCGATACGGATCGGCTGTCGGAATCTGACTTTGGGGGCCCATAGCAGGCACCCCTTCACCCAGGGCCCTCCGAATCGGGCTCTTGGGGGTACCCATGGGTCCCCCTTCCCATGCATGCACAGCGCGGCAGGCACCATGGGGTGCCTGCCACAGGGTGCAAGGTTTTCCCCAACCACACCTTTTGTCAATGGGAGCCTGTGTTCTCGTTCGGAACACAGGCTCCCATTGAAGCCAATTCGAGTCCGACCGAACGATGTCCGGAAGCATCGTAATTGTTCGGTCGGACTCGCAGAACCCGATTCGGTCGGAAGAGTTTCTGGACGACATCGTAATCGGCCCTTTAGTGGGAGTCCAGTGTTTGTGATAAGTCAAGCAGAAGAGTTGTCTGTTTCAGTTTGGTGACATGCAATTTAGAATATTCCCATCACGTAGATTAGTGCGAGGTTGAGCAGGTTTTACATAGAAGGCGAATTTCGTCCCCTGGATCCTTTATATTCCGAAGAGATGTGACGTCATCATATTTGGGGAGGACTCTGCTGCAGAAAAGGGTGAAACTGGACAGTATAGTAGTCAGTGCGTCACGGGCCCTTGTACAAGGAAGGAAATTGGATCCCTGGCCACTGTTTGAATTGCTAAATACTTAAATAATAAGGGTTCAGTGTGCCCCCTCAGAAGTCTGGGCCCTGGTGCCACTGCACCTATGGAAGCTACACCCCTGAAACTATACGCAACACTCTGGAACCGCCATGGGCGGTTGAACAGGAAGCAGAGCTGGTGCACCTGAGATCCAGGAAGTGACTATTGAAAAATAACATTTTCGGTTAATTGCACATCCTAATCAAAAATACAATTATTCCACATCAATAACAACAATATCATTCAACCTCTCGCAGCAGAATTTACGTTGTGTACTCAGCCGCCACATAATTATCTATATGTGTATGAATAAACACCTCATAAACGATGTGCATTCCTGGAATGACTACGTCACAAATGTCTCTTAAAGTCGGAAGTTTAGCAGAGAGGGGTCGTTTTCTTTTTAAAACATCAAATTGCACGACGATACACATATCGGTTGCATTTGTTTTAGTTCGTTTTCGTACAGCGCTTTAAGTATCGCATTTGAAAGGACTTTAAAATGCTATCAACCCATAATAGTACTTGGTTGGGCGGTCGTAGGAATGAAAGTGGGCAGTCTTTTACAATAGGCTCTAGCTTGCAGGCATCCGGACTACGTGCATTCTAGGAGTAAGCCAATGGGGGAATTCTAGGGGCTCTGGGAACACTAAACAGATGTACAACGGCATTGCTACCTTGGGGGGTAGACAGTTAAGTGCTTCAGCACCCGGAAGAAGGGATAATTGCTACAGCTAACGGTGGGGGTGGGTAGGAATTAAGGACATTAAAAACGTAGGTTCAAATGGAAGCAGGCAGCCTCTACCTACATCGGTCCTTCAATTTCATGCTTATCCAAATTGGCCATTGTGTGGTTTGCATGAACTCTACGTTGAAACATAGTTACAGTTCTGTTTCCTAAAAATGTGTTAAACAGCTGCAGAGTTCCAGAAGTCCCGTTTTTTCTTTGGACTATACCACTAAGCTTGTTTTTAGCGGGGGTGATCTGATGGGAGTTTTAACCCCTGCAACGTCTTTATATATCAGACGACGCTTCCCATCCATTTATAGATAAGAGTACGTTTCTTTCTAAGGACACAAAACGACATCGATGAACCACGAGAATAATATTTTATTGAACCAAAATATTTATTCTCAGCCCCTCCCTGCCCTTCTTGGCTGTCCTGCATTGGTACGTTGTAGCACATACACTGACTGCTTTACTTAGTCTGCGTGCGTTGGGAGGGGTAAGTCGTGATTTCTTTCGGCTATCGTTGTTTGTTCGGTTAACAAACGTAATTTTCTAGTTTTGTAACGTTTCTCTGTTAGCTAGTTGATATTAGTTTGGGCACACGCACAGAATGCCCGGTTTAAGAAGATGGCTGCTTCAGAGAGGTGATGTTCACATTGTGGGCAATGAGACGCCTCAGCTTTAACGTGTTTTGCAGTTTTTTTTCTCACATCTCATGTAAAAACTGCATCTCATCTTCAGAGTAAGAGAATCCTCTCTGACGCTCGTCTCTGGGGCATGTTTGGCGCCGTGGATACAGGAGAAGGCAAAGAGCAAGGTTTCATAGTCTTCTGTCTAATATAGGGTACATGAAGTCAGCTACATTTTTTACGTACTGGCTATAATTGGCTTAGTGTGAATCAATCAAAAAAAAATTCCCGGGAACACCATTAAAAAATGAAATAAATGTATATGTGCACCACACAATGCTAATATTCCTTACAGATACGTATGTCCCACCCTTCTTATAGAAAAATACCATACATCTGTAACTGTTTTCCGTGTCTGGAAGTGCCGCACTTGAATAACATAGAGCTTTCAAGTTTTCGAGGTCCATGCCTGGGCACTTTATCCAGTCTGAGTTTTTGGTATGCCCTATGGGACTTGCAGTCCTGATTTTGCAATGTGATAAATAGCAGAAATAATTCCAGGATGCCAAATTAAAATCTGAACTCGATGAGCTACTCGCTCATGAACCCAGGAAATGTGAGAGCGATAATCAGAATTTGGTAAAATCCTCTATTCTTTTTAAACATGCTGATTCTGTCCCTGTTTGCTTTAATAAGGATTTAGAAGTAGCCTGACTAGTTCAAATACCTTTGAAATGGTTTTGCAATGTGTTTGCTGCATTAAATTTATATTTCAAAGTGAAAAAACTGGCTTTTCCACATTTATGTTTTCGATTTTTTTAAACATCATTTACATTGGTCTCTCCTGTGCTACCCTGTTATCAAGTGGTATTTGTTAGTTCTGTTGCAATATATATATATATATATATATATGTGTGTGTTTATATGTGTGTGTGTATATATATATATATATATTATTTTTGCAGTTTTAGCCTTGTTTTCCGTGGTTGTCGGAAAATCTTTATTAGAAACCTTATTACGCTTTATATACACCACCGCATGTGAGCATCGTCTGCTTGTAGAATAGGGGTGGTTGACTGAGTGGGGAGGCTGATGCCAAGGGACAGCAAAGATTTGGAATTATAAAAATATTGAACAAGGAGAGGCGTAGATCTTCAAAAGTTTGTAGTAGGAGGTGCCTAGGTTTATTGAAAGACCAAAGCTCGCACAAACCGAATCAAAGTAAGAGCTCCATGCTTATGTAATAGGCACACTAGTCTGGTCACTACACAGGGCCCAGCCCTCAAAAAGTACTTGCTGGAGGGGATTCAGTTGAGTCCAGTATCTGGAAAAAGGCAGGTCTTTATTCCTCTGATAAGTAATATATAAGTAGACAGAGCATGTTAGCAGTGGTTTCTTCAAACTGTGTGGAACACAATTACAGCTTAATTGTTAAACCAAACTATTATAAGTTTTCTGTGCCACTGGGCACAGTAATGGCACAGAGCAAACTCAAAACTTGGTGGAGGAGGTTGTCATTTCACCCGTCAATCCTGCGTTCTCTCCTAAATCCCAGTCTCTCTTTTGTCCATCTCATCATTGACTTTTCCCCGGTGTCCCACATGCCCACTTTACTGGCCTCATACTGGTCATTGTTGCCTCAGTCCTACCTCTCCCTGCTGGCACATTTCTCTTGGATAACTTTTCATCTGGCTCACAGGTTGTATGACCTTATCAAGTATGCCTTTTCCATGCAGCCTATACCAGACAGATGTCTTTACCAGGCATGCCTTTACAGCGCATGCCATAATATAACTTTTCTTTTTCCTACTGGCAGTTGCCAGTAGGTAGTTATAGTTAGGATATCGTTTCCATAGGAAGAGCGTTATTTTCATTTGCCAATAGCTTTGGTGTCGTTTGACGAGTCCTCGTGAAACTTTCTAGTTCGACGCTCACTTCAACTGCTGTCTTGAAAGTTTCGGATGCTCCGTCAAATGGGGACCGAGAAAAAGGATGGTTCCAAAAATGCATTTTCCCCATGTTAATTTCCATAGAAAACTGTAGACATGGCTACAGCTTGAACTGCTGAACGGAATTACACCAAATTTGGCAGAAAGGTAGCTGTTGCTCCAGAAAGCGACCTTTTTGTGAATTGGTGTAAATTCGTTCAGTACTTGCAGAGTTATTTAAAGGTTTTTCAGATGTACAACTGGGGACGTGGCCGATCCGCGACGCCACCCGAGATCTTGTGCTGAGATCTGATTGGCTGCTAACACTTCAAACCAGGAAGTGTTGGCAGCCATCTTGTGACTCAGTTGAACCGAGTCACAGGAAAATACGTTAAAAAATGAAGGAAAAGGAGGCAGGGTAAAAACACCCTGACCCCCTAGACGTCTTGGGGGGGGGGGGAGGGAGGGGAGGGAGGGAGTTCGTATCCCACAGGGCCAAAAAAGCATTAAAAAAAAATAATTTAGCCGGGAGTTGCAATGGATCCGCGAGTCTAGCTGAAAATGTAAAAAAATAAAAAATGAAGTGCGGACTTCCGCGCTTCCTTCTGAATCAGCCCCCGAATGGGCCAGGTCCCGGAGGCATTGTATAAATAAAGGAGGGGGGCGCACAAGCCCCCCCGCCCGGGGCTTATTATGCCACATGGGCCAACCCCTGGCCAGGGCTTTTTTTTTAATAAAAATGCGGGGTTTCCTGTTTGGTAATTCCCGAGCCCTGGGGCCTGCCACCTCTCCAGGGCAAAATGTGAAATTTATGCAGTGGGGCCTATGCGACCCGACCACGGTGACCGCCATCGCCCTGTGGCAAAATACATTAATGCAGGGGTTGGGTGGGCTGTGCACCTCCCCGGGGACCGCTACCTCCCCGGGACTAAAATGAAATTAGTGCATGGGCCTATAGGGCACCCCCGCAGCCCTGGGGACCACCACCTCCCCAGGGCTAAAGTAAAGATTGGAGGGGGTCACGCGGCCCCCCTCCTGGAGCCATAGATGGCCCTGGGGACCGCCACCCCTCAGGGCCGGCTCTTGCTATGTCCTGCGGTGCCCACCCCTGGGACATAGCTGTTTGCTAAGGCTTAGCAGGAGCTTTTCCGCTCCCGCCAAGCCATAGCAAACGGTGCTCCCCTTTCAGCAATTGAGAGCATTAAAAATGCTCTCACTTGCTGAAAGCGGAGCAGAATTGCTTTTGGAAAGAGGGAGCTGCATGTTAAGTAGCTCCCTCTTTCTAAACGCAATGCCAGCTCCCGCAGGACGTGGGGAGCTCGCAGGGACCGCGGGGGCCTTGGGGCTCCTCCCGCGGCCCCCAACGGAGTGGGTAACCTGGGTGGGACCAGGGCACCCACAAGTGAGGCCAGGCCCCGGGGATGGGGTCCCCAGGGGCCGAAATCGGCCCGGGGAGGGGGCCTCTTGGCCCCCTCCCTTAAAATTATTTACATTTTTTTTTAAAGACCGGGCCCCGGTGGATGGAGTTTCCAGGGCTGAAATTAGCCCAGGGAAGGGAGGCCACGTGGCACCCTCCCTGAATTAAAAAAAAATATTAAAAAAAACACCAGTAAGTCGTCTGTGGCCACGTTCCCTTTCTCCACCCCGCTGCATCACGCCTCCTGTCGCAGTACTGGTGGGGGATGAAGTCCCCTTAGATGCTGAGGATCCTTGGGGGCCAACAAGCCCTCCTGTTCCCTCACAGTAAGTCCCACAGAGTGCGATTGCTGAGAGGCTGCGTGGCCCCCTCCTGGAGCAGTAAATGGCCCTGGGGACCGCCACCCCCAGGGCCAGCTCCAGCAATGTCTTGGGGTGTCCACTCCCTAAGCTACTATACTTAAATGCGGGTACGAGCCCCCCCTGCTGCCCCGGTGATCACCTCCTCCCTGGGGTTATTTACAAGATGGGAGGTGGTGCCGTGTGGCCCTCCTCCTCCAGCCGTGAATGGCCCTGGGGACCGCTATGCCCCCAGCGCCGGCTCCAGCAATGTCCCGGGGTGCCCACCCCCAGGACATTGCAGTTTGCTATGGGATGGTGGGAGCACTGCTCCCGCCATCCCATAGCAAACAGTGTGCTCTGCTTTGAACAAGCGAGAGCATTTTGCTCTCACTTGTTCGAAGCGGAGCACACTTTACTTTTTACACCTAGCGAGCTGCATGTCAGCAGCTCCCTGGGTGTAAAAAGCAGTGCCGGCTCTGTCAGGAGGCGGGAGCCGGCCGGGACCGCGGGGGCTTCAGGCTTCCCTGCAGTCCCCAGCGAGATGGCCATGCCCTGGGGGATGGGGTTCCCGGGGCTGAAAATGGCCCAGTAGGGGGGCTGCTGGACCCCCCACTCCCTATAAAGAAAAAAGAAATGGCCGGGCCCTGGGGGATGTGGTCTTCGGGGTCGAAATCGGCCTGGGGAGAGGGGCCTCCAGTAAGCCCCACTCAGTGCAATTGCTGAGAGATGGTCAGAGGCCACGCCCCCTTTCTCCACCACTCTGCAAGTGCACCTCTCGGGGCACTGCTGGTGGGGAGATGATGTCCCTTTGCTTCCTGAGGGCCTCAGGACTAAAGGGAACTTCTTCCCACAAGCAGAAGTGCGCCAGGAGGTGTGTTTTCAGAGTGATGGAGAAAGGAGGCGTGGCCTCTGACCACCTCTCTGCAATCCAGCTGTGTAGGCCTTACTGGAGGTAGCAGGAGGGCCGGTTGGCCTCCAAGGACCCATCAAGAGCCAATGGGACTTTATCCCCCAATTAGTAGTGCGCCTAGAGGCGCTTTTGCAGAGTGGAGGAGATAGAGGGTGTGGGCACCGAAAACCTCTCAGCAAATCCACTGTGTGGGACTCGCTGAAGGTAACAGGAGGGGTAGTTGGCCCCCAAGGACCCTCAGTAGACTTCACCCCCTACTAGTAGTGTGTCAGGAGGTTAATTTGCAGAGTGGTGGAAAAAGGGGGCGTGGCCTGCTATTAGATCTCAGCAATCCTGCTGTATGGGACTTACTGGTGGTAATAGGAGGGGTAGTTGGCCCCCAAGGGCGTCCTTGGGGGCCAACTACCTCTCCTGTTACCTCCAGTAAGTCCCACACAGCAGGATTGCTGATAAGTTGTCAGAGGCCACGCCCTCTTTCTCCACCACTCTGCAAACGTGCCTCCCGGTGCACTATTAGTTGGGAGATAAAAGTCCACTTGGCTCCAGAGGGACATTGGGGGCCATGAAGCCCTCCTGGTACCTCCTGTAAGTCCTAAACAGTGGAATTCCTGAGAGCTGGTCGGAGGCCTCTCCCCCTTTTATCCACCACTTTGCAGACGTGGCTGTTAGTTAAAAAAAACCTTTGAAATTCACAAAAAAAACAAAGGTTACAGGGATGTTATAGTTAGGAATTTGCATTTAAAAAACCTTGGAAAGTCACTGAAAAAAACAAAGGTTACAGGGACGTTATAGTTAGCAAATACAATTTAAAAAAACTTTACTAAAAAAAACAAAGGTTAGAGGGACGTTATAGTTAGGGTCAGATTTTTTTCATACAAAACCAGAGAAATTCAGCCGTTATATTTACCTGAGTTAGCTATAACTCACGCCCCCGCAATAAACTGCTTATGACCTCACATATTACATCACTCATGACATGGTCAGTGACATCACTCACGACATCACTGATGACATTACAAATGACATCAGTGATGACATCTGCCACAGCATCTCTGACGCACTCACTCACACCCCTATAGAATCTTTTATACACCCACTCCCACACAACCATTCGCAAATCCATTCACAGATCCATACCAGTACTTACACACCCACTTACTGATTCATAGATCTACACACACATCCACTCGCTCACCCATACTGCCACTCATACATCCACTTACTCACTAGTACAGCCATTGCCATATCCACTCATACAGGCACTCACACACTGAGTGAGTCAGCCATAGAACTACTCGCACACCTATACACTCACCCATACAGTCAATCACACTGCCACTTACTCATCCAAACAGTTACACACACTCACACATACAAATAGTAACACATACTCACTCACCTATACGGTCACTGATAGAAGCATGCACTCATCCATATAGCCAATCGCACATTCGCTCAGTCATGCATACAGTCATTCATATACCCTGTCACTCACCTATACTGCCTTTCACATACCCAGTTACTCACCCATACTGACACATGCACTCAATCACCGACACAGCCATACAGACACTCCCTCATCCATACAACTTCTCACACATGCACACAGTACCCCATACAGCCACTGACCTACCCACTCACTCATCCATACAGGCAGTCACACACCTCCTCACCCACACACACAGAAACCCAGACCACCATAGAGGTAGTCAGACAACCAATCAATCACCCATACAGCCATTCACATACCCAATAACACGCTCATGCACCCACTTACACATCAACTGACAGACCGATACATACATTCACACAACCAGTCACTCACCTATTCATTCACTGCGACACCTAATCACTCACTTATACACTCAGTCGCGCACCCATTCAGTCATTCATACAGTCACTCAAACACCCACTGATTCACTAATACACCTTGGTAAATATATTTAACTCTCATAAACATTTTAAAAAAACTCGCAGTCACTGGATGATGTCATTTGAGATGTCATCACTGATGTCACTGACCATGTCATGAGTGATGTAATATGTGAGGTCATAAGCAGTGCATTGCGGGGGGAGTTAACTCGGGTAACTATAACGGCTGGATTTGTCTGGTTTTGTATGAGTAAAATCTGACCCTAACTTTAACGTCCCTGTAACCTTTGTTTTTTTAGTGTATATATAAGGCGTCAAAAGGCGCGCATGAATGCACTTTGCACCTAATGGTCCCCACCTGTGATCAAGGCAAACGACGCCGAAACGCGTAAGGATATGGGGAAAGTTTTGCGCTGCTGAGCCTGTGATTAAATGCCTCAAACTCCAGTATTGGGCCTCTTTGTGGTGTGTAACTGATGGTTTTCTGATGGGCTGCTCCGTGCCCATTTACAGAGGTCGCCCTGAAGGGTCGGGGGCTCCTTTGCTCGGAGGCTGGTTTTGGATTTAATAACGGGAGCATGACCCACTCACCATTACAAGCCTAAACAAGGAAATGCTACCATAGCGAAAGTGGAATGGCTGAGGAAGGGATTCAGAGTGGGACAATCTCTCACTCCGATCGTGCTGGAGCCCGGGCATTATCACAAGGCTGAAATGGTATGTGAGCACCATGCAAGGAATATTATCACATGACTGTGTGAGTAAATAAACCCACTGTGACATCGGATGCATGCACTGAAAAATGAACTTTAAATATTGAAAACGAACAAGGAATCATTAAGATGCTGTGCAATATGTTTTGACTACCAGTGAAATGCACCATGGGAACTGTATTTTTAAGTGACTGTCATGTGACTCTTGAGTCAAAAGGCGCGCATGAATGCACTTTGCACCTAATGGTCCCCACCTGTGATCAAGGCAAACGACGCCGAAACGCGTGAGGATATGGGGAATGTTTTGCGCTGCTGAGCCTGTGATTAAATGCCTCAAACTCCAGTATTGGGCCTCTTTGTGGTGTGTAACTGATGGTTTTCTGATGGGCTGCTCCGTGCCCATTTACAGAGGTCGCCCTGAAGGGTCGGGGGCTCCTTTGCTCGGAGGCTGGTTTTGGATTTAATAACGGGAGCATGACCCACTCACCATTACAAGCCTAAACAAGGAAATGCTACCATAGCGAAAGTGGAATGGCTGAGGAAGGGATTCAGAGTGGGACAATCTCTCACTCCGATCGTGCTGGAGCCCGGGCATTATCACAAGGCTGAAATGGTATGTGAGCACCATGCAAGGAATATTATCACATGACTGTGTGAGTAAATAAACCCACTGTGACATCGGATGCATGCACTGAAAAATGAACTTTAAATATTGAAAACGAACAAGGAATCATTAAGATGCTGTGCAATATGTTTTGACTACCAGTGAAATGCACCATGGGAACTGTATTTTTAAGTGACTGTCATGTGACTCTTGAGTCAAAAGGCGCGCATGAATGCACTTTGCACCTAATGGTCCCCACCTGTGATCAAGGCAAACGACGCTGAAACGCGTAAGGATATGGGGGAATGTTTTGCGCTGCTGAGCCTGTGATTAAATGCCTCAAACTCCAGTATTGGGCCTCTTTGTGGTGTGTAACTGATGGTTTTCTGATGGGCTGCTCCGTGCCCATTTACAGAGGTCGCCCTGAAGGGTCGGGGGCTCCTTTGCTCGGAGGCTGGTTTTGGATTTAATAACGGGAGCATGACCCACTCACCATTACAAGCCTAAACAAGGAAATGCTACCATAGCGAAAGTGGAATGGCTGAGGAAGGGATTCAGAGTGGGACAATCTCTCACTCCGATCGTGCTGGAGCCCGGGCATTATCACAAGGCTGAAATGGTATGTGAGCACCATGCAAGGAATATTATCACATGACTGTGTGAGTAAATAAACCCACTGTGACATCGGATGCATGCACTGAAAAATGAACTTTAAATATTGAAAACGAACAAGGAATCATTAAGATGCTGTGCAATATGTTTTGACTACCAGTGAAATGCACCATGGGAACTGTATTTTTTAAGTGACTGTCATGTGACTCTTGAGTCAAAAGGCGCGCATGAATGCACTTTGCACCTAATGGTCCCCACCTGTGATCAAGACAAACGACGCCGAAACGCGTAAGGATATGTGGAATGTTTTGCGCTGCTGAGCCCGTGATTAAATGCCTCAAACTCCAGTTTTGGGCCTCTTTGTGGTGTGTAACTGATGGTTTTCTGATGGGCTGCTCCGTGCCCATTTACAGAGGTCGCCCTGAAGGGTCGGGGGCTCCTTTGCTCGGAGGCTGGTTTTGGATTTAATAACGGGAGCATGACCCACTCACCATTACAAGCCTAAACAAGGAAATGCTACCATAGCGAAAGTGGAATGGCTGAGGAAGGGATTCAGAGTGGGACAATCTCTCACTCTGATCGTGCTGGAGCCCGGGCATTATCACAAGGCTGAAATGGTATGTGAGCACCATGCAAGGAATATTATCACATGACTGTGTGAGTAAATAAACCCACTGTGACATCGGATGCATGCACTGAAAAATGAACTTTAAATATTGAAAACGAACAAGGAATCATTAAGATGCTGTGCAATATGTTTTGACTACCAGTGAAATGCACCATGGGAACTGTATTTTTTAAGTGACTGTCATGTGACTCTTGAGTCAAAAGGCGCGCATGAATGCACTTTGCACCTAATGGTCCCCACCTGTGATCAAGGCAAACGACGCCGAAACGCGTAAGGATATGGGGAATGTTTTGCGCTGCTGAGCCTGTGATTAAATGCCTCAAACTCCAGTATTGGGCCTCTTTGTGGTGTGTAACTGATGGTTTTCTGATGGGCTGCTCCGTGCCCATTTACAGAGGTCGCCCTGAAGGGTCGGGGGCTCCTTTGATCGGAGGCTGGTTTTTGATTTAATAACGGGAGCATGACCCACTCACCATTACAAGCCTAAACAAGGAAATGCTACCATAGCGAAAGTGGAATGGCTGAGGAAGGGATTCAGAGTGGGACAATCTCTCACTCCGATCGTGCTGGAGCCCGGGCATTATCACAAGGCTGAAATGGTATGTGAGCACCATGCAAGGAATATTATCACATGACTGTGTGAGTAAATAAACCCACTGTGACATCGGATGCATGCACTGAAAAATGAACTTTAAATATTGAAAACGAACAAGGAATCATTAAGATGCTGTGCAATATGTTTTGACTACCAGTGAAATGCACCATGGGAACTGTATTTTTAAGTGACTGTCATGTGACTCTTGAGTCAAAAGGCGCGCATGAATGCACTTTGCACCTTATGGTCCCCACCTGTGATCAAGGCAAACGACGCCGAAACGCGTAAGGATATGGGGAATGTTTTGCGCTGCTGAGCCTGTGATTAAATGCCTCAAACTCCAGTATTGGGCCTCTTTGTGGTGTGTAACTGATGGTTTTCTGATGGGCTGCTCCGTGCCCATTTACAGAGGTCGCCCTGCAGGGTCGGGGGCTCCTTTGCTCGGAGGCTGGTTTTGGATTTAATAACGGGAGCATGACCCACTCACCATTACAAGCCTAAACAAGGAAATGCTACCATAGCGAAAGTGGAATGGCTGAGGAAGGGATTCAGAGTGGGACAATCTCTCACTCCGATCGTGCTGGAGCCCGGGCATTATCACAAGGCTGAAATGGTATGTGAGCACCATGCAAGGAATATTATCACATGACCTTGACCTTGCCAGGTAGGTCGCTCCCCCCGCCACACAGCTCCGCCTGTGTTGTCCGCCCGCTGCTGCTGGTAAGAACGCCCTTCCCTTTTTCCTTCTGTACCCCCGTTGCCCCATTTGTACTGTGCCCGCATTTGTCTGTTTTCTCGCCCCTTTTTTCCTTTTTCCTTCTGTACCCCCGTTGCCCCTTTTGTACTGTCCCGCATTTGTCTGTTTTCTCGCCCCTTTTTTTCCTTCTGTACCCCCGTTGCCCCTTTTGTACTGTGCCCGCATTTGTCTGTTTTCTCGCCCCTTTTTTTCCTTCTGTACCCCCGTTGCCCCATTTGTACTGTGCCCGCATTTGTCTGTTTTCTCGCCCCTTTTTTCCTTCTGTACCCCCGTTGCCCCTTTTGTACTGTGCCCGCATTTGTCTGTTTTCTCGCCCCTTTTTTCCTTCTGTACCCCCGTTGCCCCATTTGTACTGTGCCCGCATTTGTCTGTTTTCTCGCCCCTTTTTTCCTTCTGTACCCCCGTTGCCTCTCGCCATTCCCGCCGCTGCGTCCCCTGCGGCCCCGCCCTGACTGCCCATTCGCTGCCCCTGCCTCCCGCCTCCCAGCTGCTCCTCCCTCCCACCTCCCCATAAATGGCGGCCGCTGCGCGGTGAGGAGAGCGACCCTTGACCCTGCCAGGTAGGTCGCTCCCCCGCCACACAGCTCCGCCTGTGTTGTCCGCCCGCTGCTGCTGGTAAGAACGCCCTTCCCTTTTTCCTTCTGTACCCCGTTGCCCCATTTGTACTGTGCCCGCATTTGTCTGTTTTCTCGCCCCTTTTTTTCCTTCTGTACCCCCGTTGCCCCATTTGTACTGTGCCCGCATTTGTCTGTTTTCTCGCCCCTTTTTTTCCTTCTGTACCCCCGTTGCCCCATTTGTACTGTGCCCGCATTTGTCTGTTTTCTCGCCCCTTTTTTTCCTTCTGTACCCCCGTTGCCCCTTTTGTACTGTGCCCGCATTTGTCTGTTTTCTCGCCCTTTTTTTCCTTCTGTACCCCCGTTGCCCCTTTTGTACTGTGCCCACATTTGTCTGTTTTCTCGCCCCTTTTTTCCTTCTGTACCCCCGTTGCCCCATTTGTACTGTGCCCGCATTTGTCTGTTTTCTCGCCCCTTTTTTTCCTTCTGTACCCCCGTTGCCTCTCGCCATTCCCGCCGCTGCGTCCCTGCGGCCCCGCCCCCTGACTGCCCATTCGCTGCCCCTGCCTCCCGCCTCCCAGCTGCTCCTCCCTCCCACCTCCCCATAAATGGCGGCCGCTGCGCGTGAGGAGAGCGACCCTTGACCTTGCCAGGTAGGTCGCTCCCCCGCCACACAGCTCCGCCTGTGCTGTCCGCCGTGCTGCTGCTGGTAAGAACGCCCTTCCCTTTTTCCTTCTGTACCCCCGTTGCCCCATTTGTACTGTGCCCGCATTTGTCTGTTTTCTCGCCCCTTTTTTTCCTTCTGTACCCCGTTGCCCCATTTGTACTGTGCCCGCATTTGTCTGTTTTCTCGCCCCTTTTTTTCCTTCTGTACCCCGTTGCCCCATTTGTACTGTGCCCGCATTTGTCTGTTTTCTCGCCCCTTTTTTTCCTTCTGTACCCCGTTGCCCCTTTTGTACTGTGCCCGCATTTGTCTGTTTTCTCGCCCCTTTTTTTCCTTCTGTACCCCCGTTGCCCCTTTTGTACTGTGCCCGCATTTGTCTGTTTTCTCGCCCCTTTTTTCCTTCTGTACCCCCGTTGCCCCATTTGTACTGTGCCCGCATTTGTCTGTTTTCTCGCCCCTTTTTTTCCTTCTGTACCCCCGTTGCCCCATTTGTACTGTGCCCGCATTTGTCTGTTTTCTCGCCCCTTTTTTTCCTTCTGTACCCCGTTGCCCCTTTTGTACTGTGCCCGCATTTGTCTGTTTTCTCGGCCCTTTTTTTTCCTTCTGTACCCCCGTTGCCCCATTTGTACTGTGCCCGCATTTGTCTGTTTTATCGCCCCTTTTTTTCCTTCTGTACCCCCGTTGCCTCTCGCCATTCCCGCCGCTGCGTCCCCTGCGGCCCCGCCCCCCTGACTGCCCATTCGCTGCCCCTGCCTCCCGCCTCCCAGCTGCTCCTCCCTCCCACCTCCCCATAAATGGCGGCCGCTGTGCGGCCGCGCAGCGGACGTGCGCAGCGGGCGCATCTAAGGCAAGCCCGTCTGCGCCCGTCCGCGACTGGACCGCGCCCAGCGCCAGAACCCCTGGCCCCCGCAGCAGCCAACCCACCCACCGGACCTACGACACCGCCACCCTCAACGCACTCAACACCGGCCGAATCCCCGGCTGCCACCGTGCCACCCCAGGACGCACCCACGGACCCTTCGCCTGCCAATCTTGCAAGTTCTCCTGCCTCCGGACCTGCACCGCACCCGCCACGCCGAGCACCAGCAGCAACCACCTGAAGTGCATCCTGCTCAACACCCGCTCCGTCCACAGACACGCCGTGGAACTTTGGAACCTGCTCGACTCCACATCACCAGACGTCGCTTTCCTCACGGAAACATGGATGAACGCCTCCTCAGCGCCCGACATCGCCATCCCGGACGGATACAAGATCACCCGAAAGGACCGCGCCAACCAGACCGGAGGAGGCATCGCCATCGTCCACAAGAACACCATCCGCATTACGACCAACTCCGACGACACCGTCACAGCCGGGGAACACCTGCACTTCCAGATACACACCGACCCCAAGACCACCCTCAGAGGCACCCTCATCTACAGACCCCCAGGACCACGCACACAATTCAGCGAAGACATCGCCGACCTCATCAGCCCGCACGCCCTCCTCTCGGCCGACTACATCCTCCTTGGGGACCTCAACTTCCACCTAGAGAACAACAACGATCGCAACACCACCACCCTGCTGGACAACCTCGCCAACCTCGGACTCAAGCAACTGGTGACCACCCCCACACACCACGCCGGCCACACGCTTGACCCCGTCTTCTCCTCCAGCAAGGACATCTCCTTCAGCCACACCACCGGACTCCACTGGACAGACCACAGCTGCGTCCACTTCAGCTTCAGCAGGACCACCACGCACCACCACCCGCAACAGCTCCCGCGCAGAAGCTGGAACAAGATCACCACCGACCAACTCACCACATCCCTGAGCCAGAACCCTCCCGCCAGCTCAACGAACCCCAACCAAGCCGCCAGCAACCTCACAAGATGGATCACCAACTGCGCTGACATCCTCGCCCCATTGAAGACCCCCAATCAGACCCGGCAACAAGAAAGCACCCTGGTTCACCGACGAACTCAAGAAATCCAAGAAGAACTGCCGGGCCCTCGAGAAAGCATGGCGCAGAGACCCGACTGCAGACAACATGACCACCCTCAAACACGCCACCCGAAAACACCACCAGCTGATCCACACCACCAAGAAAACCGCATTCAAGGAACGACTGGACAACAACGCCCACAACAGCAAGGAACTCTTCATCATCGTCAAAGAGCTCTCGAACCCCAGCGCCGGAAACAACGACATCACCCCCTCGCAAGACCTCTGCAACTCGCTCGCCTCGTTCTTCCACAGCAAGATCGCAGACATACACAACAGTTTCAGCACACAGCCGACGTACCCTACAACCGTTCCAACGTCCCCCACCTCCACCCTCCGAGCCTGGACCCCGATCAACACCGAAGACACTATCCGCACGATGAACTCCATCCACTCCGGATCACCAACCGACCCCTGCCCTCACCACATCTTCAACAAGGCCGACGCCGTCATCGCACCCCACCTCCGGGACATCATCAACACCTCCTTCGACACCGCCACCTTCCCAGAGAGCTGGAAGCACGCCGAACTCTGCGCCCTACTGAAGAAACCGTCAGCGGACCCCACCGACCTCAAAAACTACCGCCCCATCTCGCTCCTTCCTTTTCCTGCCAAAGTCATCGAGAAGACCGTCAACAGACAACTGGCCGCCTTCATCGAGACGAATGGATCCTCAACCACTCACAGTCCGGCTTCCGGGCCAACCACAGCACCGAGACCGCCCTCATCGCAGCCACCGACGACATCCGAGCCCTGCTCGACAACGGGGAAACAGCGGCCCTCATCCTCCTGGACCTCTCCGCAGCGTTCGACACAGTCTGCCACCGCACCCTAGTGCAACGCCTGAACAACGTCGGAATCCAAGAGAAGGCACTGGAGTGGATCATCTCCTTCCTCGCCGGAAGAACCCAGAGAGTCCGCCTCCCCCGTTCAGTTCCGAGGCCACCGAAGTCATCTGCGGCGTACCACAAGGATCATCACTCAGCCCCACCCTCTTCAACGTCTACATGAGCCCCCTCGCAGCCATCGCACGCCAACACAACCTCAACATCATCTCCTACGCCGACGACACCCAGCTGATCCTCTCCCTCACCAACGACCCCACAACCGCCAAAAC
Source organism: Calotriton arnoldi (assembly GCA_963921515.1). NCBI lineage: Eukaryota > Metazoa > Chordata > Amphibia > Caudata > Salamandridae > Calotriton > Calotriton arnoldi. The sequence goes on along the minus strand of CAWUFW010000073.1, from coordinate 5,560,423 downwards.
CAACCTACATGAAGGGATGAAGGACGTAGCCGAGTGGATGAGGAACAGCCGCCTGAAACTGAACTCAGATAAGACGGAAGTCCTCATCCTAGGATCATCACCCTCCGCCTGGGACGACTCCTGGTGGCCCCCTGCCCTGGGCAACGCACCCAAACCAACGGACCACGCACGCAACCTGGGCTTCATCCTGGACTCCTCCCTCTCAATGACCAGACAAGTCAACGCCGTCTCCTCGTCTTGCTTCAACATCCTACGCATGCTGCGGAAGATCTTCCGGTGGATCCCCACCGAAACCAGGAAGACGGTCACCCAGGCCCTCGTCACCAGCCGACTGGACTACGGCAACTCCTCTACGCCGGAACCACAGCCAAACTTCAGAAAAGACTCCAACGCATCCAGAACGCCTCAGCTCGACTCATCCTGGACATCCCCCGACACAGCCACATCGCCGGACACCTGAGAGACCTGCACTGGCTCCCCGTCAGCAAGAGAATCACGTTCCGACTCCTCACCCACGCACACAAAGCTCTCCACAACCAAGGCCCCAGATACCTCAACGACCGTCTGACCTTCTACACTCCCACCCGCCAGCTACGATCGACCAACCACGCCCTCGCCGCCGTCCCCCGCATCCGAAGAGCCACAACGGGAGGAAGATCCTTCTCCTACCTGGCTGCCAAGACGTGGAACTCCCTACCCATCCACCTCCGCCTGACCCAAGACCACCTCTCCTTCAGGAAGCAACTCAAGACCTGGCTGTTCGAACAGTAGCGGACCCCCCTCCCCCTAGCGCCTTGAGACCCTCCGGGTGAGTAGCGCGCTATACAAATGCTTGATTGATTGATTGATTGATTGATTGACTGTGTGAGTAAATAAACCCACTGTGACATCGGATGCATGCACTGAAAAATGAACTTTAAATATTGAAAACGAACAAGGAATCATTAAGATGCTGTGCAATATGTTTTGACTAACAGTGAAATGCACCATGGGAACTGTATTTTTTAAGTGACTGTCATGTGACTCTTGAGTCAAAAGGCGCGTATGAATGCACTTTGCACCTAATGGTCCCCACCTGTGATCAAGGCAAACGACGCCGAAACGCGTAAGGATATGGGGAATGTTTTGCGCTGCTGAACCTGTGATTAAATGCCTCAAACTCCAGTATTGGGCCTCTTTGTGGTGTGTAACTGATGGTTTTCTGATGGGCTGCTCCGTGCCCATTTACAGAGGTCGCCCTGAGGGTCGGGGGCTCCTTTGCTCGGAGGCTGGTTTTGGATATAAATATATATATACACATACACACTTGATATTTAATTTACCCATAAGCACCTTTATCACTGCCCACCCCTAAACCCTACAATTACCTCCCTTTACAAATAAAAAAATGTACGCACACTTACCATGTGTGGTGAAGGCATCTGCATGTTGAAGGATCTGCTGTAAAGGCATCTGCATGGTGTAAAGTTTGTTTCTAGGCTCACCTCCTCACTGCGATGCCCCATCTCTCTATTTGTATATAGTAGTCCCTTCCTGTTGTGCCTGTTTTCAGTGTGCTCCAGTGATGGAAGGGACACTGTGCTTTCCTTTGTTCTGAGTTGAAAAAAACCTTCTATCTGGAAGCAGTTTGATCGCATCTTTTATGGTACCACTCTTGGGGGATGGGCTCTAACATGATTTATTTGCAAGGTATGGATGCTTAGAGATAAAAAATATGTGATAGCAAGTCATCACTCTTTGCCTTTTGTCTGATATAATTGGATTAGCAACCATAGCCGAAATAAATAAGGTTTTTCAAATTTTTGATAAATAGCATACAAATTCATCATAATGTGTGGAAAAAGAAATCTAATTCCACCAGATTGGTTACATTCAATATTATTTAAAAATAATTATGATTATTAATTGTAATAATTACAATATACTCCTTAAAATAATAACAATAAAACCATTGTATTCCTCATATATTGATAAAGATTATATGCATAATTTTCACTTACAATTTCAAATAATATTAGTTGTTACATCTTGTATAGACAATGTATGTCATGAGTGAACATAAACACGATTTTATCATTCACATTCATCGTCGTCATATTCTTCTTCTGAATAGGTGTCATCATTATCTGCGTCTGTTTGATTTTCACAGGCGGTAAGTTGCACATGTCAGTGCGCTTGAGGTCATTTAGACAGCAGACACATGCTGGCAGTTTGCAGTTCCTAATGCAGTTGCAAGCTAGTAGATCTAACACAGCCTGAGGTGCCGGCTGCCCCTCCATCCAGTCCACTACCAGTTGCTCTGCTCCCTCGTGTTTTTCCAACTTCAACTGTCTCCCAATTGGACTAGGTGTCTGTGGATCATTCAGAAGACATCCCTTGCTTATAGTGGCTTGATGATTCGCACGTTTGGCATGTCCCTTCAGACAGTCCCTGCAAGGTGGAAGTTGATGATTGTCTATCTCACCCTTCTTTGCACAGAATAGGTGATATCAAGTCGTTCACGTGATGAACCAAAGATTTTGGTGCATACAGCAAGAACGAGAATTGCTGTAATTTGACCATTAGTTTGTCAGAGATATCCCATTCGTCTCTGAACTGCGAAAATGTTTCCTGTGTACATCTGTTGGCAGACAGGATTTTGAATGCACATACTTTTCCTTTTCCCGCAAATGCCCCTACTGTCTCACATCTGGTAAATGTATGGGGACCTATCATTGCTCGACAAACATATTGACCAAGAGTTGAAGCTATTTTCCCAATGTCAAGGATTTGCATGCTTATTTTAGTACCACATTTCATAAACAATTTAGCCATGATTCTGTCATGGAATCCCAAACACATAATAAACACATCGGTGTCATCTGAGCTTATCATTACTGCCTCATAACCCTCATTAGCAGTGTGTGCAGCATGCAGCAACAAACGACCATCTGCTTCTTCGTGTGTACTTTTGCGATCGGGCACTTTGTGTTTCCCTTCAAATGTGATTTTGTAGCATTTGTCTTCACAGTTCGCAAACAGTGTTTTATTCTCAAGTTTTACAAAATACTGTGGTTTCCTCCATTCATTAACAAAAAAAGCGATGAGAGTTTTATTATTCCTTACATCACGTGGCTTTGGAATTTCTTCCACTGTCTGACAATCTGGGAAGGTGAGATGCTCTGTAACTGGTGCTAGAGTTCTTCCCCTCTGATTGTCCTTTCGCTGTTCTAAATAGACGTCTCATTGTGCGTATCAAACACAACATCGAACCTTTGACTCCTATTTCCTTCCAATAAAGCCATGGACAAGACAGACCTAGCCACCTCACCAAAGTTTGATTCCTTTCCTTTTATTCTCTGAACAAGGACTATACCATCAATCAGCGTGGCTGAATTTCCAAGTATTTCCTCAGCAGGGGTAACTCTTTTCTACAAGTATGTTGCTAAAACAGCTTTTTTTTTTGTCTTTCGCAACAGACCTTGGTAAAGGTCCTAAGGGACGAGAGAGTACATCCGCCATTTGAAGGTTCGTATTCTGTGCTGTCACAATGATTTGACCAAATAGTGCTTTGTCTGCTTTCATGATGATTGTCCTGCCATTGCTGTTCACTGCATTCTTCTTGGACATGTTAGTGAAGGTTTTTAGTTCGTTCATTTTCATTGTGTCATGAAACTTCTTAATAAGTGGATTATTCTCAAGTCGCTCAAGTTTAAAGTCTGTATAGCACTGTTCACCTATTTCATGTGCCTTCATTATGTTGGATATTATGTCTTGCGATGCTTTTATTGCTGTGGCGAGACTAATGAGATTATGTGGCCCAACAAATGGGTTTATCCAGCTTTGTACCAGACTAACAGCTCTCGTAACAGTATCTTCATCTTTTTCAATTTGTGACTTATGTTGGTCTGCGTGAATAAGATCTGATGATACAAACCATTTCCCTTATCCAACCCAAAAAGGCACTTCTGTGTTCAGCCATCATATATCTTTTCACAGCACCTGCCTTGAGGTTGAACCTTGTCATACAACCCAGACTCTGTGTGTCTTTGTTGACTGTTACCTTTACCACTTGATCATCCGGAATTTGCCCAAATGGATTAACATCTGACGGTTGAACTGAAAATCATCTGTTGATGAAGTTGTGGTGTATCTGGATGTTTTACTGCAAGTAATGTCATTTCGACATAGTATACAGGCAGATATATAGCGCAGTTCATCCTGTCATACGCAAAACACCATGGGATCATAGAGCATATGGTGGTAAGATGTAAATGCCAGTTTCCTTCTCGAGCAGCACGCAGCAGAGCCAGCACGACGTTTTCATCAATATCCACATAAGACATCCAAAATGAAGAGAGATCTACATTGTCATGACGAAGATGTTCCAGGACTTAATCCCAAAGCTGTTTTACTTCGGCGAAGGCAGCATTCTGCAAAAGGTCATCTAATCTCCGTTAGCATAGGTCATTTGCAAAGTCATTAACATCCTCAGTGAAGGAGTAAGTAAGTAATATTTGTTTCCAAAGCGTGTGAATGCCGAGGCGTCTTAGCACTAATATGCTGCCAACTGATTGAAAAACCTACTGAACACTAGAAGCAAAGATCCAAGTCTTCAAGGATTTCCTAAAACACAGTCTAATTGTTGGAGACCTCAGAGAAAAAGGCATGGAGTTCCGTAGCTTGCAAGCCAGGTGGGAAAGACTTCTGCCACACCAAATAGCCTTCTTTACCATAGGAATAACCACCAACCTAGTGGTAGCTGATCTTAAGGCACGTCGAGGGACGTGCCATGCAAAGGTCTTCTGAAACACAAGTGGTCCAAATCCATGCTGTGCCTTGTGTACAATACTCAAGGCCTTAAATTTTACCCTATCCTGAACGGGCAGCCAGTGGAGGTCCCTAATGCTCTTCCATATGGAGCTAAATTTTGGGTTTTTTAGAGGCACACGAGCTGCTGTGTTTTGCAGAGACTGAAGCTTTGATTTGAGATGTTTATAAGTTCCCAAATAAAGAGCATGACAACAGTCAATCTTCGACAGAATCAAGGCAACTATGACCGTTTTTTTCCATGTCTAATGGAATGAATGGAAAAACCTTTTTAATTATCTTCAAAAGATAGAAGCATGAAGATGTGATTTGATTGATCTGTTCGGAAAAACAAAGTAGATCGTCAAGCATGACCCTAAGATTTTTCACTTTTCGAACAGGAGAGGGAAGCAAACCTGAATCAGCAGGCAACCAGGAATTGTTGGGGATGTAATTTCCAGAAGACTACCTGAATGTTCTCTTTGTAATTCTCCTCCACCCAGGGGATAAATTCCAACCAAGCCAGTCTCAACATTACTTCATACATGCACTTGTGTACTCGAACTGCACAATTGTACATATGGTTTTGCAGCGTGAATCTTTCTGGATTCACTATGCTGTGCATTATTCCGCCATCTTGTGGTTGGGTCCGGAATTGTAGTATTTTTTCTCTTTTTTTAAATTTTTTCGTGGCCCAGGTGGGCGGCGACGTCCCACCATTTGGTGTCCTTCGTGACGTCGACGCACTTCCTGCGGAAGCTCCCACCCTTGGTCGCCATCTTCAGATTCTTTTTTCCGCCGTTGGGTCTGGATCGTCGCCGAAGAGTTCCAGAAGTTTGGAAGAGGAATCAAGGCAAATAGAAAAAAACCGACGAAAAACAGTTTGAAGTACATCGGACTACGAGTCAAGTAGCCGGGACGACGAGGGAGAAGGTTTACGACCGAGATCTCGACGTCCTACAGAGAATGCGCTCGCAGGGGGCTCCCTGAGCGCGGGTATGGACAAGACACCGTTCAAGTTTTGCACCAACTGCCACCACAAGTACACCCAGAAGGACCAGCATCCAGTCTGCAACCTCTGCTTGCCGCTCGACCACAGCAGCGAGGACTGCAACGCGTGCTCGGCGTTTACACCCAAGACCCTCAGGGTGAGGGAGAGGCAGAGAAGGGCGAACCACAACATGCAGGGGCAAGGACCACCCCCATCGCTCCGAGACCTGGGCCTCTCAAGTGGAGAGGAGGACAACATCGCCGAAGGACCGGAGGACTGCACAGTCGTCGAGGTCCAAAAGAAGACGTCGAAGGAGGTAAGGGAGTCGTCGACCCCTAAGCACTCGAGCGACACTCGAAAGGGTGAAGCCAAAGTCCCGAGCGACACTCGTAGAAGTGAAGCTAAGTCCTCGAAGGGAGCATTGCTGCCGAAACATTCGTCGAAGGCAACAGCGACCAAGGACAGTCAGCCGAGCGGATCCTTCGAAAAGGACTCCCAATCGGCAAAAACCCTCTAAAAACCAAAGGCGTCGAAGGTTGCCCCTGAAAAGCACACCTCGGCGCCGAGAAGGGAGGGGCAATCGTCCACGGTCGACGGCCCCGAAGAGAGCCGCTCCAGCCCTCAACGCCGAACAGGCACAAGAGATGGAGAGGAAAAAGAGGAGGCTCGAGGCCGAAATGGCGAGCATCCTACAGCGGAAGAAGTATTTCGACCGCAAAATGAGCGAATACTCCATCCCGTCGAGACCCGCGCTCGAGGTCGAAATAGACTACGAAGACGCCGAACCGCCAAAAACGCCCGAACCGGTCGAGGAACAGGGGGACGAAGACTATTACTTCAAGGGAGAAGGCGATGAAGACCTGCAATCCTACTGGGACTCGACGTCCTCGGAGGCACAAGACCTGGAATGGCAAGACCTCGACGCAGAATCGCCGGAAGAAGGGGTAGACACTTACCCTTCGAGGCCCTCGCCGCCAGTCGACATCGGGGTCTACAACACAGTAGTCCTGAAGGCGGCACAAACCTATGGGGTGAAAATGGAAGAAGAGAAGCCCAAGGCATGTTTCCTCCTGGAAACTCTACTGCCTCAACAAACCAGGAGCCTATTCCTTCCCATGCTCCCTAGTGTGCTGGACCAAGGGAGAGATGCATTCAGGCAACCAGCAGTATGCAGGGCTGTCACCCCAAGAACAGAGAAAAAGTACAAACACTGTTCCCAAGACCCTGCATACATACAAGGATCAGTGCCAGCTGACTCCATAATTACGGCTACGGCCAGGAAAAGGGCCAATGTGCCCACTAATACCGGACCACCTTCAGATAAGGAGAGTAAGAGGATGGATCTGACAGGGAGAAAGGTGGAGAGAAATGCGGCAATACAGTGGCGTATCGCAAACTCAAACGCCATGATCAACAGGCACGCATACCATCATTGGGACGAAGTGGGGCAACTCCTCAAGCATCTACCAGATGAGTACCAACAAAGGGCAGCTCACCTGGTGGAAGAAGGCAAAAGCATGGCAAACACACTTGAAGTCAGCCTTGGATGCTGCAGAAACATCCAGCAGACTAATGATGATAGGAGTGACCGAGAGGAGACACGCATGGCTCAGGATTCAAGCCAGAGGTGCAGAGTAACATCCTGAATACGCCCTTCAATGGCGAACAACTGTTTGGCACGCCAGTTGATGAAAAGCTGACGCAGCTCAAAAAGGACAACGAGACAGCAAGGTCCATGGGAGCGCTGCAGTTCAGAGGGATGAGAAGAGGGGCACCCACCAGAAGGCCGGGCGGTAGAGGAGGCAACGTGCCTGCCACATCGCACCAAACGTTCCAGCAAGGCTACCAAAGGAACAACCAAGGCCAGCAGCAGCAAGGACAGCAGCAGCAAAACTGGCAGTGCCAGCCCCGGGGCCAGTCCTTTCGAGGGCGCGGAAACGGACGAGGACAATCTCGTAGAGGAGGCCAACAGCCCACCTCCAAGTGACTTCACCATCAAGCCCACAACCACCCTAGCAACACCTCGGGGTGGGGGCAACAACAAACAGAGAAACAAAAACCTAACGATCCACAGGAAACAGTCCCTAGAACACACAACACCGGTAGGAGGCAGGATAAAAAACTTCCTCAAGCAGTGGAGGAAGGTCACTACAGACAAGTGGATACTAAACGTCATACAATACGGATATTGCATAGAACTGGAAAGACAACACCCAACAAAAAGACCAAGAAACAAGACCCACTCGGCAAAAGAACTCTCGCTCTTGCAGCTGGAGGCCAAGGAACTGCTCAGCAAAAAGGCAATAGAGACAGTACCGCACAACCAAAGGAACAAAGGGGTTTACTCAACCTACTTCCTCGTGCCAAAGGTGGACGAAACACTATGACCTATCCTAGATCTGAGATTCTTAAACAAATTCATAAGAACTCAAAGATTCAAAATGACTTTCCTACAGGAGGTAATACCACAAATACAAAAAGGGGATTACATGGCAACAATAGATCTGAAGGACGCGTACTTACACATCCCCATCAACCACAGGCACAAACAGGTACTACGGTTGTAATCAACCAGACTCACTACCAGTTCACAGTACTAGCATTCGGACTCAAATCCGCACCAAGGGTGTTTACAAAGTGCCTAGCAGCAGTAGCAGCGCACCTACGAAGGCAAGGAATACATGTATATCCCTACCTCGACGACTGGCTCGTAAAGGCAAGCTCTTACAACAAATGCAAAGAACACATCCAGCAGGTCATGCAAACACTAAGTCAACTGGGTTTCTCAATTCATTGGGAGAAATCGTCAACCGACCCAGAGCAGATCAAGATATTCTTGGGGGCCGAGATCAACACCATACAGGCCAAAGTGTTCCTCAGCAGGAGGAGAACATTGGCGATACAAAAGGAAACACGTCCTTACCGCAAGGGGCAAGTTCTGACAGTGAGGACGGTGAGCAAGCTAATGGGAATGATGGCGTCATGCATCCACCTAGTCCCAAATATCAGGCTACACATGAGACCATTCCAGGAATGGATTCAGCAGCAATGGTCACAGGCAACAGGGAGTTGGGAAGATCTTGTGGTTGTCACACACGCAGTGCATCAGGAAGTGTCGTGGTGGAACAAGGAAACATGTCACAGGGGAAGCCATTCACACAACCAACTCCAACAGTGACCATCACAACGGACGCCTCCCAACTGGGGTGGGGCGCACACATGAACAAGCTCAGGGTGAGGGGTCTATGGTCGCAGCAAGATGCGGTCAAACACATCAACTACCTGGAGCTGAAAACTGTGTTCCTAGCCTTAAAAGCCTTTCAGAAACAGCTGTACGGAAACAGGGTATTGATCCAAACAGACAACACAACCACCATGTTCTACATCAACAAACAAGGAGGAACACAATCAGTGGCACTATCAGGGCTAGCACAGGAAATATGGAAATGGGCCATCCCGCTACAAATAGACCTACTGGCAATACATCTCCCGGGGAAGGACAATGTGGAAGCAGACCGACTCAGCAGGCAGGCGTCTGCATCCCACGAGTGGGAGCTCAATCAACAGGAAACACAGAAGCTATTCCAGAAATGGGGTACACCGCAAATAGACCTATTTGCAACACACCAGAATGCAAAATGCCAACACTACGCATCCAGACAACCAGACCATTGGTCACAAGGGAATGCGCTATGGATAGATTGGTCAAAGACATTTGCATACGCTTTTCCCCCGATACCACTGATACACAGGGTACTCAGCAAATGCAGAATCAGCAACATGACGCTAATACTGATAGCACCCCAGTGGGCCAGGCAGTCCTGGTTCTCACAGATAGTAGAAATGGCACAGGAACCAGCACACAGGTTCCCAAGAAGAAAAGACCTGTTAGCAATGCAGAACGGAAAGGTGCTACACCCAGAACCGGAGAGCCTCAGCCTAGCAGCGTGGCTCCTGAAGACTTAGAATTTGCACACCTCAAATTACTTCCAAGTACCATGGCAGTACTCAGGGAGGCAAGGAGGCCTTCCACAAGGAACTGCTACGTAGCAAAGTGGAAGAGGTTCTCCGAATGGTGCATCAAGGAGAATCTACAACGGAAGATCACAAGGGAATCAACGGTACTAAAATACTTAACGCACCTGCTAGAAAGCGGATTACGTTACACATCCCTGAGGGTGCCCTTGGCTGCGGTAGTGGCATACACAAGAGGAGAGACAGGGAGAAGTTTCTTCACCTCCCAAGTTGTGAAGAGATTTCTGGAAGGGACGAAAAGAATCGCACCCCCAAAAAGGATGCCAGCACCAGCATGGAACCTCAACGTAGTGCTCACTCAGTTGATGAAGGCGCCATTTGAACCTATTCACAAAACTACACTGCACATGCTCACGCTAAAGACGGCCTTCTTAGTGGCTATCACGTCACTACGAAGAGTAAGTGAGTTGCAAGCACTAACACTCCAAGAGCCGTACCTGCAAATACACAAGGACAGGATTGTAATGAGGACGGACCCACACTTCATGCCAAAGGTGGTGTCTCGGTTCCACATTAACCAAACAATGCAAATACCAAGTTTTTTCCAAAACCCTTCCACACAAACCGAAAGGGCGCTGCACACACTAGACACCAGAAGGGCCGTAATGCACTATATGGAAAGGACAAAGGAGTGCAGGAAAACAAAGCAGTTCTTTCTCTCCTTTGCCAGCAGTTTTCTGGGATGACCAGTCACCAAAAATACCATTGCACGATGGATTGCGCAGACAATTCAACTCTGCCACAAACAGGCAGGACAACAAATACAAGGAGCAGCTCAAGCTCACTCAACAAGGAAGAAGGGAGCAACAATTGCGTTTCTAGCGAACACACCTATCCAAGACATTTGCCAAGCCACAACATGGTCTTCAGTGCACACGTTCACTAAGCACTACTGTGTGGATATCCAAATGAACAAAGAAGCGCAAGTAGGACAAAAGGTCTTACAACATATTTTCAGTAACCAATGCTCATCTTCCACCCAGCCACCGCAACAAGGGAAAACCGCTACTAAGTCTATGCACAGCATAGTGAATCCAGAAAGATTCAAGCTGCAAAACGTATAGTTTCTTACCTGTCGGTGTAGTTTTGCAGCTTGAAGACTTTCTGGATTCACTAGCGATCCCACCCTCCTCCGCCAGAAAGATGAGGCATAAGGACAAAGGAGGCTAAAATTACATACATAGCTAAAGGGATCAAACAAGCGGACAACAAAACAAGAAAGGAGAAAAAAAGAATCCGAAGATGGCGACCAAGGGTGGGAGCTTCCGCAGGAAGCGTGCCGACGTCACGAAGGACACCAAATGGTGGGACGTCGCCGCCCACCTGGGCCACGAAAAAAAAGAAAAAGAGAAGAAATACTACAATTCCGGACCCAACCACAAGATGGCGGAATAATGCACAGCATAGTGAATCCAGAAAGTCTTCAAGCTGCAAAACTACACCGACAGGTAAGAAACTATACGCTTTCCCGTACTGATGATATCGCGAAGACCACTGTCTTGAATGCGTTTTCCAAGAATGGACATGACATTGCAGATGGTGTGAAAAGTGCCTATTTGAAGAATGATTCTGTCGCACGTTACTTTATGCTTCCACACGATCTCAGTTGCTTTTGCGTAGAGAGCTTGATCCATGACCACAAACGTTTTCGCCAAATGCAGTGACTGTTTCAGAATTTCAGAAACAGTCATCAACTCAGTTGCAGGGGCAATAATGGTGGGCAAGCAGCCAATGGACTCCAGTGATACACTAACTAGGTCTCTAGTACTGATGTTAAATCCTGTCCAACTTGGTATTATCTGTGCGAGGCTCTTTTCTTGTCTTGTAACAACCCAGATTATTTTCTTATTTTGTGAAAGCTTCAATTGGGCAACACATTCCGGCATGACTTCAATACTGGTCATCAATGGCTGAGGCCCAACTCATTCACCAGAAACATACATGAACAATACTTCAGTATTTGTGGTGGTCAATGTTCTTTGCTTTTGTTTCTTAATGCTTGGGAGAGGAGATTTAAAAGGTTGTGGTCCAAACAACTTGGGCTGCACAGCTATACTGTTGACTTGATGGATTGTCCCCTTACCAGTAATAGTCTTTTCCAACCTATCAATGTTATCCCATGCTAAGTTAGTGAAGACATGAGGCTGAATGTTGGCTCATTTAAGGTAGCAGCTAGTTTCTGAAGACACAAGGCGGTATCGTTTTCTTCCAGCTGTGAGTATGAAATCCTGTGACCAAGTCTGTTTAGAGTGCAAATGATTTCAACATTGCCTGTCTACTCCACCCTAATGCATTACTCCACTCTACGGCACTCTATGCCACCGCATTCTGACACTCTATGGGACTCCACAACACTATACTCTGTGCCCCTCCTCGTCACTCTACCACACACTACTCTGCAACACTCCACTCTACTGCAGTACTCCAATATCTGCCACTCTTTGCCACTCCACTCTGACACTCTATGCTACTTCACAACACTCTACACCCCTCTTTATTCCACTCTACACCACTCCAATCTACGCCTCTCCACACCACACATCAATCCATGCCACTCCACTCTACTATACTCCACTCTACGCCACTAGCTTGAACAGCAGCCAGGATGGTGTTCAACATGGCTAAAACACATTGGCAAAACCAATAGCTCTTGCATAGGCGAGACCTATTGGCTTGCCAATGCTTGTTTTTATGCTGCTCTTGTAAACATGTGCCTGGATATCTGCATCCTCTTCAGAATGGGTTGTATCATTGCTGTCTCTAAAGCTCGTTAAGATCCACTCTTTATGAATAAAAACAATAAAAATACAAAAGTTGATTGTGGCAATTTTGTTGACTAGTGAAGAGTAGACATAGAATTTTTTAAATCACATTGTCTACCCTAAAGTCAAACTGCTTTATTTTGATGCAATGTCTGTGAATTGCTCATGCCTACTCATCTAATTTTGAATTTGTCATTTAATCATTACAGTGATGTCCACAGACCTAAGGCTTCGACGGAAGGAAAGCGAACAGAATAATGCAGCATCAGAAGAGAAAAGAGGCAAAGAAAAAAGTGAGGAAAAAAGATCATGGAAAATGTGTTCTTTTCTTGTGCGCATCTTCTTTCTGGTTTTTCTGATTCTGGCCGTCATTTTGGGCGTCAAGTTTTATTATGATGATCAGACTATTCGGCAGTATGAGGCAGCTCTGCGATCCCTGGGGACGGAAGGTTTCTTCTTGTTCTCCTCGCTGGATGCTGACAAAGATCTCTACTTAAGCCCTGAGGAGTTCAAGTCAATAGCAGAAAAGCTGACTGGTGTTGCTCCTGTTTCAGACTACGAAGAAGAGGACGTTCAGGATCCCAGTGGTGAGACGCTGTCTGTAGTTGCTAATTTTCAGCCTCTGATAATGGAAACTATGACAAAGAGTAAAGACGGCTTTTTGGGAATTACTCACAATGCCTTGTCAGGACTGCGAAATTGGACAGCACCCGTGACACCTTCCAGTGTTTATTTTGCCAGTCAGTTCAGAGCCTTCCTACCTCCAAAAAACAAGCTGAGCTTGGGTGATACCTGGTGGGTAGTCCCCAGTGAACTCAACATCTTCACTGGATACCTTCCTAACAATCGTTTTTACCCTGCAACCCCCAGAGGAAAAGAGATTATTATCCACAAGCTCCTGAGCATGTTCCACCCACGTCCTTTTGTCAAAACCAGATTTGCTCCTCAAGGAACTGTGGCCTGCATCAGAGCTATCAGTGACTTCTATTATGACATTGTCTTCAGAATACATGCTGAGTTTCAGCTGAATGAGCCTCCGGACTTCCCTTTCTGGTTTTCACCTGGACAATTCACAGGTCACATTATAATTTCCAAAGATGCTTCACACGTAAGGCAATTCCACCTTTATGTCCCTAACAACAGGTCACTTAATGTTGACATGGAGTGGTTGTATGGAACAAGCGAAAGCAGCAATATGGAGGTTGACATAGGATACTTGCCCAAAATGGAATTGCTAGCTACAGGCCCTTCCATCCCTTCTGTGATTTATGATGAGAACGGCAATGCCGTTGATAGTAGGGACCCCTTGGGAGACCCAATTGAGTTTGTATTCGAAGAGATACACTGGCAGTCGGAAATCAGCTGGATAGATGCTGCAAAAAAATTGGAAGTGACCATGTATCCATTTAAGAAGGTGCCATACCACCCTTTCACTGAAGCTTTTGACAGAGCTGTTGCAGAAAACAAGTTGGTCCACTCCATTTTGCTTTGGGGAGCATTAGATGACCAGTCCTGCTGAGGTTCCGGGCGAACTCTCCGGGAGACAGTCCTGGAAAGTTCGCCCATCCTCGCCCTGCTGAACGAAAGCTTTGTCTGCAGTTGGTCCTTAGTGAAAGAATTAGAAGAACTACAGAGTGACAAAGACAATGGCTTCTATGCAAAAGTGGCAAAATTGCACCTTGAGAAATACAACTTCCCCGTAGAAATGATGATCAGCCTACCCAATGGGACAGTTGTTCACCATATTAATGCCAACTATTTCCTTGACATCACCTCTATGAAGCCAGAGGAAGCAGAGAGTAGCATCTTTAGTTTTACTGCTTCATTTGAAGACCCCTCCACTGCCACGTACCTGAAGTTCCTGAAGGAAGGGCTGGAGAAAGCAAAGACATTTATGCTTACATAAGCTGCTGAGGAAAACAGATCCAGAAAACATGTTTTGACTTTTTATGGTCTTCATTTCAGCATCTTTTTCAAATACCTCTGCAGATTTGCACATTATTGGCCCAGTATTGACAAAGTGACTGCCAAAATACTTAAATATGCAAATAGATTTTAATCCGCTTTTTTCTTGGTCTACCAAGTACAACATGGCAATTTTAGTTTTGAAACGTTTGATGTTTCTCTTTTTGGTTTGATAAATCCCACATAATATCGAGTGTTTACTTTAAATAAGCTGCAGCAAACATGTATTGTAAATAGGAACATCACAACACAAATGTGATCATTTTGTTTTTATAGAATGATTTTGTCTCCAAGGATTGATGAAATAATGCAAGTGTCCAAATCACTCCCTTAGCCGAGCTGACACCGATCTTTAAATTCCATAATTAGGTAATCTGAGTTTTCAATTTTTAGCCCTTTCCTTTGCGAAAACTGTGATCACCAGCTTTCTACAATTAAAAAAGGTGTAATTTTCAACTACTCCAAGTCTGTCCTTGGATTAGGAGAAAAGGGGAAAAGTGGGCAAGTTTAACAAAAGAATGAAAGATGCACATATTGTATGATGAATGATTAATCAATTTGGGTATTGAATACGTATCTGAGAAAATAATAGGCCGTTCAGGCTAAGACAAAACAAAAATATATTTGGAAGAAGGGTATTTGAGTAAAGTTAATTTGATACTGTTTGAAAGGAAAATCCCAATTGTGAAGAAATATCGACAACAAAGTATGAAGTCTGTTGAAAATGTGTTGTAAAGGAATGGCCTCGTCTGTAATCATTTCAAAGGACATGGCACAATAGCATTGTTCATCCTGTTCCAAAGCACTCCCAATTTTTTTAGATAGCAGGCACGTGAAGATAACAGATTTTCCTAAAATCATAGAGTTTCATCAAGTTAACAAGGCTACAGCAGGATGACATGTCTTCTGTATCCATGGAGGACAATTAGATTGAAAGATTCTTGCTTCTTGTACTCTGCAATTTTCCTTTTTAGAACACAGTCTCTAGGTTAGATAGCTTGATGACAATAGGAGCAGAATATGTAAGGCAATGCACCTTTTGAAGCATAATCTGTGCAACCTGCAGTAGCATTTTTTCTACAACTTCATGGATAATTTAAAACCTTGAGGAAGACAGTAGGCACAAGAAACGCTGAACAGGCTTTCATTGCCACCGATTTCCTCATGAATGGTGAATATCAAACATTGCCTTAAAAACAAACTTGAAAGGCAAAAACCAGTTTACTGTGCATCAATTATTTTAAGAACTCACAACTCCTTCTCCCATTCCTCTAATCAGTTATTTCGGAGTACAAAGGCTTTTTAATTTTGAAATTAAGAAATGCTAAATGATGCAGGCCTACATGACCAGTTCCTTATTTGTTGTGACTATCGGATACACTGTGCCTTTTTAAATGTCATAGTTCATGGGAAATCTTATTCACAGTTTTGAAAATGTTAAGTTGGGAGAGTTTCCATTTGCTAACACACTGCCAGAAAATACATTCAGCAGAGACAGCGGTACCAAGATCATTAGGTACAGTGTCTGGAAAGGCCAGTAATGAAGAGACCATTGCACATTTTGACCCATGTCATCTTTACATTGACAGTTTGCCGATACCTATGCACAAACTGTAATGAAAATGGAATTAATATTCTGTTAAATTGAGCAGGAGTATTGCCAGAGAACTTAGAACTGACAGCTATTTAACTTCAAGCTCAGTTTTGCTTTTCCTTCAGTACACTTTATGGTGGGTGAACCAGAATGTAAAGCACTGCGCTGTGCCTTACAATCTACTCCTGATGTTTTAGGATTATCCAGTGTTATCGCCGAATGTAAAAGACATATTTACTGGAGAATCGCCAATATTTTCTCTATATTTTGCTAGTGGTGGACCAGAATGATTATAACCAGGCTGATCTGACATTGTGGGTGGGTACATATGGGAGGAACTAAAGCTGCAGAAGTTAACTGGAGAGACATGGCAGATGAGGCAGCCCATCACGGTTTGGCTCTACAATAATCATCCCATTACTGAATTACGTGAAGAAAGAGGAGGCGTGCCAAGTGTTAGAAATGGCCTGGATCAATCCACACTGCAAGAGATCTTCATGGAAGCAGGGACAGAGGAAACATCATAGAAGAGTTTTGTGGTCTATCCCTTATATTCTTTTTCCATGTAAAAGCGTTCATGCAAACCAATTTGTGATCCAATCGGATACAATTGTGAAAGGGAAGGTGGACCATAGAAAGGTTCAACATTACCCCTCACCCCAAAACTGTAATCAGGTCAGATTCAGACCCTAGCAAAAGTGGTGGGTGGAAGTGCCCCTTAATGGGAGTACAAGAGGACAAGATGAGGCTAGTGTGCCACAGCCAGTGTTAAAATTGTTCCTATGAATATAGTAAGGTCTGTACTCCCACTTTAAATTCACTACTCTCTGCTTTCACTTATTTCCCAACTTATATACAAAAGTTTAGTCGTTTCAAAATTAAGCAGCAGGTATTGACACATAAAAACTGTTAAGATTCCTCCGCACATGATATTTAGCACATGGGAAGGCAGGCAGAAAATGCATTAATAATCAATATGACACCAACAAATCTTGGTTACATTTTACCCATAGTAGTTGTTCTGTAGTCAGTTAGTCAAATGAAAATGACTGATACTTGAACCATGCATATTTCCATTGCTATACACTGTGTGTACTCATTTCTGTAGCACACATTAACCATTTTTGTAACTAGTTAACATAGTGGATGTTTATCAATAAGATGAGCAGCTGTACCACAAAGTTCTTGTACACAGGGAAGTCTTAACCATCCTCGGAGAATAATACTTCGATTGCCAATTTTTGACGACTACTATTTTTTAAGTGGATTAATGGACACTTTCTGTGCATGTGTGTCACAGTTTCAAGGTCAGCAATAACACCTACTCATACTCCAATTCGAGTACTGACTGTCCACATATCATCAAGCTAAGCATGTATAGGGAATTATAGTTTTCTATTTTTAACTCCACATTTACTTATTTTGACAACATGTTGGTAGTCGTACATAACAATTACGGAATGTGATACTAGAGAAAAAGAAAATGAAAAAATGCAGTACACGATTTTCAAGTGTTTTTGCTTTTGTCCTGTTGACATCTTGGCTGTACAGGTTATTGCAGTTCTTCAAGTAAAATCTAATGTTTTAATTTGTTTAAAGCAACATAAGCAGGTCAGAGTCTGATGTCTGCCAAACATTTGACTGCACAAGCATAAGCAATTGTATACATTGTATTTTGTACTTGTTAAATGTTTTTATTGTAGTTAAGGACTTTTTAAATGTTGATCTATTTGTAAAGGAGGAGCGAAAGAAATACATTGTTTCTCTGGACCTTCTGTTCTTCATGATGATCCAGTCTTAAAGTTAAGCAAGTAACAGGCCGGGTCTGATTTCCTGACAGTTGCAGTGCAAGAGAAAAATATGCTTCGGTCTCTCCTCTTCCATAGATTCTTGCTATCCTCAGTGTTTTTGGTACATTGCCACTTCTGTTTTTCAGACCAAAGTTCTCCATTTCATTTCAAACATGATCTCAGAAGGGTGTGGACATTCTGTTTAAGAAATACGTTTTACTATCTAGGGGACTATCAAAAATGCAATTGCACACTGAATAATGGAACGTTTTGAAAGCATGCATTTGTGGTAATTGTCCTATCTGCCTTTCCTTCGTCTCGAAAGAGACTTTTGATTATTGCTGCTGCATTTTATATTGCTATTTCTCTGCAACAGCAGATCAAAACATTTTAGCGACCAGGGCTTTTAAAAGCAATTTCCTAAATAAAAATGCATTGGCACCGAAGTACGAACTAGACGCTGGCTAGATAGCTTGATTTTAAACCTTGGTGGCAGAGAGGCTTCCAGTTGATACAAACAAGATGGCATTTCACTGGCAACACAACACGCCTATCATTCCAGAAAGTAGCATATTCATGACCACATTAGGGTGTGTTTTGCAACATCAAGATTTGGCAGAAAATATCTATGGTGTGGATTATGTCAACCTGTCTAGTACTGAGTGCTTAGTTTATCTTTCTGTGATGCTCTTCATCTCGGACCAGGACCAAATACGGCGTTTGATTCAAGTACATCACTGAGTAGACTTGAGCAACAGTTGAGTCAAGTAATAGAGAATCCGTTATGTTGGATTTTAATGACTCGCTTTAAAATTGCCTTGTTCTCAAAATGCGAATACTAACTGGGAATGCTTTGCATGTTCTTATGCGGTTTTCCTTTTAAATTGTCGACAGTGGATCCGCTTTGAATTTGATTGAGACTGATGTAATATGGGCTCTTGAGGGATTTACAATCCTCCTGAGTATATATATAGGTTATCACTACCGTGGAAAATATGGCCCTGCGACAGTAGCTGTTTGCATAATAGTTACAATTATAACTTTGTTGGATTTTGCCACGCCCAGTAATTACTGGGTATGAAAAAATCTGATCCCCATAGTTAAATTTCGGCAGCTCAATATTTAACAAGTAAAAAGTGCCCACTAAACCAAAAACATTGGGATTTCTTTGAGGATAGCACTAAACTCTGTATGTTATTTGGATAATGAACAGTCTTAATAGATAGATATGTATTGGCCTCCATAAATAACGTATCCCCACTGGGCCGCTCGTAATGAGGGCCATAGTGTAGTATCGTGGATCTAATAACCAATGTTAGACAACCATAACGTATATTTTTAGACAGTTTGAGCCACACTTACTTTTCCACATTCAGCATTTGGTTTGACTTGAAGGGGATCAGGTGTTCTCATCCGCTCATTATAATACCATGCAATTTAATTTTTATACCATAACACCTTTTCCCCAGTCCTGACTGAAGGAACTTGCTAAGTAAGGTCCACTGACTGAGATGGACATTCAAATAGATAAATTAAAATGGAAACCTTTAGTGTGAGACTCATAATCTTCGAATGAACATCTCATGCTTCCTTATAAACACCTAAAGCAAACATCCTACAAATCAGTAAAATTAACAACTGCTCTCTATCCATACTGTAGTTGTGGCTTGAAATCGTATTTGCAATGTGTGAAGTATTGATGTTGGCTGTACCTGCAAATGTCTCCGATTTAGTGAACATTTCTGTGTTTATATTTTAATTACTTTATATCTTTTAGTCTTCCAGCAGGTTAATCTTCGTCACACCTAGTGCCATTTATATGTGTACTGTTTTTTATATTTTGTATCAGTTTCATAAAAAGATATTAAAGTATTAATTTTAAAAAGTCATTATTTGATTGCTTACATTTTGCAGATGAAATCCGTCGTTTATGCATTTTACATGCATTATTGTTCTGCCTCCCTCGATCAACTGCACCCCATCCCATTTTTCCTTTATTTTAGTCACTCTCTCGATCATTCTTTGCCTGCACTCTCGCTCTCTCTACCTTCATTCTTTCTCTCTCCTGCTCTCTATGACTGTCTTATCTCTCACCTCATATCCCTTACCATCTTTACCTCCCTTCTGTCTTAATGACAGGCCGCTGTGGTTTGTATGTGGTAGCCGCAGTTTCAAGAGTGGTAATAATGGGTTTGAATTTTGTCCTATCTCAGGAAAAATTGTGTGGAAGAAGGTTACTTAAATTGCCATTATGTACTGACAATTGGGAATTTCATGGGAAGTGAAGGCAAGTGGGGAGATCCTGCTTTATTGGTACTGGTGGAGGTCTTGAGGTGAGGAAGGTTTGAAGAATCCTGGGGGGGTCTTCTTAAATGAGCAGGATGGCTTGATGAGTTGAATGGTCACTGGTCGAGATGGTTGAGGCACCTGTTGTGTACTGCGGCTGAAGGCAAGAAGTGAGAAACTGTTAGTAAAATGGGTGTTTGGTCACCACTATCTCTCCTTGCGCGATTTAATACAGTTCGGTCACCTGCTAAGCTGCACTTCCTTCACCCTGTCCCCATCTCCTACGCAAGGCGCTCCTTGCTCTGGATGGCACTGTTGGGCCCAGACTGCTCACAGACAGGAGGTATTTAGAGAGTTTCTTTTGTTTCTAAAATCAGGCTTGGAAGTGAGCTGGAGGAGATTGGGATGCCAGGTTATTGGTGCAGCAGATCATGAGTTGTAACCAAAATCTCCTACTCTAAAAAAAAAAAAATGCATGGTCATTAAGTGGCATAGAAATGTAACTCTGCACAAAACGCCTAAGGTTTCTGGAAGCGTGGTGGACCCTCGCTCTCTTGTGGCTCTGCTAGACATAGGTTTGGCCCTACAAAGTCCACACTGCATTAGGATTGGCCTTCAAGATGAAAAATACGTTGTCTTTGATGTTGATGTGTATCATTCCTCTTTAGCGATCTTACCCTATTGTTTAGAGGGACATCTCTGATGGTTGGCATGGCAGCGAAGGAGAATGTGGTGGATTTTCAGAATTCACTGGTCTTCCTAGTCACCTTGCTCCTGTCAGTATCATCACCTGCTGTGCGAATACACTTAACCCTGGTGGGCTGGCAGACTGACCAGCTGTAAACAATATCGGTCACATCCAATATCCACCAAATCCTTACAGGGCAGAACTAAATGACCGAAAAGGGATACATTCCATGCTATTTGAAAATTTGCGGGCGAGGGGGGTAATCCCTGTATGATTTGATTACACCCAACTAATTTTCACTCAAAAGACAATCTGCCAAGAAACACCTCCTCTTTAGCACTCAGAAATTCTTCACACCTTCATTTATTCTTTTTACCAAATTTCCTCCTGGTGTCACCTGCCACAAACTGCTTCTTGGACCACTCCTCGCCATCCAAACAATGCCCATCCAATGTCAAATGCATGTAGTGCCCACAACGAAGTGGTCATCTTTCGCTTTTTGTAATCAAAGAGGCTAGGGATTAACCACTTCTAGACTATCCAGGTATGGGAGCTTGACAGCCTAGAGCGGATCTTAAACTGCAGGTGCACTCAGCCCTGCACTCCTCAGATTTACCACAGATTTACCATTTAGGACTTCTCACATGTGCTATTTCACGCGTACTCATTGCCTCCTTGCCCTACAATCTTCTGACCACCTTCCTTTCTCTGTATTTCCTTCTGTCTCCTTTCTCTCTCCACCCTCTTCTCTCCTCTTCCGCTTCTCTTCTCCCTCACCTCATGCTTCAATATACTACTTTGATTCTTTATTGCTCCACCCTAACGATGTAACACCTGGAATCCTCAATATATCGACTTGTGCTAAGATGACCCCTAAATGGACAACAGCAACGTAAAATCCAAACACCCAAACTATGGCACATCTGGAATCCACATCTTGAAGTGTTTTACACAGCATTTACATTGTACGGTATAAATCCACAATATTCTATTTCAAACTCCCTCCCGCCCAGAAGTAACTTCACATAGCCACCATGTAGCTCCCCAGATATTTCTATCTAATACCTTCAAAAAACTTCACTGCACCATTCCACTGGATTGAAGGATACCCCCCTAAAAACCCTCAAACCTGAACCCACTCCAGCTTCCTTATGAGTGCACATGTTGCTGTGCCAGGCTTCTAAACAATCAGCAGTCCTTTTTTCTCAGTAGGTTTTTTCCCCAGCTACTAGTGCTGCCCAACCCCAACTGTGTGATCTATGTCATCCTCTTGACTATTCAGCTTTGTGCGCATCCGGGCAAAGAGCGTCTTCAATGTCAGAAACTGGAAACTGCCTGGTTTCAAACATCCTGCTCTTTAAGGCCCTCCTTTTCCCCAACTTGTCTTCACCTGCTTCTTCCCTTTCTCACTAATCCAAATAAATTGCTTCCATAGTGATGTAAAGTCCATATGGTCGGACTCCATCTTGTGTAGGCCCGACTCCATTTTTTGCAATCTGAGTCTCCATCTTCTCTATTTCTGCAGAATCAGTGTCATGTCTGCCATTGTCGCAGATGTATTCTGATCTTATCTTTCTAAGAACTGTAAGTGCCAAGTCATTCAGGCAGTGACATAGATAAAACACCTTATGCGACATCAGTCTGGAACAAGCGTCTTATCACAATGTCAAGGTCAAATAAAAACAATGACAAATAGTCAAAACAGTGTAGTCTAAAATTGACATCTATTTACCTTATATGGTCATCAGGATATGTCTGGGACACACCTTGATGCAAATAGTCTGTCAGAAATTCCTGAGCTTATGTCCGAAATTCCAATCTTTCATAAGAGATCGTATAAAAGGGCTACCACTTGTCAGTAGGGGTCCTTTGCCCACATTATCACACAAGATACTGCCGGAGACGGTCTTGGCAGCTTTCAGCGCACCAAGAAGATGCTGCATCTCAACGGATGCAGATAACGAGCTGAGTCCAGGAAAAAGGATGCTGCTGTGTGTTTTTCTTTCACAGGGAACTTCCCACCACTTTGATAACCTCCACTTTTGGTGTCAACAAGGCATGCAGTTCATTGCTTCTCCCTAAGAAAGTCTAGATTTTAAGTTCTACTTTCCATGCTCTCCTAGCGTAGCACAAAGAAGTAGGTATTGGGGTGTTAGGCTTTAGATTACATTTTAACCATGTTAGAAATGTTCATTTTATTCCTGTTGTTCGCAACGTGCATTCTTGCTTTTTTTGTGATATTCTGTATGGTTGTTTTAGATGTAGTGACCAACAGGTTCGCCCTGTTGCAATAAATGCTTTTGGTTAAGTGTCTATTCATCTTAGTACCATTTCTGTGTGTTATATTATGAAGAGCGAAATAGGTTTGTTTTCGCCACCATGGTGCCCCAGATCCCAGTTTAGAAATTGTTAGTAACCCAAAAGCAATGATTTCACTTCAACAATGTATTGGCTGGGGTTCTTCCGGGTTACAATAACCAGTCTTTCACATTTAGCGCTGGTGCATTGATGTTCACCTGTGAGACTAGTGGGCGGGAAAGCACACCTTGCAGAACTACGCCAGAGTCATAGTTTACACAACAGTAGGTTCTAGACTCTCACCAAATCAGTGGGTTACATCTACCACAGCACCTAGATTGAACCTGCACAGACCCCATAGAGATGTCTGACAAGTACCTCCACCACTGCTGTATGCTACACCATAAACTGTCTAATCGTCACAGAAAACGTTGTTGCTCTGAATTTGGATTCAATCTGCAAAATGTGTTTAATAAAAGCTGTAACCACGCAAATCGGGCTGCAGTCGCCAAAGAGGAGAGCTCCCAAAAGCAAGGTAACACATTTATTGTGGTTATTAGAAACTTCTAGAATCAGGTCAAATGCTCGAACTTTAGTTATTTTATGGCAGGTGCAAATGAGAAGAATAACAGCATGAAAAGCAGTGAAACCTGAGACTGAGTGTCCTATAATGGCGCCTGTTAGACCTGGCATCTTTGGTGTGATTTCCCGTCTTTCTGCTTCTGGTCTCCTGCTTTTTGACTGTGTGCTGCATCTAGTTTTTTGCTGGTTTTAGGACCCTGGGCACCTTACTACTGCTGACCAGTGCTAAAGTGCAAGTGCTCCCTGTGTAAATTGTATTGGTGATTGGTTAATCCATGATTGGCATATTTGATTTACTAGTAAGTCCCTAGTAAAGTGTAACAGGTGTGCCCAGGGCCTGTAAATCAAATGCTGCTGGTGGGCCTGCAGCACTGATTGTGCCACCCACATGAGTAGCCTTGCAAACATGTCTCAGACCTGCCACTGCTGTATCTGTTTGTGCAGATTTAAACTGCCATTTCGACCTGGCAAGTGCACCCACTTGCCAAGCCCAAACGTTCCTTTTTACTTCATGTAAGTCATCCCTAAGGTAGGACCGAGGCAGCCCCTTGGACAGGGTGCAGTATATTTAAAAGGTAGGACATGTGCTGTTGTGTTGTATATGTCATATTAGTGAAATACTGCTAATTTAGTTTTTCACTATTGCAAGGACTATCTTTCGCATAGGGTAACATGGGGATTGCCTCTTTTAAGTGTAATTTCCTATTGGGGGCTGATAGAGATTTGGAGTTTGGAGTCTCTGAACTCGCAATTTAAAAGTACATCTTTTGGTAAAGTTGGTTTTTAAATTGCGTGTTTAAAAATGCCACTTTTAGAAAGTGGGCATTGTCTTGCTTAACTGTTCTGTGCCTCTGCTTGCCTGTAGAATTTACGTCTGGGTTAGGATGACAGTTGGGCTCTTGTGCATTCACCCTAGACAGTCTCACAAATTAAGCTGAGGTGTGCCTTACATATCCTGATGGCCCATCACCAGATGTTCCTTTCTGAGGTAGAGTGGTTGGGAGGAGCGGTCACTGACACCTGAAAAAGGCTGAGCCTGTTCTCACACAAAGCTGTCTCCAACCCCCTGTAGTGTGTCTGGAGCCAGGTCAGGAAAAGGCAGGGTCTTGTGCACTACAAATGCTTTCCTTTGAAGCTTGCCTACTTTAGAGGCAGAAAGTGGTATAAGTATTGGACCTCTGACACCCCAAAATCAGAACACTTCTGGACTAAAGGACATTCTGCCAGGAAGAGGAGTGACTGGCACTCTGCCTGTTGCTTTGTTGTGCTGACCTGCTGCTTCTGTCCTTGGGGTGAAAGGACTGGACTTTGCTTTCTGTATCCTACTTCCAAGGTTCTCCAAGGGCTTGTGCGTGTTTGCCTCCTGTTACGAAGTCTCAGGGCCATCAAAGTCTTCACCTACCAGTGCCTGTGTTCTTCTGAGAGCCCTGACTTGCCAAGTGCTGCCAAATCCAGTTCCTGGGCCCTTGGAATTAGAATCTGGTGATCTGAAGAGAAAATCCATGCATCGACTCTCAGCGCCAGTTTTCTTCAAGCAACATTGTTGTCTGGCTAAAGAATCGACACATTGCCTGCTTTGCGGCTGAAAAAGCACTGCAGCCCAAGTCCCCAGCACCGGGTCACCGGCTCCGACTCCGACAAAGCCCCTGCTTCACCGCTGAAGAATTGATTCATCACCTGCTTTGCGGCTGTAAAATCTAAGCAGCACCTGCTTCGCCACTGCCGCATTGATGCAGTGCATCTGGATTTTTGATGCATCGTTCCTCAACGCCGTCCCTTCAACAACGTTGCCCAGCAGTAAGGACCTGAGGTGCATGTCTGGAGACTGACGCATCACTTCCCCTTCCAGTAAGGAACCGGCACATCACCTCCCCTGGCAGTAAGGAACCAGCACATCACCTCCCCTGGCAGTAAGGAACCAGCGCATCACCTCCCCTGGGAGTAAGGAACCAATGCATTGCTTTGCTTTTCCAGAGCCTCACCTCCCCTGTGCTTGTTTTGTCTTTGAATTTTGAAACATCCAATGTACTTTGTGCTAAAAGAAACGCATATATAGATTTCTATGGACGTTTGAAAAGTGATATCTTTACTTGTGTATGTTGTTTTTTTTCGTTTTCTTGTTTTATTCAGATAAGCATTCGATTTTTTTCTAAACCTGTGTGGATTCATTTTGTAGTGTTTTCACTGTGTTACTGTGTGTGTATGTACAAATGCTTTACACATTGCCTCGGAGATAAGCCTGACTGCTCGTGCCAAGCTACCAAGGGGGTGAGCAGGGGTTATCTTTGCTGTGTGAGTCCCTTACCCTAACTAGAGCGAGGGTCCCTACTTGGACAGGGTTTAAAACACTTCCAACTAGAGACCCCATTTCTCACAATGTCTAAACAGGGCCAGTTGTTTTACGAAAATCACGTCATAGTTTCCAAAATGCAAAACCCCGTCTCACTACGAGTTGTAGGCTTATGCATTAATATGCTTAATAAAGATGACTACTGCAGGTGACATGTTTAATTGTTGGCGTAACTATATTTAGCAACCGCCCTCACTTATGTGCTTGACACAATCTTTAATGCTTTTACATGTATTCAACGTTCATTATGATAATTTTCTTTCCTTCATCATGATCTCTTTCTATAAGCTTTACACTTACATTTATGGCCTTGTACTCTGAAATAAGTGACAAGGCCCTATTCGAATAACATTTGAAACAGAAAATAAGTGACTAGTGTAGTGAAAAGAAGGCAAGTTCCAATAATGTCTTACCCTAGGTGCCAAACCGGACCAAGCTTCCTACCATTCTTGATTATATTCAATAATATGCCCTTCTTTAATTGCCATTAGTGTGGCAAAAGATAGACCCATCCCAGTGGTGTTGCCCTAGTCAATTCTGGAGCTGATTGGAGCATGAGCTGCACTGCAAATAATGTGCTAGTATTACCCTGCTCAGCAGTACTAATACTGTAGTTGGATGGAAAGCTAAGCTTGTTTTGCCAGTATTAATATCTAGGATATGTAAATTGTATAAATATCTTGCAAACAAGTGCTCAGAACCTCTAAGCTGCTTATTGAAAGTTGTTTGTGGCATGTGAAAACAGTTACATGTGACTGTCTCTGCTTTAGCACTACCAGCCATTCAAAGGTTCTGACCTATGGGGTTTATTGTCTTTTCCAAATTAGACCAGTCTCCAAATGGCATATGAGTTAGTGACTTAGTTGATGACCGTACTCTGATAAGGATTTCTAATCCTGGTTCCCTCACTTGCCCACAAATGTGATCATGAGCAAATAACTTTACCTAGCTTCAATTTTACCATATCTAACAACATTAGAAGGAATTAGAAGTGGGCTAAATGCCAAAGGTTCCTTAATGAACAGCACAAGGAAAATATACATGTTGTTTGAATAAAATTGCCCATAGTGTCTGTTTGCGGAGGAACATCATTTTGGTAGGCTACTGCCTTGCCACTGCAAATAGGCGTCTACTGTTCAGAATTTAAAACAACCGTCCCTTTCTCTCTTGGCTACAAGTTCCTGAACTTTTGGCACCAGCAGTGATAAATGTAATCCCCTTAAGGTTGCTTTTATCGCATTCCGATTCCCTCCATGCAATTAGTAGGGAAGGAAAATCATGCCTTTCTTTAATTCAATCAGTCAGGATTTATAAAGCGCAGCTAATCACCAGGTAGGGTATCCAGGCACTTGCAGGTCCCAGAGGCTTATTCGAACAGCCAGGTCTGGAGGGCTTTTTGGAATTCCGGATCTGTGGTCTGAACAGTTATTGCCAGTAGGTAGTTATATTTAAGTCTGCTTTTCCATAGACGGAGTGTTTTTTTGATTTACTAATAACTTTGACGAATCTTCACGTAACTTTCCTAAAAAACGTTTATCCACCTCAGCCGCTTCTTGAAAAGTATTGGGGTGATCCATCCGGCCGGGGCCAAGAAAAAAGAGGAGTTCCAAAATGCAAAATCCCCATAGATTTTCCATAGACTTCTTTAGACAAGGCTACAGCAAACACTACTGAACGCAATTACACCAAATTCGTCAGGAAGCTCGATCTTGGTCCGCAGATTGTGCTTTTTGTGATTTGGTGTAAATCTGTTCAGTAGTTTTTGAGATATTAGGGGTAAAAAATAAGTGTATTTTTTACCAGTTGGGCTCACGAGAGTCCCGCGAGAGTGCAAATCAAAAATGGAGGCCTGAGATTGGTCGAGAGGCCAATTTTTCCCTTGGGCCTTCATGCTCTCCCAGGAGCGAGCGCTCTGATTGGCTGGCTGTTGGAATGTTACTGTGACAAATTAGAAGTGTTGTGGAATGTAAGTTAAAAAGCTATATAAGGGGGCAGCAGAAAGGCATGCTGCCACCCTAGATTTAGAGAGGAAGTGTCTAAGAGGTAACTACTGTGAAGATAATAAAAGTATAATGTTTTTAAGTAATTTTTTGACCTTTCAGGACTTTTGCAGGATCATGAATAGTAAAAAGCAGTAGATGAGTTCTCAATACACTCTGTTAGTACGAATGCATATTGTGGTCCTTGTTTTTGAGAGGAAGTGTGTAAGAGATAAGTACTGTGAGTGGAATTTAAAAAATATTTTTTTTTAATGTTACGATCTTGTGAGACTTGCGCGGATTGTGGAAGTAGGAAGGACTAGGTGATGCTTGAATACACTCTGCTATGCACACTTGTTACTGTATGAAGGAGTGTTATTGGAGATGGTGTTTAGCAGACTCTACTATTTATGTTCATTGGTTTGAGAAAAGTTGTGAGTAGAGTTAATGCTCATTCAAACACTCTACTATGCACATCCATCAGCTGAGATAGAGGTCTGAAAGGAGAGCCCAGACCCTCCCCACACCCTACTGCGCACACCTATAATTACAGAGAAAGGTCTCAGCAAAGAGGCCAGTCCTTTCATACACCCTATTATGCACACCCATCATCTGAGAGAGAGGTCTGAAAGGCGAGGCCAGTCTCTCTCCACACATACTACTATGCACACCCATCATTACAGAGAGAGGTTTCACCACAGAGGCCAGTCCCTCCACACACCCCACAACTTGCACCTGTGATCTGAGAGGCAGGTTTGAAAGGAGAGCCCAGTCTCTCCCCACACCCTACTATGCACACCTATCAGTACGGAGAGAGGCCTCAGCATAGAGGCCAGTCCCTCCACACACCTGTCTTCTGGGAGAGAGGTCTAAAAGGAGAGCACCCCCTCCCCACACCCTACTATGAACATTTGTCATCTGAGAGAGGGGTCTGAAAGGAAAGGCCAGTCTCTCCACACACCCTACTATGCACACCCATCATCTGAGAGAGAGGTGTAAAAGGAGAGGGCAGTCCCTTCTCACACCCTAGTATTCACATCTGTCATCTGAGAAAGGGGTCTGAAAGGAGAGGCCAATTCCTTCCCACACTCTACTATGCATGCCTATCATTACAAAGAGAGGTCTCAGCAGAGGCCAGTCCATCCAAACAGCCTACTACGCACACCCCCTATCTGAGAGAGAGGCCTGGAAGCAAAGGGCAGTCCCTCCCCACATTCTACTATGCACACCTGCCATCTGAGAGAGAGGTCAGTCTCTGTCCACACCCTACTACGCACACCCGTCATTACAGAGAGAGGTCTCACCAGAGAGCCCAGTTCCCCCCCCCCCCACACTACTGCACACACCCATCATCTGAAAGAGAGGTCTAAAAGTAGAGGGCACTCCCTCCCACACCATACTACACACATGTGTCATTTGAGAGAGAGGTCTGAAAGGAGAGGCCAGTCCCCCCACACCCTACTACACATACCAGTCATCTGAGAGAGAAGTCTCAGGAACGAGGCTGGTCCCTCCACACACCCTACTATGCACTCCTGTCATCTGAGAGAGCGGTCTGGAAGGAGAGGGCAGTCCCTCCCCACAACCTACTATGCACACCCATCATTACAGAGAGAGGTCCCACCAGAGAGGCCAGTCCCTCCACACGCCCTACTATGCACACCCATCATTACAGAGAGGTCTCACCACAGAGGCCAGTCCATCCACACACCCTACTAGGCACACTCGTCATGTGAGAGCGTGGTCTCAAAGGAGATGCTGGTGCCTTCCCACACCCTACTATGCACAGCCGTCATCTGAGAGTGGGATCTGAAAGGAGAGACCAATCCCTCCCCACACCCTACTGCGCACACCAGTGGGTGGTTGCATTTGAGTATGGTAATTAAGTATTACTTTACGTTAAAAAGACCCTAGACATTCACTGAAAAAAATAAAGGTTAAAGTAATGTTATGGTTAGGTGAATTTCTCAGTGACAACATTAATGTTTTGAATGAAGAAAACAAAATCACAGGAGTTCACCAGTTATAGTTAGCAGCAATAACTATAACTTGCGTCCCCACCATGCACTGCTTATGACTTCATATTTGTTGGGAAGGGTATGCCCAGACGTGGGTCCCAGGCTCACTGTGTCACTGGATTGAAGCTAGCCTGGCTGATGAGGGGTGATACCCCGAAACAGGTCCCATGATGCTTATTTCCAGCCCAGTGAGGACCTGGCTTGGCAGTTCAGGCGGGACTGTACTCATGGGGAGCAGGTTCAAGACTGAGTTGCATATGGCTGGTTCCTTACTGGAGTGGCTTGGTGATCAAAAAAACAATGAACTAAACCCCGATCTGTGACTGGGGGTGAATGCTTGATTTGTTCAGCATTTCGTTTATGTTAGAATTGGGGGTCTCTAGTTGGCACAGGTAGGTACTTGTGACAAATAGGGACCCTCGCCTCTAGTCAGGGTAAAGGGGTACACTCCTAAAATAACCCCTGCTCACCCCCTTGGTAGCTTGGCACGAGCAGACAGGCTTATCTCAGAGGCAGTGTGTAAAGCATTTGTGAACACATACAGTAATCTAGTGACACACTACAGATGGACACCACACAAGGTTTATATCAAAAATAAGTATTCTTTATATAGTTTTAACACAAGACCATAAACGACAAAAATCCACAATACTGTACTTAAAATGGTAGTTTTAGCTTAGTTCAGTTCAGTTCTTAAGATGCGACACTTTAAGTCAATGTACCTTACGATGCGGGACGCTTCCACAACAAGCAATGTTGCAGCGATGGAAATGCGACAAAGTTCTGGTGCAAAGAAATAAAGACGTCAAGTTCTTCCTGATGCGGCACGCTTCTCTGATGTTGCGAGAAGTCTCGATTCGATGCGTCAACTGCAGCGGCGACACCCTTGTTCAGCGATGCGACGGCAACAGCTTTGGCTGCGACACTCTTCTCCAACGTTGCGAGACGCTTCCGCTCGATGCGACAACTGCAGCGGCGACACCCTTGTTTCGTGATGCGACGACGGCGGCACGCTTCTCCGTGGATGCGAGGCGCTTCTCTCGATGCGGTGCAATGCGTCAGCTACAGCGGCGACATCTGCGATGCGACGGCAGCGGCTGCGACGGCGACACGCTTCTTCCTCGATGCGAGACTCTTCTCTTGATGCGGTGCAATGCGACAGCTACAGCGGCGACATCTACGATGCGACGGCAGTGGCTGCGACGGCGACACGCTTCTTCGGGGTTGCGGGACGTTTCTCGAGATGCGGTGCAATGCATCAGCTACAGCGGGGTCATCTCCGTGATGCGACGGCGACACGCTTCTCCCTCTTGAGTCGCGCTTCCAGCTCCTTGCGACACGCAGTCCCTTCAGAAGGCCCAAAACAGCAGCAGGCACTTCCAAAGGATTCTTGGGGAGCTGGGGGTTGAAGTCTGTTGTCCCTGAGACTTCAGCAGGAGGCAAGCTCTTTTCTCAAGCCCTTGGAGATACTTTACAAGTTGAATAAAAGTGCACACAAAGTCCTTTCTCCTTCCTTTGGCAGTCAGGCAACCACTGCAGGCAGATCCCTCTAGCTTAGGGATAGTCTTCTCCTCAGTTTCTTCTTGGTTCCGCTCCTCAGCAAAGGTTTCTTCTTGTTTTCCCAAAGTGATCTAATTTCCTAGGGGTCTGGGTCCCCTTTTTATACACCGTTTTTCTTTGTTCTCTGAAGGCAGAGAGGCCTCTGCCTAGTCCAAAACCAGTTCTGGTCAGTCCTGGAGCACTTTGTTTTTCTGACTCCTTCTTTCCTTTCAGAGTGTGGGGCAGGGTGCTCAGCCGCCCGGCAGGAGGTGGAGCCAGCATTGTGGAAGGCAGGCACAGCCCTATTCAGACCCAGGTGCAACTCCTCCCTCCACTCTGGATGCAGATCTTTCTATTCAGCCCTGCGCTGACTCACCCTGTCTCCTGTAGCCACCCCCAGCCCCTGTCACTCAATCTCCAGACAAGGAATACACAACCTAGCAGAGGCAGGCTTGGAAGTTTAGGCAAGAAAATATCCACTTTCTAAAAGTGGTATTTTCAAACACAGAATGTTAAAACCAACTTCACTAAAAGATGTATTTTATCATTCTGAGTTCAGGCATACTAAATTCGTTTTTCTACCATGTTCCCTGGGTCAGTTCTGACTATAAGGTGTAATAGTCAGTTCTGACTATAAGGTGTAATAGTCAGTCTGCCCATTCTGGCCTATGGGGAGCAGGTAGCCTTGCAATAGTGAAAAACGAAAATGGCTGTAATTCACTATTAGGACATGCCACACACACCAGGGCATGTCCTACCTTGTACTTACAATGCACCCTGCCCTAGGGCCTACTTTAGGGGTGACCAACATGCAGTAAAGGGAAGGTTTAGGGACTGGTAAGTGGGTGTACTCACCAAGTCGACATGGCAGCCCTAGGCTGCACACAGGCTCTGCAATGGGAGGCCTGAGGCACATTTTACAAGCCGCTTCTGTGGGTGGCACAACCAGTGCTGCAAGCCCACCAGCGGCATTGGATTTACAAGCCCTGGGCACACTCAGTGCACTGTACTAGGGACTGACAAGTAAACCAATCATCCAATCATGGAGTCACTAATACATAACACAATTTATCATAGGGAGCACTTGCACTGTGGCACTGAATAGCAGTGGCACAGTGCCCAAAGCATCTAACGCCAGCAAAAACAGATCAGTAACATAGGAGGCATCATAAAAAATGGAAGGGAGACCCACGCCAAGGATGCCAGGTCTAACACGTGTCCCCTCCAGCTGAAATGTGGGGAGAACTACCCTACCTCAGGGGAGCTCTCTTCACTAAGGCGGAAAAATCTGGACAGACCATCAGCATTGGCGTGTTCTGTACCAGGGCGGTGTTCCACCGTGAAATCCATCCCCTGTAGGGAAATGGACCACCTCAACAGCTTTGGATTCTCACCCCTCATCTGCATCAACCATCTGAGGGGCCTGTGGTCTGTCTGAACCCGGAAGTGAGTCCCAAACAGGTATGGTCTCAGCTTCTTCAGTGCCCAGACCACAGCAAATGCCTCACGCTCAATAGCACTCCACCTCTGTTCCCGTGGTAGTAACCTCCTACTGATGAAGGCTACGGGTTGATCTAGGCCCTCCTCATTCATCTGTGACAGAACAGCCCCCACACCATGCTCTGAAGCGTCTGTTTGTACTACGAACTCTTTGGAGAAGTTGGGTGCCAGGAGCACGGGCGCCGTGCACATGGCAGTTTTCAGGGCCTCAAAAGCTTTCTGACAGGTGTCAGTCCAAATCACTTTCCTGGGCTGCTTCTTGGAAGTCAGCTCTGTCAGGGGTGCAACGATGCTGCCATACCCCTTGACAAACCTCCTGTAGTAACCCGTGAGTCCTAAGAAGGCTCTCACCTCTGTCTGGGTTTTGGGGGTTCCCAATTCAGGATGGTTTCGATTTTGGGTTGTAGGGGCGCCACCTGGCCGCTCCCCACTTGGTGTCCCAAGTACACCACGGAACCCTGCCCGATCTGGCACTTACTCGCCTTGATCGTGAGGCCTGCCCTCCGCAGCGCCATCAACACTTCCCAGAGGTGGCGCAGATGTTCTTCCCAACTGGCGCTGAACACCGCGATGTCATCCAGGTAGGCGGCACTGAACGAGTCCAGTCCAGCCAACACCTGGTTGACCAACCTCTGGAAGGTGGCAGGGGCATTCTTCATCCCAAAGGGCATCACCCGGAACTGGTAGTGCCCATCTGGTGTGGAGAATGCTGACCTCTCTCTTGCCCCATCAGTCAAGGCGATCTGCCAGTACCCAGACGTTAAGTCAAACGTGCTGAGGTACCGTGCAGCCCCTAGCCGATCTATGAGCTCATCAGCTCTGGGGATGGGGTGCGCGTCAGTCCTGGTGACTGAATTGAGTCCTCGGTAGTCCACACAGAACCGGAGTTCTGGTGTGGCACCCGGTGCGGCAGCCTTTGGGACCAAGACCACTGGGCTGGCCCAAGGACTGTTAGAGGACTCAATCACCCCTAACGCAAGCATTTTGGAGACCTCCTCCTTGATGCAAGCTCTCACCCTGTCAGTCACCCTGTAAGATTTGTGCTTCACAGGTGTACTGTCCCCAGTGTCCACATCATGGATGCACCAATCTGTGACACTGGGAACCAGGGAGAACAGATCAGAAAACTGTCCCAGCAACTGGCGGCAGTCATTCTGTTGCTCAGGGGTCAGGGTGGAAGAGAGGTTGACACCATCCACTGACCCATCTTGCTCTGTTGCTGACAGGAGGTCAGGAAGAGGCTCGGTCTCCTCCTCCATCCCAGCATCTGTCGCTAAGAGCATGCCCACTTGGGACCTCTCCAAGTGGGGCTTCAGGCGGTTGACATGCAGGACCCTCAAGGGGTTCCTGGGAGACCGCAAGTCCACCAAGTAGGTAACCGGACTTTTGCGCTCTACAACCTCAAAGGGTCCGGTCCACTTATCCTGGAGCGCGCAGGGCTCCACTGGGGCCATGACCCACACTTTCTGACCAGGCTGAAGCTCTACCAGAGTGGCATTCTGGTCGTACCACCGCTTCATCTCCTCCTGGCTGGCTTCCAGATTCGCCTCAGCGAGTTGCCTGAAACGCCTAGTTTGGTTCCTAAAGGCCAGCATGTAACTGTATACATCCTGGGGAGGTTTCCTGGGAGATTGCTCCCAGCCTTCTTTGACCAAACTTAGAGGTCCTCTTACTGGGTGTCCATAGAGAAGCTCAAAGGGACTGAACCCTAGAGATTTCTGTGGCACCTCACGGTAAGCAAAGAGCAGGCATGGTAAGAGGACGTCCCACTTACGCCTCATAGGTTCCTCAAGACCCATAATCATGCCTTTGAGGGTTCGGTTGAACCTTTCAACCAATCCATTTCCTTGGGGGTGGTAAGGAGTGGTAAACTTGTAGGTTACCCCACACTCCTGCCACAGGGACTTCATATACTTGGAAATGAAGTTGGTCCCCCGGTCAGACACTACCTCGCTAGGGAATCCCACTCGGGAGAAAATTCCCATCAGTGCTCGTCCCACCACGGGGGCCGTCACTGTCCTCAGAGGTATGGCTTCCGGGTACCGGGTGGCATGGTCCACCAAGACCAGGATGAACCTGTTGCCCATGGCTGTCTTGGGGTCCAGTGGCCCCACAATGTCATTACCCACCCGTTCAAAGGGGGTGCTGACTACAGGGAATGGCTGGAGAGGAGCCTTGCGCTTCCTCCCACTCTTTCCACTTGCCTGGCAAGTCTGACATGTCCTGCAGTGAGTGTCTGAACTCCTGCGCATTTGGGGCCAATAAAAGTGGGTGACAAGCCTCTCAAAGGTCTTGTCCTGCCCCAAATGTCCTGCCAATGGAACATCATGAGCCAGCCCCAGTAGGAAGGCTCTGAGGCACTGGGGTACCACCAGCACACGGGCTGACCCAGGCTCAGCAACCTTAGGCTCAGTATACAGGAGATCATTCTCCCAATAGACCCAATGTGACCCAGACTGATCACCTGTTGCCTGGTCTGCAGCCTGTTGCCGCAGACCCACCAGAGAAGGGCATTCTTTCTGCTCCTTGCAGAATTCTTCCCTGGAGGGTCCTCCTTCTTGCTGCCAATGGGTCAGCTCAGGCAGGTCCCCCAGTTCAGCTACCTGTTCCCCTGTAGGCTCCAGGGCATCCCCCTCAAGGTCTGCCTCCTCCTGGACCGTGGGAACTTCGGGGGCCGGTTTCCCGCGCCCCTGCCTCTTCTCGTGACGGCAGGTACCTGGGCCTCCCTCTCAGGCTCCAGGTCCTCTTGAGCACCTTTACTTGCTGCCATGGACCGGGTGGTCACACACGCCCAGTCAGGCAAACCCAACATCTCTAAATGAGCACTTCGCTCCACCTTCGCCCAAGGTGAGCTCTCCAAGTCGTTCCCTAACAAACAGTCAACAGGCATGGCGGGCCTCACAGCTACCTGAAGAGTACCAGAGACCCCCCCACTCAAAGGGAACCTGAGCCACTTTGCAGTGACTCTCTGTGTTGTCAGCGGCAACAACTGGATAGAATGCATGGGGGACAACCTGCTCTTGAGACACCAGGTGACACTTGACAGCTGTCACACTGGCTCCTGTATCTCTAAGAGCCTCCACCCTATGGCCATTGATGGTCACCCACTGCCTGTATTTCTTAGTGTTATCAGGCAGCTGGGTCTTGGGGACCATCTCACAGTCTCCTAATGAGACAAGGGACATCTGTGCGGGACCCCACCCCTCTGGGGCATCCATCTCCTCCCCCAGGGCTACACTAGCCATCTGCCGTGGGGCTGCACCAGGGGTGCGGTCTTTCCAAACTGGCGGCACCTGGGATCACTCGCTATATGACCCAGGTCCCCACATTTGTAGCATCTCAGGGGTCCCCTTTGAACAGGTGGACCTGTCGGGCCCCTGAGGGTTTCTGGGGGAGGCTGGGAACCTTTCCCTTGGTTCCCTTGGGGACTACTTTGGGGCCTTCTTTGGAACTCCCTCTGTTTACCCTTGTCCCCCCACTCTTCTGCTGGGGACCCTGCCCACCCTTGGCTGAGTCTCCCACGTGACCCTTGTGGACCCTGGTACTGACCCAGCGGTCCGCCTCCTCAGCAAGCTTCCTAGGGATAGTCAGCTTGCTATCTATCAGGTGCTGGCGTAGCTCTGGAAAACAGTTACTTGACAAGTGCTCCCATGCAATCAAATCAAGGAGCCCCTGAAAATCATCAACTTTGCTACCCTTCACCCAACCATCCAATGCTCTGCAGAAAAAAGTGACATATTCAACCCAGGTACTGTTCTCTATCTTCTTGCAACCCCTGAACCTCTGCCTATACAATTCAGGAGTTAAACCATACCTAGACATTAAAGCATCCTTCATGTGGTGATATGAATTATGGACATCAGAAGGCAAATCTAGCAGTGTGTCCCGCCCCTCACTAAGGAACCGTCCCCACAACCCCGCTCCCCAATCCTTCTCAGGGACCCGGTGGGAAGACATGGCTACCTCATAGGCCTTGAACCACTGCCCAATGTCATCATTTTTAAAAACTCTCTGACCACATCCTTAGGAATATACACTCTAGATTCCACAGGCATTGACGGTGTGCTGCCACCAGAGGGAGTAATTTCTAAGCTCCTAGCTTTCAAATCCAACTCCCTCAAACTTCTATCATGCTCAAGCTGTATCCTCTTTTCTTCCAGGGCCAGTTTCCTAATTTCCAATTGCCCATTCATTTTGGCCAGCTCCAACTCATGCATCCTATTTCTCTCCCTGTCCTCCAGCTCTTCTGTGGACAGACCTTTGGCAGAAACACTGCTACCTGCTGGGGAAGGTGCCTTCCTTTCCCCTGGACCCAATGGCCCTACCAGCTGCACATCTGCATCATTATCCCCTTCCTCATTCTCAGGGGTTTTCCTTGCTTCTACCCAGGCCCTCAGCGCCTTATAGAACTCCTCCTTCTTGGTGAGCCCGGTAATTGCAACATTAAATCTTTTGCAGAAGTGCTTCAGCTGCTTTGCATTGTAGCATTCTAGTTTCTCTTCTTCCCAATCAAAATCAACAGATGCTATGGATGCTGGTTTCATGATGGCTGAATTTGGAAAAAAATGGAACGTCCTAGAAAAACAAATCTACCAAAAGTATGTGGTCGCGTTTTGGTCTGCACTCACTAGTAGTGTTCACCAATCACTGTACATGAGTCACAAATGCAAGTCCAGAATCCTCACCGCTGCCACCAATGTTAGAATTGGGGGTCTCTAGTTGGCACAGGTAGGTACTTGTGACAAATAGGGACCCTCGCCTCTAGTCAGGGTAAAGGGGTACACTCCTAAAATAACCCCTGCTCACCCCCTTGGTAGCTTGGCACGAGCAGACAGGCTTATCTCAGAGGCAGTGTGTAAAGCATTTGTGAACACATACAGTAATCTAGTGACACACTACAGATGGACACCACACAAGGTTTATATCAAAAATAAGTATTCTTTATATAGTTTTAACACAAGACCATAAACGACAAAAATCCACAATACTGTACTTAAAATGGTAGTTTTAGCTTAGTTCAGTTCAGTTCTTAAGATGCGACACTTTAAGTCAATGTACCTTACGATGCGGGACGCTTCCACAACAAGCAATGTTGCAGCGATGGAAATGCGACAAAGTTCTGGTGCAAAGAAATAAAGACGTCAAGTTCTTCCTGATGCGGCACGCTTCTCCGATGTTGCGAGAAGTCTCGATTCGATGCGTCAACTGCAGCGGCGACACCCTTGTTCAGCGATGCGACGGCAACAGCTTCGGCTGCGACACTCTTCTCCAACGTTGCGAGACGCTTCCGCTCGATGCGACAACTGCAGCGGCGACACCCTTGTTTCGTGATGCGACGGCAGCAGCTCCGACGGCGGCACGCTTCTCCGTGGATGCGAGGCGCTTCTCTCGATGCGGTGCAATGCGTCAGCTACAGCGGCGACATCTACGATGCGACGGCAGCGGCTGCGACGGCGACACGCTTCTTCCTCGATGCGAGACTCTTCTCTTGATGCGGTGCAATGCGACAGCTACAGCGGCGACATCTACGATGCGACGGCAGCGGCTGCGGCGGCAACACGCTTCTTCGGGGTTGCGGGACGTTTCTCGAGATGCGGTGCAATGCGTCAGCTACAGCGGCGTCATCTCCGTGATGCGACGGCAGCGGCTGCGACGGCGACACGCTTCTCCCTCTTGAGTCGCGCTTCCAGCTCCTTGCGACACGCAGTCCCTTCAGAAGGCCCAAAACAGCAGCAGGCACTTCCAAAGGATTCTTGGGGAGCTGGGGGTTGAAGTCTGTTGTCCCTGAGACTTCAGCAGGAGGCAAGCTCTTTTCTCAAGCCCTTGGAGATACTTTACAAGTTGAATAAAAGTGCACACAAAGTCCTTTCTCCTTCCTTTGGCAGTCAGGCAACCACTGCAGGCAGATCCCTCTAGCTTAGGGATAGTCTTCTCCTCAGTTTCTTCTTGGTTCCGCTCCTCAGCAAAGGTTTCTTCTTGTTTTCCCAAAGTGATCTAATTTCCTAGGGGTCTGGGTCCCCTTTTTATACACAGTTTTTCTTTGTTCTCTGAAGGCAGAGAGGCCTCTGCCTAGTCCAAAACCAGTTCTGGTCAGTCCTGGAGCACTTTGTTTTTCTGACTCCTTCTTTCCTTTCAGAATGTGGGGCAGGGTGCTCAGCCGCCCGGCAGGAGGTGGAGCCAGCATTGTGGAAGGCAGGCACAGCCCTATTCAGACCCAGGTGCAACTCCTCCCTCCACTCTGGATGCAGATCTTTCTATTCAGCCCTGCGCTGACTCACCCTGTCTCCTGTAGCCACCCCCAGCCCCTGTCACTCAATCTCCAGACAAGGAATACACAACCTAGCAGAGGCAGGCTTGGAAGTTTAGGCAAGAAAATACCCACTTTCTAAAAGTGGTATTTTCAAACACAGAATGTTAAAACCAACTTCACTAAAAGATGTATTTTATCATTCTGAGTTCAGGCATACTAAATTCGTTTTTCTACCATGTTCCCTGGGTCAGTTCTGACTATAAGGTGTAATAGTCAGTCTGCCCATTCTGGCCTATGGGGAGCAGGTAGCCTTGCAATAGTGAAAAACGAAAATGGCTGTAATTCACTATTAGGACATGCCACACACACCAGGGCATGTCCTACCTTGTACTTACAATGCACCCTGCCCTAGGGCCTACTTTAGGGGTGACCAACATGCAGTAAAGGGAAGGTTTTAGGGACTGGTAAGTGGGTGTACTCACCAAGTTGACATGGCAGCCCTAGGCTGCACACAGGCTCTGCAATGGCAGGCCTGAGGCACATTTTACAAGCCGCTTCTGTGGGTGGCACAACCAGTGCTGCAAGCCCACCAGCGGCATTGGATCTACAAGCCCTGGGCACACTCAGTGCACTGTACTAGGGACTGACAAGTAACCCAATCATCCAATCATGGAGTCACTAATACATAACACAATTTATCATAGGGAGCACTTGCACTGTGGCACTGAATAGCAGTGGCACAGTGCCCAAAGCATCTAACGCCAGCAAAAACAGATCAGTAACATAGGAGGCATCATAAAAAATGGAAGGGAGACCCACGCCAAGGATGCCAGGTCTAACAGTTTATCATCTGTACTTCTTGCTTATGACCGCCCATATGACATCACTCATGACATCTCCTTTGACATCATTGACATTGATTGATCACACTGAGAGAATATTGCTTCTCTTTCTTTTCATAAGAAATTACATCAAGGTGGGGGGTACCCATGTCTTCATTCTTTAGGAAATTTCTGTTTTTATGCAGCCAACATATCAAGATACACAACATATTACCTCACAGCATTTGTAATGTTCCGAGACGCCAGATCTAAAATTAAGGGATGTAGCATAGAATATCCTTCATCTGCCGACATGGGTGTGAAATTAGGGGCTGCTGGTCATGGGACAATACTGGTCTTCCAAGTAGTAGGTTAGATAAAAACACAGGAATGTCTTGATTGTTCCAAAAGGTTTGAAACAGTGGGATCTATAAGTGAGGTGCTTCCCTAACTGAAGTACCAAACAAACTATAAGGCTGGCCTAGGAAACGTTTAGATGGAATAAACCTGTGGTTCGTGATTGAAAAGTACGGAAGATTGACTCTAGTAGCTTCCAACAAAAATGTCTTTCAGCTGACAAAGGATACATGAGGTAATAAAAAAAAAGCTTTTTCTTTTCGGATGTCAAAGGGAGGTGGCCTTACTATTACAAGGCATCTTATCTTTGGTTCTTTGTCTCCAGATGTAATCACTTCACTGTCCTGTTGGGCGTCACCAAGTTTGAATAGATCACCCAATCATTGCCCAATAAGATCACATCTATTTCATTCTCTGTTAGGCACCTTATCAGTCCACGTTTTTTTAAATTGTACTTTCTTGCCTAGCATGACATCATGGACTCTCATGCATCCATGTGACTGCCAGAAAATATGCTACCATCCTTATCACAGCACCATCCTGAACAGACAGTAGGAGAACCATTGCTGTCCATGTATATCTTACCCTGGTTCTCCTTAACTAAGCGACAGATTTCTTCCACAGTCCTTTATATTGGGGAAAATTCTAAGAAAATGTTTCAGACTTCCTGGCAGGTGTAGGTGGCAGTTGCAACAGTACTCTACCAATTTCCGCCTTAGCAGTTTCTTAGATGATGATGATGGAGATGGTGGGTTCAAGGCTGTCTTGAACATTGATGTAGAAGAAACAGTGTTGTCTGAAAAATGTTTGTGATTTGTTTTTGGAATATCAGAAGTGCATGAAACCTTTTTATGTGCATTCTCCAGTACTGACTTTGGTATAAACCTTTTGTGGGACCTTATTGACCTGCAATGAACCAGTCATTCCAGTTTGTGGCACAGCAGACGCACCTCTAGGGAGTTTCTATTGAAGCTTATCTTGAGTGTCACTGGTTACATCAGACTTCAAGTCTTGTGAGTCAAAGTTATTACTCTGGTGAGATGATGTAATGATGGGGATGGGTCTAAGGCTGTCTTGAATATTGATGTAGAAGAAACAGTGTTGTCTGCAATATTTTTGTGATTTGTTCTTGAAATATCAGAAGTGCATTCTCCAATACTGACTTTGGTATAAACCTTTTTGAGGGACCTGATTGACCTGCAGTGAACCAATCGTATTCCAGTTTGTACTGCAGCAGAGGCACCTCTAGGGATTGCCTATCAAAGCTTATCTTGAGTGT
This sequence comes from Calotriton arnoldi, assembly GCA_963921515.1. Lineage (NCBI taxonomy): Eukaryota > Metazoa > Chordata > Amphibia > Caudata > Salamandridae > Calotriton > Calotriton arnoldi. The sequence continues at coordinate 5,518,551 of CAWUFW010000073.1, read as the reverse complement.
CACTGGTTACATCAGACTTCAGGTCTTACCAGTCAAAGTTTTCACTCTGGTATATTTGGAAATGCTTGAGCAAGAAGATGAGTCCCCTAAATGGGTGGGGCCCATTCCAGACTATCTGATGCCAGGTCTCGTACCCAAACTCTTCTACTCTGATGAAAAAGCCTGTGTCCTATGAAAACCCAAAGTTCATGTGTGGTACTAGTCTCTTCCTCCAATGAATTTTGTTTTTCAGAGAATTCTGCTGCCTTACAGCACAAACAAACACTGGCAAAGCCAATAACTCTTGCCTATGCAAGAGCTATTGGCTTTGCCAATGTGTTTTAGTCATGTTGTACACCAGTGTGGCCGCTGTTCAGCATGGCTAAAAGTTAGTCGCATAGAGGAGAGTGGCATGGAGTGAAGTGCAGTAGAGTTAGGTAGAGTGGTGTGGTATAGAGTGTTGTGTATTGCAGTGGCATAAAGTGGAGTGGTGTAGCGTAGCATACAGAGGAGTGGCGTAAAGTGGAGTGGACTGGTTTAGAGTGCATTGGTATAGAGTGCTGCAGAGTAAAGTGGTGTAGAGTGCAGCGGCATAGAATTCAGTGGTGTACAATGCAGCATCATAGAATGCAGTGTCATAGATTAGAGTGTTGTGCAGAGTGTAGTGGTGCAGAGTAGAGTGGCGTAGAGTGCAGTTGTGCAGAATAGAGTGGTGCAGAGTAGATTATATTGCCGTAGAGTGTAGTGGCATGCAGTGCAATGGCATAGAGTGCTCTGGCAAAGAATGCAGTAGTGCAGAGTAGAGTGGCGTAGAGTGCTGTGGTGTAGAGTGGCACAGAGTAGGTTGGCATAGAGTAGAGTTCAATGCATAGAGTGGGTTACATTGGAGTGGGCTGGCAAAGAGTAGAGTGGACTGGTGTAGAGTGTTGCAGAGTACAGCAGTGTAGAGTGCAGCAGCATAGAATTCAGCAGCGTACAATGCAGCATCGTAGAATGCAGTGTCATAGATTAAAGTGGTGCATAGTAGAGTGCAGTGGTGCAGAGTATAGTGGCATAGATTGCCGTGGCTTAGAGTGATGCAGAGTAGAGTGTAGAGTGGTGTAGAGAGCAGTGGCATAGAGTGCAGTTGCGTAGAGCAGATTGTTTCAGAGCAGAGTGAAGTAGCTTTGAGTGGAGTGGTGCAGGGTAGTGTGATGCGGTGTAGAGTTGAGTGGAGCAGGGTAGAGTGCAGTGGAATAGGGTAATGGCATAAAGTGGTGTAGAGTGCAGTGGTATAGAGTGCAGTTGTGCAGAGTAGATTAGAGTGATGTACAGTGGAATTCCATAGAGTGAAGTGTTGTAGAGTGGAGTGTTGTAGAGTGTAGTTGTGCAGAATGCATTGGCATAGAGTAGAGGGATGTAGAGTGCACTGGTGAAGAGTGCACTGGCGTAAAGTAGAGTGGTATAAAGTGCATTGGCATAGAGTAGAGTTGTGTAGAGTAGAGAGACGTAGAGTGCAGTGGCGTAGAATGGAGTAGTGCAGAGTGGTATATAGTGCAGTGGCGTGGTGTAAAGTGAAGTGGTGCAGAGTGGAGTGGCATAGTGTGGAATATGCATGGTGTAGTAACACACTTCCATTACAGACAACACATCTTCAATGGAAATCACCATCACATTTGCACAGACATACAGTTTCGCTGATAAAAGTATACAGCGCACAAACGATAATGTGTGGAAATGGCATCACCTAGTGTATTGACTTGTTTTGATAGTTTTAAAATATTTGTTTCCACCACACTTCAGATTTACCAAAAATGTGCTGCATTTGGGCTTTTCTAATTCTGAAATAACTGCACAGTTCATTTACAGACATTTAATTTTTGTTTTGTGCTAGGAAAAAAAGTAACATTGTACACTCCCCAGAGCCAGCATAATTGTCACATAAAGCCTCTCACTTTGAAGTCAGACAAAGAAAAGAAACACCAAGCTCCCTGGAAGAGAGAGCCTTACATTTGACCTCTGTCTTTGAATGCACAGCAAATGTGACAAGATAAGAACAAGATTTGAAGGACTGTTTACAGAAATTGAGCACTGGTGGACGTATACAGTAAATAGGGTTCAGTCAAGGGAAGGGACAAACTCGAGCTGGACAGCTTAAAATAAATAGAGCCAGCCAATAGAAAGCAAGCAAATGTGATTTACAAACCACAAGGCAAATAGTAAACAACGGGCGGAATGCGTTCCCAGGTAAGCTTTCCGAATGTCCCCAAGATGTAATTAGCAAACCAGACAGCTGCGCTGTCTGGTAGGCTTCGACCTAAAAAGTATCTTGCAGAGGAAGGTTTCCTAGGTCAGAATCACAGGATTATGTAGGTCAGTAGTAGACAATTGGCCTCCACATCATTGCACAGCTCGAAAGCTGGTGTAAAATGTAATTAAGGGCCACACAAGTGTCTGTGGCCCCTTCTGTAATACCAAAGTGCCCCGTGGGCTCAGAAAGCGGGCGCAAACGCCCACTGCGCCCCTGGGGCACTTCCGTAATAGAGCCCCCTGCTTGGCACAAAAGGCGCATAGGACCGTCGTGGGAGGTGTGGTCCTCTCCTGCCTCCTCTTTCTATTCCTTTCCATATTTTCTTTTTCTTTCCTCTCTATTCTCTGGCCATCTTTTCAAATCACCTCTCCTCTAACAGCTCTGATGTGTCTGTCCATTTCTTTCTGTTTGCTACTGTACTTATTCTTTCCTGTTTCCTTTCATTACTGTTCCTTTTTCATTGCCCCATCTCATAATGTCTTTCCAGATGAATCTTTTTCTCTCGTTCAAGTTCTTTTTCATGTATAGAGAATTCGTTTGCCATTTAACTCAGCCTTTATACCTTTGTGCCGCACATTCCTTCCACTGTTACCTCATACCAACTCTTTCCTCTCATGTCTTCTTACTTTTGTGCTCCTAGCTCTCCATATGATCACACACTGTCTTTACTCTTTCTATCTTATCTTTCTGTCTGCTACAGATGGTCTCCTTTTAAACACTGCCATTACGTTTTGTACCTTATTTTTCTGTCTTCTTCTGGCTCGCTCCTCTCATATATGCTTTCATTCCTCTCTTATTTCATGCCTTCTATTTCACTCAGTTATGTCTCTTTTCCAATTTGTTCCATTATATTCCTTTGTTTCTCACTAAACCTTACCTTTCCTCCTATTTATCTCACGCTCTTTCTATTAGTTCAATTTCTTCTGTTATCTTGACTCTATGAACATACTTTTATTTTTCTTCTATCCTATGTACTTGTACTTTCTATTCTTTTTCTCATTCCTCTCTCACTGTGTTCTCAATGTTTTACTCTTCTCAAGTTATCCTGTTACCCAAACAAGGTAAACTGGCCCCTACGAAAATCAGGAAATTTTCCTGGAAGCAGCTGCAATATGGAGGACAGTCCTTCAGGACAGAGACCTGTAGTAAGTTCTGCCATATTCCTACTGTCTTACTGTTAATACATTTCACAATAATATTTTTTTAGGAAGCTCATAATGTTTTGAACAGCTTAGTCCTCTCTGTTGGTCTGCTAGCTCTTAAGCTGGTCACCAATTTAATTTTTAGATCTAGCTTCAGCCATGACCATTTCTTTTTCCAACAAATATATAAAAATACATACATGAATACAGGGGCATTCAGTCACCCCTCTGGTCTGTTGCAGTTCCATTCACATTTTGCTTCTGCCTATTACAGGATAAGGCAATGGGTCATCCCATTTCCCCTCACTGTAAGTTGCGGCATTCTGCCTAGCGCAATTTGCACACAGGCAGAAAAGGTTTTTATGTGAGGCCTTCTCAGCAAACCAGATATTTGATTGATTTTCAGGTGTCTTAGAGACACTTTCTGTAAAATCAGGACAGCCCTACCAAAACCAGGTTTGTCAGATCAGAGACTGATGTTACCACTTTGACCCACTGAGACGCAACCCAAAAGCATGTATGTATATTAGCACATTTTATTTGCTCTCTATGAGAACCCATTATTTTATCAAACTTGGAATTCAAATGAAAGACAAAACCCACAAACCTCATTTTCTATGAGTTGTGTAATAACACTTATAAGTCAGTGGTAAGACTTTTGCCCCTTCCCCAAGACTGGAAAAAAGCTTCTCAAAAACAAAAGGTCTTTTCTTTTGAAAAGCTTTTATGGAGACCAATGCATAAGCATCCTACTTGTGCCAACTTTGTGAATGCAGCTAACCATTCTCCTACAGTTCCTGTTCTGTTGGTGTATCAGCAATAAACAGATTTAGGGTTGTAAGTCGTGCTTCCTCTTTTTCCTTCTTTTTCTTGAAGGGGCCTCTTTTTAGGTCTCACATACCCTCTCACTTGCAGCAGATATTGTATACAAGGGGCTTACACCCCACCTATTGTTTAACATTTATTAGCTTCATTGTCACTCTTATTTACTACCTTCTAATTGGCCAACACGCACTGGCTTCACTTCCTCTTCTTTCAGTTGAGCATAGACCAAGTACTGATTGCTTCAGCTTGATTGCCTTCATTTCGCTGATCATGCTGTGAATGGAGTACTATTTTTATTTTGTCTTCTTCACTATCGTTCTTGTTGAACATCTTGCCATTTGTAGCTGTGTTTTACTGTGCCACACGCACTTCAAAGAAGCCCTTTTCTCCTCTGCGCTAATGCACTTAAGAAAAAAAGCCACACTGCAAAGCATCTACACTGTACAGCATGGCTACAAAACATTGTCAAAGCCAATAGCCCTCATAGGCAAAACTTTTGCCAATGCTTGCTTTTCTATCTTGCTTCTAAAAGAGGCGTGTTTTCAAAGTACTCACTGTGGATGACCAAAAAGAAGTGAGCTGTAAAAAGCACCTAAAAGGTGGCGCACAGTCAGTGCGCACCCTGATGGCAGCCCTCTGGTGGGGGGAAGGGGGTCCTATGGACTACCCAGACATCCCCTTGCAGACAGGTGAAGTCACTCACTGCACCCGCCTGCAAGTGGATCTCTTTCCCCTCTTAAAAGTGCAGGCGGGTTGCTGCCTGCACAGTGAAACACGGAGCGGCTATTTCAAAGGTGCTTCGTTTTTCGTTTGAATGCGCTGCCCCCAGGGCAGCATGACTTCGTGGCTGCCCTAGGGGCAGCGCATTCAATGCAATAGGGTGCACTATCCCTGCCACCCGATGCAGCTCTTTTAAGGTGCACCGTGGCGCAAACAGGGAAAGTGCGCCCTGTGTGTAATAGGGCCCCCGATGTTCTAATTTCTGCACAGCACACCGTCCTACCATGGGGCAGTAGTGGTTGAATATGATTTCAGCATGACAATCATTTGAACGTGTCAAATAAATGTACAATGTCACTCCTAAAAGTAAATATATGGCAAAACTCCCTAGAACTGAGACCACTACATCGGCACTACATGTGTGCCTATACCTGGGAACAGTTAAGGGGGAGATTTAGAATATAATACCTGGAGAATTCAAATTCCACATAACTACATTGAACTGCAGGAATCTGTAAGTAAGAAAAAGCTAAAGTAAAGCTATTTTTAGCTTTAAAAATTGGTTGTTTCCAGCTTCAATCGAGCTAAGGATCAATATTATATCTCATGTTCTAATCTATCCATTCTGCTTGCAGGCTCTGGGTTTGTGTAGCATTGCTAAACTCCTGGCACCAGTGCAGTTTCACGTACTAACACACGGGCGGGTGGTTATGTTGGGTGGGAATAGGGTGGCATACCCTTTTAGTCTCCAGACCAAGGTCAATGCGCAACAAGAGTGTCAGGTGTCCTAATGCAAGCAAGGTAAATGGACCCTCATCCCTTGGTGTGGTAGTAAACAACAAATCCATAATGAGATTGCAATGTATCCCCACATCGCTCGGTGCCACTGCACGTGCTGCACTATTGGTAGGACATGCTGGTCCAGTTTGAACTTACCGTTGCAAAGCATTGGACAGCAAGAGTAACAAGCATTTGCAATGCAATAGGTCTCGCATTATTAAAGTTTGAGCTATTGGCATTGCTAAATAATGCAACACCAATAGCTCAAACTTTAATAATGCGAGACCTATTGCATTGCAAATGCTTGTTGTTGCTTATTGCTATATACAGGTGGTAAACTGGTACTAATGAGGTGAAACTAACGCCCAAACTGTGTTAACAAGTGTCAAAATAACAAAATAATGAAATAATACTATCACAAAATGCGCCGCATTATGCCACATAATTTGCCTTTTCTTGCAGCATGATTTAATTAATACTGCCGCATAATTTGGCCCTCCCCTGCTGCATAATTCCAGTGGCCCTGTTTATAATGTTTCAAACCTGAAGGTCTCTTCAACAAATGCATTAACCAGCAGAGTTAAGGTACTTTTATTATATGTGAAACTTGGTGGATACACATAGATCTCTTCTGCAGTAAGTGCTTTAGCCCCAGTGTTTTCAGTGGGTGGGTCCTGCTGCTGTTCACTGGCAAATTGTTGAGAGGGTTCCTAATCTCTTATTCTGGCCCTCAACCACCCCCGTCCCGACCCCAGCATAAAAATCTGTGACGCTAGAAAACCCCACTGCCTTTCTGTAGCACTCAGTTCTTCATGTATGTTCTCTACGTTCACAGCACTCATAAGGAGGCTGACCGCTCTCTCTTTGTGGCTACTTGACTCCAGAGTAGGTGGGATGGTGCTCTAGGTAAAATAGAAAGTTATTTTTGCTTCAAACTACTGCTTTCTGAGCACTGTATGAAATCACATACACTCATGCAGCTTTGATCCAAACTATTTGCCTCTTAGCTAAGTCCTGCTACTGCCCACAGTCACCCCTCAGACCCCACCCACTCGCCCACATCGACCCAGCCACTCACTCTTTAAGACACTGACACTCAGCTCCGGCTGACAGTGACGTCCTCAGTGACATAAGACAATTCCTTTTCAAGTCATTACTGGTGGCTGTGTCATTCAATGACAGTCTCATCTCACTGACTGGCCGCAGCCCCTCATGACCTAGAGTGGGGGTCTCGGGAGTGGCGGGTAGAAGAGAACAATATATGTCTGTGCCCTGTGACTGAGCGGGGGAGGAGGGCTGTGCTGAGGGAGTCGGCTCCAGGCACCAAGAACAAAAGGAGTGACCTTGGATTTTCATGGGCGGTCAGTGCACTGAGTTATTGAGAACTGCAAGCTTAACGCCTGGAGCAACAAAAACGGAGAGGGGTTAAACAACAAACTGAGGCTCTTGGATAAGAACCCTACTACTGAGCTCGACGAGCAAACACCACAGAATACGGTCAGACCAACTCCCCGCAATGAACCTCAAGCAACAAGGAGTAAAGGAGCACCCCTCTCACTAAACCAAGGGAGGTACTTCTCTGAGGGTCCAGTGGAGAGTAGGGTATGCGCACCTACGGAGAGGCATGCAACACCTGCAAGTTCTTCACACTGCACCTGGGGCTCTGTTTCTACGCCCGTCAGCTGTCACCCCCCCTCCCCCCACACATTTCTGCAGCTGCTTGTGCAAACAGGCGAGGCAGCCTCACCCACATCAGGAGGCTTTCAGTTCAGCATGTCGCCGCCAGTGCTCGATACCAGCGCCTGCACCGAGTACGGATAACAGCTCCTTACACTGAGCACCGATACTAGCTCCCTGAGCACCAAGGCTAACTCCTTACACTTACTACGAACACAAACTTCTTACGCTGATCACCAAGTCTACACCCTTACACTGAGCACAAATACTAGGAGCTGCAAACACCCCCCCCCCCCTTCCCCCAGCGCCTTGGGTGAGTAGTGCGCTTTAAAACCCCTGATTGATTGCTCCTGACGCTGAAGCTAACTCTTTACACTTAGCTCAATATTATTTTGTTACATACACTGAGCTCCAACACTAGCTCCCGAGAGCTGGGGTTTACCCCGAGTACCTCGTACTCAGTTTAGGACACCCACACGACGCACCTGGGTACTCTTACCGATGGGCCCGGGGACTTAGCAGCCCCTCTGACGGCTCCCGGCACTCACCTCTTTTACCGGTGGGAGGCTCCTGGTGCCCCGGGTGTTGTGAATACCTTCCTCCTGTAGGGAGTGTCCGTGATTCACTGTTAGCCCCACCCAGAGCATGCCTGCCCGGTGCAGTGGATCTGAGGCGATCAGAGGGCACAGGGCAGGTGGATGTGGGAGGACCGCTCCGCTGAGAGAGGGTGCGAATGGGGCGGAAACACGAGCGCAGGACCGCCTCTGCCCCGGGCTCAGGACCTGGGACTGGCTGACCCGCACCCTTCCTGTCTCTGGCTCAAATTCAAACGAATTTCATTGCCACAACAGGGCAAACGGGGGTTGCCGAAGTTAACCGGAACGGCGAATTAGCCCTTCCTTCAATATACAACACTAGTTCGGTGGTCAGGGATGTACATTTTACAAGTTAGACAAGCAGTGGCAAAGTAAATTTGTAAAATAGACAAATCACCTCACCTACATCTGTTGCCACAAAGTCTGTCCCCAGGCGATGCTGCGTTTTCTCCGCACCTTATCGCTTCTAGTGTGTGAGATGATGAGACAAATGTTACATAATGTCATCTCACTGATTCCGACAGTACGCCGAGTTTTCCTTTTTATTTTCGAAAAATTGTTGATCCGTCTCGCTGCAAAGTACACGTAAATCAGTCGAAAGTAGGATTGCCGGTTTTGTTTTTTGGCGAAGTCCCTAAAATGTTAATAGATCAAACCTGCACGATTCGTGTTTGAAAATGATCCACACAACTGTGATTAGTCGGTGTTTTAAAAGGCTGCTATGGGAATTGCAGTAAAAATAGTGTGTGTGGGGGAGAGTAGACTAAGAACTAGTGGTGCGCGCGCACCACAGAGGAGCGGGGGGAGGGAGCGCGGCAGCGAGACGAAAGCGCGCTGCTGCGCGTGCTGGCCACCGACGGGAATGGGCGGAGCACAGGCGAGACATGCGCCCGCCTTTGCCCAATTGCGTGCTGGATTTTGTAAAAAAAAGCATGCGAAAGCCAATGGCAGCCGCGGAAAGCAAAACCACACGCACGAGCGTGTGGTTAGCTTTTTAAAGCCCTTTCTAGAGCTCTCGCGCTGCGCGAGCAGTGCTACACACTGCAACGCTAGGCGCGAGACCTAAAAAGTACAGAGGAACAAAACTATACTGCTTTTTCTGAAACGTGAGAAAAAATTGATGGTCAGGCCGCTTGCCCTCCTTAAAATAGAGAATGCAATTTGATTCTCAATTAAATTATCATGTAGGCATCTCTGCAGACAAATTTATTGAAGTGCAACCGCCGGAGAGGATGTAGCCTTGCGGCTAGAGCTGCCGACTTTGGAGCTGGGGAACCAGGTTCGAGCCTCGGCGTCGGCTCAGCATCTGGTGATTCTGGGCACTTAATCTCCCCGTGCCTACCAAAAATGAATGTATCCTTCTGTAACGTGACTGGTGCTCATGCAAAGCGTCCTAATACCTTCGGGGCGAGTTCGCGCTAACGCTGCGGGCATCTAATAAGGACCTAGGATCTTTCAATTCTACATAAATACCGTGGGCATTATTTCAAAGATTAAAATTCAAACCAGGGTACGTATAAGCAAAAAGATAGCTACGTAAACATAAAACACGTTGCGTTCTTGATCTCTTCTGCTCCTTATCCTGCCAGCTGTGGCGGCTGTCTGACAGCATTCCCAGACTCAGACGGCCATAGTCGAGGATGGGGGGAGGTCCCTCCTCCCGAAGGCCGTGCTTCCTTGGCAACGAAGCCATGACAACTCAACCGACAGCAGCCGTTTAAAGCTGCAGTTCGAAAATGCTTCGTGGAACACTGTGATATGCAATGGCCGCCCCCAGAACTGGTTAGTCACTGGGCATGCCTTGGACGACCAATGTCACTGAACGAGGGCGCCCCGCACGCCTCTGGGGATGACGATGGCTAATGCCTTTGTGGAAGAGGTCGCTGCGTCATTAGTAAGAGAATTTCTTAGTAGGAAGGTACTGTAAACTCACGTATTTTTACATCTCGCCACTCGAATGTCTTGAAAGGACACTGATAGATAACAGACAGGGAGTCGTAATACCACCGATCCCCGTTTGCTCTATCAGGTGCAGCCATTAGTCGTTATTTTCAGATCTTTAGTAATTCTGTGTTAGTATGCAACATTGTAAAATGATAGATAGTATGCAATGGGAGGGTGAGCGGACTACATCTCCCAGAAGGCAATATGGTTTGGCCACGAGGTGCGTACCTTCATAGTCCATCACAAATGTGGCTGTTTTTGTTTTGAAGGGGCGCGTAGTTGTGTTTGTAAAATAAACGCCCTTAGCTGTACCTGGAATGTGCTTTTCTGTGTTTTGGCTGGAGATGTATACAGACGAACAGCCGTTGTTGACTCGTACATAACTAACTTCTCAAGAGATTCGCACCTTTAGGATCAAACGTTTTACCCTATTGTTTTCATTAGATCTGTCTTGGCAGAACAGCTGTTTCGACCTCACTTGATCAACCTAAAAAAGAGCTTTCATTTCTACCACAAAAAGGGGTTTGGCTCTGCGGGCATGTTGGTGGACAAGAATATATGTTTAGATTTGGCAGAAGTTCTGTGCTTCCAAAGAAAAAGTGCCTACCCATCAAAGCTGTAATCATTTATCAAGCTGTGTGAGCCTCAGCCCTTTATCAAGGCTAGCTATTGTTGTACAACAGAGCCCAACCTTTTGGTCAATCGCTTGCCACTGCAATGCTATATGTCTCCAAGATAATTAGATATTATGGTGCTTGTTCTTTTCTGGCAGCAGCACAGATGGGAGGAGGGCAGTCAAGAGAAACGTGTTGCTGTTTTGCAGTCCCATCCGTCTCCCCTTCCTTTTCCATCATCAACTTCAGAGATCTCCTTGTGAAAATTGTTTTCCCCCCTAATAGTTCTAAGATTTATGGACTGGAGAGACTTTTTAGTCTCCTAGACTCCCAAAAGTTAATTTCATCATTAATTTTAATTTATTATTTTTTAAACATTGCATTATTATTTAATTTACTTCAGATGTAATATGTTTATATATTAAATCATTTACATTATTTAATATACTGTTGTTTCAAATTACCCTTCCTGATCCTCAAAACCCTTCGCTGCTGCCTAATGCAGCCCGTTCCCTGAACCCTACAAACTTCATGTCACCTCTTAGCGCTACTTTTCCCTGATCCCTAATAACACCTTAATACCCCTTAACTCTACCCTTCTGTGAACCTTAAAAACAATTACAACCCCTTAATGTTTCCCTTCCATGAACCCTAAAAACGACTTACTACTTATTAGTATTCTTAAACACCCATTGCTACCCCTCAATGATGCTCATTCCTGAACCCTTACTACCCTTAATGCTACTCTTCCCTGAACTCTGAAAATCCTTTGCTACTACTTAATGCTAATATTCCTTTAACCTTAAAAACTTTACTATCCCTGAACGCTATCCATCTCTGAGCTCTAAACAAAAAAACCTTACTTTTCCTTAATGCTACCCTTGTCTGACCCTAAAAGGCCCTACCACCCCTTAATTCCACCTACGCTTAAACCATAAAAACCCTTACTATTGCTTAATGCTACCCATCAATGTGTAGTAAAAACTTCTTACTACCCCTTGATACTACTCTTCCATGAAAATCCCTTGCTACCTCTTAATGCTACCCACATCTGAATCCTAAAATCTCTTATCTCTGAAAGCTACCCTTCACTGATTCCTAAAATCCCCTTGATACCCATTAAAGCTTCCCTACTATGCATCACAAGAATCCTTTAATGATGCCATTCTCTGAACCCTAAAACCCCCTTATAACCCCTTAACTCTACCCTTCCCTGGACCATACAACTTCTTTCTACCCCTTACAGCTACCTATCCCTAAACACTAAAACCCCCAAAGTACTTCTTAATGCTACCTTTCACTAAACCCAGAAAACTTACAACCCCTTAACAATACCCTTCAATAGACCCTAAAACTCTCAAACGTCTCCTTAATGCTACTCATCGTTCAATCCTAAAAGCATCATACTACCCCTTAACGCTGTCCTTCCCTGAAATATACAAACCTATACTACCTCTAAATGCTACTCACCCCTGAACTATAAAAACCCTTACTACCTTTTAACACTACCCATCCCTGAGCCCAAAAACATTTACTATGCCATTATGCAACCCTTCACTAAACCATAAACATTCCTTACTACCCTTCAACATTACGCTTCCCTGAACCTTTTACTACCCCTTAATGCTACCATTCTCTTAACCCTAAAACCCCTTTGCTATCACTTAACGCTACCCTTCCCTAAACCCTAAAAAACACTTAACGCTACCCCTTCCTGAATCTTACAACCACCTTACTATCCCTTAATGCTACCCATCCCTTAATGCCACCCTTTCCTGAAACCCAAAAAGCCCTTACTACTCCTTAATGGTACCCATCCCTGAATCATAAAAACCTTCTACTTCCCCTTAACGCTACCCTTCTATGAACCCCAAAACTCCTTACCTTAATGCTTCCTTTTCTTGATCCCTACAAACTCATTGCTACCCCATAACGCTACCTTTCCCTGAACTCTAGAAAACCTCTAATACCACTTTAACGCCATCCTTTCATGAACCCTAAAAAAACCAGACTACTCCTTGCTGCTACTCTTCCCTAAACTCAAAAAACCCATAATGCTGCTTAAGGGTACCCTTGAAGGAGCCAGAAAATCCTTCTACCAATTAACACTACCCTTCCATGAACCCTAAATACTCCTTACTAGTCCCTAACAATACCCATTCCTGAACCCTAAAAAGTCCTGCCCTTCCCTGAAAACTACAAACCCATGCTACCCCTTAACCGTACTCACCCCTGAACCACTAATACCTTTACTACCCCTTACCGATACCATCCCTGAACCCAAAAACCTTTTCTGTCCATTTATTGCTATCCTCCCTGAAGCCTGAAAAAACCGTTGCTACTTCTTAATGCTAACCTTCCTGAACTCTAAAAACTCCTTATTATTCCTTGTCACTATCCTTAATCCCTAAAAACATCTTACTACCCCTTAATGCTATTCTTGCCTTAACTCTAAAAATTTCTTCCTGTCACTTAACAGTACACTCCTTTAACCCTAAAAACCTTACCACTCTTTAACTCTACCCATTTCTGAGCCCTACAAACCTCTTACATCCCCATAACCCTACCATTCTATGAACTCTAAAAACCTTTACCACTCTTTGACGCTGCTTATCCCTGAACCCTGAAGACCCTTACTACCCTTTAATGCTACCAATTCATGAACCCTAAAAAATCATTACTACTCCTTAACACTACCTTTCCCTGAACCCTGAAAATCCCTTGCTTCCCCTCATTGGTACCCACATCTTAACCCTAAGATCCCTTTCTATTCATTAATGCTAGCCTTACATGAACTCTAAAAATCCTTTTCTAGTCCTAAACGCTACTTTTCTCTGCACCCTGAGAAACCATTACTATCCCTACATGCCACCCTTCTCTGAACCATATCATCCTGTTATTAACCTTTATCTTTACCCTTACCTGAAGCATAAAACTCCTTTCTTCCCCTTACAGGTACCCTTCCCTTAATGCTAAAAACCCCATACTACCCCTACTAAACTGGTAAGACCTATGACCTCTTAATGCTACCTTTCACTTAACTCTAAAAAATCCCTAACTACTACTGTAATGCTACCCATTCCTTAACCATAAAAACATCTTAATTCCCGTTAACACTGCCCTTCCCTCAAAACTTCAAACCCCTACTATCACTTAACGCTGCCCATCCCTGAACTCTAAAAACGCTTACTATCCCTTTTTGCTATCTGTAAATCCTAAAAATTCATTACTACCTCTGAACCATATACCCTTTTATTAACCCTTAATGCTACCCTTCTCCCTACCCTAAAACCCCTTGCAACCGCTGATTGCTACCCTTCCCTGCACCATAAAAACCCTTGACTACCCCTTAACTCTACCCTTCCCTGAACCCTACAAACCCCTTAACTCTACCCTTCCCTGAACCCTACAAACCCCTTATTATCCATTAATGCTACCCATCCTTTAGTGCCACCCTTCCTTGAACCCTAAAAATCCCTCATTACCCTTTATCGGAACCATCACTGAATCCTAAAAACCTCTTACTTCTCCCAATGTTACCCTTCCATGAACCCTGAAAACCCCTTACTAACCCTTAATGCCTTTCCTGAACCCTACAAACTCCTTGCTACCTCTTAACAATACCCATTCCTGAGCTCTAAAAAAAACCCTAATACCGCTTAACACTACCCTTCCCTGAACCATAAAAATGCTTACTACCCCTTGCAGCCACTCTTTCCTAAACCCAAAAAACCCATTCTACCACTTAATGCCACCTTCCCTTAACCAGTAAACCTTCCTACCCCTAAATATTGCCTGTCCCTGAACCCTAAAAACCCCTTACTACTCCTTAACACTACCCTTCTGTGAATCCTAAAACGTCACTACTACCCTTTAATGCTGAACTTCCCTGAAACCTACATACCGAGCTACTCCTTATACCTACACATAAAGACCCTTACTGATTCATTTCTGAACCCTAAACCCTCCTTACTACCTGTTAACACTACCTTTCTGTGAACCTTAAAACATTTACTACCCCTCAATGATGCCCTCCATGAACCCTAAAACCCTGTTGCTTTCCCTTACCATACCTTTCTCTGTACTTTACAAAACCCTTAACACTTCCCTTCAGGAACCCTACACACCCCTCACTATCCCACAAATCTATTCATCCCTGAAACCAAAAAACTCTAACTGCTTAAAATGCTACCTTTCATGAACTGTAAAAAGTAGTTACTACCCCTCAGTGCTACCCTTCCATGAACCCTAAAGCCCACTTAATGCTTACTCAGGAATTCAGCCTAAAGTGAAATTCTGTAATGAATTGGGAATCAAATTAGTGCTTCCCCCAGTAATAGCTCATTTGTGATTTATTTCTGTCCCTACTTCTTTTCCTGCAGTTAGCAATGCCCCTGGTATTGGGAACTCTGGGGATAAGTTACTGGGTGATACCAGGCACACGATTAGAAGGCCCTTAGTGGCTTTTGGCAACACGTAAAAGCTTACCTTTCTAAGGAGTTTGAAGAACTCTTTTGGGCATCTGTGGAAGCACTTTCAGGACTACAGTCTGCTGTTTATGTAGAGTGGAGCTGTGCTGTATTGCCATTTGGAAGAAATGCAAACACAAGGAGACGATGGACAGAGCCTGAAACATTTCAGACACTCACACCCAGTCACAGATCTGGGTTGAATCCATCATCATTCTTTAGCTCACTGCGCTACCCCAGTTCAGACCCAGCTATATGCAAATCAGTTTTGACCCTGTGCCTCATGGGAACAGTCCAGCCCGAATTGCCATGCCAGGTCTTCCCTGGACCCATAACAAGCATCCTGGGACCGGTTTCGGGGTAGCACCCCTCATCAGCCAGGCTAGCTTGAATCCAGTGGTAAAGTGAGCAAGGGACCCACGTCTGGGCATATCCTGCCAACTTAGGGTGAGCAAAGCAAACACAAGGAGATGATGGACGGAGCGCTGAAACATTTCAGACACTCACCCCAGTCACAGATCTGGGTTGATTCCATCATCATTCTTTAGCTCTCTTCACCACCCCAGTTCAGACCCAGCTATATGCAAATCAGTCTTGACCCTGTGCCTCATGGGAACAGTCCAGCCCGAATTGCCAAGCCAGGTCTTCCCTGGACCGTAAACAAGCATCCTGGGACCGGTTTCGGGGTAACACCCCTAATCAGCCAGACTAGCTTGAATCCAGTGGCAAATTGAGCAAGGGACCCACGTCTGGGCATACCCTGCCAACATAGGGCGAACAAAGCAAACACAAGGAGATGGACAGAGTGCTGAAGCATTTCAGACACTCACCCCCAGTCACAGATCTGGGTTGAATCCATCATTCTTTAGTTCACTTTGCCACCGCAGTTCAGATCCAGCTATATGCACATCAGTCTTGACCCTGTGCCACATGGGAACAGTCCAGCCCGAATTGCCATGCCAGGTCTTCCCTGGACCCGAAATAAGCATCCTGGGATCAGTTTCAGGGTAACACCCCTCATCAGCCAGGCTAGCTTGAATCCAGTGGCAAAGTGAGCAAGGGACCCACGTCTGAGCATACCCTGCCAACTTAGGGCGAACAAAGCAAACACAAGGAGACGATGGACAGAGTGCGGAAACATTTTAGACTCTCACCCCCAGTCACAGATCTGGGTTGAATCCATCACCATTCTTTAGCCCACTTCGCCACCCCAGTTCAGACCCAGCTATGTGCAAATCAGTCTTGACCCTGTGCCTCATGGGTATAGTCCAGCCCGAATTGCCGAGCCAGGTCTTCACTGGACCGGAAACAAGCATCCTGGGACCAGCTTCGGAGTAACACCCCTCATCAGCCAGGCTAGTTTGAATCCAGTGGCAAAGTGAGCAAGGGCCCCACATCTGGGCGTACCCTGCCAACTTAGGGCAAACAAAGCAAACACAAGGAGACGATGGACAGAGCGCTGAAACATTTCAGACACTCACCCCCAGTCACAGATCTGGGTTGAATCTATCATCGTTCTTTAGCTCACTTCGCCACCCCAGTTCAGACCCTGCTATATGCAAATCAGTCTTGACCCTGTGCCTCATGGGAACAGTCCAGCCCGAATTGCCATGCCAGGTCTTCCCTGGACCCGAAATAAGCATCCTGGGATCAGTTTCAGGGTAACACCCCTCATCAGCCAGGCTAGCTTGAATCCAGTGGCAAAGTGAGCAAGGGACCCACGTCTGAGCATACCCTGCCAACTTAGGGCGAACAAAGCAAACACAAGGAGACGATGGACAGAGTGTGGAAACATTTTGGACTCTCACCCCCAGTCACAGATCTGGGTTCAATCCATCACCATTCTTTAGCCCACTTGGCCACCCCAGTTCAGACCCAGCTATGTGCAAATCAGTCTTGACCCTGTGCCTCATGGGTACAGTCCAGCCCGAATTGCCAAGCCAGGTCTTCCCTGGATAGGAAACAAGCATCCTGGACGTGGGTCCCGTGCTCGCCATGCCACTGGAGTCAAGCTATCTTGGCTGATGAGAGATGAAACCCCGAAACCGGTCATGGGATGTTTGTTTCCAGTCCAGGGAGGACCTGGCCTGGCAGTTGGGGCTGGACTGTTCCCATCGGGCACTGGGTCAAGACTGATTTGCATATGGCTGGGTTGAAACTGGAAAGGCATGAGGAGCAAAAAAACGATGGATTTAGGCCCAGATCTCTGTCCTGGGGTGAATGTATGACATTGTTCTGCATTCTGTCCATCAATTGTTCTTTTTGCATTTGTCACCCCGCGTGGGTCGGGTATGCCCGGACGTGGATCCCGTGCTCTCCATGCCACTGGAGTCAAGCTATCCTGGCTGATGAGGGGTGAAACCCCGAAACCGGTCCTAGGACAATGGATTTAGGCCCAGATCTCTGTGCTGGGGTGAATGTATGACTTTGTTATGCATTCTGTCCATCAATTTTTCTTTTTGCATTTGGGAGAAATGAGCATTACCCAACTAATGGGAGTCCTTTACAGAATCTCAGATGTTTTACTGTTCTACCACAATTTGGTAATAGTATTACCACAACGAGTTATCACGACATTACTGCAAATTTGGAGATAAAAGTGCAAGCATTGTTTCTGCCTCTTGTTCTGTATTTATTGGTACAGTATTAGCACCAGCTTTTTGCTTGTGCTTGGACATTAAGGGGCTCAGCATAACCTAGTGTTCTCTTAATTTAAAACAAGCATTGGCATAGCCAATAGGTCTCACCTTTGGGACCTTTTAAGTATTTAAACATGCAGTACATTATGCTGGGTGCTCCAACATCTACTGTTACTTCACATGGCACTGGTGAACGGCCACACACCCAAGTTTGGGCTTCCGTGCTATTTAATGAACACTGGAAATGCAATTTATGCCCAGGTAGGGCAAGTCTGCAACCTAAAGGAATTTAAACGATGAATAAAAATAATGGTATTCAAATAATGAATTCACTAACTGCACCACAAACAGGACTTAGATGGTGAGTGGTATAGATGGGGTGCTAGTAGGATAGTGGCAGTGGGGCTGGCACAGCAAAAATCTGAATGCCCCTGTAGCCTGGCCAAGAATGAGGGGCTCTGGTTCTGCCCGAATGACCCTCCAGTCAATATGGCTGCAGTCTCCACCTGCAGCTCACATTTTCCATCGGACATCCTAAAATGAGCTTTAGATATTCCAGCCTTCAAACTCTGAGGACCTTTTGATGACATCTGCATCACCTCAAAATGTACTAAATGCTCATCCTCCATCTTACTTTAAACTTGCTAATACCTAAGTGTCTTTGATGTGACTGATTCAGTTTTGTATAACTATTTTATTCTAACGTACACACATTCATTTCTCTACATCATTTGGGGAATCAGTGTAAGTCAAATTTAGCCAGAATGCAAAATGTTACAGCTCAGCCTTTCTTCCTTAGTTCACCTGGGGAACCATGTAGAAAAGGGGCAAAGTGGAAGAAAGTATTTGGACATTAGGCAACAGTATGTGGTAGATCATTGAGTGCAGAGAAAAACCTCTCCTCTTTCACTGTCTTGATCCAGAAGTCCACAATGTTTTGGATCACTTACCACAATTAACCAACGAAGAGGCATCAGACTTCAATGTAAATGAAGTATGCATTATGAAACTTGACTGCATTACCTATTCAAAGTTAGTACGATACATAGGAG
The DNA here is from genome assembly GCA_963921515.1 of Calotriton arnoldi. Classification (NCBI taxonomy): domain Eukaryota; kingdom Metazoa; phylum Chordata; class Amphibia; order Caudata; family Salamandridae; genus Calotriton; species Calotriton arnoldi. The sequence continues at coordinate 5,499,824 of CAWUFW010000073.1, read as the reverse complement.
GTATAACTTTGAAAAGAGGGTGCAGAAATGTGTGGAGATAGTGTTGAAAGTTATGTGGCAGATTTGCGCAAGCTGGCCTCCTTATGTAAATGTGGAATGACTCTAGAGAAATACATTAGAGACCAATTCCTGCTGGGGTGTAGCATAGAGAAAGTGAGGTAAAAACTGTGGCAATAGTGAAATCCCAACTTCAGGTGGGTGTCTATTATTTAAAATGGATGCTAATATCAATTGTCATTGATGTAATCCCATTTTAATGAGTGGCTGTTGGGTCAGATCTCTTGGCACCATTTGCTGAAACTATACACAATCTCTAGTTTGGCCAGCAAGTGGATTTTTTTTTTCGAGAATGCTATCTTTCCTCCTTAAATGGTGGTGACTAGTTGGTGAGCTGCATGGTAGGTTCTTTATAATCCTATTGTAAGTTCCTGAAAAATTGGGTTTAATTCTTTGAATGAGGCATTTGAAAATAAGCAAAATTCATTAAAACCCATGTAGCATTCTTGGCAAAATTTCCTTTTTAATGAGACTGATATTTGCAATGAAAATTCTTAAGTGCCCAAATACTTATTATAGATCTCAGTTTGTATAACCATTTGCTAAAATTCAAATCTATTAGGCGAGACTGGGTTACCAAGGTTTTAATATCCAGATTTCTGAGATAGAGTATGGCTTAGAACTAGCAATGAAATATGAAGTTTTTATCTTCTATGTAAAGATTTGGGCCTTTCCATTAACAATACCTAGCACCGACAGATATTTTAGATAATTTGCATGCATATCTAGTAACTGTATGAAATCCTGACAGATGATATTTAAAAAAAAATCAGGTAGTCCTCTGTATAGTGTTGTGTATGGTTTCTCTCTCTGATTAACCTCGTGGGTGTGGAGGACAAGATGTTTGCGTCCTATGCATTACCTTTGTAGTGCTTAGGGCCTTATCATCTCATCCTCTACAAAGACTCAAAGAATCCCCTCCTTGGAAGGCAGATTGGAATGGTTTAGCCCTAATATGCCCCCAAAGAAGAGAGCACCCACAACAAAAGTTAAGCAAAAGGGGTGGGGGGACTGCAGAGTAATAGGACTTGACCCCCACCCAACCTTAATGGGTCCAAAAGGTTTTCAATTCCTTGGGAGACCGACTGGGGGGTTACTCCCAATCTTTTTCTGGTTGGGGTCTAAAAGGCCACATATGACACCAGGGAAATTATTATAAAAAGAAAAAAGGCATGCTGTGACTTTCGCGGGCATCGGGCCTGGTCTACTTCTCATAAAATGCCAACAGGCATTTCTGCCCCCACCAGGGAGCAGGTTGAGGGGCTTAACCCAATCTACTGCTTCTGGTAGGGCCATGGGGTGGGGACCAGACAGCCCAATGTGACACCTTGATTTTCTTTTCTTTTTTAAATGGGGGCAACCCACCCATGCATCATGACTGACCTCCCACCCCTAAATGGCACAACAACCTTTCTTGGGGGTGAGTGAGGTTCAATTTACCTCTGGCAGGGGAGAGGGGAGGGGGGGCAGCAGAAAGCCAACTATGACACCAGGGAATTTATTTTTAATTTGTTAAAAACAAGGGTTGGAGTGGCCTGCCCCATAACCCATAAAAGCCCACTAGACAAAAGGGATTATTCATTTATATGTTATTCATCCCCTCCTGTAGGATTTAACAGCATTTTGGCAACCCTTAGAGGCAGTTCGGGGACCAGAGTGGGGGTAAATGCCCGAGGGGGGAGGCAGAAAACTGTTTATTTCCAGGAATGAAAGAAAAAAGAATGGGGTGGGGGAGGCGTCAGCCAGTGCAGGGCCATTCTACAAACACATAGAACCCCATCAGTCTTTATGCCTCCTAAGAGGGTAAGTTAGAAGATTTTTACCCGAGTTTGCCCCTGGGGGCAGAAAGCACAACAGATGCCAGGGATTCTTTTTTAAGTATATGTATAGAGTGGGGCTGGCCAGTTCTGGCATCAGGCTGCACCGCACCCCTAAAGCTGCAACAGTATTTCAGCCCTCATGGGGCCTAGATCATCCCCATGGAAGTCAAAAGTAAATTTGGACTCTTTTGGGCATAGTTTTTACATATGGGCCAGCAGAGAATTTCCTCTCACTTGCCATGGTGAATGGGCCCACTATTCAGTTTCTGGGTCAGCCGGCAACCTGGGAATCCTCTTGACCCAGGGCTTTTCTGAAACCTATAGACCTGGACAAATCCACAGTGTTGTGGCTTGCATGAATCCGAGCAAGTATTCTTACCCATAATCCCCTGCATTAATGTGTGGGTCAAAAAAGGCTATTTTTACCACATTTATATGACAGAAAACAAGCAAACTTCTAGACAGTTTCGAAAGTCTTACCACCCTGTGCTCCCACTCTTCTCCCGATTGAAACACTGTTTCTCATGTGTGGGTAGACTTAATGTCCTACACGTACAAGAGGGAACGGATAGAAAAAGGAGGTCCATAAAGCTAGCCTCCCAAAATAGTAGTATCACACAATAAATTTAACAGACCAGATCATACCCTGAATTAGGTTTTTTTATCTCCAAAAAGAAAGAGTGGAAGAGAAATACTTTTCCTTTGAGAAAACAACCCTCCCCTACAATTTTATGGCATGCGTCATCATCTGGTCTTTATTGCATCCTGGTGATGTTTAACCAAGATGATCTCAACCTCTAAATGGGAGATCCTAATATTATGTGTAGTGAAACAGAAGGAGCACTTGAAAGTGTCGAGAAGATTAACCTTATGCCTTTTTATTGTGGGCTCATCGGACAAGATTCAAAACTTGTTGTGGATGTATTAGGTCTTATATTCACCCACCATCCTTTATCGCTTGGGTACTCGCAAACATTTTGTCAGGGGCCACAAAGTATGGTCTCTGGTGTGCCTGAGGGCCACATTGATACCAGCAGGGTGGGAGTCGGGCTCTGCTAGAAGGTATGTGGGGGCGGAAGAAACAAGGTTTGCGTGGGGGGAAGTGGAGCATGTACATGGTGTAGTCAGGGAGTCATGGAGTCATTTTGAAGTTTTCATTCCAAACTGCCCTCTAAATTAAGCCCTTAGTCTCTAGAAGAGTCATAGATTTGACAATAATGTGTTATGCTATATTTGAATCGCTGTCCCTCTACCCCACATTAGGGTAAGCCATATCTACTTGCTAGCACTACCTTGGGAGAGTAGAGTGTAAAAAATAAGTAACTTCATTATTGATTGGAACGAAATAGAATTGCACACATCGTAACCAGAAAACCTAGAATCAATCCCAGCTTCCCCATATGGACAAATTGTGTGACCCTTGGCAATTGTTTCATTTCACTTTGCTTCTTTTTCCTCATTATCACAAGTAATAGCACCTTGAAATACATATGTTCAGGATATGCGCTGTTTTTATAGTATTTTATAATTGGGCGTGAATATGACTGGATTTTAATGATGGTATTTTATGAAATTGGAATGTGTATGTATTTATTCTTTTATGATCATTTTATATTTGATCGAATAAAGAGTTTTGATGATGATGATATGCGCTGTACAAAAACCTCTCTTGTGTTTGATTTAAGAAACTATAATGTTATCCATGTATAATAATAACCCAGAGGGTTTGACATGACAACTGACTTTGTTGTAGGGTGGGATTGGGCATAAATGCTTATTTGTTCATTTTTGAAAACTATCACTTAAAAAAAATACTTCTCAATGCACTGATACAATCTGATGTATTAAGGTGAAAGACTTCTGCGTGTTAATGAACTACACTTTTTTGCATTTTGAAGAGAATTTGTCATTTTTGAACGTTTGCTGCAGGATGTCTTAAAAAGTTAATGTGTTTCTAAAGTTATGTCCTTCAGCATACTTAATTGCTTCTTTGCTTTTACTTTAGTTAGCTTGTAAATAAACGCTTCCCAGTCTGTTTAACATATTACTGAATGTTACTTCTCTCTAAAGTAAAATGCAGCCCAGTGCGGTGGTTCAGCAGGGGGCCGCATGTGAAGGTCAGGAGGGTCGCAAGCGCCCCCCCGGGCTGCACTTTGAGTATCACTGCTTTATTGTATACATGTTTCAGTTTAGAGCCGGAGGAGCGTTGCCCCACTGCCAGGAGCAGCTAAAGAAAGGAAAAAATAAAATGATAATAACCTAATGTTATTATCATTTCATTTTTTCCTGCTGCGGCAGCGTGCGTGAGGGGGCGGGGCTGCAGGGCAGGGGAGGAGTGGTAGAACACTCCTGTGCTGTGCGTAATGACTGTTTGGTCGGCCCTCTCAGGCCGCCCACAACAGACATGTGCACTTCCCTGTCAGCCTGCATGGAGAACATGCCCACCCCTCAAGCCCCTGGCTGAGCGCTGTGTCAGGGCACTCAGACCAATAACAACGCTGCATTACAGTGTTGTGATTGGCTTAGGGGTGGGAGCCTGGCTGCCTGCTTCCTGTTCCGACCTGGAGTCGGACACAGGCGAGCAGGAGAGAAGATGCTGGACCCGGCGGCAGCATTAAGGTAAGTGTTCTTTTTTCTAATGCAGCCCTTGGCCCTCCGCGTGCCCGCCCCCCCACCTGTGAGCCGTGCCGACCGCCCCTGTTTCAGTTAGACTGTTAAGCCTAAGTAGTTCAGCAGCCAGTGGTACACAGCATGTGGTGCGCACATGCAGCGCTCATGAACTACTGTTTCCAATTATGTCACACTTAAGGCACACTATCAGAGCCACACTCATCCTAATACTTTAAACTTTATGCCCCCTGGGAGATGAGAAGAATGATTGAATTTCTAAAGCATGCATCTACTATGAGAGTGTCCCGGCGCTAAGGCAGACAGCCAAAAGGAGAACTTTATCTGCCCTACAGTTTAAACAAATGGGTTTTCAGTTGTTTTCGGAAAGTGTTTTTATCTGGGATACATCTGAGTGGGAAGGGGAGCTCGTTCTAGTACTTGGCTGCCAGAACACAGCAGGTGCAGCCGCCCACTTCTTCCATTTAGTGTGAGGAGTAGCCAGCTACCGAGCAGACTGTGATCGCAAAGATCTTCTTGGACAGAATTCAAAAATCCTTTTGGACAGGTATTTAGGACCAGCCTCGTAAAAGGCTGAGTGCACCTCCGTCGGTGCTTTAAAAAAGATAATTTTTTTTTACTGGTAGCCAATGACATTTGTTACGATAGTGGGAGACTGAGGTATGTTTGGGGAGTTTAAACAAAAGGCGAATTGCCATGTTCTGCACCGTTTGTAGCCTCTGTATTAGGTAGTCCTGGACCCCTAGGTAAAGAATGTTAGTGTACTCCAATCTGGAGAGGAGAGACAACTCCCTGTAGTCAGACACTCTATTGCCATTAATATAGATGGTCATTGAATCATTCTCTTCCTATCAGATATCTCATTATTTATAATACTCCTTGAACCTGACTTTTGGGTTTGTATACATTAATTTAAAATCACGTCAACAGTGTGGCATCGGGTCCTGCCCCCTACTTTTTTGCCTGCATACTATCAGTAAAATGTTTCCATGAGATCGTGTCCCTCTCTGACGTACTTCTTCAAGAGACTGTCATAATTTTTTTTTGGAGCCTCCTCACATCCTGCTGGTAGGTTTGCGCTTGAGCAAAGGTGCACAACTATCTCCCTTCTGGTAGTCTACATAGCAGATATCTCAGTGTTGCATTTCGTCATTTTATAACAGCCCCCGTCGATACAATGTGTTGTTATTGTTATTGTTATTATTAACTGATTTTTATATAGCGCTAATCACCGGCAGGTCTCTAAGTGCTTGAGAGAGAGTTACCAGAGGTCGTCATGGGTCCCGGGTGCGTGGCCGTATGGTATGCCCATTAAGCCGTGTCAAGTGCGTCTTTGAACAGAAGCGTCTTAAGCTGTTTCCTGAATGGGAGGAGTGCCGGTTCCATACGCAGGTACTCGGGCAGTTGATTCCAAAGTTGTGGGAGCTGGTTGGAGAATGCTCGACCTCCGATGGATGAAGTTTTGTAGCCTGGCGTGGCCAGGCGGCAAGTCTCGGACGAGCGCAGTATGCGACTCAGAACATAGTTTTTCAGGCGTTCTTTAATATAGGCCGGGGCTTTTCCGTGGATTGCCTTGTGGGCGATACAGAGGCCCTTAAATCTAGCTCTCTGTTTGATTGGAAGCCAGTGCAGTTTGAGGAGCAGGGGGGAGGCGTGGGCCCGTCTTGGCAGCCTAAAGATCAGTCTGGCTGCGCTATTCAGCACCACCTGTAATTTATTAGTCAACTTCTGAGGGAGACCTATGTATAGGGCGTTGCCGTAATCCAATCTGGATACAATCGTGGCTGTATGATCGTGTTCCAACGCTGGTACCTATTCATTTTTTTAAAGAAGGCTCCAATTCCTATTGTTAGTTTCACACAAAGCAGATAACTCTCTAATATTTAGATATATACAATTCAATTTTCGGTTGTCTGATAATGGTAAATGTTACGACCCCGGTGATGGTCTGCATTTTTAGAGGGTGAAGAAAACACAATTACGTTGCAAATGCCATATGGAGAGAATGAATAGTAATGATTGACATTTAGACCTGGTTTATATATTGTCTGATAATTTTAGTTGTTAAGACAAAACTGTTTCTTACAGTTTCCTAAAGGTGTTACTTCTTACCACAAACAGAACCATAGTGCATATGGTCTTTTGGAGAAACTGCAGATCTAAGCTTTTAACAGTGTAGTGATAGTTTCCAGGATAAAAAATTCTCCAAAGAGAATGAAGCTAGGTTAATATGTGTCTCCACCTTTAGACCTGAGATCCCACGCTCCAACAAATTGCAATTGTTTACTGGAGCAAAAACTTGATGTCTCTTCATTAGGCCTAGGGGCCTTTCCTGTTGCGAGCAACGAGCCTGCCTAGTACACAAGTGAAGTACCATTTTTTACGTCGAGCAGTGTGGCAACATTGAATAGTTTAAAAAAAATATCATTGACAGTTTAATTTCTCTCCAGTTTTGTTTCCAAATGGAATCCAATGTGCAAGAGAACACATTTTGAAAAATGCATCTGAATCACATGATATTATTGGTAACCAAAATTCACAGTTGTGCAAATAACCACTATTTATAAACTCAGTATCTTGAGAAGATTTTAAAAATGTGTACATTTCCTTCATAATCATTTTCCGTTCATTAGTTGTTTTAATGTGAATTGATGCATAGCCCATGCACAATCAAAAATCATTATAAGCCGCAGCTCAGTTGTTAGCCTGGATATTGTGTCTTCATGGACAACTCACAGTCACTAAATATCCCTGCGACCAGAAGGATCCGAAGGACATCACAGTATATTATTTATGTAAATAGGCCATCGAGGCAAAAAAAAAAGTCTAGATGAAAACATTGTCACCTATTTCTATAATTTCTTTTTTTTTTGTTTTTTTTTGTTTCAATGATTAGTTTGGGAAAGCCACGAGTGTTCTGTAGAAATGCCCCTACCAAAATGTGTCTACTTCCCAGAAAATGTATAGTATTCCAGGTTCACTAATGGGTTTTACACCTGTTATCATTACATAAAGCAAGTAGGTAGAAAGCATAAAAATTGGAAAATGTACTACCACAGAAAAATGCAAAAACTGTGGTGAAATGTATTTTTTTTAACAAAGCGGCCTGTTCATGGAAGCAGGGAAGATGGTGATTATAGCACTGCAAACCTATTGTTGGTAAAAGAAAACCACAAAGTTTTCCAGTACTGATGCTCATTCAATCAACCTTTCATACCAAGACCAAAAAGACCTAAACAATCTGATCTGAAACTACTTTTTATTTTGATTCTTCCACCAAGGGCAACATTGTGTAATGGAGGTGGCGACCTCAGGTTCGCCTTATCTTGTTAACATTTTTTTTCACTTTTCTTTTCGCTGTGTTTACTCCCGACGATGTTGCTCCAAACAATTTCAGATCACGAACCTGAGGTCACCACCTCCATTACACAATGTTGCCCTTGGTGGCTAGTATCACCGGATGGTGAAAAAGGAGATTGAAGCCTGATTTAAAGAGACTGAGCTCTTTTTGTTCTGTCCTGAGGAGAACCCGACAACTAATTTCAAAGAGTTCGAAACGCATCGACTGGTTTTACTGTTGACCAAATAGGTGCCCATGTGGATGGGATATCACTCTTGCTCACCAAATACTTTGTCTGCTAACTGTCATAAAGATGAAGTGAGCAGAGTAGGTACACCATTTGGCTTTGGCCTCTGAAATAAATTGAAAAACGATCACTATAAAAAACTGAGGCATTGTGGATTTATGAAATTGTGGTTAAAAATTAAGAACTGGAGCGGAAAATGTACTTTATATGTTTGTAATGTGATATGAGCTGGTTGTATACTGACAATATTTTTGTGTTATATATTGTTTTATGTTGTTGTGTCTTTAGTGAATGTTAAAGTTTGTAAATGTTCATGTTAGCAAATTCAAAAAAAGAATCTTTTTTCTAAAAAATAAGGTGAAAAGATCGAAATTAACTGAAAAGAATCAAAATAAAAAGTAGTTTCAGATCAGATTGTTTAGGTGTTTTTGGTCTTGGTATGAAATAATGATTGAATGAGCATCAGTACTGGCATACTTTGTGGTTTTCTTTTGTATATTGGTCTGGCCTTACTGATTAAGGGCCAAACCCTCTTTTGTTATTTGAACTTATTGTTGGTGCCATTTTTAGAAAAAAAGCACTTTCTTGCCCTGCACTCCTTCCCATTTTTCCCAAAAATCCACAATTGTACTACATTTTGACTATTTTCTCTGCTTCCTCGAGGTGAATCCACAAGCCGTGGATTTATTTAGAATCTCCAATATGTTGAAAATAAACAACAAAAAGTTGGCTTCAATGCCTTTTGTGAAAAAGGAGTTATGAAGGTTTAGGAGTGAAGTGCCCCACACATCAAAAAAGGGCTCAGCACTGGGGGATGGAAAAAACCTCAGCATTTCAGAGGTTAAAATAAATCCTTGTAGATCTGCTGGTTTTCCTCAAAGGCATATCCAAAGCCCCAGTTGTTTGAACATAAATTGGGTTAAGAGCGTGCCTAATATAACAAAACAAAATGGTAATGTTTCATTGGTTTTGGAGTCCGTAGTGATTGGATTATTTTAGTTTCATAACTATATCTATAAATATTTAATGTAAACAGGCATACTGAGGCCCAGTTAATATTCCCAATTAAGGCAATCAAAGGTCCTGTTACTATTGCGAGGCTACTAATTTTCTTTATAGCCCATTTTGATCATAATTTACTCATATAATAATGTCCTCAGTAGTGCTAATTTAGTTGTTTCTTGATCCAGTTTATCAAGAGTATCCCTGTGCTTACTATGTAGGTTAATAGAACTCCAAATTGACTCCTGTCCCGGTTCTGCAATATCATGTGCTATATTTTCTTGCTTTTTATTCGTACCTTGTCTGTGCAATGCAAAGTTGAAGATGTCAACTAAACATGAAATAATAAAGAGGATGTAATGGGATGGAACGATAAGGGGGAGGCAGAAAGGGTTCTTTTTATTAACATCTTGAAAAGGAAGAGAAAACTAAAAGAATCATAGGCAGGGTATGCGTCGGTTCCACTGGAGAAAGAACCTGGGTCCACTTCCAATGGACCAGGCATAGGATTAGGGGGTAAGACCTTGATATCCCGGAGTCTTAACAGAGGAGGCCAGCCAGCAAGCCCTTGTAGATCACTCTGGGTTCCAGGAAGTTAGTCCAGTTCTTCCTCAGCAGGGCAGAGAGTAGCAGGCAGCAGGGCAACACAGCAGAAAAGCAGTTCTTCCAGAGCAGCAGTCCAGCAGAGTGGCAGTCCATGTAGCAGCACAGCAGTCCTTACTCCTGGCAGAGTTTCTTCACAGGTCCAGTAGTATCTGATTTGGTGGGGTCAGAGACCCAGTACTTATACCTAGTTGTGCTTTAAAGTGGAGGTGACTTCAAAGAGGGGCTTTGAAGTGCACAGAGGTCCTCTCTCTCAGCTCTGGCTTCAAACCCACTACAGGGGGGTATGTAGCACTTTGTGTGGGGACAGGACACAGCCTATTTGGGTGGAAGTGTCAGCTCCTCCCTCCCATCCTGCCCAGGATGTCACATCAGAATGTGGATTCCCAGTCAGTCACACCTAAGCTCCCTTTGTGTGTGGCTGTCTAGAAGACAGGCACAATGTCTAGCTGTCACCCACCCCAGGCATGTATTGGAGACAGGCTGCAGGCACACGGCTAGGAGCCGAAAAATTTTATCTTTCTAAAAGTACTAAAAAGTCAAAACATCTAGCTGACCATTTGTGGGCTGCTAACTTTTAGGCAGACTAAGACCAAATTCACAAATCAGTTGGTCTATTACATTGATTAATTAAATGTAATAGATCAACTGATTTGTGAATTTGGTCTGAGTCTGCCTAAAAGTTAGCAGCCTACAAATTGTCAGCTAGATGTTTTGACTTTTTAGTATTTACTGGCCCAATCTAGCTGTGTGGCATAGGGCCCACTCCTTGTGTGGAATAAAAAGCCTTTTTAGGGGCTCACTGATGCACCGGTCCTCAAACCAACAAAGAAGAGATTGGCACGGAAGCTGAAATATCAAAAAAGGTATTTATTATTCACTCATGAGTGGGACTACATCTATACATCACCCTCGGGCACTGTGGGCCATATGTAGGTAATTTCTATTTACCGATTCCTAAATACCGAATTTTACCGATTCGGTATTTAAGAATCGGTAAATAGAATGTAGGTAAACATTCGGTAAATTTTACCGATTCTGTAATATTCGTTATTACCGATCCGGTATTTACCGAATCGGTAATAAGGAATACCTTCCCATTCATTCCTATGGGGAGCATATTCAAGGGTGGCAGGGTGTCAAATTGACACCCTGTTGCACCCCTGAATCGTGCATGTGTGCACATGTGGCGCACATACATGCCCTAAGGGCATGTATGTCTGCCACATGGCACTTTTAAAAAAGCACAAAATTGCTTTTTAAAAGGTATTCGGTATTTACTGTACTTGTAGTTGGTGGTAAATAACGAATCCTTAAACCAAAAATGCACTCACTTGAGTGCTCCCTACATAGGATTTAAGGAATCGGTAATTTACCGATTCCTTAAAATAACGAATCGGTAAATTACCGACTCCTTAAATCCGGCCTCCTACATCGCAAAGGGCTAAATACCGGTCGGTAACGGGAAATTTACCGATTTTCGGCCGTTACTGACCGGTATTAGCCCACCTACATATGGCCCTGTATGAGGAAGTACAAGGAGTACAGAAACCAGGGGTCTTTTATACAAATTAGTTGCATTGTCAGCATGAGACCAACGGGAGGTACTGGCACATACAAGAATAGTCATTGACTAACATGGGCATACAAACATGTCTTGGTCAGCAAAGTGGGAGGGGAGACATTTCTGTTTGCATCAGTTAAAACAGCCTGACATTTACAAACTAAGACAGGTGCATTCTGGCAGCTACAGGCCTTTCTGAGCATGCGCAAGGCTCTGGCTCAGCACTGAAGAAGTTAATTATAGTTGATGACTCAAGCGAAGTACAAGGGCAGGCAACAGTGAAGACGGAAGAAGCACATGGCTAGCACATGGCTAGCACATGGCTAACTAAAATGGCTGCCACAACCAAAATGGCTTCAGCTCATGCTAACAGCGATCTCTGTCGGTTTCCACAGGTGACCCTTTTAGCATTAGCTGAAGACATCTCTATGATTTCGAAGGAACAAAGAAAACATCTTGCACATCAATTTTCATCATATCGCTAACTTCTTGGTCTAACACATATTGGGCGTTCATATTCTTGACGTTGTGTTTGGTGGGTATACAAGCAGAGATACAAAGGGAACAAAGCATTGGGCCACATTGTATGCATAAGCAGCATGACAGTAGGATCGCAAATAATGTACATAGAACTGTCAACAGTTTCCAGCCCCAGGTAACAAACAATGTCCATAACCAGCCAGTTAGAGTCCATGTTCCTGAATCGGAATGAAATTCAGCGGCTATCTTATGTAATTTAGAGATTGCACCAAAAACTGAAGGGGCGTGATCAAGGATGTAGACACAACAGCTGCTCCCGATGATGCGACATGCACCACCACGATCAGCCAACACAACATCAAGGACCATTCTATTTTGGAGCGCCACAATCCTCGCAATTTGCAGCTCCTCTGTGATGTTTCCAAGTGCCATAGCTGTTTGGTTGGTTACAGCCTCTACAACACGTGTCAAGCATCTGATTTTCCGGCTGTTTAAGGCAGCACCAACAAAAAAGAACAATCCCAAATTAAAGTCAACATATTGCTGCAATGCAGTGTCAGTCTGATCTACCTCATCATGATTTATTGTCCTCTTAAATCTGTTTTTGGAAATGTCATTAAACAGTTTATAGTCTTTGCGATAGGATGCAGGTGCCAAAAACACAGGTGGTAGCAAAAGGACACATAACAAGTTCCTGACCAACCAATGGGTAAATGGTAGTATCCTTTATTCCCACATATGAAGTATGTATTGTGCGATGACGTAAAACCTGCTGTTATTCACTCCAGCAATATTCAATACCAGAGTACAGTCGCTTTTTCCCACAGGAATATTACCAACATTGTTCACACACAGGTCTGCTCGAGTCCTAGTAACAGCTATAACAAAAGGTCCATTACCCTTGGCAGTTCGAGTATTTGGGAAAACATAATGTGTAGAGGAATTTCCTCGGCGATACTCCTCCATTTCCCATACAGTTCCTTTGGCCTGTGGATCTCCTTCCTCATCAGGGTAACAGGCTCTGTTTAGCTGAAAGTTCAGTCTTCCTACACCATAGTCAGTGATGTTAGCAACATGAGTAGCCCATAGCAGCAAACCAGGCTCTGCAGGAGCCGTTGTGTGAAAATGGCAGAGGAATAAAAGGCGTTCCTCCCTTCTTCTGATGAGCTGGCATCATTCCACACACCCAACAGTTGGTAATGTTCGTAGCGTTGTGTGTGTGATGCAACATTTGAATGAACGTATTGTTGAGGTAAGACATCCTATGTTGCTGCTCATGATATGGGAGAGTGTAGTAGTGGTGCTCAATGGGGACAGGAGTAGTGACAGTCAGTAGATTTCGAGCAGGAGTTACTCCCTCTATAACCCATGTTATCGTAGCAATGATGATAACAATGGAAGTGAGTCCAATAATGAACATAGTCTTTCGATCACAGACTCTCGTAGCAGTTGATCTCTTCTCCGTAGGCATGTTCATCTTGATGTTAAAAACAAAACAGATAACACACTAAGGTCCTGGGCAGACGTTGGTTTCTTCACTGAGGTTGAGACGAGTAATCACTACTAGAAGACCCCCCTTTGATACTCAGGCTTTCACTACCCAGGACAGTGACTCAACCAGTCTCTTTCAGCAACAAAGTGTCTCTCTTCCGGGGTCGCAGCTGATATCGCGATGTACCAGGGATCGTGTGGTCCGGGAAGACTTCCTCAGGTTCTTCAGGTGTCGTGGCTTGGCCTCTCTCGGTGTTCAGGATGTCGCAGTGATCTTTCAGCGCAGCAGGTTCCACCAAAGCGGACGGCACCCTTTTGCAGTGGGTGGAGTGAACCCAGTTCTTCCGATTGGTCACTCGGACTGCAGTTCTGGTGGCCAGAAGTACTTGCTCGGGTCCTCGCCACCTCGGTTCTAGACTGCTCGTCCTCTGGAACACCTTCACCATCACCTGGTCACCGGGCTGCAGATCATGACTGTCACCTTGCGACCTGTCAGGAAGAGCTTCTCGAACCCGTTGATGAATAGAAAGCAAGCTGTCAGTCAACTGAGACAAGTAGTCATTCATCAATACATAAGGTACATCATGTATAGGGCGTGGTTTAGGAATCCCCCAAATATTCATTGGCCTCCCGAAAACCACCTCATACGATGTGAGGCCAGATCGTGTATGTGGTATCGATCTAATGGATAGCAATGCCAAGGGCAGTGCATCAGGCCATTTCAGAGATGTGGAAGCTTGTATTTTGGCCAACTTAAGTTTGAGGGTAAAATTGTATCATTCCACTAGCCCTGCTGATTGTGGGTGAAAAGCAGCATGGAACTTCTGCTTAATTCCCAATCCTTTCAAGACATACTCAACAACTTTCCCAATAAAATGGGGTCCGTTGTCGCTCCACTAAATTCGACAAACGCCGAATCTGGGGAAAAACTCCTTTAGGAGCACCTTTGCTGTAGTAAGAGCTGTATTATCTTTTGTAGTGTACGCCTCGATCCACTTACTAAAGGCACAGACCACCACTAAGACATACTTCAGATTATTACAGCGTTCTAGCTGGATGTAATCCATTTGCAGAACCTCAAAAGGTGCAGTTGGTGTGGCAAACCCTCCTGTTGGAGTTTGTGTTCCCGTTCCAGGATTATACTGGAGACAAATCAGACAAGACTGGACTATCTTTTTAGCTGTGTCGGCAATATCTGGATGGTCCCAAACCTGCATAAGTAGCTTTGCTATTGAGGATGCTCCAACATGTGCCGGCCCATGTGCCATGTGAATCATAGGATGTAAATAGGCTGTGGGCAATCTCCACTTAGTCATGTCTTTATTCCTCCAACAGCCCTCATCATCCAATGTTCCCTCCTTAGACCATTGGTCTAATTCTTCAGCAGAGGCAGATCGCTGCATGTCCAGCACCTCTTGCCAGGCATCATACCAACGTTCAGCCTGTGACTTAACCACGTACATAGATGTAGTGCTTCGCTGCACTGCAGTCTCACGGGCTGTGTGATCCGCAAAGGCATTGCCCTGTCCTATTTTATCAGTCACTTTCTTGTGTGCGCTACACTTAACAATTGCTATTTTTCTAGGATATGTCAAAGCAGTTAAAAGATTATGCACTAGTTCTCCATGCACTATTTGTGTCCCGTGTGATGTAAGGAAACCTCTTTCCTTCCAAAGTAGCCCATAATCGTGAACCACTCCAAACGCATACCGGCTGTCAGTATAGATATTAACAGACAGATCAGTGCTAAGCTCACATGCTCTTGTGAGCGCTATCAGTTCAGCTGCCTGAGCTGACTTCTGTGGAATGTGAGCTGTCTCAACTACAGTCTGAAGTGTCGTAATTGCATAAGCAGCAGATGTTGTGCCATCGGACAATTTCAAGCAAGACCCGTCAACCCACAGTTCCCCATCAACACTAGAAAGGGACGTATCTTGTAGGTCAACACAACCCTTTGTTAGCTCTTCAGTAAGGAATATACAGTCATGTCATTCTTGTGACTGAGGCTGAGTAGTTGGAAATGGCAATAGTGTAGCAGGGTTTAGAGTCGAACATCTTTTCAATGTAATATGAGGGGCCAAAAGTGTCAATTCGTAACCTGTCAAGCGAGCACTAGTCAAGTGCTGCGTTTTCGTTTGGTTCAAAAGGGCGTCAACTGCATGGGGCACTAACACAAGCAATCTGTGAGACAAGACTATTCCCTCACTCTGACGTATGGACACAGCTGTCGCCGCTACCGCTCGAAAACACCCAGGCAACAAACGAGCAACTGGATTAAGGACAGCTGAAAAATAGGCACAAGGACGCTGCTTATCACCGTGTGTCTGTACTAAAACTGAGAGAGCGCAACCATCCCTCTTGTGTACCTAAAGTGTGAAGGGCTTAGTGTAGTCTGGTGTTCCTAATACTGGTGCAGAACAAAGAGCTTGTCGTAACTGCTGGAAAGCATCCTGACATTCAGCAGTCCATGGGAAGGGCATTGGAGTGTCTTTAGTCAAAAGGGCCAACAAGAGTTTAACAATGTAGGAAAAACTAGGAATCCACTGCCTACAAAAGGAGGTAAGACCAATCAGTGCACGAACATCCTGAGTACGGGGCACAGGTGTGTCTAAAACGGCTTGAATGCGATCTGATGTGAGTGCACGTCCCTCCTTAGACAGGAGGTGACCTAAATAGGTAACCTGCTGTCTACAATATTGCAATTTCTTCCGAGAGGCTTTATGATGGTGAGATGCAAGGAATGATAGCAATAACAGTGTTCCTTCTTCACACTGTTCAGGGGTATCAGCTGCCAACAAGATGTCATCGACATATTGAATAAGAGCCACCCCTTTCGGTACAGGGAAAGAATCAAGCTGTCTTTTCAATGCCTGGCTATAAATGCTAGGACTCTCTGCACCCCTGTGGAGCTCTACAGAATCTGAAGGATCGATGATTCAAAGTGAAGCCGAACAAGTAACGGCTGTCAGGATGAATAGGTATCGAAAAGAAAGCATTCTTCAAATCGATCACACTGAATGTAGTTGCAGTAGGAGGAACCATAGTAACAAGTGTCGTGATGTCAGAGACAACCGGGTATTGGGGCACTACAATCTTATTAACTTCTCGCAGGTCAATGATAAATCTATAAACCTTAGAATCAGTGTCCTTTTTCAAAATGGGAAGAATAGGGCTGTTACAGATATTATAGGGGACTTCTTCCACAACCCCCACTCCAATCAGTTCCTGCACAATATGTATCAATGCTTCTTCACCTTCTCGAGAGATTTTATATTGGGGTAATCGAGGCAATGAAGCACCTTCTTTTACTTGAATATGCACTGGCGGGATAACCATTTGTCCCACATCGGTATCAGATGTAGCCCACAAAGTGCGAGGTAACGATGACAGAGCAACATCCTCTTTAATGAGAAAAGACCTCTCAACCATGGGATAGTTGTCATTTAAAATAACACGCACACCTTCTGGGAAACAACGTATTGTAGCACGAAAATATTTGAGCATATCGATACCCACAATGTTATCCGGGGTGTTAGGGGAAAGCAGAAATGGACATGCTGCAGTGAATTTATCAAGACTGAATGCAAGTGGCTGTGACAGTGGGCTAAGGGAAGGTGTCCCATCGAATCCTATCGATGTTATCATTGCGCCAGACAGGGGAGCCCTAGGAACCAATTCTTTAGACAGAGCACTACGAGTAGCTCCTGTATCGACCAGAAAGCGATCAGTAGAACCCAAGACGTTTGCATCGACATAGGGACCCCTCTAATCTACTGGGACTTCAACCGGTTCCTTACCCCATCCTAGGCATTCCTATGCATAATCAGAATCCTTAGGGACATCAGCCAAGTAATCAGACATTTGGTATTGGTTGCGCCTATCAAAAGTATTAAAAGAATTAGGATTGCGTTCAACTGCCTCAATTCTGGTACGATTATCCATGCCTCCCATATTTCCTGTGCTCTCTTGGCAGCCTATCATACTTCCTCTACCCCGCTGATACTGCTGACCTTGCAAAAGGGGGCACCCAGAACGCCAATGTCCAAACTCCTTACAATACGCACATTGATCAGAAGACAAAGTTGCTCGAGGGAAAGGGGGTACACTAGGGCGATACATCGCACGTCCACCTCTCGCGCTACCTCTAAATGGTGGACCATAGACTTGAGCCAACATAACCTTCGTTTTCAAATCCTTAACCTTTTTATCCTCCTTGCCTTTTGGTTCCAATTCCTGACGCTCATAATACTGGGCCATAGTCAAAAGGGAAATGGGGGAGGACGTAGTCCATGAACTCTCACTGGCCTTTAGGTGATTAGCTATTTCTGGCAACATATTAGCGACAAATTTGTCGACGAACAGATGCTTACCCTTGTCATCTGTCAATGACTGCCCACTAAAGTAGTGGAATGTCCCTTCGAATCGTGTAAAGAAATCAGAAACCGATTCATCCACTTTCTGCTTACAAGACGCTAATGTAGTCCAATCTATTTTCTTAGGGGGTATAAGAGTTTTCAACTTAGTTACAATAGCTTTGGGAATATCTAATATCACCTGTTGTGGTTTCTGCGCAGGCTGCCTAGCAACATCTATTCCCTCTAAATTCGCCCAAGTATCACCATAAGCTACATTATCATCTATCTTCCGAATTGATCTCCACATGTCAGGGGGTAAAATAAGTCCAAAGAACATATCAATATCAGGCAATGTCATAGTACAAGAACTAATAGCTCCTTCTACCTCTTCATAAAAGCGGCTGGATTTTTACGTGGATCAGGCAAAGCAGCTTTAAGAGCCATAACGTCTGCCCTACTCCAAGGGGTATAGACCCAATTATAAATAAAATATCCCTTTGCATCATCTGAAGTTTTATCATCACTCGCTTCCCGCGCCTTTTGGAGGAACATACAAAGGCGCAGCTTCACGCATCGGTTTTATAGTGACTACAGGATTACTAGTATCTGTTCCTGTCCCTACAGCTCCTTCTTGATGTCCTGGAGTCTGAACTGTTTGCTCAGCTGCTGCTTTCTCAGCTGCCTTTTTCTCCTCTGGTAATCGAAATACCTCAGCGCGCAACTTAACCACTCGCCTAATTAGATCGGAGACTTGTGAAGGAAGAAAAGGTGCCATCGTATAACTGTTTATAATCAGCAGTTATATCAGCAGGTTCCAGAATATCAGAATATTTTCTATATCTAGCCACTATCTTGCAGGTAAATGTCTCTGAAAAATATACCTGCTCTAGATCAGATCATTGCAAGAATCTCTACAACGGAGTCATGCCCATAAGCTGCTTTACGGGCAGCGGATCTAAGAGTGGCCTTTCGGTCAGTGGTCAAAGTAGAGCGAGTTGCCCGCCCGTCTAATTTATCCTTATCTTTGTCGTCTGCAGACAATCGCTCGTCATTGGAAACTTCAATCTCAGGGGCACTAGGAAATTTATACGGGGGTGGAGGTCCATCTAACAAAATAGAATCATCTTGTGGTTTATTAAGCATGGGATAAAGGGGGCGCCGAATAGGGTACTGGCCAGTTACCTCTAAATGACGCTCCCTTTCTTCTTTCTCTTTAATTGCCCTCATCTCTTTATTTTTTAATTCCAAGCCTTCTGGAAGATTGTCCTGCGCTGTTCTTTTTCTGCTATAGCTTCTTCTCTCCTCACTCTCTCATTCACCTCTTTCACCCACATTTGTACACAATCAAACATAGCCTGACAGCTTTTCTTCTTTAACAAACACTGCTCAACATACTGAATCTTTTTAAGGTCAAACGACCCATTTACTGGCCATTGTAGATCAGGATCCTTTTTGGTTTATTTGTTCCACAATGTACTATACATTATGGAAGAAATACCGTATTTAATGTACATAAACCTATTAGGTGTTCCCTCTGGGGGAGCCGGCTGAGTACTTTCTAAATCCATATTGGTACCACCAAGACAGCAACACCTTCTACAAAGTGCGCTAGGAGCAGGCATGTCAAAAATATTACAATGTGATATAATATTATAATCAAAGCGTATTTATCCTGAAACTTATCAATAAGTAGAGAAAAATCTCCTCATTACCTGCCTTTATTTGCTGCAGCAAACAAACAAACAAACAAACCAGAATCTTGGCCAAGCTAATCAAAAACAAGAGTGTCACTACAGTGACCTTACCAAACCAAAGTCTCCAACCTCCACCTGCCAAGCTCTGTGTGACCTAACGGTCTTTTCAAAATACTCACGCCAAAGGAGATCTCAGTCGGGACCAGCCATCACCTAGAGGGTCAGATCAGGAAAACCGGAGAAACACGTTGGTCTGCAAAGACAAAGGGCCTCCTCGTGCAGTGTACCTCCTCGGTGGATTCCTGCCCTCCGTCACGACCGCACCTTCGGATGGCCGCGTCTCCGATGAGTCCCTGTTCGGGTGCCAATTTGTGGAATAAAAAGCCTTTTTAGGGGCTCACTGACGCACCGGTCCTCAAACCAACAAAGAAGAGATTGGCACGGAAGCTGAAATATCAAAAAAGGTATTTATTATTCACTCATGAGTGGGACTACATCTATACATCACCCTCGGGCACTGTATGAGGTAGTACAAGGAGTACAGAAACCAGGGGTCTTTTATACAAATTAGTTGCATTGTCCACATGAGACCAAGGGGAGGTACTGGCACATACAAGAATAGTCATTGACTAACATGGGCATACAAACATGTCTTGGTCAGCAAAGTGGGAGGGGAGACATTTCTGTTTGCATCAGTTAAAACAGCCTGACATTTACAAACTAAGACAGGTGCATTCTGGCAGCTACAGGCCTTTCTGAGCATGCGCAAGGCTCTGGCTCAGCACTGAAGAAGTTAATTATAGTTGATGACTCAAGCGAAGTGCAAGGGCAGGCAACAGTGAAGACGGAAGAAGCACATGGCTAGCTCATGGCTAATTAAAATGGCTGCACAACCAAAATGGCTTCAGCTCATGCTAACAGCGATCTCTGTTGGTTTCCACACTTGCATTACTAATCTTTATAAGCGGAAAAAACAAACCTACGGGAGCAAGATGGTGTCAGCGTGAGTTCACGCCACTCAGCCGCTCACGCCGTGCTGGAGAGTATCGAAATTTGGCTATGCTGTCTGATCTGTGATGCCGATTCAAAAGCTGTGCAGAACGCAAGCGGTTCACCTCTACTGTCAGACCGCCGGGGCTGATTCGGACGACAGAAACGGCTGCGCGGTGTTCATCTTGGCAAGAGCGCTCCGGGAGCTTCTTACTCGCTGGCTGGTTTGCTCCCTTCTTACCTCGGTCTCCATTGAGCTGATACTCCGGTCTAAACGGAGACGGAGTTGGAGCCGGAATATGTCGACCCGGGGATCTAGAATCCACAAAACGAATGCCGCCCAAGCCAGCGCTGCCCAGGAGACGTCAAGATGCAAGACACTCTTCCCAAAGGTAAACGGGAGATCAGTCTCAAAAAGGTGACGGGGAGACCTGGGGGTGGCGGAGCCACAAAGGAGGGTGCAGGCCTCCAGCCCTCTGACGCCAAACACTTTTTGGCGATTAAGGTACCGCTCCCCATGGCGGACTCTACACTGCCCCCTGAGGGTGAATATGGCTGTTCATCATTAGGCAAACAAGGGGATGTGAACATTAGGCAATCGGCTGACACCCCAAAGGAAAACCGTACCTCTGTCCAGCCTGGGGAAATCGTGCTACCTAGGGATCAACTATATGGGACAGAGGGACAGGCTGACCCCATGGACTCTACTAAAACAGTAGATCTTCCCCTAGCTTCTATCAAAGGAAATACGGGAACCACCGTGGACTCAAGATTAACGACACCACTCGCCTCTGGTGCCATAGACCCTGCCTCGGCTGTTTGTTTAGCAGAGGGGGGACCCAATCTTCAAACTGGTGGAGCTACCAACTATATCCATAGCTTGGAAGCGAATCCAGGCCCTCAAGCTCCTCAGACTCCCGAACTTATCGGTGAACATTTTTACTCCGTGTCGGATGGCTCTATGTCCGCGACAGACGATGGTGGAACTAGTTCAAGTGATGACAAAGACACCGATCCTTCCAAAGATGTGGAGCAGATTAATTTTAATCTGCTTGGTGCAGGGTCACCACTCTTGCCACGGGTCCTTATCAAGTAAGGAGTACTCAACACTGGAGCGAAAGTCAAACCATGGATAGTTTATTCAATCATTCATGAATGGGTCTCCATCCGACAAGTACCATCAAGATACCCAAGGATAAAGCACACTGAACGATGGTTACATGGGTTTATATAGGGAAAATCACAGACTAGGAACGCCCAGAGGTAAATAGAACTTTGGAAAGAACACACAAATGAGACAAGGCAAGAATTGACAGTCTCGGTGCCTTGTGTAACTGCCGCGTCTTTGAGGCTGCACAACAAGATAGGCTTATCTGAACAAACTTTATCTAAGGCTTTACCATTGTTTAAAACACACACGAAACCCACAGTGCAGACATCAGCTGTTCTTTTGTGCTGACTTTGCATGTTTATGCAGCCTACAATATCTCAACTTTAGATTTGTGACCTAATATTTTTGCAGGTGTGGTGTCAAGGGTAGAGTCAGGCTGGAAACAGGTCAAAGGTAAGCATAGATGAAGCACAGCTAAATTAGAAAACGAGAGATTCAGATTTTAAGGTTTCACAAAGATACTGGAACCGTTCAACGCCAGAAAAAGCTACGCAACAAGGCAAAAAGACGCAGTCAGCTCAAGTGGGACTACTCCGACTCTCAGATTTCTTTCCCCCTTGGTGAAGAAGCTGTACAGACCTCGCTTTGGGAAAGTCTAAAAACCACACTGGAGTCCACGGCAGAACCCTCTTTAACCTCCATTCTGGTTTCAATCAAGCAATTCCAAGAAGAGGTTTGTTCTGATAGTCGTCTAGCTAAAGGGGCCGCCAAAAAGCTACAAGGGGGTATGAGGAAGTTAAGCAAAACCTGCACTGACATTGGCGATCGTGTCACCATGGTGGAAGGCTGTACAGAAAGCCTAGAAGCCGAAGTAACTACTTTAAAAGATCAAGGCTCTTCCCACGCTGCATGTCTGTCCGAGCTAATGACGAAGATGGAACAACAGGAGAACTGGCAACGTCGGAACAATCTTCGCCTATTAGGGATTCCGGAAGGGGTAGAGGGGGATGACCCTAGGCGCTTCATTGTGAAACTCCTGCGAGATGCTTTTCCCGAACACTCAAATTGGAATTGGGACCATGAGGTTCAGTGGGCACACCGCTTCCCCTTCAATCTAAAGAAACAGCGCGATGGCAGCAGCTTCCCCGGAGAAAACCCAGGGCCTTCCTGGTGTTCTTTGGGAACTTTCTCCTTAGACAGTTGGTCTTTGATCAAGCCCGTCCGAACTCCCAGAAGGGGTCTAATGGGGTAATATTCTTGGCAAAGCCTGACTTCTGTCACTCTACAGTAGAGCGGAGGTGGCGCCTTCGTCAACTAATCGTCCCCTTTCAACAGCAGGGTGCTCGGGTGTTCTTAATGAACCCTGCCAGATTAAAAGTTATCCTAAATGGGTCCTCCGGATCTTTCTGTCAGAAATCAAAGCTGGTGAATTTTTGGGGGAAATTAAGGCAAAGAAAGGGCCTAGCTAATTTGTATTTGTATTTTTTCTGTCGAAGATTAATCTACAAGACCATTGCTTTCCTACTACCTACCACTTCTTCTCTCGATTTTTCCCGCTACTGTCTGCCTCATGATCGGAACGACAAGAGGGCTTTGGCAGATTAGTTTTAATGGGGGGTAACCTCTTTTTTTTTTTTCTTTTTTCTTCTCACCTACCAGTACTCATTGAATCCTCTTGGTAGCTATATACGGCGTCGCCTGGCGGCGGGGATTCACATCTGATAACCATCACTCAGGGTCTTCCTGATTGCTCTATTTTGGGGGGGGGGTCGGTTTGGGAGGGTTCAGGGATCAGTTGCACAGAGGTGGGGGGGACTATTAGTGTCTTTTCTTACTTCATTGGTCTCAGTCACTGCGAAGCTATGTTGGAAGTTAGGGTATGAAACTATAGCATTAATGGAAGGGCGGTTAAGGGAAATGAAAGGGCTAAAAAGGGAGAAAAATCTGAGAAAGTTTGTGCCGATAGAGGAGCAGGAATTTTTAAGGCTTCTTTGCATACAGGATAATACTGATTGTATCTATGATTTTGTTTTGTATATAACCTGCATGTTGTTTAACTCTGGCCAATTGATAAAACTCTTGTATGAATAAGCTAAGCAATCTTACAATTGTCTCAGTTAACATCTGTGGCCTGAACGATGCCTTGAAAAGACAGAAGGTGGCACAGGGACTGCGTTTACTGGGGGCTGACATCGTCAGCCTTCAGGAAACACACATCGAGGGATCGCAGAAACATCTGCTGAACTCATTGGGGTATAGAGTTATTGGGGGGGACCTCTCAGGGTGCGAGGGTAAGAGGTGTAGGGGTTATGGTTCGTAGGAGGCATTTACTGAAGTCCGTCCGTGTGAAATCTGACTCTTGGAAGATGGGTCATAGCGGAATGTTGTCTACCTCCCAACTTTTCTTTTACTATATGTTCCATCTATGGAAGTAACACGGATGATCCTGGGGTAATTAACTGGATCACAGGAGAACTGGCCCATTGGCCTCTCCCAATTATCATCTGTGGTGACCTTAACATCAATTTGCCTAGCAACTGGAAAGCGAGTGACCAATGGACCTATGTAGGTAGAAAGCCCAAAGTACATCAGGCTGTATTAAACCTAATGCAAATTCACGGGCTCAGCGATGTGTGGGCCAGCTTAAAACCTAATCAGTCCGGATTTACATATTTCTCTGCCCCGCATCTCTCTTTAGCAAGGCTGGACTACTTTCTGGTTTCATCTTCCTTGGTCCGAGACTGTTCTATTGACACCGATCCGCGATTTATGTCAGAGCACAATCCACTTATCTTAAATATGGGGGGGCTGGGATCCTGCGGGGAAATCCCGAATTGGAGCTTTGAAAAAGCTTTGCTATATGATGCTGGACACCGAATGCATATGCAGGGGTGGATCCAAGAGTTCCTCGAGATAAACACAGGGACTGCCTCAACTATGGTGGTTTGGGACGCAATAAAAGCTGGTATCCGGGAGGAGACCTTACGGTTCTCCATAAGGAAAAATAAGAAAGAAAAGATGCAGATCTCGAAACTTCAAGACAAGATGAAAAAGGCAGAGGAGAAATTAACTTGGGCAATTCAGTCGGGGGTCGAAATTGAAGCTGCACAGATTAAAGTGGTAGCCGCTAAAGCCGAAATTGGGTCAATTTTTGCAGAGAGGGCGGCCGCTAAATGGGCTTCTGCTCGTGAGTGTAGCGAGCTCATTGGCCATCAATTGGCACTCAGAACTAGGCAGCAGGTTTCCTCCAGTGAAATACTCTCGATACAAGTCTCTAAAGGAGAGATTACTAATGACCCGACTAAAATCCAGAGGGCATTCCGAGAGTTTTATCAGAATCTTTACACGGAGGACAACATCAGGTCACTGGACTTGAGAGAGGATGAGATCTCTAACTATTTTAACGCGATCTCACTGTCTCAACTCAGCGCGGAAGATCATGACCAATTAGAAGACCCCCGACTTGGGAAGAAATTGCCATAGCCCTAGCAAGCTTACCAGATGGCAAAGCGGCTGGTGCCGACTGCATTCCAGTCGAGTTCTATAAAATCTTTACCCCTCAAATAAGAGCCCTCTTTACATCATTAGTAGTTTCTATCTTTAACGGGGCTCCTCCACCTGCTTCTTGGTCCACAGCTAAGATTGTAATCTTTCCAAAGAAAGATAAGTCACCATTGGAAATGGGCTCTTACAGGCCAATCACGCTCATTAACTGCAATTCTAAGGTATACTCCACGATCTCTGCGTCCAGATTATCTTCCAGAATTGAGCCCCTTGTTTCTAAATGGCAACACGGGTTCATTCCCAAGAAAGGCATTACTGAACACATCCAACGGACCATCACCCTGTTCGATGCAGCTCAGGTTTCAGGAGACCCGATTTCGCTAATATTACTCGATGCTGAAAAAGCATTTGATCGGGTCTCCTGGCAATTTCTTTGGGGCGTCATGAGGAGGATGTGCTTCGGGCCCAAGGCGATTCAAGCCATTCAAGCTCTTTATCTTAATCCCACAGCCAGCATTTCAATAAAGAGAAAACTGACGGAGCAGATTGAAATCTCACGGGGCACTCGCCAAGGTTGTCCTTGTTCTCCGCTGCTCTTCGCTATATATATAGATCCCTTCATCAAGAAAATTGAAAATAATCAAGAAATTTTGGCTGTGAGTAGATTTGGCTGGGATACTAAAATCATGGCCTATGCCGACGACCTGGCCGTGGTGACTCCAGACCCTGAGACTGCCATTCTAGCATTAGAACAGGAGGCTCAAGAGTTTGGGAAGATTTCTGGATACACACTCAATAAAAGGAAAACGCAGATCATCTCAAATAAGGAAATTAATTGGGTGGACAGGCTGGTTGTCCAGAAAGCCAAATATTTGGGGGTTACCATTGTTGCCGACACCGACCTGATTGTAGAAGAAAATCTGATCCCGCTAGCGGTAGAAACTAAGAGAGCGCTTAATCGGATAAATAACTTACACTTGACTATAGTGGGGCGGTGTAATGTTCTCAAGATGACCTACTTCCCTAAATTACTCTATTTCTTCAGGGCTATCCCTCTAGAGATCAGTAAAACAATGTTACAGAGGTTTGAACAGCTCTTTTCTCAATTTATCTGGGCATATTCTCAGCCTAGGAGGGCTTTCAAGTTGTTTTCCCTTCCTCGGGAGAGAGGGGGATGGGCGCTCCCTAACGTAAGACTGTATTACTGGGCCACAGTATTACAGAATAGCACGGAACTGCTACATGAACACTCTTACACTGCCACTACAGGACTCCCGTCTCCCTTTCAACTACTACTTGGGGCGGAGGCTCGGTGCTGCCTGTGGCGGCAACTGGCATATGGATACTACAAACGGGTCAGATTTAAGACCCTGCTGAGTACCTATAAGGTCTTTTCCAACATACGTAGACTTTATGGGCTGGGCAGACTGAATTTCTATTCTCCCATCAATAATAACACCAACCTGCCAGCTATCTTTGGGAGATCTTACCTCCAAAACTGGTATAAAGCGGGTATCCTAAAGCTGGGAGACTTGTTTTCCACCGAAGGAGTCCGGCCGTTTATCGACCTTAGAACTCAATTTAATCTGAGTGACAACGAGGCTTTTAAATATCTTGCCATTAGGTTTTCCTGGCCCGTAAGGCTGGTGGGTCTGTTGGGTTTGCAAAGGTTGATCTCATTGACAAACTAAAGGATCCCGTTCTACCCCGTATTGGGTATATATACTCCGCATTGAATAGCCAAATGCCCGATGACATGTCCAAGATCGCAAGTAAATGGCAGCAGAAGTTGGATGTTCCCTGCAATACCTTTTACCTTGCCTTGCGATCTGCCCAGAGCGACCTGCTGTCGGCTAAACTGCAGGCACAATTTTATAAGACTGCCTTCTTTTTGTATATCACACCCAGCAGAATCGCCAAATGGGGAACAGGCAAAGGAACGCTCTGTCCCAGGTGCTCGGAGTTTAGTGCAAACTCTGTGCATATGTTTGCCACCTGTCTGAAATTAGCACCATTTCTCGGTAAAATACAAGATTTCTTAAGCAAAGTCCTATCTCAGGATATCCAGCTAACCCCCACGATTATTCTGCTGGGTGTACAAGATAAGCTTAATAGAAAGAAAGGTGGAGCGCTAATTTTTGTAGCCATGACTATATTGAGGATTTGTATTGCTTCTTTTTGGTTCGATCCAAATCCTCCACTGTTTTCCCAATGGCTGGCTCGATTGGTCGCGACTTGTAACCTTGAGAAGGCTATTTTTGCTAAAAAAGGCATCCGGGCAAAAAAAAAAAGGGTTTAGTTATTTGAGAACCATTAATTGCGTGGCTCAGCCAGACGCACTTTTAGGGCTACTGTAATGTATACCTTCTTATTATGGCATGTCCAATTTACAGCTTGGTTGTTATACTTTACCTTTATGGTAATGGCTTCTTATTAATCCTGCTTGGCCTGTATATATGCGATGTTCGTACAAAGGGTTGAACTACCTGTTTTCTAAAGATTCACGGCAGGGATTTCACTATGTTTATGTTTTTTTACAATGTCTGGCTCTTCTATTGCTATCACTATGGTTGTAAAAATTAACCACTCTTTTGTTTTATGCTCTGTTTTATACTCTTTATGGATCTAAAAAAGTGACTATAGCCTTTTTGTAATTGGCTCTTTCCACCACGATTCAACCTTATTGTTCTTGCCTCAGGGGTGGGGTGGGGGGGATGGCTGATGATTTTTTTCATTCCGTTTTTTTGTCATGGTACTTTATATTTATAAAAAAATCAATAAAAATAAAATTTTAAAGAACTAATCTAAAAGTGGCACTTTTAAAAGGGTAGTGACAGAATCACATGCACTTTAGCACTGGTTGGTAGTGGTAAGTTGCCCAGAGTCCTAAGACCAACAAAAAGAAATCGGCAAAAAGGTGAAGCAAACAGGCATACAGTTTGGGGAAGACCACCCTAAGGTGGCAAGCCTAAAAATAATCTTTTTGACCAATAACTCAGATGGCTCTTGTTGTAAAACTACAGATGGCTACGAATTAATTTCACAACTTTATTTAAAAGTTTTATCAAAAAAACATAGTAACCCTCCTGAAAGCACAGAAGTTTGAGTTGACAAACATTCTGGGTTAATCATTCCCCGTTATAAGCTCAATGATGACAACCAATAATCTTTCTGCACTGACCTATCAGTCATCAAGATGGAAATGCAAACTGTCCTTCTGGAACAGATTAGTACTTCAGTCACTAGCTTTAAAGAAACAGCATAGGCTGTAAACAATGACATGGTAACACTAGACTCAGAGTTCTAATCTGTCAGATGTCAACAATAGTCAGCTGAGGCCATGTAGACTTGCAAATAACATTCATATTCTTAATGCTGTTCTCTTAATCAACTGCACTCAACCTAAGGTCACAAAAGCTAATCCACAAACCTCAGAGAAGGTCATACAACTGAGCCCAGTTAATATTACTAAGTCACCTCCCAATGTTGAAGAGCAAATCATCAATAAAGTTGATAAATCTGTTGAATCTTTAGAATGTGCTGTAATAGTTAAAACAATCGGCAAGATCAAATGAAGGCCTCTAAAAAATAGAGATTGATTACACAATTCAAAGGTCAGTTACTTGATGTCTAGAAGTGCCAAAAAGAAAGAAAGAAAAGCACAAAGAATTAAGTCTTTTTTCATGGATCATTCTAACCTAGTCAAAGTAGGCGCCAACATTTCCATGTTGGATAAGATGACATGTGGCATGCCCCAAGGATCAATTATCCCACCTGTCCTTTTTAACCTTTACATCGAACCACTGAGCTTACTGTTGGAAAGGTTAAATATAAAACTACACCAATATGGATACAATACCCAAATCTCCCTAAAAATCTCCTCTCACAAAGATCTTAACATACTCCAAGATGCAGCCTTCGATTTCAAGCTCCTTGAAACTAAACCCTAAAAAAACCGAGCCCTTGGTCCTTTCATGCAAATCAACCAATGAATAGATCCCTCACTTATCTCCCTGCAGGTGAACTATGGATGCCCACCTTCTCCCGCTTATGTGGTCAAGTCCCTCGTGGGTATGTAGTGCGCTTTATAAGTGACATGATTGATTGATTGAAGTCCCTAGGATTCCTCATAGACAGCATGCTCCGTCTCAAATCTCATGTTCGTAACCTAGCCCAAGCAGCAAACTTCCACCTAGACAACTAAAAAGAATAAAAACATCTTCTCTCCAGCGATTAACTGAGATCTCTAGCTCAAGAATTGGCATTCTCCAGAATTGATGTGTGGAATGGCATACTCTCTGGGCAACCAGCAAATGCTTTCCGCCCACTGTAAGTGATTCTCCACTTAACAGCGTGCCTAGTCTAGGACAAAAAATGTTTGACCACATTTCACCTATATTGAATGACCCACAGTGGCTTCCGTTAGAAGCCTGGATGCAATTCAACATTGGTTGCGTTACCTTTATAGCATTTCATTCATACAGACCAAGCTACCTCTTCGATCTGTTGAAATGTTTGGGTGGTATCAGAAAATCCCACCGCATAGTTTACCTCCTCTTAGAACATTAGAAATTCAAAACATCTTTAGCTCATCTTTCTCCGGTACTGCTCCCACATGATGGAACTACTTACCCAACAAATTAAGACTGGCGCCCATCCTTTCCTTCAGGAGCAAAATAAGACTTTTCTGTTTAACCCCTTGTGTGCGCCGCCGATTTTCGCCCTGTGCGGGGCGTTTCATTGAGTGGGCGGGTTCATGACGAGCTCAGCTCGTCATGCGCACACGAGCACCGCGCAGCATGACGAGCTGAGCTCGTCATGAGCATAGAAAGGGTTAAAAACACTTGTCGGCCAATACTCAACAGCTATACCCCATTCCCCATTATTTTCCTCCTCTTTACCTCAGTAGATCCATCAACCAACCTCCTAATACTTTCTTCACATTGTTAACCATATATATATATTTTTAATTGGGAGAGACTCCTACCCCCAAGCGCCCCATTGTTTTATTGGGGGAGATGCCCTAAAACCCCCATCTTTTAAAGTGATATTTCAAAAATATATATTTCCTTTTGAGGGGGAACCTCCCCAAACCCCATTTTTTTGTAACTTTACCATGGTGTTCCCTTACCCCTCATAATCCCTATAAACATCCCCACCACCCTATAACCTAACCAACCCCTAAAAATACCCTTACCACCCAATATATTTACCCACCCCAGACCCTAAAACACCCTTGCCACCCTATACCCTTACCCACCTCTAAACCCTAAAAACATCCTTACCACCCATTTGCCGCTTCCCACCCCTAAACCCTAAATCACCCTTATCATCCAACCCCCTTACTCGCCCCTAAACCCTAAATTACATTTAATATATATATATTAAGCAGTGGTAGTCGCCACTGGGTAGTTATAGTTAGGTCAGCTGTTCCATAGGAAAAGCATTTTTTGTGTTGCTACTAACTTTTCCCCCGTTTGATGGATCTCCAAAAAACTTTCAAAAAGGGTGCTGCTTTTTAACTAGTTTGTGCATGGAAAGATTCGGGTGATCCATCAAGCAAGGGCTGAGAAAAAAGGGGGTGAGGTCCAGCTCATCCAATAAAGGATGACCTCTGGACTGATTTTACTCCATTTACTTGAGTGTTGAGTCGATGTAACGACTGACTATTACACTTCTGTGTGTATATATATATATATATATAAATGAATTCCACAGTCTTGAATGCAGCCTCTGACGACACAGGCTCAATGGATAATACATTGGATTGAAAACAACGCTCTGAGGTATCTTTTAAATGTTAAAAATACACTTTACAATCTGTTATTCCCCTAGAGCCAGGTAGAAATGCCCTTAGTTTACCTTAAGCTAATTTAACTGGTTTATAGTGTCCTGAAGTCAAGAGGACCAAACTGCAATTTATTGCGGGCCTAGTATGGTCAGAAATAAAGAGAGCATCCATTCTGTTTAATGTATATATGTTATGTTATTTTAATTTGATATCACGCACAAATCACCCCGGGAGGGGTATTTCGGTGCTGAGGACAAATCACAGGAATAGATGTAACGCAAAGTTAAAACAGCACTGTCTTGAGCAGTTTCCTAAATTTGATGTAGTCTGTACACCTTCAGATGTGTTATGGCAAGTTATTCCAGTAAGAGGGAGCCAGGAAAGAGAAAGACCGTCCTTCACAACTTGACCGTTGATACGAGGGATAGTAAGGCTTTGTCCGTGGATCTCAAGGGCCTTACTGGGCAACAGTGTCTGAGCTTCTGGTGTAGATAGCTGGACCTTTCCCCATTAAAAATTGGTGTGTAAGGCAGCAGATTATAAAGATTATTCCTTTCCTGACTGGCAGCCAGTGTAAGGTTCTCAAAAGAGGCGTGGAAGCAGAACCAGAAGGGAGATTGCAAATGAGACTGGCTCCTGTGTTTTGAACAACTTTTAGTTTAGACAATAATGTCTCATTTGATGAAGCTAGTAATGCGTTACCATTTTCTAATCTGCTGATAATGAGTGCCTGAACCAAGGTTTTCCTCGCTGAGAGATGAAGGAAAGGAAGAGCTTTCCTCAGCAAGCGCATCATATTTAAGCAAGTGCTAGTAGTAGATAGAACCTGCTGTTTCATGGTTAGGGCTTGGTCCAATCTGACAACAAGATTCTTGACTACCTGTCTGGGTGTGGGTCAGTATCAACTTCTGAAGGCCACCAGTCAGAAGACCAAAGCTGATGGGCCTTACCAAACAGCATAATCTCGTTTTTTTCTGTATTTAACTCTAAGCAGTTATTGGTCATCCAAACTGCAGTTGCGTTCATCCCTTTGGAGAAACATTCTTTTACTTTGACCAGGTTTTTGTCAACGGAGTTGACCAGCTGAGTGTCGTCAGCATAGAACAGTATTTCAAATCCAAAGGATTTCATGATCTTCCAAAGTGTGACCTGCAACGTGAGTGGGACCTTTAATTTTCTGGTACAGACCCAGCGTCTCTAAATTTGAAGTGAGCTGTGCTACATCCGGATTTGAGGGGTCTTCTCCGTGGTAATTAAAATCGCCCAATAGAAGAAAATGTTGAGATGACATGGGCCGCAATGTGTTCGGTTAAGCGGTGGCTAAAGTCTTATTTAGGTCCTGGAGTGTGGTAAACAAGTGTTCCTTTCCTAACAGTCCTTAGGGGAGAGTTACATTTTAAAGATGCATAAGTCAACCCAGTCAGTGATTAAAGTGCCTGTAAGAGAAACTTTGACTGTGTCTTGAAAGACGATGGTGATACTTTTACCTGTCTTCCCTTCTCAATCAAGTCTAAGCATACAATAATTATCTAGGAGTGCCAACATAATAGCAGGTAGATTGGTGGAACTCAGCCAGGTTTCTGTGATAAAACTGACCTCTTGTGATAAAGAGGAAAAAAGATCCCAGAGTTTGATCGCATGCTTTGGTAAAGACCTGAAGTTACATAGAAGGCTAGTGGGTCAGTTTGTAGTCTGGGGGTGTGAGGGGTGGGACTTGGTTGTGAGCGTGCCTATGAGAGTGTTGGCCGTCTTGCATGTAGAATATTCAGCCGACTGAACTCACAACATAATGTCTCTGGTGATGCCATAGAGGTAGTTAAATTTACATTTTAAGGAGGCCACGGGGCCTTCGAAGTGGTGTGGGAGACGACTAGTACAATGTTTAGCTGTAGAGGTGGAAGCTCTAAGCAAGTTGCCAAATCTGTGTAAAGCCACAGAGGAGTAGGTAATTCTAATAGTCTAAAGCCAATTACTTTTATACTCCACTGGCATTCGTAAGTCCAATAGTGATGAAGTAAATGTAAAAGTCAGAAAACAATGAAAACATTGTTTTCTATACTTTCAAGATCACCTCTGCATTGTGTGATGCAATGTGCATTGCACAATAATGCCGCAGCAACGCTTATGACAGCGCAGTGCATGTTGCATCATGCAACACGTCAGCCATCTTGAATGTGTAGAAAGCAATGTTCTCATTGCTTTCTAAATTTTTAACATGGCTTGTCGGGCACTGGCCAAGTTGATTGCTTCTGTCGATCGACTTTTGTAAAGCGAGACCTTTGCCAGTGCATGTTTACATTCATTGGCTATCTAATGTCATGAGCTTTTTCTAAACCCCAACCGAATAAATTAACAAATCACCAACTTACGTTTAGCATCTGATAAGAAAATATTGTCTAACTGTATTTATAAAAATCATAGATATGAACAAGTGACCCTTATATATTGTTGAACGCTTAGCTTATCGAGTTGTGTGAAGCTTTTCTGCACTTTCGTTTTAGACAGATTCTTATTTTAACTCTAATTCAATTGCTTTACAAATCGGGTTTGTTTGATTTATATAGATGACTTACTTTGGATGAAAAGTCGTTAATACACATACTGTTTACATCCCTAGTCCTAGCAGACTTGTGGAAGATCTATTAAAAGTGTACCTGGCCCCAAGCAACATTGGTACCATGAGGGAGGCTCTTGACAATCTCCACTTTCGGTTCTTGAGAGGGTTTGTACATGTGCTACAAAATACTTGAACATTGCTGTAAAGAGATTAGCAACTGTTCTTTAAGTAGGTATCAATCATTGTTGGATTTCTAGAATACATTAATTATAATATTAATTTTATTTTCTTTGTAGGTTCGATGCTAGTTTACTGTTTGGTTACGGATCGTCTTGTTTGAGGTGCTAATGTACTACATTTATTTATTATACTGTCACCTCGTACATTTTTATTTTTTATTTATTCTTTTATGTGTTTGCAAAATTAGTTTTTTTAGCTAAACATATTTCATAAAATTGAATCGAATTGAATGGCAGATCCCACAACCATAGATCAATCTGCCCAAGCAACCTCAGGTGAATCATCTCCTCTCAACCAAGTGCCCCATTTCCTCCTACACATCCCATCAGTCCTGTGTGCCGGACTGTAGTTCTCTATTGTAACTTCCATATCTGTCCTCAGCCAAGACTGTAACTTTGATGCCACTGCACTCACGGAAAACTGGTTCTGCTCATCCTCCATACCGCAATGTTAAAACTAGGATAGAGTTTCCTCTACCCCAAAATGGGAGATAAAAACAGTATGAGGGTTGTTTTTATGCACAGGGAGTCATGTGGATGCAAATTGATTAATCCCATAAATAATTTATTATTCAAATACCTAATTGAAGGAATTACAAAAACAGCTAGACAGCTGAGGCTGAACATCTTATATTGCGCTATTGTGTTTTATTGCACTGATCAACACATCTTTGGTGATCATATTATCCTGGGAAATTTCAACTTCCACTGCGAAAAACACGAGGACACCCACACATCCACTAAATTCCTTCCTTTCAGAAAACAATCTTCTACAAGATTGTACCTTTCCTATCTACCTTTAAGGCACTACTTCTAACCTGATTTTTATAAAGAAACATCACATACACTTCTCTAAACTGCTCAATTTGTATTGAGTAGAACACTCTTTCATTCCTCTCAAAATTCTGACCTTAACGTACCCTGCATATACTAAAGCGGAGTCAAGTAAAATTTAGAGCCCACAAACACATTGATAACCAGTGTTGGCAAGCCATTAAGTCTGGCTCTAATGTGCTAGCATATGCAAATTCAATCATGCAAATGTGTGTAGACTATATAGTGATGTACAATACAAATGATAGAACAGCGCTATACAAAGGCTGATGGCATAACAAAACATTGAATTTTGCCCTTATCTTTTCTGGTGGTAGAACATTTAGCACTGATCTCCCATGGCTTCATTATTGTTGTGTCATGTTGGCGATTTAAAGTTGTACTGTACTTTGTATGATCAGTGTTCTCTGTGCAAGCTCCTTAGTTCAGCAAATGAGAGCTACAATGTAAAACCTCTCCTAAACAGACACACACATTCATTTACCATAGTTTTACTTTCCTGAAAGAGAGACTTCAATGTGTAAAGGTTTAGAGATTGCTCAATCCAGTTTCAAGGAAAATCCCACCTACGACACAAGATTAACAATTTTTTCCAACTGTTCTAATTGCACACATGCGAATGGTTAACGGATAACGTGGGTCAAGGATTTTTGTGTGCTTTGCAGGGCTTAAAAAAGACTATTGGCATCATGGACCAAGAACTTCCACGTACAGATCGGAGCATCAACAATAGAAACGAACTTAGAAAACTGTTGAATTTGGATTCCCTATATAAGCAGAACAAGGTAAAGAATATGCAGTTGGTAAATCTTCAAAAGTGTGTTTCCTACTAACATCTACATATGCGGTGGAGGGTTGGCGACATAGTTCATAACTAGAGGAGATGTTTCT
This sequence comes from Calotriton arnoldi, assembly GCA_963921515.1. NCBI lineage: Eukaryota > Metazoa > Chordata > Amphibia > Caudata > Salamandridae > Calotriton > Calotriton arnoldi. The sequence goes on along the minus strand of CAWUFW010000073.1, from coordinate 5,464,626 downwards.
AAATCTAATTTGCTGTATTGCCCAAGTATGTTATATTTTACACAGCCATAGGTCTTCTAGATTTATTCAATGACAGTAGTAATATTATCTGTAGAAACACTGCATATCCAGAGATGTCGCTTGTGTTAACAGTTAAGGAAAAACCTCTATAAATTGCGAAAGCGAGATTAGGGAAATGTATTTTACATACGACACATTAGAAAGAGATGATAAAGTGTGAATTTGTCTTAGATGTTAATTTGACATATGGTTGATTTTGTTTGAATTTAGCCCCTACTGAAGCCCGAGGTGTTCGTCATCTGTCATATATGAGAGAATGTGGTTATACAGCACTCTGAAAAGTGTTTTTGTATCAAGTGATAAGCTCCCATGCCACCTTCACATGGTTGTTAGTTTATTTTTTTTTTAAGTTGTCTTTTGGAAATTAATAAATCAGATAATAAGCAACTTATAGAGATGCTGTAGTGTTCCCAAATAGTTTCCTAGAAAGTGTGTATCATTGTTAATAGTCAGCCGATGCAAACTATACTTCAAAGCAATATATTCAAGCCACAAACTCATATGTCATATTGAGATGGTCATATGTTTATTCAAAAACATTGTCTTACAGAATCTAATGAACTGAGTGAAAACCAGCTTACTAAACTGCTAAAGAGATCCTGAATAGGTTCCCGTCTGAGTAAAGATGGATACGACCTAAAGTCTGAACACTTGTATCATTCGTACATTTCCTCCACCCAGAATCTTTGATAGATGATGAACACCTGGACCGTGTTTCCAAGAGAATGGCATTGACCATCTAAGACAAGTGCCAAAATTCTTCATGAAAACATGGGCAAATAAATAATTTGTTGTGGGTTAAGGTACCATCTATGTGTTCATTATTTTCTATAAAAAAATATAGAAAAAAAACAGTATGCCAGAATAAATACAAATAATCAGCACAGGAGTGGTATTTCTGCCATGTTTGAGATCTCATGTTATGAATACAATTGATCATAATTAAATATTACTCAGAGAGTTTAACAAGGGACTTTGCAGCAAAATTATAATAAGCTTTGCAGGATATCATGACTTACCTGTTTTTCAAATGGTAGACAACTAGGGCAGCCAGTGCTCCATGGGTTAAGATTATGATTACTCGAGATGGACTGTTTGGACATCTTCTTTTCATTTGGAGAGTTCCAGCGTACCGTTTTGCATCTTTACCTGCTACCATTCTGTCCCTGACTGCTCTCTGTAATGGTCTTTTTTGTGCAATTGTCTTGCAAAGACAATGGACACTGAGTCGAGGATGGAGATGGAGATGAGGAGCTATTTAGCTGTGACATTTCCAGGAGGTCTCTCTAGAAGAGTCCCTATTAGGTAGTTCTTAGTCTCCGTGTACATCCTTGAGCCAGTGGCCATCTTCTTGGCAAGAAAATGGGTCGGTCCTGCGTCTCACAATTTCTTTGCCTTCTCTAACATTCAGTGGACACCTATAGTGACTGCTATTTAGTTTGTTTTACTTTATTTGGCAAGACTATCACTATTTTTCCTTGAGATGGTCACAGGCTTGTTCAACAGTACACTTACAAAAGAATATAGCACATGCATCCAATACAGCACAGATATGCCTTAAATTATGGTGATGAGGCACCAACAGTGCTCAACAATAACACAACTTTGACAGAACACATTAGCCAGAACTTTGAGAACATAAACAACTCAGGTAGGTAGAAAACAAGTTTATTTTGACAATTGTCCACAAAACTTTCTAAAAACACATTTAACAGTTAAAACCAATTAAACCCCATCTTGACTACCCAACGCCCCCTTCCCCTACTGTTCGTCATTAAAACTCGGTTTAACAGACTGTAAAAACCGAGCAATTCCAACTACCACATCTAAATAGCGCATTTCTGATAACTCCACAGCTTTTCTCCTACGGACAGTATCATATTTAAAAAACAAAGGTTTTAAAAACGTAATACGGTGTGAAAGATAAAAAACACAGTCTATAAGTATATGCAGTAGAGAGCATTTTACATTCAGGGGGCAGGGTCAGAAACCGCTGTTACCTTGAACCCTGACCCAACGTGGGCGGGATGAGTGGATTGGGTTACAACCCACACCAAGCCTTAATATTTCATTTCACAACCCAGCGTCTGGTAATTGTAACCCGTATGGAAAAACAGCGTCCTGGCCTAAAGTAGAGAGTGAGAAACTAATAGATGGTTTCTTGCTCAAATAGGACAGGTCATTAGTTTCAGTCACCAAAACTACAGATTCTTTCAAAGCCTGCTTACCTGGGAAGGGGGACCAGGATGTGATTGTACCACTGTCTGAATGGAGATTCTTAATAACAGTCAATCTAATACTTACTTCCTTTTCCCATCTTCTTTCACTACCTTGAATCTCATCCCAGCACAATTTGGAAACGTTAGGCACCTCATCACCCTCCGAGAGGGTATTCAAATATCTCAAGGCCCGAGTGAAGGCCTGCACTTTCCAGGAGACCAGATTGAACTCTCTCGTTATGGCCTGAACCATAGTACCTGGAGGGAGTGATAAAAGCCTTCTGAGAACTGCTCCTTCTAAACGGTCCTATTCATAGGCGGGATCAAGGGAAAAGACCTCTCCTCCATACAGACCCAGCAGAGGTATCTTCCCTTCGTAGGTCCTTAGTAGTGAAATATGGGATAGCCCCCCAAATTTACTGTTACATCTTGACAGACAACTGTCCTGCAATAGAGCCTTCTGCTTAGTACTGTCCCAATGCGGTACCTACTAAAAGTCAAACCCAAACCTCCTAAAAGTCAAACCCAAATATTGATATTGGTCGACTTGCTCCACCTCCGTGTGTCTAAGTACCAGCTAAATGTTTTTACTTTTTTCCCGAAAACCAAAATCTTGGTCATTTTCAGATTAATGTGAAGCTGGTTCTGCTTGCTATAGGTTACTAGGGCATTTCATTTCCTCTGCAGACCAATTGGGTTACAGTCCAGTAATACCAAATCGTCCGCAAAAGCAGACAATCAATGTGCTGTTTCCCGACTTTAGGGGAGAAGCACTCAGCACAGACATACCTTAAATTTGTGTGTTCAAAATAGCAATGCCCCCAAAGACATACCATTCCCCACCTTATCACAGCACACATTAAGACATAAACCTGAACATATGTTCAACACAACCTAAATATGAAAATAACTGTCTGTCAGTGAGTACTTTACCACTGGATGATATGCGTTAACTTTTTAGTAATGATCTCTCGTCTTACATCCCAAAAACATCACAAATATTTAGAACTAACATGCTGAGCATACTGATCATTCACTTCCACAGAACCAAATCAAAATGCACTCTGTTTTTGAACCATTTGGAAAGCCATACACAGACCAACATAAGGTGTTGTGGTTCCATACTAATAGTAGACTGTGCACTATGCAAGTGCTAATTATCAGTGACAAAAACATTAAACATTGGCGGACAGGAGAAGGGTTTATAAAGCCTAGATTGAAGTCAAATGTTTTTAAGTGCCACTTTTATTTTCTTAGGAGAAAGATCTGGATATAGAAATTTTTTGCTTAGGTTCTGGCGTGTCTTTTCAAGGATAACTGGCATCCTACTATGCAACTCTACAGGAGTTCAGTACATACCAGCAAATGCTCCTTTTTAGGCTGAAGCATACCAGACAGCACAGCTGTCTGGTTGCTAAAGACTTATTGAAGACATTCTGAAAGCTGACCTAAGAATGCATTCCGCCCATTGCTTACCATTGGCTTTGTGGTTTGTATCACACATTTGCTTGCTTTCTATTAGCTGGCTTTATTTGTTTTAGGCTGTCCAGCATTTCTTTGTCCCTCTCGTGGAGCATATCCTGTTTACTGTATTCTTCCATGAGTGCTCGCATTCTGTAAACAGGACTTTAAATGTTGTTCTTCTCTTGTCCCATTTGCTGTGTATTGAAAGACAAAGGTCAAATGTCAGGCTCTGTCTTCCGAAGGAGCTTGGTGTTTACTTTTTTCGCTGACTTCAAAGTGAGAGGATTTATCTGACAATCTAGGGATGTGATAGGCAAGGCTTTTTTGTAGCGCACAGCAAACTTTTAATGTTTGTAAATTAACTGTGCCAGAGTCAGGTATCCTCATTGGGTTCCGCACCTGGGTACTCGCTTTCCCAGGAGTATAACGTCTCCAACTGGAGGGAGAGTGCCAATAAATATTACTGTTAGGATCTGTGTAACCATAAAATTACCTCCTATACCTGGAGAGGGATTCTTTAATGTGGAAAAAAGGAACAACGGTAAGATTAAAAACAAGCATTGGCATAGCCAATAGGTCTCGCCTTTGGGACCTTATAAGTGTTTAGCCATGCAGCACATTATCACCCACCGGGCAGATTTCTGTAATGGAACTAGTACTTATGTAAAGTGCTTTGATACCTTCATTCGCGGTACATAATGCAAAAAATAAAAAGGAATGAAAGGAGAAGTGCTTGCATATTTCTGAGGTGGGGGAGCGAAAAGATGCACTCTGTAGAGTTACGCTGTGTCTACCTGCTGTAGATGTTTGGTTTTTCTCCACAACAGTTAGGGTAAAATGCTGATTGCTAACGTTGTTCTGTTTTGTTTAACCAGAAGCATGATCATCCGGTCAACAATTGGTTAAGCATCACAATGTAGCTATTTACTGAAACCCCACAAGGATCGTTCCCTTCCTCCCCAAGACATGAGTGGCCTTTAAGGAGCTTTAACTACTGTAGCAGCTGCTTGTTGCCTTCCAGGGTAGGCTTGTTGGCCAAGGCCCGCTCATTAGACGGTGCTGATGATTCCGCTGAAAAGTAAGATGTCACCGTAATTGATTTCGTTTCTGTTCCTTTGTGTTTTAGAGAAAATGAAAGCGCACTCTTGTGGAGGTGGGGTGGAGGGGACGCGCCTTCTAATGAAAGCGGCAAGGTCTGGAAATGAAACCTGACCCAAAACAGATGGCAGCCTGCGCGCCGCCGCTGCTGGCTCCTATTATATAATGCCAGTACCAAATCAGTACCAAATCAGAAAGCGAGCACAGTATAGAAAGGCTGAGCAGACGCGGTGGGGTTCGAACCTGGGGTTGTGAGGTGAAACATAAGATTAATAGGGTGCTTGCCTTAAAGTTAAGATTGCATTATATAATGCCAGTACCAAATCAGAAAGCGAGCACAGTAGAGAAAATCAGGAGCCGAATTGAAAGGAGGCGAAAGTGAGTTATCCCAGTGTGCAAGTGAAGGCGGGGCTGGAGTATGCTGCATCTTGGTGCCGAGTAACAGATGTTTATTGCCAACCAAATGAATGTTAATTAGTTTGTCGGCCTCTAGTAGGATGAAAGGCTGAGCAGACGCGCTGGGGTTCGAACCTGCGGTTGTGAGGTCAAACATAAGATTAATAGGGTGCTTGCCTTAAAGTTAAGATTGCCTTCCTCCTTCTACAAATCAACAGCAATGGGCCTAGCATGACAGCAAATGCACAAGTTTCTCATTGCAAACAGAGCATTGGCAGGGCTGTGCGTGTGCATGTGAAGGGAGGGTTGGTTAAAAAGAATGGCGCGAGAGAGAAGTGGGGGCTAGTGAGCACGGCAGTGCGGCGAACGCGCTAATTAAAAACAGATGGTGACATGACCCCGAACAGATGGCGCCCCTGCTCGTAACCGCAAGCCATAGGTCGTGGGCGGATACATTTACAGGGAAAGGTGGGACATGCAGCCGCCTTTGCCCAATTGCGTGCTGTCTTTTTAGAAAGACACACGCGAATACCAATTGAAATAATGCAGAAAAAAAAACACACGCACGAGCGTGTGGAAAGTCCAGAGTGATTCCAAGAGGTCATTTTCCTAGAGTAGTGCATGCGCTGCGCTAGGCTCGACCTAAAAAGGTGAGGCGCGATGATAGGTTGGCAGACTATCTTTTGGCATGGGAGCCATTGTACATGACCTAAATGACGGTGTTGCTGTTGTCTCCACTACTGTGATGAGTGACCGTGACGAAGAACCTATTCAGACAAAGGTGTATGAGCATGCACACCTTCAGTTGAACAAAATTCGATTTTGTTGCGTGCAATAGAGGTATCACCCTCTGGAAAGGGTGTCACGTAAAAAGTATTAGGTAGTGCCACTCAAAATGAGTGGTAACCCTCTAGGCGCGACAGGAAACCTGACCAAGCAGGTATCAAATCTTCAAGGTCAGAGTAATCAACTCCTTAGTGGTTACACAAAGTCCAAACAATTTTCTTCAAGTCTGTTGAGTACATGAATTTAATTCATTCAATGCATATAATTCAAAAGGTTAATGTGAGTGCCAAAGGCATCGTAATCCATTTCCCAATGCATTTTGGGCATGCAAGCCCTTCTTCAGGGGAAAAATCTTCATTGTCATTACTGCTGGCATCTCCCTGGACACTGTTGCAGCTCCACTTCATACAAGGCACCCCCGGCAACAATATTTTAGGTTTGAACAAAACTTAAGTTCTGAGATTCTTCTATCTATTCTGTCTTCCCATCGGTAATAAAAATCAGTGAGTTTCTCTGTCTTGTTTTGGCAGCACGTGGCAGTGCGCGTGCCTCCCGGGCATGCAGCGTTGACAGGCGCCCCGGATGACTGGCAATACTGTGCATGCTCTAGATATGTATAATGCTGTAATCCAAATAAAAAGTTTTTTTAAAAAAGAAAATGTATACAGCTTTTCCACAAAATCAGATTTGATAACGAGTCACAGAAGCTGGGCCACTTGAAATGGGCAACCTGTGCAGAAACCTGCAAGGTGCACCCCCATTAGCGCATCAATATGAACTTTACATGAAGGGATTAAGGCAAATGAAGAGGCAGAAAGTCAGAATAAATGGTCGCTGATCTAATTCCGAAACACAAATACATCCCTGGGAACAGGGTAGGGTTTTACCAGTTGCACTATGCCAAAATCAAAAGTAGCCTCAGAACATGACTTTTCCATTATGAACAATTATTTGAGAAGACTTTTCAGTAGGGTAAGCCATAAGCTGGCATTAGGGGACACACATTTAGTACTTCATATAGGGGAGTAAAAAACAAACAAAAAACTGATCAAAGCCCCGCCCAATTCACACAGCTTCTCCCAAAAAATGTTTAGGGGAGGAACTGCTGATTTACAAGTCAAGCACACCTGTAAAAAGTGCATCTTTCCACCTAGGACAGCTCTAATCTGTCAAGGGGACGCAAATGCAAAACTCAAGACCCAAGATCAACTATACAACATCTTCAAAAGACAGATTCTGATTAGGAGGATTACCCTAAAGTGGGCTCAAGATGGTGTATATCAGCTCATTTGGAGTACGATAGGGCATGATTGATAAATAAGCCTTGAAAAAGGATGAATTTATGCTTGCATCACTACCCTCGGTGGGAATACTTGAAGTGGCTACTCGCTACTCAGTCAAGAACACTTTCAGCACAATGTGAATAATGGAAAATGACATGTTTTGTGAGATATAGTTGGGAAGGTAACTAGACACAAATATGTTGGAGGGTAGGTAATCAAAATGTATAGCATTCTACTGAAATATTGTTCTCAATTCATTAAAATGGCCTAAGAAAGCACCTAGCTGAGCTTTGGTTCGATTAACAAAGTTACATGGGTTATCAATCTTGGCTCAACTTATGTCCATATATTTTGTTGTTTGAGGAAATTTGAGCAATAAAAATATAAAGAAAGAAGATAGGCGAGGCAACACACAATAACAAACCAGAAGTTGTAATGCCAAGGACAGACGGGCGTGTGACCACTTCTGTGGTCCCAGGGCATTTGGTATAACAAAAGGGACTACAGATACTTGCACGCCCCCTCCGGTAATACAGATTGTGCTGGCCCTCCCTGTGTACCAGCATGATCTCAAGGGTAAGTTCCATCATTTGCATGAAGGGCGTGACCCTGGGACTGTGCCATATTACAGATATGGGCGCAGAGGGAAAGGAGCCATCAGAGGTGCCCTTGAAAGGTAGAAAGTGGTTCCCATGGGACTACTCCATCCAGGCATCCTCCTGTAGGCGAGTGTTGTCACTCACTGCACCCACCTACAGGGGAATCTCTTCCCTCTTTTAAATGCAGGCCTACAGTTGAAGGCAGACAGGTGACTTCAAACAGCCATTCATTTAATGCACTGCACAGGGTAGTGGCAAGTTTGCAGCAGCGCTGGGGACAGCACATTTACCTTAATATGGCACGCTACTCCGGATCTGCAACTTGTGCACCCAGTTAAAGGTGTGCCGTGACACGGACCCAATAAGTGCACCTTCTCTGTAATACAGACCTCAGAGTCTAAATGAAGAGGCATCCACAAAAGAAGGGCAAGTGACCAAGACCCCAACCTGTTTCCAAATTAACAAAACATAACAAAGCAGTACATTGACATTGATTGCATGCAGACATGGATTCAGGTGCATTTAAAGTTTAGTGGTTCAGTGGCCACTAATGGACATGTCACCTTCACACCTTTCTCATGAGTTGTTTTACGACCTAAACTCAGCATTGTTTTGTGGCTTGTTGAAGAAGGAATGCGCTTTATGTAAAAATGCACGTTCTGGCTAGACGTTCTCTTAAACGTAAGGAACCACTTCAATTATAATTTTGTAATATTCCTTAATCGTGCCAAAAAGTGTTTAACTTCCCAGATCAGCATCCTGTTACCCTTCAGAACTTTACATATTTAGCACTTTTAGCCACCTCCTTTCCTAGGGCCGCTATCTCCAGGGATGACCTATAAAAAAGGGATATGCCTTATCAACTTCCTGAAACGTTATCGACACACTTGGATGCATTTCTGCAAGGGAATATGACTAGTAACTAATGGAGAGAACTGATATTCAGAGTAATGAAGATTACGGGTATCAATCAAAGAGTTACGCTTTTTGCAAGAAAAACAGGCACTGGATTGGGCACGTCCCTCGTTTAGGAGTCCTGCTAGTGTGTAAGAGCCCAATAGACTGAGGAAAGTCACTACTTAAAAATTCTTCAGGAGTTAGGGAAAGTCTGCCTGCCTCACGCCACAACAGCACTTCAATAAGAAACAATGGAGATGAGAAAGGGGATGAGGAAAAAATTATATCCCCATGGTCACCAACTGATGTAGGTCGTGTGATTTAAGGGTACAGACTACTGTCCCTCAATCTTTTTGCTACGATGGCCCGCAATCCTTACTGGCGGAACCACAACTTCGGTTTGTGAATTGACCTTTTTAACAGCGTTAACAAGTCCAAGAGTTTCTTGAGAAAATTGGAACAGAACATTAAAGGTTAAATCTGCATAGTCTGTGAACAAAAGTCCTTGGCAGCAGGAAGGTGAAAAAAGCTACACTGTTGTGCTCAGACTCGTCCTCTGCCAAAGAACAGCACGTGTGCACAGGGGCGAACCCCTGTATGATCCACTGATGGACACTGTAAAAAACTCGCAGCCTTTTGCTCAACTCAAGAGTTTTTTTATCATAGCTCGTTATTAACACCTGGAGGCGTCTCAGTTTGCATGAGTAAAATGAGGCACACAAAAAAACAAAATATCCTGAAAATATTTAAGCCTCTGAGAGAATGCGAGATTAAATAAAGGTGAAATATCATCGATCAGTGTTTTTAACCATTAAAGTTAAGGACATCAAATCAGGGCCTGGTAGGGACCTGTTTCAATGTCCGTTTTTAATGGACGTTTAATTACTACCGGGTCTGGAGACCTGCCCACTTAAAGCCCTGTATATAATACAGGTCTCCCAATTAGACGATGTGCATCGAAGGTGTATGTAACAACTACGGAGCAGTGTTTACGTTACTCGCTAATGGAAATTAACCGTGATGCTGATCTTCTTACGTCAGGCCTTAAAGATGGGTAGATCACGAGATGTACAGCGACAACTGCAACACCGTTAATTGCTTCCTCCTTCCCCTGTTCTTCCGCCGAAAAAGGTGGAAGAGTCAAAATACAGCCTTAATTCAGCAGCAACCAGCTGTCCTAAGTTTTACAAACATAAATTAAACAAGCCTGTAGGAGTGTGCTATTTTAGTATCAAGTAATACAACGGCGCCACCTGCTGCACACAACTGATGTGACAAATGGAGAGTTTACCCAGCAAAAGCAACAGGCGCGGCCACCGCTAATTACTAACACATGGCCCCTGCGCGCCGCTGCTCGCTCCCGCAAGGTGAATGCCAGCACAAGCACGAGTGCTTGAAAAGGGCAGACCAATTCCAAAAGGTCATCTCCTAATGCAGCGCATGCGCGCTGCCTAGGCGAGACCTAACAAGGTGTGATGCCGTTCAGATGCATTACCCATCCTCAGCATCATCAGTGGTGGTCAACATGTTTTGGCCGTAAAAGCCTCTAAGGGTCTGTGGCCTTCGTCAGGACTGATTTTGATCAGATCCTCTCTCAATTGTAGTGTGTTTTTTTAAACTTTTTTTTATAAACTCACAGCTCTTTGTTATGATTTATAATGGATTGTTGCAGCAGGCGTGGCTGTGGCCTGCAGCTAGGAGAAAGGACAAAAAAAGGGGAGATAAAGGACATGGAAAACAAGTACATATAGTTTCTCAATTTGTGGATATTGCCATATTGCCCCCGATATGTGCCAATTTTTTTCATGCATTTACAGCCTGGTAATATGAGGTGTGGCTAGCTGCACTCAGTATGTTTTGTGTAGGGATGCATGCATTTCTTAGTGTCAGGTGCCCCAGGGCATTGACTGTCAAACTATGTAAGATGGTCCTTGCAAACTAAATAAAAAAACTTTGGGATGGGAGTATGTGGATGGTGAAAAATCCCAGGTGATAGGGGAGATGTGGTATGGAGTCAATGCCTGATATAATCAGTACTCCTGTGCAAGTGCATGGGAGTGATGGACTTTTTTTTGCCTTGTACAGTTTTTTCATGTAGTACAAATACCCTGCTAGTGTCCTGTCCATTCTGTAGAGGGATATGTCTAGCAGTCTTGTGGTGAGGCTGACCTTGAGTGCGCTTACAGCGGTAATGTTGGTACATCTATGCTATCGGCCCTTGTGGCTAGCCCTGCTGGTAGCTGAATAAAAAGGTCATGTGCTTCCTGACTCGTTACGTCCCATACTTCTTTTTCAACTAGAAACATAAATGTGTCCTTACTATAATTTTGGCCTTAGATACTGTCCAACTAGTTCTCTAGTGTGGGGCTTTGCTGAATAATAGTAAGGCTAAGGTTATAAAAAAGAAAGAAAAGCAAAGTACCTCTTATTTGGGGAAGCGTTGCTTCATAGTTAGCGGGTGAAGGTGGGGGAGTCGCACAGTACAACAAAGAACAATTTTTTTTTTTTTTTCTGTGTATGGGCTCAGAGCATCTCAACATAACCGTCATAATTGAGATCAAAATGTATACAAAGTTGTCTAAGAAGAAGTAGGAGCGCTCCTTTCATCACTTACTTGATATGATACGCGCCAAATCGTTCTCCCCATCCTGCATGTTAGGGATAGACTGTCACGCCCCAGTATAAATAGGCGGATTAAAGTGATTGGAGTCCTGAGCTAGATTACAGGTGCATCGCGGATATTCCTAGGAACAGGGCGCATTTTGCTAGAAATGACCCAAATATTGTCATAACAACACTGATAGTGTGGTGATACTGGCTTCATAATAGACATAGAAGCAAGCTTGATCGGGGTAATCTCTTGAACTGGAAATATCTATTACAGTAATTTCTGGTCAAATAAACCACTCAGCGTGGAGAACCTTTTTAAAAAATAAATGTAAGAAGCTATGAATACATTTTTAGGAATTAACTATAGCACTAGTAGTGTTCTTGCGTTTTTGACTGGCACTAGATTCGAACAGTGACAGCTGTACAGAGAGTGCATTTTGGAGCAACCTCATATCAGAGCGTGCTAGATTATACATATTGGTCAGTCGTATCTGATCGATCCCAACACTTAAGAGAAGACAACTGTTTTTAAAGATCGGGAAGAATGTCAGTGTTGAAGCACGCCGAGTGGTTTATTCACTTCACTCTGTGACACTCTACTCCATACTATACCACTCCACTCCACTCTACAATACTTCAATCTATGTTACTCAACTCCACTCTACAACATTTTATTCCACTCTACAACACTTTACACCACTCCCCGGCACTCCACTCCACAACACTCGACTCTATCACACTCCACTGAACGCCACTCCACTCCACTCTATGCTACAACTCTCTACAACACTATACAATCCCTCCACTCTACGACCCTGCCCTTTATGACACTCCACTTCTGTCTACTGCACTCTACTCCACTGCTACACTTTTCACCACCCTACTCTACTACACTCTGTCACCCTACTCTATGCCACTCTACACCACTCTACTCCACTCTACACCACTTTACTCTACTCCACTCTACTCTACACTACGCTACTCGCTCTACACTACTCTACTCCACTCCATTCCGCTCCATTACACTTTACGACTCTCCACTCCTACACTCTATGCTACTACACTCTGTCACAACACTCTACTACACTCTACTGCACTATACGCCCATCCACGCTACACCCCTCCACTCTACGACACTCTCTTTTTTTTGCCACTCCACTCTGACTCCCTACGACACACTACTCTACTCTATGCAACTCCCTCTAATCCACTTCACCCCAATTTACTCCACTCTACGGCGCACTACTCCACTTTACTTCACTAGTCCACTCCACACCACTCTATGCCACCCCATTCTACGGCACTCTATGCCACTCCACTCTATGACAATCTACTCCACAACACTCCACTCTACTCCTTGACACTCCACGACACTCCACTCCACACCACTCTATGACACTCAACTCTACAACACTCTACTCTACGACTCTCCATGACATGCCTCAACCACCAGTCCACGAGACATCTCTCCACTCTACACCACTTCACAACCCTCCACTCTACCCTACTCTACGCCATGTGTCTCCAACTAGTCGATTGCAAGCTACCGGTAGCTCCCAGACACTTTCAGAATAGCTCTCAGCCTTGAGTTCATTTTTAAATATGCACAAGGTCATATTTGCCTTTTAAATTAAGGGAAGGCTGTGTTTATTTTGCATTATTATCATCAGGCTGCATACAGCAGGGCCTGATAATGAGCAGTACTCAGTCAGTTTTATGACCCAGGCCGGAGCTGGGTCACAGAGGTGAACAACTGAACCCCTGAGGTATTTAACTCTTAAATAAATGTCCTTGTCAACTCAATATTGGAGCTGTGAACAAAATTATGTTTCAGAATGCTTTTAAATGGGATAAAATTAAAATGAAAAGTTACCTTAATGATTAAGTTAACTCTTCTTTTTAATTTTATGGCATGACACGGAGGCTAAGAAAAATATACAGTAAGAATGCACTCCTTCCCTTGTTTGTTGACCGGCAGTGAGAACAAACCGCTTTTAAGCAAATTGAGAGAGGTGTACGAGGAGGTCAGGCTGCCGGCTGCGGCTTTAGTAAGGTAATTTGTTATATTTTTGACAGGAAGGGACACGGGGAAGATGGTTTTGGAATGGGTAAAGGTTTGAGCTAAACGTGGAGAATCGACAGCTGGAAGAGGGTTTTGAATTTAGCAGATTGAGTGTTGCACACAACAAAGGGAGGGAAAGGGACTCGCATGGTGTTTGAGCACATGGGTTTTCGAATTAGGCAGGAACGTGAGTTGTGGGGTAATGAGGGTGGTGATATTGGGCATGGTAATATTGTTTTGTACAGTGAAGGTTAGCAGTGAGTAGTCAGTTGAGCTGTTTCTTTTATCTGTTGCAGAGACCCCTGACGAAGAGCCTTTCAGGCTCGAAATGCATTGGGCATAAAGTAATGAGCCTACTCTGATGTACATTTCACCTTTACCTTTATGTGTCGCTGTGAAAAGCCTGGATGGGCACGCAGGGGACATATGAAAAAGTTAAATAAAGAAATAAGGTGGAATTACGCTGTCTCTGCAGTGACTTAATAAGCCTGGAAGAGTGATGGAATAAGAAATTGCATAATTACTGGTATCAAGTGATGAAAATGGATAATTTAAGAACAAATGGTTTAGAGAGAGGGATGTTTTCCCACACCGCAGTGCGACAGACGAGTGCGCGAGTTATGTGCTCTGAGGTATATTTATGACACGGAGGCTAACATTATGCAAATCTCCTTTATTGGGCAGCTCACAGCAGCAACAATTGAAGAGATCTAGAACTTCAAAAACATTCCAACAGTGTATATAGTCCCTCCACACGTAGTCTTCTCCCTTCTTTGTTGCTGCTGCTCACAAGATAAGTACATCTCTCATTTTCTTCTATGCATGTTGTATGCCTGTTTCAGCTATTCGTTCATTATTATGGTTAGATCCCCCCCCCAACCCCCTGCTACTTCTTGCTCCATGTTACACTGCATACAGCGTATTCTGGTTATTTCTGCCCTCTTTTTCTTTTATATCGCGAGGGGGGCTCTCTTTGTGATCAATAGGAGGCTTTCTGCCTCCGTTTCATTTAACTAGTGTACCCTTCTGCCTTACTCTCCAATTGGAGCAGAGACTTCCTACCCCCGCTCTGCTTCCGTAATTATATCTAAATTCCCACTCGAGAACTGGCTAAACTAATTGTGTGCGTGGGAGTTGGGGCGGAAGCTCTCCGCCTCCACCCTGACTCGTTTTAGTGCTTTTCTCGGCTCTCTGAGGCAGAGGAAAGCTCTCGTTTCACAGGATCAGCATTTTTTGAAATCCGATCTCGTGCTAAGAGCCGCCATCGGACTCCGTGTCCTCCCGCTCCCATGGCAACCACACGTCCTGAACGGGAGCTCTGCTAGAGGCCCGCTGGGTTACCATGACAGCGGAGAAGGAGCAAAGCGCGACGTGAGACACACTGGCTCGCGCTGGAGCTTGCTCCATGTTACCCCTTAAAAATTAGATAAGTAAGACAAAGGTGACTCACCCCTCCTTAATACTGTGCTGAGTCACCCTCCTCCCCACCGATTAATAATTTAATAAACTTAATTCATAAAAATAAAAAAAGGAAAGAGAAGAAGGACAAGGGGGTCATACAGGGTCACACAGACTACCAACATAAAAGAGGGACACTGACAACAGGCCTAAATCTAAGGAAAAGCCCTTAGTAACTCCTGGCAACCATTTTGGTAACCAGGTTAAGCTACTACAACTGTTTAAGCAGCCATTTTATGAAACTGCGTAACCTTACTTGTTTTTGACAGTTGGAACCTGACTGACTCTTAGGACAGCTGCCTTTCCATCACCACTTCACCCTTTCTAACCTTATTAATAATTATGTCATCTGAACCCTCAACTAGCTCCATGGAAGATAGATTGGAGGGTCTTATTAAAAAAGCCCTAGATCGGGTAATAGGGTCACTTGATGACACCATTAACAAAAAATTGGAGGTCCTATCAAAAAAAGGCTGGCCAGCCACAGGACCCCGCGAGGAGGGCACCGTGACTGATAAAACCCATGGGAAGAGGACTACAACTGATAACCTTCCTAAAGGTGCTAAAAAAGCCAAGACTTCCAACCCTCTGACTTCACGCTGTAGCGGTGACAATGACAGTGCCTTGGGCACAGTAGATGGGCAAGAGAAAGGCCCGGTACCATCCATCCCCATCGATAGTGACGATGGTCTGGAGGAGGAGATCAACCTCTCCTACTCCTCCGAGTTTGACTCTGAGGAAGACGGTGAGATAGGAACGTGGATGCATCTGGTGAGGCATCTAAGGCCTCGGGGTCCAAAATGGGGATTGTAGACCCCTTTGGTGAGTGCATGTTTGACCCCCTCCTCATCAAACACCCTCTCTCCCCGAGTGGGTCCCTTCCCAACATGTAGGCGAATAATTTTCTTTCTGGCTCCGTAAGGAAATCCCAAAGGAGGTGAGGTCTCGCCTCAGATCTGAATGCCCTCGTCCATCCCTCCCAGACAAGGTGGCCTCAACCCCAGACCTAGACAACAAAGTAGTGGCGTTCATCGCCAAGAGCGGGAGAGACCCGAGGAAAGGTCTTGACAAGGGCCTGAAGTCTTGCCAAGACCGACTCTTGGATATTACGGGCCCTCTAACAAAAATGTTTGAATTAGCCGAAAGAGCCTACCTTGAGGATACCCCCATTGACCCCAGAGAGCTGCGCCAGTGGGCGCAAAGGGCCATCTGCCTACTTGGCAACGCCAACACTGCACTCTCTAATGAGAGGAGGAAGAGTGTTGTATTAAAAATCGACCCCAAGCTAGTGGAACTAGCTAACAAGGAAGGTGGAACAGCCTCTCAAGGCCTTCTCTTTTGGGGAGGAATTTATCAAAGAAATGGCCAAGTATGTGGGAGTATTTAACTCCATTCAGAAATCACAAAAGGACATAAAGAGGGTCTTCCACTATAGGGTATTTGGCAGGGCCTGGAGAACACGGGGTCAGTTCCCCGGCCGTGGCCAGGACTCATCGAGACCCTTCATGGGACGAGGGGCAAGATCCTCCCAGGCAGGATTTACAGGCCACTCATCCTTCTACCCTCAAAAACAAAGATTCCGTGCCAGAGGCTTCAGGGGCGATTGGAGACAAAGAGGCTTTTCAGAAAGTAAGACTTATGAAAGACCCTTTAGCTACCCCTATAAAGGTGGGAGGAAGACTAGCCCAATTCTGTGGGAACTGGAATCTGGTGAGCTAAGATCCCTGGGTACTGGATACAGTCAAAGGGTACAAGATAGAGTTTATAGACTTACCAATACAAAAGAGATTACCCAGGGAGATATCCTTCTCACAACAAGATTCAGGCCTAGTGGCAAAGGAGGTAGAAGACTTGTACACCAAAGGGGCAATACGAGAGGGAAAAGAGTTAGGTTTCGTCAGCAATGTCTTTCTAGTGGAGAGGAAAGACAAAGGGATGAGATCTGTTATAAACCTAAAAGAATTAAACAAATGGGTGGTTTACCACCACTTCAAAATGGAGGGAATTCACCTACTCAGGGACGAACTGAGGAAAGGAGACTGGTTAACTCGTCTAGACCTGAAAGACGCTTACCTCACTATCCCTATCTGGCCTCCACATCAGAATTGTCTCCAGTTCACATGGGAGGGCAAACTCTGGCAGTTCTGCAGCCTCCCCTTCGGCCTTTCATCAGCCCCCTGGTGTTTCACCAAGGTGCTTCGCCCAGTAGCCGGATGGTTAAGAGCAAGAGGTATAAGACTGATCTTGTACTTGGACGACATACTAATAATGGCCCAATCCAGAGAAGTGGCGTCACAACACATAGATCTCACAATAAAGCTCTTAGAACAACTAGGATTTGTTATAAACATGAAAAAATGGTCCATAACCCCAAGCCAGGACACTCAGTTCCTGTGTTTTATCGTAAATACAGTTCAAGCAGAGTTAAAATTACCTGGGGAAAAACTAAGGAAAGTTTGGAAAGAGTTAAGGAAAATACTGAAGAAAGAGGGATTCCCATTGAGAACATTAGCAAGGGTTCTAGGCCTCTTGTCCTCAACGATCCAAGCCATATATCCGGGCCCCCTGCACTGCCAGGCCCTTCAGAGACTCAAGGCCAAAGCATTGAGATCAAATCAATCTTATTCCCAGACAATTTCCCTGTACTCGGACTCGAGGAAAGAACTACTCTGGTGGCTGAGGAATTCAGAGGCATGGAACGGCAGAGACATTTTTGGGGAGGAACTGGAAATAATAATAAAATTGGACGCGAGCTTAGAGGGATGGGGTGCCACATGTGGCGACTCATCGACAGGGGGACGATGGACAGAACAGGAGAAGGAGTTACATATCAACTGCCTAGAACTACTAGCAGGCTCCTTTGCAATTCGCAGCTTTACCAGGGACTTAATAAAGTGTTTAGTCATGCTTCGCATGGACAATGTATCTGCAGTCAGATACGTGAACAAGATGGGGGGGACCCCACTCCAAAGGGCTATCAGACCTAGCCAAGAACTTCTGGACCTACTGTCTCAGCAAGGGCATGTCAGTGATTGCCGAACATATCCCGGGCCTGAACAATGGGGTCGCAGACTGGTTTTCCAGGAATTTCAGAGATTCCAGCAACTGGAGGCTAGACAGGAAAATCTTTCTGACCATTCAGGCGATATGGGGACCCTTTGGGGTAGATCTCTTTGTAGACAGACTGAACACTCAACTACCCACATTTTTCAGTTGGAGGCCTGGACCCTCAGGCCTTGGGAGTGGATGCCTTTCTTCAGAATTGGCGAGGACTAGCACCTTATGCCTTGTCTCCTTTTGTCATGCTACCAAGGCTTCTATTACAAGTTCGCAGGAACAGGGAAGTAACGGTAGTTATAATGCCCCTCTGGAGGTCTCAGGCATGGTTCCCAATCCTGATGGAAATGAGTATAGACCTACCAATCCTTATACCTACATTCGAGGAAATAATTACAGGTCCTCAGGGAGAATGTCACCCCCTTGTACAGCAGGGCCTTCTGTCACTGATGGCCTGGAGGATTTCAGGAGACAGTGGCAGTTGCCAGGACTTTCGGCAAATGCTTTCAGTCTCATATTAGAGTCTTGGGCACCTTGCACAAGAAAAGCATATAGATTGGCCTGGCAGAAATGGGTTTGTTGGTGTCTTCAACGGAACTACAATCCCATTTCGGCTGATCTAGTACAAGTAATTAACTATCTATCTGAGATTTTTGCATCTGGTCTGGCCTATCGGAATGTCTACAGATTGGCCATTGCAGCAGGCCATTGCCTTGTAGACGGAACCTCTGTAGATCAAAATTTACTAACTAAGAAGTTAATGAGAAGTATTGGTGTTTTAAACCCACCATCTGCCAAATACACTGCCCTTTGGGATGTGAGGGATGTCCTTCGAGTTATTACAGACTGGGGTGAGAACTCTGGACTTTCCCTAAAGCAGTTATCTTATAAACTCACTGTTTTACTGTGCCTAGTATCCTTCAGACGAACGTCTGATGTGAAAGCCTTAGATATCACCAGTAGAGCATACCAACCAGAAGGGGTCTGCTTTTACTTAAAAAGACGAACTAAGACCATGTCAACCTCGGTGTTCTACCCCTTCTTTCCACAGAATGAAAGATTGTGTGTAGTGAAGTGCCTGTTGGAGTACGAAAGAAGGACTGCAAGTTTAAGAGGAAATGTTGAACAGGTATTAATTTCCCATAGTACTCCCCATAGAGCAGTTTCCTCACCCACCTTAGCAAGATGGGTGAAAGATGTTATGAAAGAAGCGGGAATAGATATATCCTTATTTGGCGCACACTCTCTTAGAGGGGCCTCGGCCACAAAAGCCTTTATTTTGGGTGGAGGTCCACAAGACATCCTTAGAGCTGCGGACTAGTCTAACGAAAGTATCTACAAAAGTTGTCATTTTAAACCTGTAACAAATGCTATTGATAATGTGTTTAAACACACTTTAAACTTGCATAATGTTAGCCTCCATGTCATGCCATAAAATTTAGATTTTTCACAGCATGGTGGGCAGAAAATCTGGATTTTATTAAAGACACGGTGGCTAAGATTATCCCTCCACTAAGTACCCACCCTGGGTAAACGACTAAGTATTTGTTTTTTCTTCTCTTCCAGATTACAATTTTCAAAGAACTAAAGAATGACTACATTAAAGTTTGAAAAAAGAAGGTTAAATTTATCTTGTTCACTGCACAAAGAAGGGAGAAGACTATGTGTGGAGGGACTATATACACTGTTGGAATGTTTTTGAAGTTCTACATCTCTTCAATTGTTGCTGCTGTGCGCTACGCAATAAAGGAGATTTGCATAATCTTAGCCTCCGTGTCTATAATAAAACCAGATTTTCTGCCCACCAGGCTGTGAAAAATCTAAATTTTCTCCCATTTCAAAGTGTTGCATTTACAAACAGCAGGCCTCTTGCTCCCAGTGGCCTGTAGACACTGTGCCATATTTCTAACTGAAAAAGCAGTCATTTTTTAAATGAGAGAAATTTAAAGTGCAGACAAATGTTCCATATTATGAACATTTGTGCAGAACAGTTTTCTGCAGTTTAAATTTCTCTCATTTAAAAATAATTTTTGTATGTTTATGTTATACATTTAACAGTATCAAACAAGGAGAGGGACTAAGGGGGCTGTTTAACGGAGTCCAGCGCACATGCCCAGATACTGTAAACTAAGAAGGGTGCGCTGTTCCCCAGAGAGATGGAAAAACAGAGTAGGGGGGAGGCAAAAGGAGGGAAGTCCTCCTAAGTGGAACTAGAGTCCTCACACACCCAGCAAGCTAGGTGTCATGCTTCATCATATGGACTTGCTCCTCGTCGGGTCGGCGGTGCAATACCCGACGGGCACCCATAAAGGGGCTCTTTAACGGAGATCTTCTGTTCCTGCCGTATGGTGCCGTGGGTGTGAGGGCCCTAGAAGTGAGTGTAGATGCGAATAAGTGGTTAAAAAGGTTGGATAATCCAAAAAAGGGAGTTTAATAGACTGGTTATCCACCTTACTAAAAAAAATAGTGGAGCGACTGATCACTGGCTAAATACACCAGAAGAGCAAAGCTCGACTCTCACAAATGGTCGACATGTTTCACGCAATATGATCAAACTATGATGCTATGCATTTCTTCAGGACCTATAGAAAACTATCTACACGATGTGGTGCGGTGGAGGAGTTCCTACGTACCACTGTTCCTATTTGCGGGCATGCAGTCCCGTCAGATCTAGTTGATGCCTATCTAGGTGATGGCGCTAGCTCCTGTGATACCCTCAGTCCATGACACCGTAATGGTTGGTGTCCTGTCCTATTGTGGACACAAGCCGGAAAATCTACCCCCTGCGCCAGACTGAGGAACCAGAGCCAGGTGGATAACCAGTCTATTAAACTCCCTTTTTTGGATTATCCAACCTTTTTTAACCACTTATTCGCATCTACACTCACTTCTAGGGCCCTCACACCCACGGCACCATACGGCAGGAACAGAAGATCTCCGTTAAAGAGCCCCTTTATGGGTGCCCGTCGGGTATTGCACCGCCGACCCGACGAGGAGCAAGTCCATATGATGAAGCATGACACCTAGCTTGCTGGGTGTGTGAGGACTCTAGTTCCACTTAGGAGGACTTCCCTCCTTTTGCCTCCCCCCTACTCTGTTTTTCCATCTCTCTGGGGAACAGCGCACCCTTCTTAGTTTACATACATTTAACAGTGCCACACATGGCGAAAGGTATATCCTGTGCTACAAGTACATATGACACAGGCTCTCAGTCACCCGTACAAATATATCCCAACTATACGCACACATGTTCACACATCCCCAAAGACCCACCCTCCTAGACACACTTGGCAGCCCTGTCATAGTTCCCCTATTCAAAGTATTTTGTCCAAACCATAGTGTTTGGCTCTATGGATATTGGGTTTAAAGTTAATGAAGATGGGCATGAGGGTGTCTGGTAACAATGCACGAGTTGCTTAGCCTTCAGCAGCTCACAATGATTTTCACTGATCAGAAGTAACTCTCACTACAAAAAAGGTTGGAGACCCCTGCTCTATGCACTCCACTCTACAACACTCTATGCCGCTCCACTCTACAACATTCCACTTCACCCCATTCCATTCTCCTCTATGCCACTAACTTTTAGCCCTGTTGAACAGCTGCCACGCTGGTGTACAGCATGGCTAAAACAGATTGACAAAGCCAATAGCTCTGGCATAGGCGAGACCTATTGGCTTTGCCAATGCTCGTTGTAGAAGTTTAACCTTTAGAATTTAGTGCATCTGAGCATCTTTTTATCTGTTAGACTTCCCTTTGCTCACCTGATGTCCTGTGTACATGAGTTGACATGGTTCACAAAGCTCACAGCTCATTTATTGTTTAATTAAGACAGTTTTCTTGTTGACGTTAAATAATATGTTAAATAATATGTAACCCCTGATCGCCCCAAAAATGAATATGGTAGACTAGCCCTAGATTGTGAGCACGAAGAAGATGCACAAGAATTTGTATATTTTTTTTTTTGTATTTGCAGACCAGGGAGAGTCCTTTAAAAACTGCGATTGAAATCATTACAAGATACTTCCTTGAACAATTTGGAAAAACAGCATTGTCGGGAGTGCAGAATTCAGCAACTTCTGTGCCACAAAAGAAAGCATTTTCGCTGAATGAACCAGCTAGATCTAACCTGAACGTTTATGATATCTCCGACAGTGAGGAAGGGGGAAGCTCAGCAGTGTCCGATACAAGCAAAACCGAGATCTACAGGTATTTTCTTTTCTCCTTTTAGTTCACATTTACTGAGACAACTGCAATTCAGAAAAATTCTACGGATATGTTTTGTGTTTCAGAGTTCGAGCAAAATGACATAAGCTACTAATAAGTAATTGTTTTTTTTCATTAGTGCATAAAAAATACATACCAACAAATGCAGAGACCAAAACAGAGTCAAGCGGTGAACAATCACGGATGTGTCCTTATACACACTAAAGAAATTTAGATGAAGTATGGACGCTCCCAGATATGTTTCAAATTTCGCAGGTATTGCCTTTAGCATGGTCTGCCTATTTTTCAAATAGTTCTTACATCCTCCTTTCCTCGGGCAATCATTACTAGGAAATCATTCGTACAGACAAAAATACGGTCATCTATAGACCTTAGTCCACATCTTATCTCCGGTACCTTTGGACCCTCGCCCCCCCATTGGTCCCTAATTAGAAGTAAACATAAGCATTCTGCCTTGTTTATCTCCACTTAATGTAGTATGAAACTCGAAACCAGAAAAGCAGAACGCAAATTGCGCCCATCTTACACATGAAACTGCAAAGCAACTTACAAAGACAAATAGGGATTTCCTCTCCCCCTAAAGAATATTACGCCTATTGCAGTCTATCTAACAGAAACAAGTAAAAAAAAATATTCGCAGTTGTTAATGAGCTTTATGACATTACCAGCTTTCCTCTGCAAACCTTGCCTTCCCAAAAACATACCAGAAATTCTGACCTTGACGCCTGTCCCCAGGCCCATTCCCCTCCACGAGTAACAAATTTTACGCTTTTCCAATGGCCTCGGCGGTAGATATAGTCAGCCTAATAAAATGCAAATTAGGCTCTTCCTTACACCTCAGTCCTATAAAGCTCTTGCACATTAAACTACCAGATCTAAAAGAATCCATATGGAGTGTCTTGAATCTTTCCATGACCTTTGGGCGTGTCCTGTTTGAAATGAAAGAGGGGATTGTATAGCTGGTTCTCAGAAAACCTGGTTTAGACCTTACCATTCCATCTAACTAGAGACCCTCATTCAAACAGTAGCTAAACTTGAAGTCTAGTATGCCGCCTCTCAATTATATTGTTTTTTAGTATCTAGCCACATCCTGGATGATGTTCATATAGGTTTTAGACCCAACAGAAGCACACAATTGGCCTTCACTGTTGCAATTAACAATCTCTCTCTCTCCCTCTCTCTCATATATTGGGCGGTATGTAACAGCTCTGCAATATTATAACTCCTTTCTCCGTTAAGCTCTCAGACAATAACACTAGGATCATGCACATCATCATTACAAGGCATTCCTACTGAAGTTCCACAAGAGTCAATACTTTCCCCTTATGCATTTAACATCTGTGTATAGACTTTGGCAGCATAATCAGGGCTTTAGGAATCTTCTTCTTTACTTATGCTGATGGCTCTCAATTTTCCAATTAACAGATGCTCATGCAAATTATCTTTTTCGAAAGTACCTTTACAAAGTTATAGAATGGATGGACAACAGCTGACTTAAGATCAACATGGACAAACCAAAGGTAACGATTGTAGGGAAGCAATCCCTCTATCTGTTCCTTTAAATTCTTGGCCAGTTTGTGCAGTTTCTGCCCACCTCAAGCAACTGTGTTAAAAGCCTAGGAGTTAAAATATCGTCACAACTTGGAATGGAATCTCATTTCTCAACAGTTATTTCCTCCTGTTCCTTTCAGATGAGGAAAATAAAACATTTCCTCTCCTTCCTTACTCAGGAAGGCAGAAAAACAACTATTTCTGATCGGTATGAGCTTGGATTGCTACAATGCTGTTTATCTAGGCATTAATAAAACCTTTCTACATCATCAATCCATTTAAAAACAAGTTGCGTGACTTACTGTTACAGCTCCTCACTTTGCGAGAACCAACCACTTTCTAACACAGCTACTCTGGTGTCCATTAAATTCCAGATCGTGATTCAAAGCGTTATGCCTCTATGGAGCTGGGCTTCCATTCCTTAGCTTTAAAATATACAATTTCTACCCTGTACGGAATCTCCGCTTCTCTCATCCTAATCTATGTAAAATATTTAAAATACCCTCTTTTGGAAACCTCTCCTATAGGGAACATGCTATTTCAGTACTCCTCCATAAACTTTGAAACATTTTGTCACTAAACATTAAAAATATCAACTCGAAGATAATATTTCGAAAAAACTAAGAACTCCTCCGTCCTAGGTTCATTATTCCTTCAGCACCAAGAGATCTTCAGGTGAAGGAGCACTTGTATAAATGCCACTTACCATAACATAATCCTTCATACGGATTTCCTATCATGAACCATCTCCCCAGATTTCAGAATTGACACAGAGGACTGGGAACATCACATAGCTTAGGAAGGAAAATCCCCTCCTTTGTGCATGATGACGTTGACACAAGGCCATGCCGGATGAGGGGGCGTTTATTATTTGTCTTTCTCAGAAAGGAACATGCACCACCACATGCCTCATTCTGCCTTGTTGCTTGTTTCACCAATGCAGTGTTGTTGCTTTTGGCAAAGTATCTAGCATAGACGCAATCTTGAGTACCTACTAAAATACTTTCTACCAATGTGGCAGCCATTACTGTGTGACCTCACATATGTAAATAAATACTGTTGTGATGTTTCTTTCACTCCTCTGCATCAGCTCCCCGCAAAACTGATAGCCCAAAAAACAATTTGTACATACAGTGACCACACACCACCTGCCACGTGAGGTCATGTATGGTAAACTGTGTTCTTTTTGATGTGTATCAGAGTACGAAATTACATTTTGGACCCTCCTTTGCAATTGGTTCCTGAATCGCATGATGGCATGTAATCGATAGAAGGATCTGTAATCAATAGAGGGATCTGTACACATCTCGGTTCCCATATCTATTATGGCTGCTGTCAGGATGTTCAATAGGGAGTGGAGATGATGGGTTAATACTGTGTTTTCAACTGTCCATCCTTTTACTTGAAGGGCTGTTTCCAGATAACATTGCGTTTTTTACTCAAATGATAACGGAGACCAATTGCCAATCCTGCAGTTGGCCAGATCAACATCAAATCGCTCTCCATGCCAAGTTTTAGAAGCCTGTGGACTTCCTTCTAGACCAATTTTCTGATGTAATCATCCATTCCAGGTTATTGTAGTATATCCTTATGGTGTGGTAAAGAACCAATCACAAATGGAAACATGCAGACACATTTTTATGGAGAAGAGCACATGAGAAAAAAGCTTGGCCTTTATATTCCATGATGGTGTCATGGGCTGAGGTGGGGAGTCAGGTCACATCCATCTAGAGTCTGTCTTTTTGTCAAGAGGAGGGCCCAAAGACAAAACCCCTGAGAGAAGAGCCAGGAGACCGAGAACACAGCAGCGAGTTCTTGGTAGAGATGAACCTCCCTTCTAGAGTGTTATGGCACCTAGATTAAACATAAAGAAAGATATTGAACATGTGGCATAGTGTGTAATAAATATTCCCAGTTCTTGCTACTTATTATTGTCTACCTGTATTTTATTTCTCGACTGTTTGTTTTTCTTTAGCTCTGAAAATATCTGAAAACAAGCTAAAAATACATGAGGCTGTTACATAATCTGTGAACGCTTCAGTGGTACAAATTGAGGAAATAACACAGTAGCAGTCACTTTCCATTGAAAACGCTTTTTTGACTTGTCTATTACTGCTGACCGTATGTACAGATTTTCAACAGACTTTTACTAGTCTAAATAAAGCGAGGGAAAATGAAAAACAGTTGGTAGTAAATAGTTCACCATATGAGCTAAAACCTAATGAAAGGGGAGCATTGAAAAAAGTTTCATTTGTTTCAATGTGAGCGTGAATGAACTTGATTTGGAAGTAGATCGACAATGTTTTCTGAAGAAACTAAAATTGAAATATTTCTTTCTCACACATTTTATCACGGTATAAGTAACACATTGTCTTTGGATATTACAAATATTACACGCAGACAGATTAATACATTAGACTCCAGCACCTGACAGGGACTGCAAGTCCCAAGATCCCTTTGCTCTGCCCCAGGTGTGATGAGGCCGGGAGGTGGAACCAACTTCTTCAGCGCTATATAGCACCAGCTACAGTTCCGCAGTGCGGGAGAAACTTTCAGAGGTACGCGCCTGACAAGGATGTAAGTCCCAGGATCCCTTTGTGCTGCCCCATGTTGGACGAGGCCGTGAGGCGGAACCAACTTCTTGAGCGCTATATAGCGCCAGCTACAGTCCTGCAGTGGGGAGTAACGTGCAGACGCCAGCACCTGACAAGGACTGCAAGTCCCAGGATCCCATTGCACTGCCCTAGGTGGTATGAGGCCGTGAGGTGGGACCAACTTCTTGAGCGCTATATAGTGCCAGCTACAGTCCCGCAGTGTGGTATGCGCGTAGGACGCACCCAGGCAAAGACTTGACCAAGGCTGGGCCTGTCATCGTCCGTCATCATCTGGAAGAGGCTGGTCTGGGCACCCTCTTGGCCTGTTATTTGGACCACCTAATTCTCTTCTTGTGAACCTGTGAATGTGATACAGATAGGGTCTGTTGACTTACTATAAGATATGCTTGAGCAGCACTGGTTCTCTTAAATGTTTTTACCTTGCATAGTGTAAAGTCCACCTGCAAGTATATTTGTAGCCATTAAAGAAACTTGACTGAGACACTAAACTAGTAACAGTTTGAATAATTAATTTAAAATTTGGAACAGAAAAGCGGGCACTTGTCCCCAGGATAAGCAAAACAAGAAAGGATTAGGAAGCAAGAAGGATAATCCTATAGCCAAATATGGTAACATACACGTAGGAGAACCGATGTGTTTGAGGGAAACTTAGTTGATGAGACAAACCCAGAAAGTTTGGGAAGGAGAAGAGCACTAACCCTTGCTCAAAATGTATACAACATGCTAGAGAGGGTTCCTTGACCTCTGGGTTCAAATGCCATAACTCATAGTATGATAAATGGATTAGGGGGCCGACATCAAGTGCAATATTGTCAGCCGACTGCGTGCCATTAGCCAAAAGTTCTATTCTGGCTGAGAATGATGTCTTTATGACTAACATTCCGAAGTTATGCCTTAGAATGCATGAAAATCCTAAATCCCTCAAAAGTAAGGTTGTACACTGAATGAGATGCATTGTTATTCTCTTATATGTGCTGGTGTGATCAATGTTGATCATTATCCCAATACCACTAGAGACTGGGACTATATCAATATTACTTTAAAAGATGCCAGATTGGTAAAAGGCTTGATAGCATTTGGCATTATGTCAGACCCTCCACAGTGCTCGAGAATCCACTTCAAAAAGGTAGCCACAAGTAATACTATGAGGAAGGGAAAAAAGGGACAAGCCCTCGGATAGGCACCTACCTCCCTCAGGCTAGCCTTGAAAGATTCCAGGCAGTTTGATAAAGGGTCAGTGTGGCTCAACCCAGTGGGAAGTAAATTGCGTAGCAAGAAGTTGTTTCCACCTCTAACGCAAATCTCCGAACCCAGTCAAAAAAACATTTATACAAATAGACTGTTGTCGCCAGAGTATATTTGTAGATTAGATTTCACCACCACACACTACCTAGCTGACACTGATGCCTGTCCCAACGATCTTGGTAGCGTAAAGGGAACTACCTCTAAAGTAGTTCTGGGAGATACCCCATTGACTAATCAAAATGTGTTGCAGATGTTTCCCTTATACACAGTGTTTTATCCCTTGACCCGTCTATGGATCATTTGGGGGAGGGTGTAAAAGCCATAGATTTCCCCCATAACCGGCAAAAAGAAATGTGTCTATTCCTAGTTGGAACATATTAGGCATAAAGACTACATTGCTTGACAGAAATCGGGAAACTTTGATCAATTGTTTTGATGTATGCATGTTGTAAAAAAAAGTAGGCTACTAGCTAGGGACATAGACTTTGCTATAGAAATTACCAAGTTTTTGCCAACAAATCTAGTATTGGCCAACCGTTGGGTGACCTAAGTACATGGATAAAGACGTCTCTGTCTTGCGATGTAAAACAGGTTTCTACTGAGTCTCCGGACCTTCTAGTCCTAAAGTTATTCCCAAAAACCAGAAAACTATCCTCCTAGTTAATGTATACAATAGAAGTACTGCTCACTCGTTAGAGTCAGAAACATTAAATCATTTGAGAAATTGTAAGAAGAGAAAATTAAGGAATAGTAGAATTTTTTAAATACCTATCTTTTATAATCAGACAACCCTACACAAGAATTCCAAGACAACCTTGCTAGAATACTTAATGAGGCTTTGAAACAAGGGTGGATTACTTCAATAACAAAGAGTTTCTTCACAAACACATCAAAGGATCCAGATGTACTAAAGGATTCTACAGTCACAAACCACGTGGTTCGCAAAACCACAGGGGAAAATCCATTTTATTATTAACCAAACCCATTTTGCCATTCAGAAAAGTTTTTCCAAATGGCAAAATGAGGTTAGCAACCCATTCAAAATCGCAGTTTGGAAGGGGCATGAAAGGGGTGTTCTTTCCAAATTGTGAGCCAGTATGGTATGTATCATTGGTTTGCGACTGCAGTTCCGATTGCAAACCATTGATCAGTTACAGACTCCCAAGTTGGAGTGATAACTATTTCGCAGAGGAGAACAGGTCCCCTTTAGAATTCCTCCTCTTTGTGAATTGAGGTGGCATTCTCGGGGGTGTAGGTAGTGATCTTGTTTTTTGGTTTTATAATGCAGTCACAGGGATGGTGGCCTGCTATCCCTTGGATGTGATTGTAAGACCACCATCCCTGTAATTGCAGCCAGTCGTAAGGGGTCACAAATGGCATAGTTTTTTGTGAATATTAATTTGGCTGCTCATTTTGCAGTCCCCTGTGATTTGTTATTTTGTGAACCGACCTATTAGTACATAGGCGGGTTCCCAAAATCTGGTTAGATTTGCAAAAAGTCGGTGCTTGGTACTCATTTTACGACCGCTTTTTGAAAATTAATCTTAGTACATCTGGTCTTAATAACTTATGGCCAAAAATAAAAAGAAATGTAGCTTACCTTACATGCAGATGTATAATTTCATCACTACAGTTGTTACATCAGTTGTAACAGTTAGAGAATGCATGGATTATATTTTGCAACAAGCAACAACATATGAAGTAAATGCCTTCATACATTATACCTACTTCAGATTTCTTAAAAAAATTAAAAGAAAGGTATTTTGATGATCTTGAGGATGTTTCTGTATGTGCTAAGGGCATAATGCCACTATATATGCACTATATATGCACATACCACATGGTAAAATAAAGTAATAGAATGGTCTCTATTAAATCATGGTTTAAGTTAAACTAATGAAATATTTCTTTTGCAACTGCTAGAATTAACTTTATACTACAACTATGTTAGATAGATGAATGTTATTCTGAGTTTCATAGCCCTCTATGGGTTCACCGACTGCAACAATGTATGTATTTTGTTATGAGGAAATTTGAGGAGATGTATATTTGGAACATCCAAAAATGGCAACAAGAATTTAAGAAAATGGTTAGGTTTATTCTTTGAATTAAGGAATGCAATCTGTTTGTGGTAGTATCCATATACAAAAAAGCAAGGAGCAAAATAATCTTAAAATGTACTTCATCAGGGCCTAATGTACACAACGTGTCAAAATAGTGTCCTCTCTCAGCAATATTTAAGGAAATTCCAATAGAAGAGTCTTATGAAAATATAGTATATACTTTAGATTATGAGAAGGTAACCGGCATAGTGCCGCTCCGCGATCAGCAAGTCAGCAGCTCTATGCCGGCGATTGATATCATGAAACACGTGTTAGCCATTTGATATTTGTTGAATAAATCAAATGATTGTGTTAAAAGATTCTTTTGCCCCTCACATTTTTGTACATAGATTTTTCTCACACCTGTGGTGGCAGACAGGTGCATTTCAGAGAGAGCAGCTCTGTGGTCAAATTTAGGGGATCTGTCTCAGCTTTGTTTTACGGTGGCGTCTACCACAAAATATTGAACCAGCCCACACTTGCATCATTCCCCACCGTCTAACCATCGTTCAATCTCGCATTCTCACATCATTCACCAGTCTTACCGTTGCTACCCATGGAAATATAACACCATCACCAGTCTCAATCTCCCTATCCATCACACTCTGAAATTACCACAGTCTCACTTTTGCTTGACACAAGGAAATTATAGTTCTGTAGTACGGCCTTGAGCGTGGTTTCTGTGCTGTGCCCTTGCCAAAACAGTAAAGTTGCAATGTTGCTCTAAAGCAGTGAGCTCAGTGGCTCTTTGAACCGCTTTGACACAGTGAAATTGCACGACTGTTGTGAGTGTGTTGCTGTGATCTGCACCTCATTTGCACAGACGATGCAGTGATACTGTGAAACCTGTTGTTCTCTTCCAGGGGATCCTCATCAATAGTCATAAGCACATGAATATTCCCGCCCATGCGCGGGACCCCGGAAACACATTACATATATGTGAAAAACCATATATGTAGCTCTATATATATATATCCATATATATATAAAAAACACACAATGTAGCCTCCCATAAACATGCTGAGCAATGTTGCAAGGAATTCTCTTGCACATAGACATATTCCAATAAAGCAGGGAGAAAAAACTTTGAAAACTGCTTTAATACATAGCAGACAACACAATCCTGCAAGGAATAATGAAGAAAACATTGCCAGCACATAGGCTGCATTGTGGGAACATTAGTGTAGAAAGCTGAAAAGCTAACCCACATAAACACACAGATAAACTGGCACCGTGCCTTTAAGGCAGCCATGACCCCTAGCTTCCCATCATGCCTCAGGGGTGACAGTTAGGTCAGTTGTTCTTTCCGGCTCCTTCTGTCAGGACCCTGGTTACTTCAGCTCTACCTCTTTTTTCTGATTTTCTGTCAGAAAATTCTTCAATTTTTGATAAAAGCTCTTACTTCGACATCCTTTTGGTGTTAAAGTATTTCTCTACTGTTTTTTTAGAGAGTTGAGCATTGTTTTACAACAGAATGCCCTCTCTTTTTGACTCTTGCCCTTCCTGTGGCAAGAAGAAGGCCAAATCAGACTTCCACCCTGTCTGTATTCTATGCCTTCCTTCTGAGCATAATCCTAAATCCTGCCAGCATTGCAAGCTGCTGTCCAACAGAACTTTAAAGGACAGAGAAAGGATTTGTCTCCATGGATTGGCTGAGAAGAGAAAATCACCTTCTAAAGACAAGCCTCCGATGAAGAAGAGGAAAGAGAGCTTATCTACAAGTAAGATTCCAGTATGCTCTCCATCGGCGTCGGGCTCGGCGCCTCAATTCACTTCATCGGCAACAAAAACGTCGACGAGAAGACCATCGACGGCGGGCTCGCCGTCGAGAGAACACCGGTCGTCGTCGAAGAACGCAGGTACGTCGAATCCTCCGCCGTCGTCAACCGGGCGACGATCGGCATCGAGGAGTCGCTCTCCGTTGGTGCGGGCTCGCCCAGCGTCGAGAGACAGATCTCCGTCGTCGCCGTCGATGCGGCGTTCGACGTCGAGACTGGCTCCGCCGTCGCAGGGTCTCCAGCGTTCGGCGTCGAAGCAAGCATCTCAGTCGACACACCTCGTCACCCGAGGATAGACACTCATCGCCTCCGCCGTCGCCCAGGCGGCGTTCGACGTCGAAGGCAAGATCCTCTCCGACGGCGAGGTATTCGACGTCAAGACCAAGGGTAAAATATACCAGACGTCGTTCGACGTCGAGACGGCGGTCTCCGTCGACGGCGAGAAGATCAGAGTCGAGAGAAAGATCGACGTTGAGACGGCGGTCTCCGTCGACGGCGAGAAGATCAGCGTCGAGAGAAAGATTGACGTCGAGAAGGTTTTCTCCGTCTACCCGCTCATCGTTGAGGTCTCCACGCTCAACGTCGAAGGCGAGGTCTATGGGCTGACACAGAGCAGGTCGACGTCGAGACACACCCCATCGATGTCACATCGCTCATCCAGACGCCGATCACGCTCCAGAAGCTGCAGAGAGTCCTCTCACTCCATCCGGAGCTCACCTCAGACGGTTGCGTCATCACGCAGTGCTTCTGTTCACTCACAGGAGCACCGCCAGGAGGTTCTCCAAGGAGACAGCGATCTCCTTCCATCCATCTCTCTCCCAGATGGCTTCAACCACAGGTCACGCTCGACGACCTACGACCTCCAGTCCGCAGCACAGATCACCATTACAACGTCTTGTGCAGGAAGTGGACAAATCACCCACCACTCGGGCCAGGGAACACCGAGGCAGATCCCCTGAACGCAGGTCGTCTCAGGGACATCGCAAGAGGCGGCGTACACCATCTGGTCTTCCTCTTCGACACATTCATCCAAAAGGGATTACTCACCTACCCTGACGGATAGTCCTCCCTCCAGAGTGTCGCCTATTGATGATGTGAACACTTTCCATGATGTTCTCAACAGAGGGGCTCAGAAGCTGGGCATCACCATGTCAGCTCCTCAGACAACCAAGTCCATCATTTTTGAGACTCTCCACCAAAGGTCTGCGATTAGACCATTGCTTCCTTTGGTCCCAGGCATCATCAAGCCGGTAATGGATCTCTTCCTTACACCAGCATCGACTAAAGCAGCTCCAGCTCGGATTCTTAAAAAATATAAGCATCGGATCCTCTTTTCCTTAGATCAGATCCACCTCCGGACTCTGTTATAATTGCAGCAGCGAAAAAGACGCATGCGGTTGCATCTTCCTCCTCCGCTCCTCCGGATAAAGGAGTAGAGCACAAGACTCTTGGGGACGGAAGGCTTGTGGTTCTGCAGCGTCTTCTCTGCAAGTGTCCAACGCTGCGGCTCTGCTGGGTCGTTATGACAGATCACTATGGGACTCACTGGAGCGTTTCAAGGACAGGCTCCCAAAGGAGGATCAGCAGGACTTTTCTGAAATCCTTCACGAAGGTGCTCTGGTTGCTAATCAGGTAATCAGCACTGCAGCAGATGGTGCGTCCCTGGCGGCTCACTCGTATGCACATGGCATCTGTGCACGACGATCTTCCTGGCTGCGCCTCACAGCGTTAAAACCAGAAGCACAACAACGCATCCTGAATCTCCCTTTTTCTGGCACTTCACTGTTTGGTGCTCACACAGACGAAGAAATGGCGAGGATGAAGGCCGAGTTGGACACCTTAAAGGCGGTGGGCCTAGAAAAGAAAAAGGAGTTTAGGAAGAGGTACCGACCCTACAATCGGAAAAGTTACCAGCAGAGGGTTCAAACCCCTCAATGGTCACAAAACAAACAGGGCAAATCCCAGTATCAAGGCCGCCGTTCCTCGAGAGGAAGAGGATAACATCAACAGCAGTCCTCCTCTGCATCAAAAACTCCAGGGAAGCAATGAGTTTCTGCTTCCTCTAGCACCGTTGCACACTCCAGTGGGAGGAAGTATCACAAGTTACATTCAAGAGTGGCGCAACATAACCAAAGATCAGTGGGTGCTAAATATACTGAAAAATGGGTACACACTACGTTTTTGGACGTCCCCAAGAGACATTCCTCCTGTGAAATCTCGTCATCTACATATAGACCTCCTGCGTCAGGAAGTGTCGACCCTTCTCAAAAAACAAGCAATAGAAGAGGTCCCTCGAGCGCAGAGAGGAAAGGGAGTGTACTCACGATACTTCCTTGTTCAGAAAAAAGATCAACCGAACAAGTTCAGACCAATTCTGGATCTACGTTCTCTGAACAAGTCCATCAAAAAAGAAAAGTTTCGGATGTTGGTGCTCCACCAAATATTTCCACATCTAAGGAAAGGCGATTGGATGTGTTCGGTGGATCTACAAGATGAGTATTTTCACATCCCAATCACAGCACGACATCGCAAGTTCTTGCGATTCACGGTGGGAACAAGACATTACCAGTTCAAAGTCTTACCCTTCGGCCTAAAATCAGCTCCGAGGGTATTCACCAAATGCATGGCAGTGGTAGCGGCAGCATTACATCGCCAAGGCCTGTTCGTATATCCATACCTGGACGACTGGCTGCTGAAGGGATCCTCTCCTCAAATGGTGCAGGAACACCTTCGCACCTGCCTAGATCTCCTTCAGCGCTTAGGCCTGCATGTCAACCTGGACAAGTCGATCCTTCACCCAACTCAATCACTCCACTATCTGGGCGCCAACCTCAACTCCGACCTCGGAAAAGTGTTTCCTTCGGAGGAGAGATTGTCATCAATGAAAGACAAGGGCAACATCATCCTTCATGCTCATCAGCCATCAGTAAGACAGGTGGCTTCTCTACTGGGTTCGATGGCCTCGTGCATTTTTCTCATACCCAACGCCAGATTGAGGATGAGACCGTTACAACAAGATCTCGAGGACAAATGGAATCAATCCTCGGGTCAGTGGAACGACCGGATTGTCCTCTCTCCTGCAGCAAAGAAGTCCATTCTCTGGTGGCTGCAACCACAGAACCTACTGGTGGGAGTCTCTTTTCATCAACCTCTGCCAGAACAATCTCTGATCACGGATGCTTCACTTCAGGGCTGGGGAGCGCATCTGGGTCATCTGCAAACTCAGGGCAGATGGACCAGCAGAGAACAGACATATCACATCAATATGCTGGAACTGCGGGCGGTTCATTTAGCCCTCAAAGCTTTTCAACCGTCAATTCAGATCGGATCGATCCTAGTGCAAACGGACAATACAACCACCATGTATTACTTGAACAAACAAGGTGGAACTCGCTCTCGCCCTCTGTCTCGAATCCCAGGCGATCTGGCACTGGCTGCTAGCCAGGAACCTATCGATCACGGCAATCCATCTGCCGGGAGAGCAGAACGTGCGAGCAGACGCCCTCAGTCGTCACTTCCAAGAGCAAGAAGACTGGGTGCTCAACGACGAAGTGGTGGCAGAAATCTTTCATCAATGGGGTCATCCTTCCATCGACCTTTTGCAGACGATCAAAACAGAAAATGCCACGCCTTCGCATCCAGGTTTTACCGACCAGGAACGAGAGGGAATGCTCTTTTGATAGATTGGTCAGGGACGTTTGCATACGCCTTTCCACCCCTCCCTCTAATTCCGAAGGTGGTGGCCAAACTTCTACGATCCAGAATGAGGATGATACTCATAGCACCGGACTGGCCTCGCCAATGTTGGTATCCGGACCTTTTGCAACTCTCGGTTCGCCCTCATCGGAGACTTCCGTGCAGGCCGGACCTTCTCACCAAGGTGGGAGGGAAAATTCTGCACCCCTGCCTTCCCTCGCTCAGCTTGACAGCATGACTCCTGAAGTCCTGCAGTACGGACATTTGAACCTCCCTCAGGACTGCATGGACATTTTAAGGGAGTCAAGGAAGCCTTCCACAAGATCCTCATACTCTCTAAAGTGGAAAAGGTTTTACTTTTGGTGTATCCGTAATGATTGGAGTCCAATTAACGGGCAAGAGGAGGTAATCTTGCCGTATTTGCTCTATTTGGCCAAATCTGGTTTGAAATATTCTTCCATTAAAGTGCATTTGGCGGCTATCACAGCATATCGTAAATCACCTAACCAGCCGTTTTTCTTTCAGCTTCAGGTGGTTAAGGACTTCCTACAGGGGTTGAAAAAGGTTTATCCCCCTGTTCGACCTCCTTCTCCTCCTTGGGAGTTGAATTTGGTATTGTCTAAATTGATGGGACCTCCATTTGAACCCATTCATAAGTCTACATTGCAACACC
The DNA here is from genome assembly GCA_963921515.1 of Calotriton arnoldi. Classification (NCBI taxonomy): domain Eukaryota; kingdom Metazoa; phylum Chordata; class Amphibia; order Caudata; family Salamandridae; genus Calotriton; species Calotriton arnoldi. The sequence continues at coordinate 5,428,753 of CAWUFW010000073.1, read as the reverse complement.
TTTCTTGGAAAGTAGCTTTTCTAGTAGCAATTACATCAGCACGCAGAGTGAGTGAGATACAAGCACTCTGTTCTAAAGAACCCTATACGGTTTTCCACCAGAATAGGGTGGTTATGCGAACTCACCCTTCCTTCCTACCTAAGGTTGTGTCACAGTTCCATGTTAATCAGACAATTTCTCTACCCTCTTTCTTTCCCAATCCATCCACACCAGAGGAAAGGTCTCTTCATTCGCTAGACCTCAAGAGGGTTCTCAAATTCTATTTGGATGCAACGAAATCCATTAGAAAAGCAGATCAATTGTTTGTAAACTATGGTTCTGTTAGAAAAGGCTTCCCTAACTTCTAAAAGATCCATTTCAAGATGGATAGTATCTTGTATAAAGTTGGCATACCAAATTGCAAATAAGCCTCTGTTTGCCTCCCCTAAAGCTCATTCTACTAGGGGTAAGGCTGCTACGATTGCATTCTTACATAATGTACCGATGGCCGAGATTTGCAAGGCGGCAACTTGGAAATCGGTCCATACGTTTACCAGACATTACTGTCTGGATTCTGACTCCAGAGCAGATACACAAGTGGGCCAGGCCTCCTTGAGGAATCTGTTCCAATGCTAACCTATTGGAGTCTGTATAGGCCTTATGGCATTTATGTATCTTGATGGTACTCTGTTTACTTGCCCGCAGGATGAGGGGATGGGCTTGCTATTCTATTCATGTGCTTATGACTATTGATGAGGATCCCCTGGAAGAGAAGGATAAGTTACTTACCTGTAATCTTAGTTCTCTTCCAGGGGTATCCTCATCAAAGTCATAAGCAACCCACCCGCCTCCCGGGCAAGTGAACATGATTCATACATCTCTTTGTAAAAGGTCTGCGGATATCCGCAAAGAACAACTGACCTAACTGTCACCCCTGAGGCATGATGGGAAGCTAGGGGTCATGGCTGCCTTAAAGGCACGGTGCCAGTTTATCTGTGTGTTTATGTGGGTTAGCTTTTCAGCTTTCTACACTAATGTTCCCACAATGCAGCCTATGTGCTGGCAATGTTTTCTTCATTATTCCTTGCAGGATTGTGTTGTCTGCTATGTATTAAAGCAGTTTTCAAAAGTTTTTTTCTCCCTGCTTTATTGGAATATGTTTATGTGCAAGAGAATTCCTTGCAACATTGCTCAGCATGTTTATGGGAGGCTACATTGTGTGTTTTTTATATATATATGGATATATATATAGAGCTACATATATGGTTTTTCACATATATGTAATGTGTTTCCGGGGTCCCGCGCATGGGCGGGAATATTCATGTGCTTATGACTTTGATGAGGATACCCCTGGAAGAGAACTAAGATTACAGGTAAGTAACTTATCCCTCTGAACTGCATTAAGCTAACTCAATGAAGTTGCAGTGTTGTGCTGCTCTGAATTCACTTGTTCTTTTCTGCACTTCCCTGACCCATGAAACAGCAGTGCCATTGTGTGTGTGCATGTTGTGAAATGCACCCCTCTTACACCGTGAGGTGCTGTTCCTGAACTCTTCATCGCTTCTTGCTGGTTTGTTTTGGCCCAGTTTCATTTCACTCACTGAGTTCCTATTTTTAGGAAAGTCTGCAACTACAAACATAGCTATGTTTTTTAGCCACCAATAATTGTTCAAACTGGGTCTTTAGGGTTAGTAGGCAGCACTCTTGAAGCGTCTTGCCTGGCACATGGGTTTGCCTAGAGCTCCTTTCTACCCATTTTGTTCCCAGAGTTGTACCAAAGATGCAAAGCATTAACACAATTAGGGGTAGTGAAACTTTTAACAATCTTAAAGTCCGGGCTCAGTTGGAGGCTTGACTTATTTTGTTACAGAAATAAGTAATTTTGGCTTGAACCAAGCACTGTTTATAGTGTTTTAGCTGATTCCTGTGGCAGTTCACCCTTCCTAGAAATAATCTGCCTTGTCAAACTTAATAGTGGGAGGAAACCATCAGCTAGTACCATTTAATAATTTTCATATAATTCCTTTTCCTAAATTCAGGGAGGTTTGTCTGCTTTTCGTGCAATTAAGGTCACTCTTTTTGCCGCCCTGGACACCTAATCCAAGAATAGCGCCAAAATGGTCGCTCTTGCTCATTGTGCTTCTGGGGACACCCCGTTCTATTGTAGGGCTAGGGCTGCCAGACATCAAGCATGGAGACGCACCTTGCCAATAAAATAGGAATGTGTTGGTGTGCAAGGGGTTTATATACTCTGCTTCAAGATTCCAGATTGGAATAGGTGTTTTATGATGTGATGAGATGAAAGCAGGAAGGGAGTTCTGACTGCAGATGGCAAACTGAAATGGAGGAGAAGCTGGCTCTGGAGTAAAAGAGTCTGGTTCATGAGAGGAGCATGAAGGAGCTGGACCCTAAAGCCAAGCAGGCAGCAGGGTCCAGCAGCAATGGTGGCAGTGATACCCCAGGGTCCATTGGGGACAGGAAGGTCACATCCCCACTGACCTGGTGCCTAACTTTGTTGTGGGTGAACGCTATAAATAAGTGGTTTGAGGGCTTTGAAGTGGCCCTAGTGATGCACAGGGTCCCTGTGGAGGGCTGGGGTGCCAGTCTCTGGAGGCACATTCCAAATGAAGGGAGGGATGCACTGTTAGCCCTGGGGAAAGGGGACATGAAATATCCACTCATAAAGGACACTCTTACCAGGAAATATGGTCTCACACCTGAGAAGTACTGTCATTAACTTAGGGACAGCCAGAAGTTGCCCCATCAGTCCTGAGTGGATTATGTGGATTACTTTTGTAAGGCACTTGATGGCTAGGTGAAGGGCAGTATTGTGTGAGCAATTACTAAGGGCTGTAACAATTTAGTTACCAGGGAGCACATGTTCAGCAATTGTTTTCCAGAGCTGCGCAAAAACCTAGTGGATAGTAAGCTCGTTGACCCCAGGGAGCTTGCTAAGGAGGTGGACCGCTGGCTCGTCACCAGGGTCCACAAAATGGTATTTGGGGGAGGAATCACTCAAAGGGTTGACAGGATCCCCAACAGAAAATAGAGGGGGAAGAAAAACTTAAAAATAAGGAGTTATCTTTAGGCCCCCAAAATAGTTCCCATGAGAAAGCTAACGAGTCCCAACCTGATCAGAAGAAAAAGAGTTTCTTTGAAAACAAGCCAGGGAGGTTTGACCCCCCAGTGTACTGAGTGCTACAAGTATGGGCACATGAAGGGAGACACTAAATTCCTCAAGAGGGCACAGCCCCTTACTAGTGGGCAGACACAGGGTTTGGCCAGTGTAACGCTTGGGGAGGAGGTGGTCTCAGCACGGGGGAGATAGCAGAGGTTACCTTAGTGTCCCTGTGTGACAAGGAGATGGTGCCCAAACCCCACATGCCCTCAAATACTGCCAAGTACCAGCGGCGGCTCCAAGGCAGAGGGTGGAGGTTCTGAGGGACATAGGAGCCTGTATCGCTACTGTAAAGTGTTATCTCTTGTCCTCAGAGCAGGTGATACCCAACTCATTCCAGCTGGTTGTAGTAGCAGACAACTGTGAGAGTCACTATCCAGTGGCTCTGGTTCCCTTTGAGTGATGTGTGGGTCTTAGGTTCTCTAAAGGCAGCTGTGAGCCCTGCCATGTCTGTAAATTGTCTGTTAAGCAATGATCTGGGGCACACTGTCTGAAAAGAAGTGGAGCTTAGGTCACACCTGGAGTTGTTAGGGTTGCCTGAGTGGGTGTACATGACCACACGCTCCATGGCTACCCAAAAGTGGAGTCAAGGAGGCCTGGAGCCTAGACAAATACTCCAGGCTGCTTACAAAATGAAGAAGGGCAAGAGTGTGGAAGGCAGCCCTTGGAACTCCTATGGTCGAGGAGGAAGCAGAACCCAAGGGCGCCACCCTGGTACCCACCGGGGAGGGCATTGCCTCACAGGGAGACCTGCCTGAGCTTGCTGGAAGACAAGTTTAGGGTGGACCCACCTGGGAGGAATTCTGTAAAACACTGAAGGAGTGCTAAACTCTAGAGGGGTTGCGGCGGCAAACTGAGGCCCAGGCAGCTGGTGACATCTCTCTAGATCACCTGAACTATTGGGAGAATCTCCTATATAGCTAGCCTAAGGTTCCTGGGCCTGGGACAACTCATGTGTTGATGGTTCCCCAGTGCTGTAGACACTTCCTACTGGATCTGGCTCATGATATACCCCATGTAGGACATTTGGGGAAGACAAGACCTTTGCCAGGCCTATCACCCAGTTTTAACGACCCTGGATGAAGACGGCCTCGGGTACCTTCTGTAGGTCATGTCCCACCTGTAAGGCCAGTGGGCGGAACGGGACAAAGCTAAAAGCTCCCCAGCCTGCCATTAGCACCCCCTTTGAAAGGGTGGACATCGTTGTTGGGCCCCTGGACTCCAAGACTGCCTTAGGCAGCAGATTTATCCTGGTCTTGCTGGACCATGCCACCAGATACCCAGAGACCACACCTCTGAGGTCTGTGATTGCACCCACAGTGGCCAGGGCCCTGATGGGAATATTTATCTAAGTGGGGTTCCCCAAAGAAGTAGTGTCTGACAGGGCCCCTAACTTCATGTCTGCGTACGTGAAGTCCATGTGCAATGAGTGTGGAGTAACTTACAAGTTCTCCCCAGCCTATCACCCTAGGACAAATGGGCTTGTTGAGTCAGTCAACAAGACCCTTAAAGGCATGATTATGGGCTTGACTGAGCCCATGAGGTGGAAATGGGACGTCCTCTTACCATGCCTGCTTTTTGCCCACATGGGCGCCCCACAGAAGGGAGTTGGGTTCAGCCCTTTCAAGCTCCTCTATAGCCACCCTGTTAGGAGACCTCTCGGTTTGGTGCAGGAGGGATGGGAGCAAGCTTCCAAGAAGCCCCCCCAGGATGTAGTCAGTTGCATGCTGGCACTCCGAAACCAGATGCAGCGCTTCTGGAAAAAGGCCACTGCCAATCTAGAAGCCAGCCAGAATGTGATGAGGTTCTGGTGTGACCAGAAGGCCATTCTGGTTGAGTTGCAGCCTGGCCAAAAAAAGTGTGGGTTATGGAGCACATGGACCAAGGGTATTAATCGACCTATGGTCTGGGCCCTACAAGGTGAAGGAGAGAAAGGAGGAAGTCACTTACTTGGTGGACCTCAGGACTCCCAGGAGCCACTTAAGGGGGTTCCATGTAAATTGCCTCAAGCCACACTACGAGAGGTCTGAAATCACCATGCTCTTGGTGACAGATGATGGGATGGAAGAGGAGAGTGAACTTCCCCCCGACCTCCTATCTTCCAATGAGCAGTATGGCTCAGTGGAGGGTGTCAACCACTCCCCTGACCCCAGATTAGCATGTGGACTGTCGCCAGTTGCTGGGGCAATTTGCCTCTCTGTTCTCCCTCACCCCCGGGCTTACTCATCTGTGTACCCATGAAATAGATACTGGAGACAGCATGCCTGTAAAGAGCAACATTTACAGACTGCCAGACAAGGTGAGGGCCAGCATCAAGGCAGAGGTATCCAAGATGCTTGACTTGGGGGTGATTTAACACTTCAATCCTCCCTGGTCCAGCCCAGTGGTGCTGGTGCCCAAAGTCACCCACTTGGTGCCACCCCAGAACTCAGGTTCTGTGTGGATTATAGGGGCCTCAATGTAGTTACCAAAACTGATGTTCACCCCATCCCCCGAGCTGTGAGCTAATCAGCAGACTGGGAGCTGGCAAGTTCCTGAGTACCTTTGACTTGACATCGGGGTACTGGCAGATCTGACTGAGGGGGGCGAAAGAGAAGTCTATATTGGTGACCCCAAGGGGCCACTTCCAATTCAGGGTGATGCCCTTTAGGTTGAGGAATGCCCCTACCACCTTCTAGAGATTGGTCAACTGGGTCCTGGCTGGGATGGAGGCATTCTGTGCCACCTACCTGGATGACATGCCTTTCTTCAGCTCCAGCTGGGATGAACACCTGTTTCACCTTCAGGAAGTGCTTTAGGCCCTGCAACAGGCCGGTCTGACTATCAAGCCAGGATGTGTCAAATAGGGCAGGGATCTGTGGTGTATCTGGGACACCTGGTGGCTGGAGTATGGTACAACCCCTCCAAGCCAGGATAGAGACCATCCTGGCATGGGAATCCCCTAAAACTCAGACTGAAGTGAGGGCCTTCCTGGGTCTTACTGGATATTCTAGGAGGTTTGTCACGGGATATGTCACCATTGTTGCCCTCTTGACTGAGCTGACTTCCAAGAAGCAGTCCAAGAAGGTGATCTGGACCGAGGCCTGCCAGAAAGCCTTTGACACCTTCAAGGAAGCCATGTGCTCGACACCTGTGCTCAAGGCTCCTTACTTCTCCCAGCAATTCAACTTGCAGACGGATGCTTCAGAGCATGGCATAGGGGCTCTACTGTCACAGTCAAAAGAGGAGGGCCTCGATCAACCTGTAGCCTTCATCAGTAGGAAGTTACTTCCCAGGGAACAGAGGTGGAGTGCTATTGAGCAAAAAGCATTTGCTGTGGTCTGGGCACTGAAGAAGCTGAGACAATACCTATTTGGGACTCACATCTGGGTTCAGACAGACCACAGAGCCCTCATAGGGCTCATGCAGGTGAGGAGTGAGAATCCCACATTGTTGGAATGCTGCTCTTGACCTGACTATGCCATGTTCTTTCACTTTAGTGATGGAAACATTCTTAATGTTAACTCATATTGTGTATCTATAGGGATATTTTACTATGGAAATGTGCTTAAGAATAAAGGTGTCTTTTACATTATAGCTGCAGATGTGTTTGTTATAATTCAGCCATTTTACATATAGGAATATGTACCTCTACGTAAATTCTTTTGCGCAGCTTAGCATGAAACATTTGTGCCTATAAGATGGGGTGGGGGCTTGTAACATCCACCCTTGTGTGGCATTTTTTATATTAACAACCGAAAGCATCACCTTTGTATTTGATGTCTCTCTGTTTTGTAGCAATGCTCAATGGGGGTATATAACCTGTGCTTAAACAAAGGGTTAAGCATAGGTTAATTTAGTGACATTTTGTGGTTCACTAAGTGAAGGATTGTTGCTGTTGCTTGAGAAGGGCCCACAACCCCCTCAACCAACTACCCAATTTCTCACATCACCTGAAGGCGCAGATTGAGTATTTCACAAAATGATGCCAGGCTTTGATAATATTAGGTACATCAATTGCTTGATGTGCCCAGAAAACTGTTTTGCAGTGTATCACATATTATAGCAGTAGCAATGAGATGACGGTCAGACACATACATCTCCTTTTGGTGACTTTATCATGAAACTTTGTGACCACTTCATGTGTCAGCTGCTTTTCCACAATATGGAGCAGAATGACCAAACCCCATTGCACAGGGCTTTAATGACACCATTGTAGGTAGGAAGCAACAGCCACGGTCACTGACATGTGTCTCGGCTACAAGGAACGAGGCCTGCCTTTACAGGATGCCAGCTTCATCCGCCCCAGTATAGGGAGTGCCTATGACCCTCCTAGTCCACTGGCAATTGTGTAGTCCACGCCAGTTGCATGACTTGGGGAATGCAATTTCTACACATCTCCCAAACTGGACTGTAAAATATGTTTCGGAGGCAGTATTTACTGTAGTGGCATAAAAGTTGGACTCCCTCAAATGAGAAAACACCCCCAAAAATATCAATATGCTGTACGACGAATTAATGTTGAATTCAGTATTATGCACCTTGTGCGCAAAGAACAGGTACAGAATGGCAAATGTATTGGGTTTGTTCTTAACTGCATATTCTGTATCATCCACCTCCATAATCATGTCTAATCTGTGCTGTACTGAAAAGGAAACGTTGCGTACACTAGTAAAGAGACAATCAATATGAACAATTTGAACATGTATGTCGCATCTTTTTTGTGATAGATCTGTTGGTGATATTTCAGTCCAGTCATTGAAACACCATGCTACAAGTAAGGAATCTACAACCGGTGCAGTAAGCAGTGGCTCATCCTCAGAAGAAGAGACAAAGGAGAAAACCAGCTTCATAAAAACCGCAGAAGATAAAGTGAAATCTACGGAACCCTTAGGAGAGATGAAGACCGCAGATATTCCCAAGCTGAGATCTGGCCGAATCGTTCGGGGAATGATGGCAGGCCCCATTTCCAGTTCACTAGAGGTACCCATTTTCTCAAACTTCATACAACCATTTGTACAGTCAGTGTGGCATTTTTACTGTTGATCTATTTGCCTGATCTAGAACCTTTTGTTTCGAAAAGATACACCCCATCCCTAAAATTCATGTAATTTGTCTTCACCTTGGAGATGCGCTCCATTGACTTTGTGGACAGTGGCTACTTTAGATCCTCCTGGGGACAGATCAAGAAAGTATTTTCAGTTTTTTTACAAACTAGTCACAACTTTGCTTTTTATTACATATTTACATTTATTTCTATATAGAAAATGAGTTAATCTATATTTGTCCGTTTATTGCTGTACATATTTTGATGTAATTTTTTTAACATATTTTTATGTATGCAGTGAAAGCGCTCTTGTGCTTCTCATGCTATAACAACTAAATATACACAAAAACTTACTGAGCATCTTTTCACTTGGTGCAATGGACAGTCTTGCTGCGAGGGTGAACATTTAGCTAAGCATATATTTTTGGGTCCTGATCTTGAATTTCCTTGAATTTTCCCTTTTTTTCCCTCTTCTATCCCCCCACTATCGTTCTCAATCCAAATAACTGTCTAACATATCCACCACTCAAATTACTTTCATATTTCACTATACTAATTCCCCACTAATCCTATATGGGTTCCGAAGTAGCGTGCTACTCTCCGAAAAAGCGCTTCAACTCCCTATCAAGAGTAGCAAGCACTATATAAATGCAAACCTTTTTCCCTCTTCTATCCCTGCACTATCCTTCTCAATCCAAATAACTGTCTAACATATCCACAACTCAAATCACTTTTATATTTCACTATACTAATTCACCACTAATCCTTTGTGGGTCCGGAGTAGCGTGCTACTCGCCGGAAAAGCCCGGATTAGAAAGATTTGCTGTGTCTTTCTGTTGTAGTACTCCTGACTTACTCTTGAACTTCAAGAGCAAGCCTGGAATTCAGGAATAAGCCAGGAATACCTCAAGAAAGAGTCACACATACTCATACCAAAATGTTTGTGAATCCGTCTCATAGTGTTGGTAGGAGGTGGCACCGGGCAGGATTGTACACACTGTCACCTGCTGACATCAGGATTTTAGGATTACCAATATCGCATAATTTTTTCAGTTCTTTTGCCAAGACGATTTCAGAGCAGATGTTTGAAAGACATAGGTAACCTTTATAATTTATTGTATCAAACTTAAAATTATTCATGAATAGTTCATTATTTTAAAAGTTTTTGTTATCTCCTGCAAATGTAAATAAAGTATTGTGTACAGTCGGAGTGAGAAGATAGTTCAGTCGTCTTTTTTGACATTTGTCTATCTAGGATTCCTTAAAAAAACGGACAGTAAGAAGACCCCCAAGTGCCACGAGCATCACACCTTCTAAATGTGAAGCCCCATTAAAAATCAATTCGGAGGTCCCAGTTGCAAATGTTCAGGATCGCGTTGGAGGCTCCAGCCATGGTGGCAGCTCCTCAAATACTGCCTTGAACCTCGGCAAAGATTTTGTGGCCAAAGTCCTGGCAGAATCTTTATCCTACAGTGCCACAGACAAGACGCGAAGAGTTTCGCTGGGGAGAGAGGATCCGCTTGGGAGAAAAACGTCTGAAAGGGATAGAAATGTTACTGACGATTTCCTCATGAAAAAACTTGATCAGACAGAGGTCAATGAGAGAAGTTTCAAATATAGTTTTTCTCTTGAAAGTGCTGGAGATGGACAGGAGAAAAGAGCCAGAGGAAGCAGAAGAAATGAAAGGTGAGTCTATTGTGCGGTACATTGTTTGAAGCTGTAAGACCGCCTACATGCATAAAATAAAGAATGTCCTTTTGATAAATAGTTCAGAATGATCTGCTACCTATATTTTTACTTAAGCAACACTACATGTCCTAGGTTTTAAAATCTACTCCTTATACATGGATGGATATATATATATATATATCTCCAACAGTTTTAGTAGCGCAGCACCCGAGCCACTTGCAACGGCGGGCCGTGGAAGGGTCGCAAACCCTTAATAACCAATCCAAGCGTTGTCAAAGCGATATGAAAAAGACAACACACCAGGGCCACCAAACTTACTTCAGAGTGATTTATTAGGCAAAGTCACTCAACGCGTTTCGAAGCGTCCGCTTCTTGCTCACGAGTGTCGTGCATTGCAAATCAAACGTTTTTTAAACAAATCATGTGACATTTTTGAGTATAAAAAGTGAAAACAGACTTCATTACGTCTTCAAACAAATATCATTGGAAAAAACTGCATGAGCTTTTAAAGGCCAAATAATGTTACAAAAGATGGCATTCCATTTACCAAAATTCAATAGATATTGTGATACATGTATTTACAATTATTAGAGCAAGTGTAACCCGATTTCATTCAAATTTTTAAACATTAGGAATCGCCTATCACTGACTTCGAGTCAAATTCAGACTACATATCCCATAAATCACTAAAAAGGCTTTATCGAGCATGTTATAACAAACTTTATTGAGACAAAGTGCGATCACACACTAATGGTATCTTAGTCATCACGTTGAAGTTCACACCCCAGTGGCTCTAACCTCAACAAAAACGGGACCTAACGCGTTATTAACCCCAGTGGGTAATCCGTAAAACGCTTTTAACTATGAAGTCTGTAGGACCCAATACTAGGTCAAAAAACATCATGCCCCAGTGGGCAATGTGACTTATACCAGGATCGCACTGTCGAAAAAAAAAACACTCAATACCTCGTGCTCGTAGCATAGTAAATAAGATTGCGGGACCAACTACTCGTCTATACGACATATTGTCATTAGGACTCAGTTCCTCAAATTAAATGCAGGGCCAGGTTACAGTTCTACATTGTCTATTGCAATAAAGACTAAACCACCATTCTAAACAAAAAATTAAAAATAACACCATCATTGTCGGTAGATGTAGCAGATATCATGCTCTAATTTGCTTTCCACTTGCTTTGAGACATATCCAAAATCTGCAAAAGGATAATAATAGAATTTTTTGGGTTAACACAAGATAAAAACATAATTTCATAAATTTACAATCACTATAATAGTTTCAACAAGATCAAGAAAACGTAAAAACCATATGTCAACATTGAACATATGCTTAAAAACATTCATGAACCTTTGTGTATTGCGGCTTCAGTAACAATGCTTGTATTAAACAGCGAGACAATCAACCCAAATGCACAGATAAGGCTTCATCGCCATTATGGCCTACTGGCTGCATTGTGTGGTATTTGATGATAAACCTAGATTCAAGGCGCCGCAGTTCTTTGTCTCTGTCACCGCCTCTTTCTCTCCTAGGAATACTATCTAGTACAATAAACGATAAAAGTTTGGTGTTCTGATTGTGGTGGGAAAAGAAATGCCTGGCTATGGGATATTGTTTATCATTGTGTGTGATTGCCCTCAGGTGCTCCAAAATACGCTTCTTAGCCTTATGTATAGTGCTACCAATGTAGAATTTATTACAGGGGCACCTGAGGGCATAAACCACATACTCAGTGTTACATGATACATGTTTGTTGATTTTAAACGGTTCACATTCAGTGTGTAATTTGATCTCCTTGCAATTTTTGCTGTATTTGCAGGCTTTGCATCTGCCACATACAAAAACCCATGTACAGTATTCTTTAAACTGTCGGAAGGAATCAGAGTCGGACAGATTATATCTTTAAGGTATCTAGCCCTTCTATATGTTATCTGTGGATATTCATCTAGACATTTGTCCAAATCTGTATCAGTTTTGAGAACCTCCCAAAACTTACCCAAAGATTTCCGTTCTTCCCTCGCTTTTTTATTATATGTTGTAATAAACCTGATACTGCAGGTATCATTCAACTCTGGGACTTGGGATGTTTTTATTAAGTCTGTTCTGTTTCTTCTATCAACTTCCTCACAGGCATTCATTATGCACTTAGAACTGTAACCTCTTGTAAGGAACCGGTCAATCATTTTAACTTTTTCTTCATTAAATCCCTCCTGGGTGCTACAGTTACGTTTTGCTCGAAGCAATTCTCCCAATGGGATACTCTGAATAAGGTTAACAGGGTGGCAGCTCTGGGCATGTAAAAGACTGTTCCCCGCAGTCGTCTTTCTATAAAGGAATGTGTCTAACTTAGCTTTATTGACTTTAACTTGAACATCCAGAAATTCGATAGTTTCTTTGCTCATTTGACTAGTAAAAGAGAGATTGAGTGTATTACTGTTCAGTATTTTAACAAAATCGTTAGCTTCATCTACACTTCCATTCCAAATGCAGAAAATATCGTCGATATACCGCGCCCAAATTTTTACATGATTTTTAAAAAGATCATGGTGGCTGACCACCTGCTCCTCCCACCAGCCCAGGTAAAGACACGCAAAGCTGGGGGCGAAGCAGGTGCCCATCGCCGTCCCAAGAGTCTGACGGTATATCAGACCATCAAAAATAAAGAAATTCTTTGTTAGACAGGTGAACATCATGTCAGTTAGCATATCAGTGTGCAGTAAAAAAGACACAGACCTGTTTTGTAAGAAATGCATACATGCTTTTATGCCCAAATCATGGAGAATACTAGTGTACAAGTTATTGATATCAAGACATATCAATAAGTAGTTATCCTTCCAAGTAACATCTTCAATGAGTCGCAAAAAGTCGGATGTATCCTTCACATGTGATGGAAGGTTCTGAACCCAAGGTTGCAGATAGTAATCCACATACCTCGAGGTATTTTCAAAGCAACTGCCTCTGGAAGAAACTATAGGTCTTCCAGGGGGGTTTGTCCTATCTTTGTGCACCTTTGGAAGTAGGTAGAGAACAGGTAATTTAGGATATTTACAAAATAGAAAGTTATACTCTTCTATTTCCAATAAACCTCTGTCCCTCCACTCCCCCAACTTCTCCTGATATTCACAATTGGCCTTTTCATAAATTGGTCTGGTACTTCTTTCGTATCTTGTGGTATCACTAACTTGTCTGATACCTTCGTTTAAATATTGATCTTTTGACAAAATAACAATATTCCCGCCCTTATCAGACTTTTTTATCACAATGTTTCCATCATTCTTAAGGGCTTCAATAGCTTTAATATGCGCTGCAGATAAGTTGTTCTTGGTATATACTCTTTTCTTTTGTATTTTTTTCAATTCCTGAACAACTCCCGCTTCAAAGACATCTATTGCTTGGTTTACAATCTGCGGCAAGAAAATGGATTTGGGTTTAAAACCACTGTTGTGGTTCAAATCCAACCTGATATTTTCATTAATTAAATTAATATATGGGTCCAGAATCAAACCAGGTTGATCCCCTAACTCATTTAATGTAAATAACAGATCAATATCCCCAATTAAAATATTACTGGGAGACTCACTTACATCATTCCTTGTTTCTTTCACCTTAGTCGCAAACCACTTTTAAGGCGCAATTTCCGTGGGAACTGGAATAGGTCAATCCGACCTTGCGTATAGTCAAATTCGGTAGATGGACAAAAAGTCAATCCGCGTGATAGTACCTCCGTCTCGATGTTACTCAATGGCCGTTTGGAAGGATTAATCACAGTTTTTTTGTCTTGACAATTCATATTCATTGTTTCTGCTGATTTCTCTGCCCCCTTGTCCTGCTTCCCACTGGGCTCTCGATTTCCTCTCGCTGCTTTGTATTTGGTCTTTTGGCTCCTCTTCCTCCACGTCCACGACCTCTTAGTCCACTCGCACCTTGTTTGCTTTGGGCAGCCATTCTGTCTTGTGCCATGATAGTGAACTCTTTTAAAATTAGGTTTTTTACTCCAGTGATCGCTGTTTCGCTGACACCCTCAGTGTTAGTTGTATCTTCTGAGCCTCGAGTTTCATCACTGGCCGCTGCATGTTCACCACGGCTATTAGCATCAGAAGATATTTCCAGAAATCTATTCTTTGCTGAGACATTGCCTCTCAAATGATCATAGCGCTTAGAGAAAGTTAATATCTGCCCTTTCTCATAGTCAATGAGATCCCGCAGAAATTTCTTTTGTTTCTTATCCTTAATTTCTTTCTCTATTTTGTCAAGGCGTTGCTCTATTTTTGACATATCGTTCTGGAATTCTAGGTTATCACAGACACTTTTTAATTGGGTTGTGATTTCCTCTATCTCATTCGTTATCCGGTCACAATCTTTTCTGTCATATTTAACCAGTAACTCTAACATAACAATAGAGCACTGGTTGTTGTTTGTTGCCCACTCATCAACTAAATCAGGATCCGGATCACTGAAGGTCGGAGTAATAAAAATTCGAAGACCGTGAGGTACCCGACCGGCCGCCACATATTTTTGCAATGTCGTGGCTTTCCACCACTTATTCTGTTCAGCTTTTAATAATTTCCCCAATCTGTCCCACAATGTCTTTTTTGAAGTGCCAGTATTCGGAATGCCAGTAATATCGGCGCATTCATCGCTCTCAAGCAGTGTTTGTTTATCGAAAATTTTGCTCGCGCCTCCTTTCTCTTGTCATTTCTCGACATTGCCATAAGTAGAAAATATCAAACGCACTTCTGACGGATGCGCGCTCACTCTGAAGAATGGTCCCGAGCTACAACGTATCCAGTCGAGCTCTCGACTCCATTTGCCCAAACAGCCTGACTTAAATGTAGCATCTGCTTCTGTTCCCGTCCATCAAAAAGCATACACACTCTGCACTTACGTATGTGCTGCCGTTTTGGAACCGGGTTAGTACTGCTGTATCCAACTCTTCCTGTCCGCCCTCGCCGAAGAGTTGGATACAGCAGTACTAACCCGGTTCCAAAACAGCAGCACATACGTAAGTGCAGAGTGTGTATGCTTTTTGATGGACGGGAACAGAAGCAGATGCTACATTTAAGTCAGGCGGTTTGGGCAAACGGAGTCGAGAGCTCGACTGGATACGTTGTAGCTCGGGACCATTCTTCAGAGTGAGCGCGCATTTGGGATGGAAGTGTAGATGAAGCTAACGATTTTGTTAAAATACTGAACAGTAATACACTCAATCTCTCTTTTACTAGTCAAATGAGCAAAGAAACGATCGAATTTCTGGATGTGCAAGTTAAAGTCAATAAAGATAAGTTAGACACATTCCTTTATAGAAAGACGACTGCGGGGAACAGTCTTTTACATGCCCAGAGCTGCCACCCTGTTAACCTTATTCAGAGTATCCCATTGGGAGAATTGCTTCGAGCAAAACGTAACTGTAGCACCCAGGAGGGATTTAATGAAGAAAAAGTTAAAATGATTGACCGGTTCCTTACAAGAGGTTACAGTTCTAAGTGCATAATGAATGCCTGTGAGGAAGTTGATAGAAGAAACAGAACAGGCTTACTAAAAACATCCCAAGTCCCAGAGTTGAATGATACCTGCAGTATCAGGTTTATTACAACATATAATAAAAAAGCGAGGGAAGTACGGAAATCTTTGGGTAAGTTTTGGGAGGTTCTCAAAACTGATGCAGATTTGGACAAATGTCTAGATGAATATCCTCAGATAACATATAGAAGGGCTAGATCCCTTAAAGATATAATCTGTCCGACTCTGATTCCTTCCGACAGTTTAAAGAATACTGTACATGGGTTTTTGTATGTGGCAGATGCAAAGCCTGCAAATACAGCAAAAATTGCAAGGAGATCAAATTACACACTGAATGCGAACCGTTTAAAATCAACAAACATGTATCATGTAACACTGAGTATGTGGTTTATGCCCTCAGGTGCCCCTGTAATAAATTCTACATTGGTAGCACTATACATAAGGCTAAGAAGCGTATTTTGGAGTACCTGAGGGCAATCACACACAATGATAAACAATATCCCATAGCCAGGCATTTCTTTTCCCACCACAATCAGAACACCAAACTTTTATCGTTTATTGTACTAGATAGTATTCCTAGGAGAGAAAGAGGCGGTGACAGAGACAAAGAACTGCGGCGCCTTGAATCTAGGTTTATCATCAAATTCCACACAATGCAGCCAGTAGGCCATAATGGCGATGAAGCCTTATCTGTGCATTTGGGTTGATTGTCTCGCTGTTTAATACAAGCATTGTTACTGAAGCCGCAATACACAAATGTTCATGAATGTTTTTAAGCATATGTTCAATGTTGACATATGGTTTTTACTTTTTCTTGATCTTGTTGAAACTATTATAGTGATTGTAAATTTATGAAATTATGTTTTTATCTTGTGTTAACCAAAAAAATTTCTATTATTATCCTTTTGCAGATTTTGGATATGTCTCAAAGCAAGTGGAAAGCAAATTAGAGCATGATATCTGCTACCTCTACCGACAATGAAGGTGTTATTATTTTATTTTTTGTTTAGAATGGTGGTTTAGTCTTTATTGCAATAGACAATATAGAACTGTAACCTGGCCCTGCATTTAATTTGAGGAACTGAGTCCTAATGACAATATGTCGTATAGACGAGTAGTTGGTCCCGCAATCTTATTTACTATGCTACGAGCACGAGGTATTGAGTGTTTTTTTCGACAGTGCGATCCTGGTATAAGTCACATTGCCCACTGGGGCATGATGTTTTTTGACCTAGTATTGGGTCCTACAGACTTCATAGTTAAAAGCGTTTTACGGATTACCCACTGGGGTTAATAACGCGTTAGGTCCCGTTTTTGTTGAGGTTAGAGCCACTGGGGTGTGAACTTCAACGTGATGACTAAGATACCATTAGTGTGTGATCGCACTTTGTCTCAATAAAGTTTGTTATAACGTGCTCGATAAAGCCTTTTTTAGTGATTTATGGGATATGTAGTCTGAATTTGACTCGAAGTCAGTGATAGGCGATTCCTAATGTTTAAAAATTTGAATGAAATCGGGTTACACTTGCTCTAATAATTGTAAATACATGTATCACAATATCTATTGAATTTTGGTAAATGGAATGCCATCTTTTGTAACATTATTTGTCCTTTAAAAGCTCATGCAGTTTTTTCCAATGATATTTGTTTGAAGACGTAATGAAGTCTGTTTTCACTTTTTATACTCAAAAATGTCACATGATTTGTTTAAAAAATGTTTGATTTGCAATGCACGACACTCGTGAGCAAGAAGCGGACGCTTCGAAACGTGTTGAGTGACTTTGCCAAATAAATCACTTTGAAGTAAGTTTGGTGGCCCTGGTGTGTTGTCTTTTTCATATCGCTTTGACAACGCTTGGATTGGATATATATATATATATATGTGTATGTGTGTGTATATATATATATATATATATATTCTTGGCAACTCCGTTCGCCCTCTGGCGTACCTCTAGTCCCAAAGAAACGGAGCACGGACCCAAATAGTAGCAAAAGATGTACGTTTATTGCTCCTCCAACACCTCTACAGCCATGACGCGTTTCAGCCCCACCTCGGGCCTTGATCACATGACACGCTCTGTCAGGTAGGTGGCTTTTTATATTCAGTTTATCAGCTGTGCATTATTTAAAGTGATCAGTGCATCAGAAAAACTTCACATTAGTAAAAGGTACAAACAAGTAACTGACTGAATACTGTTAGTTTCATCATATTGCAATCTCAGTTGTAATGGTTAATCCCAAAATAAAATAGCAATTTAATAACTCTAAATTTGTTAATACCATTGTAAATAAGACAATAAATGCAATTAATAGTTCATAAAAAACAGGGTAGGTAGTTAATAAAATGGCGAAAACATAAATAAAAAAGACGGCCCCGCCCCCTAACTGCAGCACTTAGCAAACACGCCCCCTGGCGCGTTGTAGGTGGGGGAATTAATTTCCCTTGAATACTGAGGGTCCCTGGGGGCCAACTAGCCCACCAGGTACCTCTAGTATGCGTCAGGGAGCTGCGTTGCAGAGAGGTGTTCAGATGCCACGCCCCTTTTTACACCTTTCTGCAATGCAGCTCTGTGGCGCTTACTGGAGGTACCTGGTGGGCTAGTTGGCCCCCAGGGACCCTCAGGACTCAAGGGGAATTAATCCCCCAATTTACAACGCGCCAGGGAGCGCATTTGCACAGTGGTGCACGGAGGGGGCGGGGCCTGACATACCAAGTGTGCAAATGCACCCCCTGGCACATTGTAAATTGGGGGATTAAGTCCCCTTCAATCCTGAAGGTCCCTGGGGGCCAACTAGCCCACCAGGTACCTCCATTAAGCGCCAAAGAGCTGCGTTGCAGAGAGGTGTAAAAAGGTGCGTGGCCTCTGAACACCTCTCTGCAACGCAGCTCCCTGGCTCATACTGGAGGTACCTGGTGGGCTAGTTGGCCCCCAGGGACCCTCAGGATTTAAGGGGACTTAATCCCCTAACTTAAAATGTGCCACAGGGCGCATTTGCACACTTGTCACATCAGGCCCCGCCCCCTGCCTGCACCACTGTGCAAACGCGCCCCATGGCCCATTTTAAGTTGGGGGATTAAGTCCCCTTGAATCCTGAGGGTCCCTGGGGCCAGCTCACCTAGGTACCTCCAGTATGCGCCAGGGAGCTGCGTTGCAGAGAGGTGTTCAGAGGCCATGCCCCTTTTTACACCTCTCTGCAACGCAGCTCTTTGGCGCTTACTGGAGGTACCTGGTGGGCTAGTTGGCCCCCAGGGACCCTCAGGATTGAAGGGGACTTAATCCCCCAATTTACAACGCACCAGGGGGTGCGTTTGCACAGTGGTGCAGGGAGGGGGCGTGGCCTGATGTGACGTGTGCAAACGCGCCCTGTGGCGCTTTTTAAGTTGGGGAATTAAGTCCCCTTGAATCCTGAGGGTCCCTGGGGGCCAACTAGCCCACCAGGTACGTCCAGTAAGCACCACAGAGTTGCGTTGCAGAGAGGTGTAAAAAGGGGCGTGACCTCGGACCACCTCTCTGCAACGCAGCTCTGTGGCGCTTACTGGAGGTACATGGTGGGCTAGTTGGCCCCCAGGGACCCTCAGGATTGAAGGGGAATTAATCCCCCAAATTAAAACCAGCCAGGGGGCGCGTTTGCACAGTGGTGAAGGGAGGGGGCGGGGCCTGATGTGACATGTGTGTACTTATGCAATCACTCCACCAACACCCAAGCACTTATAAATTCACCATGCACTCTCCTTGCAGCACTCTAATCATCCAGTCACTACCCATGCACTCATGCAATGACCCATGCACTAACTCATGCACTCCTACAATACCCTGAGCAGTACCCATCCAGTCCAGCCATTGCCCTGTCACTACCCATGCACTCCTCCAATCACCCAGCGAGCACCATGTACTTATCCAATCACTCCGCCAAAACCCAGGCACTTATAAATTCACCATGCACTCTCCTTGCAGTACTCTAATCTTCCAGTCAGTACCTATGTACTCATGGAGTGACCCAGGCACTAACACATGCACTGCTACAATCCCCTGTGCACTACCCATGCAGACCTCTAACCACCTACACAGTACTGATTCACTCCTCCAATTACCCAGGTTGTACCCCTGCACTCCAGAAATCCCTCTGTCACTACCCATGCACTCCTCCAATCACCCATCCAGCATCATGTACTTATCCAATCACTCCGCCAAAACCCAAGCAGTTATAAAAACACCATGCACTGTCCTTGCAGCACTCTAATCATCCAGTCACTACCCATGTACTCATGCAATGACCCAGGCACTAACTCATGGCAAATACAGAGGAGGTCATGCTCATTACAGGGGTACCCCAACGCATAGTGTTCCCTAGTGTATGTAGGTGTTTTCACTGTATTCTAAGTGTCTTTTAGCATAGCACTGGCTCCGGTCCTGGTTAGTCAGAGTCAGTTACCACCAGTACCCGTCACTAAAAAGTTGGGGGCACAGGAGGACTTTCTGCTCCTCTGTTGGTTCTTTCTGCACATCTCTTGCTTCTTCCTGCACTTTTCTTCTTCTTTCTGGACTTCTGTTGCCTCTTTCTGCATTTGTCTTGCTTCTTGCTGCGCTTTTCTTCCTCTTTCTTCACATGTCCTAACTTTGTAGGCATAGTTAGAAATTAGCATTTAAAAAACCATTGAAATTCACTGAAAAAACCATAGGTTTCAGGCACGTTATAGTTAGAAATTAGCATTTAAAAAACCATTGAAATTCACTGACAGAACCATAGGTTTCAGGCACGTTATAGTTAGAAATTAGCATTTAAAAAACCTTAGAAATTCACTGAAAAAACCATAGGTTTCAGGGACGTTATAGTTAGTTGGACATTTCACTCGTACAAAACCATAGAAATTCCCCCGTTATAGTTAGTTCAGCTAACTATAACTCGCGCCCCCGCAATGCACTGCTGATGACGTCACATATTACATCATTCATAACATGGTCAGTGACATCACTGATGACATCTCAAATGACATCACTGATGACATCATCCACGTCAAAATCTGATGCACCTCCTCACACCCTAATATAATCTTTGATACACCCACTGTAAAATACAGACTACCATTTTCGAAACCATCGACTCACCAATACCAATTACTACATACGCACTCACTGATTCCTAGGTCTACTCACACATCCACTCATTCACCCATACAATCACTCATACATACAGTCTCTCATCAATACAACACTATCATATGCACTCATACACCTATACAGACACTCACACACCGCCACTCATCCATGGAGTTACTCACACACCTAGTCAGTCATGCAAAGAATCAATCACACTCCCATTTCCTCACCTATACAGTTATACACACACCACCTCACTTATTCAAACATATACTAACACATACTTACTCTCTTATACAATCACTGATACAAGTACACACTCATCCATACAGCCACTCTCACAGTCACTGACTCTCACGTATAGTCATTTATATACTCCAAGTCTCACATACACTGCCTTTTACATATGTAGTTACATGTACCACTGAGACATCCAATCTCTCACCAACACACCCATACACACACTCACCCGCCCATACACTGTTTCCACATGCACTCTTGAACCCATACACCCAGTGAATCAACCACTCACACATCTATGCACAGAGTCACACATCTCCCACCCACCCACACACACACTCAGTCTCCCATACAAATACTCAGGCAACCAATCAATAACCCATATAGACACTCATGTAGCTACTGACCAACACATGCAGCAGCTTACACAACAACAGACATACTGATACACACATTCAGACAGTTTAGTCACTAACCCATGCATTCAGTTAGACACATTTAATCACTCACTTATACAGTCAGTCACGCACATACTAAATCCTCCATCCAGACACTTATACACCCACTCATTCTTCAATACACCTTGGCATATATATAAAACATATTTAAACTTTAGAGAAACACACAATCACTGGATGATGTCATCAGTGATGTCATCAGTGATGTCATTTGAGATGTCATCAGTGATGTCATCAGTGATGTCACTGACCATGTCATGAATGATGTAATATGTGACGTCATCAGCAGTGCATTGCTGGGACGCGAGTTATAGTTAGCTGAACTAACTATAACGGGGGAATTTCTATGGTTTTGTACGAGTGAAATGTCCAACTAACTATAACGTCCCTGAAACCTATGGTTTTTTCAGTGAATTTCTAAGGTTTTTTAAATGCTAATTTCTAACTATAACGTGCCTGAAACCTATGGTTTTTTCAGTGAATTTCAATGGTTTTTTATATATATATATATATACCTCTTATGCATGGATATTTATATATAATATACGTCACGAAGGTCTGATTCTGAGTGGTATTCAATAGTACTACAGCATGATGAAGCTACAATACCTCTAGAGACAGGTGCTCTCTAAAACCACAAAATATTAAAATATTATTAATGTAGATTAAGTACTCCTCAGTCACCAAGGCACCTCTCTTTTTCTTTTTGTCAATCTGATTATTATGTCCAAGTTCAGTAGTAGTACTCAGCCTCCAAGACCGATGTGTGCTCTGCACCGTCACTTACTGGTGTGCCACTGCGCTAAATCCAGTCTTATTCCAAATGAGGCCAAAACCCAAAAGGCGTAGCTGAAAATAATTTATGCATGGATGATCATGTTTCCACATGACATTTAATTACATCTGGAACAAATGGTTGGTGTCTGGAACAGAAGTCATTTGTAAGTGCTCGCGGATGGCGGGCACTAGTATCGCTATAGTGAGGCCAATGTCATGAAAGGTGTTGACCAGATGTGGACAACCATCTCTGCCACATATTCTGCGCCTTTTTTGCCAGTATGATCCTTGCATTCTCTCACTGAATACTGGCGATTCTGCCAAATTGTGCAGGACTTTCATTGTAAATACAGAAATCCATCAGAGGCGAAGCAGAGAGAGCTAATTATATTTGTTTCCATGCACTGATTTCAGCATACTGATCTATAAGCAGGTATGTTATATACAAAAAGTCAGATGAAAAATATTGATGATGCAAAACCTCGATTTATTTTTAGTGTTACCTTTCATAATTTGTAAATGTTATTTATTATTTTTTTTATCTAGCGATTCTTTTCCATTATAACATGTGTATAGCTTTTATTACCCCTATGAGGGATGTTAAAGTGCTTGCCTATGTGGTTAGCACTCTACACCGTGTAGAGTATGTGGTTGGAAGAGTGTTGTGTTTGCTTTGACTCTATTTGGGAAATGTTTCCAAGTCGTGCAGTATGACCACCGAGGTGCCATTATCATGCTAGTTAGGGTCATGACCCTCTGTAACCTATTTACACTCCCCATTTCTACCTTTCCTTTGTCCCTTACTTTCTTGAACTACAGCAACTTTTACTATTACACACTGTCCCTGCTCATGTCTGCTACAGCGGTTGAATGCCTCTCTGGTGTAATTCACCTTGAGTGATACAATTTTGCATTTCTCATTCTGGATTGTGCTGCTTTTTAAGATTGAAATGATTCTTTAACTGAGGCATCAATCACTGTTCTTTTTCCACCATTTTTGTTAAGCAGTGTTGTCTCTTAGCATAATTCTTTAAATGTAAATAGGAACATTTTACTGTGCATAAATCATAATTACGCGTGGAAAAAGGCAGACGTTGAGTGCCAAACTGGCAGGTGATTCTGAAAGCCAGTTTTCTTTGAGAAAGTGTCAGTTAGCTTGCGGAACTTTCTGTATTTGTACATGGAATCTGGAACACTAGTTGTGAACATTTCGGAGTGGGCACACTGAGGATTGTCACATTATAACTGTTGCATTATAAATGCCCTTTTTACATACAATTTATTTCTAGCACTGTATTGCAATTATTTAACATGTGCACGTGCCCAGATATCTACTGGGGAATGATATATTCAATGAAAATTAAGTGAATACCCACAATCTCCTAACTGTGAGTGTAAACAAACATTGCAATGCCTTTCACTCTGACTGCCCTAGGAGTCTGTGCAAGGAAAACAATATACAATCTGGCAGTGTGCATGCGCAGAGCCCTCTCTCCTGAACTCTTCTAGCTCCTGGGGCAAACACCATCTCCTCTGGAGCAAATGATTGCTGCAATGCTGTTACAATATGTGGTCGCTGGGGGCCCCTCATCTCCCCGACAACCTACAAGGAGATCTGCGGTTCACTACTCCCACCCCCCCCTTGCTTTTGCCTGTGGATGGTGGGAGCACCCGGCCTCTATAGGACTTTGATGCTGCTTACTCCCGCAGCCTGCGTGAGTGGGAGCATAGAAGGATGCTGGCTCCCATGCTGGGTATGTGCGGTGAGGCGACAGAGGCCACAGGAACTTTGGGGCTCCTCCTGCGGCCCCAATGAAATAAAATGCAGTGGGTGCCCTGGTTAGGACCAGGACATCCATTATAAACAAAAAACCCTTCCTCTGTAATAGCTGCATCAAAGGGCCACCTCAGGGATAGGATCAGCTGGGGCCTAGAGCATCCCATAATCCCTTGCAAGGCATATTGTATAATGTGAATATTCTGTTTGTAGTGCCCCGGGGAGGGCAGGGGCACCACAAAGAAGTTTCTAGATGTTTGTAGGGCTTCTATGAGTGCAGGCAGCAGTCTCCAAAGGAGCCCCATTAAAGTTTTTGTTTTTAAATCACCTTAGTTCATCTAAGGTGTTTACTTAGGGACCCCAAGAGAGTATTTACAGTCTCAATCACACCTTTTGGCTTATGCCCAGAGGTTCTGGGGTGGTGAGATCCTTGTTGGTGGGTTCTAAGGCTGTGCTTGCAGCCTATTGAAAGTAAAAACAAAAATGCTCATATTTTTTTCTAATGATTTATTATCAATGCCAAAATTGATAGTCATGCTTTATATATTTTAATAAAAGTCATAAGAATATTTGATCAAATATCACCAAGT
Source organism: Calotriton arnoldi (assembly GCA_963921515.1). Classification (NCBI taxonomy): domain Eukaryota; kingdom Metazoa; phylum Chordata; class Amphibia; order Caudata; family Salamandridae; genus Calotriton; species Calotriton arnoldi. Next base: position 5,404,407 of record CAWUFW010000073.1, on the reverse strand, counting down.
TAAAAGTGAGCCATTAAAAGGCGGCGCCACCCCTTAGTACTTTTAATTATGTTGCATTGGTCTGGTATGGTATCTTTCTGCTTTTATGAATGTGGTGACACCCTGACAAAGTCCATAGGCCTGCCTTTTGATAACTACACCGCCTTTTATTGTGTCTAGTATATGTTGGGGTAATATGGTCTTCTGGTTCAGGACTGCCTAGGTGTACGGCTGTTAGGATGGTGTTTTGTAAATTAATATGTAGTAGCCCCTGTAAAGGCAATTTACAATTTGCATATTCCACCTGCGGAGTCCCAAAGAGGTCAGGGGCACCACAAATGTGTCCCTAATTGTTTACGGGGCTGTCAGGAGTGCAGCAGTCCCGACAGGAACACCACTAAACTATTTGTTTTTCTTTTAAGCTGTCCCAGTCTTATCATGGGTTCAATTAGTGAACACAGGAGAGTTTTTACACAGTTTGAAGGACAACTAAAACTTCAGCTTTTGCACCTCAGAGGCTGTGGGGTGTATCCTACGGCTGCATTTGCAGCCTGTTGGAAGTAAAAGAAAGACTTATCCTCATGTTTTATTGACATTTTAATGCTTTTTGAGAGTGACAAAATTGACAATGTTTCTTTATATGTCTTAATAAAGTTCAGGTGAATGTTTTATTTATTATCACCAGGTTAGCAGTGAGTCATTGCAAGTTCTAATGAATGTCATTGTAAGGTGTTCTCATCTCTAGCAGTTTTAATGGTGTTTTACTGGTCTGTTACGATGTTTCTGATCTTATGAATATAGTGACACCCTGACAAACCCAGTAGGTTTGCTTTTTTATAACATCACCCGGCGGCGGCTCCTCCGCAATGATGGAGGAGCGTCGCCCCACTGCAGAATGAAAAATAAAACGAAAATAAAACAATTTTATTATCGTTTTATTTTGCACTGGCAGCTGATGCTGCCGAGTCTAGGATGGGGCCAGGCAATCCTCTCTCGCCTCTAGTGCAGGGACTGGAAGGAGTAGTGGAGGGCCCTTGTAAGTGTGCAGGTCTGTTTGAACGGCCGTCTTAGGCTTGCCAAACAGACATGTGTACTTTGAATTTCTCCACTCAGATGTATTGTACAGCAGGGTGGAGAAATGGCACAGGCTCCCAGTCCCCTAGTGAGCGCCTAACTAGGCCGCTCAGACCAATCCAGGCGCTGCTCTCACAGCATGAGAGCAGTGTCTGGACTGGGTGGGGAGTCTGGGAGTCTGTGCTGGCCCAGGGACATCCGGAAGAGAGGCGCACGGAGGTGGCCGGCAGCAGGAGTAACAGGTAAGTGCATTTTTCTTTATTATTTGCCGCCGCGCTGCCCCACCATTTTATTTTCACAGTAGCTGCTGCTGACATCACCCCCTTATATTGTGTCTTATATATGAGGGGCATAACATGATCTTAGGGATCAGGGCTTCCTTGGGTTGTGGACTGTTACGCGAGTGTTATTCTAAATATTTCCACCTGCTTACTTGTACATATATGTAAATTAATGCATAGTGTGTGCACAAAAACTGCTTTTCCTTTTTCATTAGTAAAATGTATAGTCAATGATGTATTGGGTGTTGTTTGTTGCATACCTGTAGACTGGGGTACTAAATTCCACCATTTCCCACAAGCACGTCTCGGGCTACTCTGCATTGATACCTTGAGTGAGTCAAGTGCTGCAATGAGACACTTGGTCCCAGTAGATGGAAGGTTGCAGACTTATCAACTGAGAAGACTCACACCCTTTCCAAGTAATCACCCACTTACTTGCATTGGTGGGGGTTGGGTGTCCTGCGCCTAACCTCCGCTGTGCCAGGGGGGTGGGGGGACCTTGGCCGCAAGTTGCAGAGGGGGTTTGGCATTTGCTCAACTTAGAATATGATAAGAAAACACAGAAATTCACCGAAGAAAACAAATGTCATAGATAGGTATGGTAATAAGATCTTAACTTACACTTAAAAAAACTGAAATTCACAGAAAAAATACAAGGGTTAAAGCACCAATATAGTTAGTTGTTCAAATGAGATAAGAACTAATGTTAAAAAACTGAAAGACCACTGAAGTTCATCAGTTATAGTTTAGTGAACTAACTATAACTTGCGCTCCCATCGTGCACTGCTTATGACCTCACATATTATATCACTGATGGCCTCTTAAATGACATCATCAATGAGGCTGCTATTCACATTATTCCATAAGCCCTTACCTCATTTTCAAAAAGAAATTTGTTAGCAAATGGCCTATGGTCTTTTAAAGCATAGAGTTATGTTATGTGTACATGCAGGTGCATACATTGGAAATAGCATAAACCCTTAAGGCAAGTGTGGTTGTGCTTGTTAAAAGTTATATGTCGCACCCTTTACAAACCAGTAAAGTGTTTGCTGCAAGTACTACTCTGTGTTGAACACGGTAAAGCTGAACACACCTGATGTGAGTTGAAGAGGCATATTTCAAAGTAGGTTGTGGCTTATCTCTAAAGCATTTTGCAAAAAATCTGTGAGAAAAGCCAAAGCTACTGTTGACAATAAATTATTCACCAGTGGATGTCTGAGCACATGTTGAATAGTTGTAATACAGTGCTGTAAATAAATTGCATGTAACAAGGACATTTATAATGTGTGGATGTTTATTTCCAGAAGTTCGCTGAAGATTTTGAGGCATTGCAGATTATTAAATAATATAGAATGTAGGATAGACCAACTTAAAGGTGGTTTAACTTGCATTGGGGTTGTAAGCATGACTGTAAGGTTGTATGTCATTGTGCTCATCTCAGAAATGTGTGTAGTATATTGTACAAAACTATGCACAGTTGTCCATTGGACCTTGCAGTGGCAAATGCATACTTGTCAACCTCTTTACTTAAAATTGTGGGTCATGTAAAGGCTTCAAGAGAGCGATCCTGTTAAGGTAAGTAGAGTACAAACAGGTTTTTGGAGGGTGTTCAAGGTTTCGAAACAGGGTGACCTCATTAAAGTCTATGGAGGCACTTTGTTTATTTGGTGGGTGAATTCCAGTACCAAGACAGTAACACCCACTAAATGTGGGTAACTTCACAGATATGCAATGTGTTCAGCATGAGGTCAAAGGTTATATCATTTATTATTTGATTGGTGAGATAAGCGAAGCTCACTTCCTCGGATTGATCACAGTGGAAGCACTCTGGAAGTATAGACCTGTGCAGAAGTATTTTTCGTTGTTCTTATAAATTGTGACTTTAAGTGTTATTAATACCATCTCTTCTATAATAAAAAACCTGCCACCTTCTTTTTGACAATAAGTATTGTTAAGCCATTGCTAGACCAGAGAATCTGAGCTACTTCCCCTGCAAAGAGGATAGAATATATCCTTTTTTGTCCTACTCTTTTGATACCTGGGAAAATTAATCAAGACTGAATACAGAGTAGGCAATAGCAATTCTGCAGTTATTGTCAGGCCCGATTTTCCATTGAAAAAGCATTTTTTTCTTAATAATTTTGACACCATTCATCGAATCTGCATGACCGTATCCCAAAAGAAATTCACCTAATTTGGATTTAGCATGCCACATTTTGTGCAGATCCATCAAAGAGGACAGGGTGAACGCATAGGGAGGGGGTAAGAATGGGGGTGTCAAAGTAACTTTTCCCATTTTAACTCCCATCAGAACTTTTCTCACTGCAACAGAAAAAACACTCCCTAAAATTACACCAAACTTGGAAAGTAGTCCTTTACACAAGGAAGTGCAGTTGTTTGGTTTGCTGTAAATTTGTTCAGTAGTTTTCAAGATATTACAGTTTAAAACTGTTGTAGGCCGTTTTCTCTAAAGAAAACAATATAAGATACATAGGTAAGCGCTAAAGTAAACTACAACCATGCCGAAGTGAGAGTACGGCAAGCCCGGGCACCTGCAGAGAGGCGAGAGCATGCAATCTCTGGTGCCACATTGATGCTACGTTACTATTCGCAGCCGTGGCCCGTGCAGGTAAGAGCACTAGGGGGGTGTTTTTTTTCCCCGACAGACGAAAAATAAAATAAATAATTAATTTTCACTCCTAGTTTGTCGAAATCCCCCTTTCCGGCCCCACCGATCTTACCTGCACGGGCCGCGGCTGACTATTCGTCACTGCCTGCCTGTGAGATGGGGAGAGCACTGACTGAATCCTTAAGTGGTAGAAACCCCGACACAGCTCAACAGTAGTATCATATAAAAACCGTATTCCACATATTCTGAAGGATTGTTCCTCGCACATTTAAATCTGCCTTGTAAAAGTAATTAAATATTTTCTGACTAATCGGAGCAAGTATAATTTATGCTAATGAAGGCCACTAAATCTTCTAGCTCTGTCTGCTGATATGGTCAAAAATATTATGCCCCCTAGAAAAATCTTTCTCATGTATACTAAAAACGGCTATAGAAAATAAGATGGCAAAATGCTGTTCGCAAATGTTAGCAGTAGTATTTTTTTCAGGAACAGTAAATTGGTACTTTGATCCCTTTGCATGTTTGTTCAAGAAAAAGCAAAGATTCCTCGCTTCCCCTGTTACGATTTTCTTCTCATACAATTTCTTGACCAGTTTGTTTCTTGGATATCTTGATGTCTTCCAACCACTTCTTAACTATGGGCAAGAAGGGATACTAGCCTTATAGTTATGTTGCATGTATGAAGACACGATTACAAAAATCCCTGATGGGTGAAGGGTTGACTTTGAATAATTTAAGCAAGAAAATAAATGGTTGATTTTTAGTCCCTCATAAGATTTCCTCAAACGTATGCGCACTTTGCTGGAATGCAATATATTTTTGTATTATTAGCAAAATGACTTTCAGAACAGTAGCACTGGGGCGTGCACTTTAAGCCGGTTGTCATTTAAAAGAGACGTTCAGGGTAGGGATGATGGTTCTCTTTAACCAATACTGCGTTTCTAACAATCACCGACAGCAAGCATTCTAGAAAGACACAAATTGCTCCAATTTTTTTAATTTGATCAATCAATAGTTATTTTTTCCCCCTGAAAATGGCCATACTCCACATTTTGACTGAATGGCTATGGATGCTGTGCATTAAGAGTTTACTGCTGGACACTGCACGGTATTATCAGCTTCAAGAATGCATGTGGTCCACGAGATAGCGAAATAATCAGGTCGACTTTGGCCGACAGTTACACTAATATTCTATATATTTTTTGGGAATAAATAATTGTATAAAATCAGCTACCTCAGTTTCATCAGTGTCGCCAATCGAGTGTTTTAGAAGATCCATGGTTAACATATGAAAATACTCGGGAAATGTATGTGTACGTGAAAAAAATGGGGTGGAAGCTGGAAAGTCCCAACAGACCTAAACATAATTCAGTAAGACCGACACTTGTAATTGATTTAAGGGCAAACACTGCCACCATGTGGACTGGCTAACATATGCTCATTGACAAAAATGGAATACAGGAGGAGTACAAATGTTATGATCCCAGTCAGTCCTTAAACATGCAGTGTAAGAAAAAAATCATCTTAATACATAACATTACATCTAAAAGTGCTTTTAAAGAACTTGGCAATAACCTTACTATATAGCAGAACAAAAGGCGTATATTTTGTTTAAAAATACAAGTTTTACTTTTACAGCGATAGCGCATGTATCTCTTGTAGGATTTATTTCATTACTGCATTGAGCCCAACAACATTATTTTAAAAATATTTATAGTCTGAACAATCGTACACGTTAAAGCCCACTTCACGGATGTTAGGCAGTGATCCTTGGAGCTGCAGGCTCAATTCAAGAATTTCCTCTAAAGCAAAAAACACTGTGTGGTCCTTTGCAGTGGTGGGGCAGCCAATCATGGCTCGAGGCTGGCCTGGACCGTTTGTCTGGATCTGTGTCAGGCCCTGGGACTGGTGAGCTAAAAAAACAGTTGAAGCAACCTAGGCAGGGGCCGTTCTAGGATTTTTGGGGGCCTGGACAGATAGGGAATGTGTGAGGCCCCTCCAATTTGCAAACAACCTTACACATTCAGGGCTGTTTGCATCCCTATAGACGACCTTGCTCCTGAAGCTGCTATATACAGACCGCTTCTGAGCTGCAGCCCCTCCCTCTCTGCCACCTACAAGCACTTCTTTAACAGCTCATAAAGGGCAGAAGGCGTGAGGAGGTTTGATTGTAGTCTGAGAGGGTTAAAACTGCGGGGGGCACTAAACTGTGAGACAATGGGCTCCCGGTGGTGATTCCGTATGGGCAGCAGGGTAGGAGCAAACAAGGAGATGATGGACGGAGCGCTGAAATTTTTCAGACACTCACCCCCAGTCACAGATCTGGGTTGAATCCATCATCGTTCTTTAGCTCACTTCGCCACCCCAGTTCATACCCAGCCATATGCAAATCAGTCTTGACCTTGTGCCTCATAGGAACAGTCCAGCCCGAACTGCCAAGCCAGGTCTTTCCTGGACTGGAAACAAGCATCCTGGGACCGGTTTCAGGGTAACACCCCTCATCAGCCAGGCTAGCTTTAATCCAGTGGCAAAGTGAGCAAGGGACCCACATCCCTTGCTCACTTTGCCACTGGACTTAACTGCTGCCCACGCCTAGGGCTCTCTTACTCGGTCGTTGGAACGCAGCAACTCTTAAATGTAGCAGATGAATGGCATCTAAAAGGAAGTTTTTCTGCTGTAACTGAAAGCAGAGGATGTAAGTGTATGTCAGAAGCTAGCTGCCCTTCGCATATGTGTCATGAAGGCCTCCAACCCCAAGAGCAGTTTCTCTGGGATCTTTAATGCCTCTTTATTTAATCATGGCATTGTGCTGCTCTTGAAATCAGTCTGTGGATGAACTAATCAATTCTAACAAAAAATAGAGAAACTTCTCTGCGACGTCCAAGGGCACAAGCAAACCACACATTGCATCCTCCACTATTTGAGTTGTAGCTGTCTCAGCAGTAAACCCCATTAAAACCTAACTGATAGGACAGATATAAATGAAGCTAGTGCGCTACACAGCTTTCAAAATACTTGCTGAGAAAGCAAAATACAGTCATTAGGTGGCCGTTTTCCAGGTCGGAGCATTCCAGTATCGTTTTTATGGTCTGGCTTGACAACACAGCTGTCACCAGACAATTATGTGAGAACCGCCCAGATGTTTAGAGCCAGGAGCCATGAGTTCTTGTTTTGATTAGCCAGAAGTTGTGTGCTTCCACAAAAAAGTGATTTCTCTCTACACAGCTGTGATCATTTAGTCTATACATAGAGCTGCTTGAGGTAGAACTTACAGGGGCACGCATGTGACTCTGAAATGCTATTAAAGTGTCTTCGATAACTAGATAATTTATAGTGTTTTTCTGTGGCAACAACAGATATGGGAGGAGGGCAGTCAATAACCTACATGGATAACAGCTATAGACTTGATTGTTGTGCAGGGAAATGTTATGCCTATTGCCATATGTCTGGCCTTTTTTATTATGAAAAAGCTACTACAAAGGCAGCAGGCCCGTCTTATTTATTGTGAAAAGCCTATGGGTAAAGCCAGTAGGCCTCTAACTGTGGATTGTTGTCACATTATGTTACAGACCATAGAAAGGTATTTGGTTACTTACAATCTCACAGATTACCATTGAAGGCACTGTTTATGGTGTTGGTACCCACTCTGACAAACCCCGGGAGTCGAATTTCACTGGATGACTCTTGTTATTCCCTAATGAGAGGGGGCGTATATTGTTTTCAAAACTTTAATTTTGTACATCTTTGTAATTTTATAAATGTATGCCAGATGGTTGCTAGCTTCTTCGCACTTCTGTAAACCTGGGTTGTATATAGTGTCAAGCCATTGTTAAAGGGTAGCGGCCTTATCAGTTCCCCTGCGAAAAGTTATGTCAGATTCCTTAAGTGTGATCTGTTTATAATGAAAAGTCATGACAAAGCAAGTAGTCCTTGCTTACTTAGTGTGAAAGAATGTGTTAATAAACACTCAAAAGCTGTTTACCATTGTTATTACAGTGTGCTAAAGCCTGGCATTTTGTTACAATCAATCTTGCTGATTGCTGCAGCAGGCAAGGGTTTTGGTGCTGGTGACCCATCTGAACAAACCATAGGGATAGACGATTTACACTATGATAATCCTTTTTAAGATCTATTAGTAGGGAGTTTATATTGCTTTGACAACTGTATTTTTTACATATTAGTCATTTTATTACAGTATACCTAATTGTTGCCTTGAGGGAAGGCTTAGTAACCAACACAGTAGGTCCAAGTTGCTCATGATGAGAAGCCAATAATAAAGGTTATAGGCTCGATTATTTAAAATAAAAAATACAATCAAGGCTGTAGGCCTGACATATTGATTGTGAAAAGCATATGTTAAAGTCAATAGTCATTCAAAGGTATATTGTTATTACTCTGTATTAAAGCCTGCAGATAGGTATTTTGTAACATGAAGTCTCACAGATTACCATAGTAGACAAGCATTTTGGTGCTGATTAATCCCTCTGACAAACCGTGGATACAGAAAATGTGTTCTGTCAGGAGTCTTGTGAGGCCCTCTTAGGAGAAATAGTATTTTGATTTACCAACTGTAATTTGGTATACTATGTAATTTTATGACCTTATGCCTGATGGTTGCCTTGCAGGAAAACTAATGCTTAGTACAGGAGGCTTCAGTTGGTTATAGTGATGAGCCATTGATAACAGCTATAGGCCTTTGGGCTCACTGTTCTGCCAGTGGTATGACTGAGTGTCATTTACACTCTGCTTCCATCCATGACAGCAATCTGCATGTGGTAATGGTTCAGTCTGCATCATTCGCCGACTCTTTTGCCCTGTGAATGATGGCATTTTCTGATCATCTGTGTATAGCCACCTGAAAATGAATGTGCTTCGGTACAGAGCTAGTTGGCCAGTCCTTTAGTTTTACATTTTCTTCTGTTATAGTTTGTCTTTCATTTCTTTGCTTCTCCTCTTTTTTATTTTAATATTTCTCAGGAGGATACTACAACTCGCCAGGCAGAGCTACCAGGATGCTTGCTTGCATCTCATTTCATTTGCAGTGCACTGCATTCCATGTTTGCACTTCCTTTAAACCAGGAGATCATTGTGGAATGCTGTTGTCCATAGTGTATCACAAGAAAGCCAACACGTTGGCTCTAAATGTAGCTGCTATTCTTGAACTTTAAAACAATGATAGACTATTTACAATACCTATACAAGATGCTCATCTTCTGCAATGTTTAGTTTTGTTATTGCCAACATATGCCCTTTGTATTTAGAAGGTAGCATGTTTTCCGTTTTTCTACTTGTTCTTTCAATTGTCTTGGATATGTTGTTGAGTTTGTGTGTTTTTTATTGTGGTGTCGTCAGAGGGTGAATGGAAGGATGAGTCTGTGAACTGATAAATGGATGCATCAGTGCAAAGATGAGTGACAGTGTATGTGCATGAAGAGTAGTGTTTACAGCAATCATTGACACAAAAGGCCCTTTCATTCATAAGCCAGACCTATTTGCACAGCTAATGCCTGTTTAAGAAGTGTATTGTCCTGATTAGACTTGTACACATAAACAATATATCCATTTGCCAAAGAGGTGTTAAGTAAAGGGAGAGAGGTAAAATAATTTGCAGATTAATAGCTTTTGAGACTTTTACAGGAATATGGCCAGCACTGTATATGTTGGCTTTCGTAAAAAAACGGAGAAAGGATAAAGTGAGACAAAAGTAAAACAATCATTTTAAAAGAGAGCTATTCTCCATGAAAGAGATGAAAGAGGGCCGGGTAGGGGGAGCACTTAAATTCAATTTATTAGAACAGAATTATTACTTTTTTAACAGATGATTTTGCGGGCTGATTTAAGATAGTAAATCAGGACAGTTGGCTGGTGTGGATTTAGACAGCAGTTGGCAACTGAAAAATGCTCTAGCGCAATTCAAATGAAAAAAATAAAAAGCTTTTGCAGTCCAATTTCAATATACTTACTCCACAGACAGGAAAATTTAAAACCGCTTTCATACCGCTCAGCCTTTTAATCAGGTAAGCATGCCGACTGCTCGGAACATCCATCTGCCGTGGAGCTGATGGCCTTCCATGTGATTTTTAGGGCTTTTAATAATGAGAGTTCCTCTGCAATGATGCAAACTGATTTTTGCCATTGCCATTGGGCCCATAGAAACTAGCTGAAGACCCAGGGCCGTTAGAAAGGAGGCCTACTTCAACCCCTTAGTAACCATTAAATGTACACTGCTCTTCCTAACCATTAAACCTACACTACAACGAGATGTGATTCTTCTGGTGCTTTCCCAGTGATAGGAGGGTGGAGTGAAGGTGCCTTGGGACCATCTGTTTGGCAAAGGTGGAGTGGATCTTCCTTCAAATGGTAGTGGGTGCATCAGGTTAATCAGCGCATTCATCTTCTGTCTGAAACTTGTTAATTGATTCTCATCTGCTTGATGCATGTCCACTGGTCCCCAATTATGCTAAGGGTGGCCCTGTTTAAAAATGTTGTGGCACAAAGTTCTATATGTCAAGTCAAGTCAAAGCTTTACTCGATTGAATACATCGCAATCATAAAAGGAGACATGAGTAATTTTATCATAACAGATTCCTTATTAAAAATCCTTATTAAAAAATATATTTAAATCATATGAAATGAAAAATGAAATTTTCGTACTTGTAAAGCGCACGGCTACCCCCGAAGCGGTGTCCCGGCGCTGTACGCATACCGCTGTGGAACCCTTCCTGGCTTTTCCCTGTGAGATGTCCACTCCTGGGCACCCCCAAGGTGAAGCCAGGCATCCCAGCGCTGGTGGGGCCGTTGTGGAGATTAAGCAAGCTATTGCCCAGAGTTGCAGAGTGGGACCCATGATTAGAATAGGCACCGAGGCGAGAATTATCAGGTCCGAGGAAATTGAGCCCAAGACCCACCGAGGCGGGAATTGAACCCTGGTCCCGGGCCAGATCTCTGCATCAGGGTCTGCCGCTCTAACCATTGAGCCACACTTCTCCACTCCATATCTTCATTACGATAATATAAAAACACAAATAAAAACCTGTTTAAGAATATGCATAAAATATTCAATTAACTATAGATTTTCTCAGAGAGACTATTTTTTTCAGTAAAATTGCAACTCTCCACGTTACATGCACATTATCAAGTGTTTGTAGGGCAATAAACGCCGGACGACACTGTCTAATCCCCCACGATTTCAGAACCGGAATTATCCACACCTTCCTCAAATGACAATACAACCTACAAAAAAGAACAACATGAATGGTAGATTGTCTGGAAATGGAATCACAAGGGCACGGTGACATAGATCGAGACCAATCATTCATATTGGGAAAGCTAACCATTCTATGCAGTGTTTCCAACCTAAATCTAGTTAACAAGTACCTATCATAGTCTCCAGGTACATTTATTAAATAAGGTTGAATACTAAACACACTTAAAATAAGTTGATTTTGCAATACAGTAGGCTTCAGTATCTCAGTAGTGAGGCGTGACATTTCCAACATACTTAAGACCTCTTTCTTTAAAGCTTTCCTTCGTACCTGAGACATAGAAGTTGGTTCAGTAAAATACTCTGGGTGGCCAAGATTCAACATAAAATCATAAACATATTTAACCCAAGGAATTGTTAAAAACTTTTCCATCTTCATAATATCTATTAAAACCTCCCGGTTTAATCTAGTCTCCTCTTTAGTCCCTACACGGTGCAACAAAAGTGCCGGTTCAATCTTTATAAGGTCTGACAAATATGAGAGGCCTAATTCAGAATGGCAAACAAATGACGAAGTACTACTAGGGACTGATAAAATGTATCTCAAAAAATTGTTTTCCTCCGTCTGTAAGGATTGAACATTAGCCAGGCCCCAAATCCCCGCTCCATACAAAACCGTCGGGATGCTCTTTGCTTGGTAAATCCGTAAGAGCTCCACCGGTGTTTTTTTTCCTAGTTTTTTTGCAAACTGGCCAAGTGCAGCTGTCGTTCTTAGAAAGGCTAGTTTTTTCGTTATCACAGCCTGCGACCACGAGTCATTTTCACTAAATAATATTCCAAGATAAGAGAAAGACCTAGTTACTTCAATTCTTTTGCCATCCATGAACATATCCCGGCACTTGCGGCTCCCTTTACCACATCTCATAATGAACGTTTTTGAGGTGTTCACCCGGAGTCCTAGATTAACCATAAAACTAGTAAAACCATCTAAAACTTGTTGTAAACCAATTTGGGTCCGAGACATTAACACCGCGTCATCGGCATAGAGGAGGGCTGGAATTGGACGCCCATTGACTTGAGGATAGTCAGTCTTCTCCTTGATCAGTGCGGCTTCCAGACCGTTTATATAAAGATTAAAAAGGAAGGGGGCCAAGACACAACCTTGTCTTACCCCCTTCCGGATAGGAATCTGGGCAGTAAAACCTCCTCTAATATCAAATCGTACTCTCGTATAGGCGTTACTATAAAAACGTCTCAAGAAAATAATAATATGTGAATCTACGCCAATTTCCTCTAAAATCTCCCAGAGTTTTGTGTGTATTACTGAATCAAAAGCAGCAGTGAGGTCTACAAAAGCTAAAAACAATCTTCCTGCTTTCACTCGAGTGTATTTGCCTACTAATAATAATAAATTAAGACCCTGTTCAGTAGTTCCAACACCTTCACGAAACCCAAATTGGAGGTCTGAGAGAACATTATTGTCAAGTGCCCAATCATTTAAGCGGGCTAAAATAATGCGTCCGACAATCTTGGTCATGGAATCCAGCAATGAGATGGGTCTATAACACCCCGGGTCCTGGCGATTACCCTTTTTAAAAATGGGGACAATGATCGACATTACCCATGTAGGCGGGAAAGGTGCACAACAACTAGCATTTAACACCTGAGTCCCTAATGGTCCCCACAAATCCATATTCACTTTAAAAAGATCGACTGGAACGCCGTCAGGGCCCGGGGCTTTCCCTCCCATAGTTGCAGAGATTGCCCTTATCACCTCATCCAAGGTAAAATTAAGTTCAAAATATTGAACAGTATCAGGTGACCAGGTATCATCTAGGTTATTAATAATGTCACAGTCCCCATTAAAGACCTTATTAAAATGTTGTATCCACTGATCTTCTGTAATGGCAATCTCTCCTGCTTTAAAAAGGGTGCTCTAACTGCTTTCCAAAAGGCACTACCGTCTCTATTTAGGACAGCCGTATGTAATGACTCCCATGCCTCATCCCTCAAGACGGATTTCCTTTCCTTTACTGCTAAGTTATAAAGCGTTCTAGCATGTCTTACGGCTTCACAATCTCTAGGAGTAATGTGTAAAACGTTTTTTAAATTTGAGTGTGCTTTTGTACATTTTGAATCAAACCATCCGGAGTGGTGGACATTATGAGATTTCTGAACATGCAATTCCTCTCTAACCGCGTTAGCAATTGATACATAAGAATCTAAAATACCCATTGGAGTAGATGCCTCATTCAGGCAGGCCTCAAATGCTGCTTTATTCTTGACTATGACCTGTTTGGTAACAAGGTCTGGATCAACCAGTGACCATTTTAGGGTGTACCCATTGAGTTTTCCCAATGCAAGAGGTTCCAATAGCTGGTCACTTTTTGTACTGGCTTTGAGAGTGGTCGGCCAGAAATTAAAAACCAAACAAAGCGGGAAATGATCACTCAGGGCAATATCATCAATATGAAAAGAGCAAATTCTGTTGGCGTAATTATTTGACATAAGGAGGAAATCTATCGTAGAACACAGACCCCTACCATTAAAAGTATAGCCCATTGGGGCAGGATTGGGGCATAAATCGTTTACAAAACCTAAGTCTAGGGAGCATATTAATTCATTAAATTTTTCCCCCAGGACAGAATGGCAAAAGTGAGTGCAAATGGACCCTTCATCAAATTCACGACCACAAGTTTTATTTTCAAAATGTGAACATAAAGCACAGTTGAAATCCCCCCCCATGATAACTACGGTTTCCCTAGTAAGTTTTTCCCTTAATGAGAGTACATCATTACCTAATTTTTTAAGTACATGATCAATTTTGGACGCTGAAATATTATTGTATAGGTTGATCAGGATTAGATATTGATTCCTTTCTTGTGTAATCCCGATTACTTGATAATACACATCCTCCAAGAGAAGGTCAACCACAACATTTAAACTATTGGAAATATAAGTGCATAGCCCCCCTTTCGGTCTTCCTCTAAGGCCGCCAATTGCCCTAGTATGTAGAGTTTTGAACCCATTGATATGGATAGCCTCGCTAGCCCACGTCTCCTGAAGACAAAGTAAATCATAAGCCCGTAGGAATTCATGCCAAACTGGCACGTTTAGCTTTGAGCGGAGGCCAGCGATGTTCCACGACACCATATTACAAAAAACACTCCCCATAGTTCCTATTGGCTCTCTACTTGGAATTAATTTTTTCTCAACGGGGGCAGCAGGATTTACTAATTTCGTTCGCATTGTTTTTGGCGAAATCGCCCTTACGTCCTCCTGGGATAAAAGATTCAATTCTCTACAATTTTCCATAGAATCAGACAGACTATTCGACCGTTCAGTGGTGGAGATTACCTGAGTAACATTGTCTAATGTCAATGTCTCTGAAACAACAAGTCAATCAACAGTTTCCAGAGAGTCAAGGATTTCATAACGATTCCTTAATGGGACAGCATAGGAATTTTGCATGTACCTAAATGTTGATCTTTCTCCCTGGTCACCACGTTGAACCGAGGGGGTCGGTAAAAGAACCCCAGAGGTAGGATATTAATGCCTTTAGAATCCACCGACCAGTTGCCCGACCTCTCAAAAATATCCTGAACCATTCTCGGTGACCCAAAATTATCACACAGTCACCTTTCAGGGATTTGCGAGACCTACCTATCCAAGGCACCCTACGAACCATCTTGAATTCAGTGAAAAGAACATTTTGTAACCCAGTTCTTGTACTTACTAAATGGACTGCTTTATTACGTAATGCAGACCAGTCTTCTACTTCGTTGGAAACTAAGGGAGGAACATTTGCTAAGACAACAGAGTATGGGGTGGCCTCCGGGGGGAGATTAAGGGTCATATTCCGAGATATAGGTGCATTATCTCCTTTCCTTTGATTCTCACCTTGCACGTATTGCTCGCCCATATTCCTTAACTTTAATTCTTCTCTAGAACTTAGCTTATGACTTACTAGGGACGGATGTTGATTATGACTTACTAGGGACGGATGTTGATTATATAAAGATGATCGAGGAGTCCCTTCTAAATTCACTAGGCTGTGATGTACGTTATCATTTGTGATGGAAGAGACAGGGTTGAAAGTGGGGCAGCCATTGTTGGCCTCAGGGGCCTTAAGGGCACCCCTTAGAGTACTCGATGTAGGCAGGGGCATAGTCCGTATAACAGGGCCTCCAATAGCACATAATTCTGATAAACATTTTCGACTATCATTTCCCAAGCCCTCCAGCTTAGTTAACCTGTCTTCTATACTACATAATTTCTGAAGTAGTGGATCTAGCAAAATAGCTATCATTACTTCTAATCTTTTACACAGGTCATCCTCCTTTAGTCCTGACAAGTTAGTGTTATTATTAGCAATAGATGTTGCGGGCAGAGGTATAATGCTAGGAGTGTCACATGTACCAGTACCTCCTCCGTTCCTACGATTAGGGCGTTTCAGTTTTTGGGCCGAAGCTTTCTTCTTCCTGGTTATACGATCTTGCCCCTTGACCAGGTTTGCCTTCTGTCCTCTAGTGCTCACCCCTTGGTTACATACTACAGGTGAGTGATCACTGGATGAGTTTGTTCTATGATTTGTTTCCCCAGCTAAAATATCTTCAGGGATAACCCCGGGGGGGTTAAAGCTTGGTGTCCCTGGATCAGTAACCTCACCAGAGCGCTGACCTAACCGGAAGGGCGGCTCCATAGACAGCCGGCGTTCAGTTAACTGAATCTCATGAATCAGAGCAGATTCTGCTCGGATAAGGAATGCATCAAGGGTTCCAGCCACCCCGCCCCCCACCCCTGACTTACGTCGGCTCATAATCTTACAGGCCAAAAATTGCAACAAAAAAAAAAATAAAAATAAATGACTTTCGTAAATTAATCAGTACCTCCAACCTCTACAACTCTACAACCTCTACGTACAGAGGGACAAGCATACAAACCACGATCGATCCACTATAGTCAGTCAGTCCACAAATCCTAATAACTTGGCCCAGCCCAGCCTCGTACAGGCTCAGACGGGCTGCAGGATCGGCGGAATAGTTTTAAAGCCCCTCCAGGGACTCCGAGTAAAGTGCGTCATGCCAATGAAGCAATGAAGCAAATGCCCAATTCGGCTCCAGCAGGCTGGAGTCTTTCGATCGGAAATGTCCTAATAGCTGCAGTGTTAAAAAGTGCACTTTTGCCGTCTGCTTCTCGAGCTGTATTATCCTCGCTCCTGCAATCACTTAGCCCCCATACTTGTACTTGTGCTGTGTATTCCATGGCAGGACGAGGAGGATCTCCTCGCCCTATCCTCCGCTCCTGCTCCGCTCGAAATCCCACGCCGCAACAGCACTGTGCACCAGTCTCTGCGGGGCCTTACCGGAAGCCTTTCGTGGCGTTCTGTGCGGAGGCCGGGAGCAAGCTGGTTCAGATCGGATCTCCCCCTCACACCCAGGCAGCGCAAAGGTAACCTTTCCGATCTGATTTCGTTCCGAAAATGATCACAAACATCGGTGACGTGTGTTCGAGTGTTCACCTATGGATTTACTTTCAGCTGCTGTTGCTGCTGCTGTTGCTGCTAGTGCTATCGCTGAAGTGAAGTGCAGCATCAAGAGGGGAGCAGGCAAAGGAGCAGGCAAAGGAGCAGGCAAAGGGGGAGGCAAAGGGGGAGGCAAGCGGGGCACACGGGACGGAGTCACAGGCTGCATCCGATATGATCGGGCCGCCTCCGTGACACCGCCGAGGGCTCGCTCTCACTGCGGCCGCCTACTAATGGCGGTCGGGCTTGCCGCTTTTCCGCGGGGGGCTGCCTGCAACCAAGCTCTTCCCAGCTAGTCACGCTGTGAGGGTATTCTCAGGAGGAACTGACCGCCGGAGGACGGGAGCCTCTCTGCACCCGAGTCTTTGTCCCAACAAACGCCATGAACATTTGAATACGTCCTTTTGCTTGGATCTGGCTGGCGCAGAGCTCCGGAGCCTCGAGGCACAGATGCTGCTGAACGGGAACGGGCTGGGCCAGGTCCGAGCACCCATAGCACACGTGGCGTCAGGGAGGCGTCCTCACTCGGTCTGGTTCTATATGATCTAGGATCCACATTCCATACCAAGGAGAAGGAGCTAAACCTGCTGGACAGATGCCAGAGTCTGCTAACTATGGCAGACTTTGGAGCCAGTTGTCAAGATGCAAGAATTCCGAAAACGACACATGCTTCAATGGTTTCACTAGACTTTACTGGTTAACCGCTTGAGCTCCTCCTATGTGGCAGATAATCTCCTAACAAAGTCTACATTTCTTAGAAGGACTTCTTACGAATGGGGCAAAGTAAAGAAAAAGTGGAAGGTGCATGAAATTTGTAGTTTCCCAAATAGATAAAAAGTTTATTTTCAAAAGGCATTTTGAGACCAAGTCTACTATGGTCCTTTTTGCGCTTGTTTAAAATGTTTGGTAAATACATTAAGTAGGAACTGGAGATTCAGCAGCTTATGACTTGGGGAAGAACTTGCATGTCACACCAGGAGGCAGGCCGCAATGAAGTGAAACAGGAACATTAAAATCCAAATTAGAACACATATGTATTATAGAAACCTCCTGATTTCTCCAAATGATTGAAATGATGAACGCATGCAAAGACAACAATGTGCTGAGAGTAGTGACCTCGAGGAGTGGCAAAATCTTAGCAGTTTTATCTGCGTCAATGGGGCATTAAATGGGTGGTAGTGGCCATCTCTTATTAATGCGCTAATTCATTTTTGAGTAGTATCCTTTCTCCATATCTAAAGAATGCACTGGTTCACAGATCTGTCTGGAACATGTTCCTGTGGTGCAGGTTACAGGTTTAGCCTTCTAGATGCCTGTCGCGTGTAAATGTATACTCAGGCTACAGGGGTGCCACTTTATCAAGTGCAGCGATATTGCAGGTCTGAGTAAACCGCTTACAATGGGGGGGGAAATTGAGGAAAGAGTGCACACATATCTAGAGATCATGAGAAACTGAACAGCTCCATGGGTGATGAGAGAGGTCAGACATACAAGAAGAAGCAGTGTAGTGAGGGCATGCTAGAAGTGATAGCCATAAAAGCTTAGGAGAGCATGAGTAAGGACATGGAAAGAAAAGAAGTAAGCAGTGAGAAAGTGCATTGCACCCTATCTCAACAGGCCGTTAAAAGAGGCTGTGAGGAGGCTTTTCGGTGGTTGCATACATTTACTTTTTCCTAAAATGGTTGTTTCTCCTTATTTTGGTCCTTGTCTTTTCTATGCATCAGAATTTTCAATCTACTACTGCCAGTGACAGCGAAGGATTGGAGATTCCAAAATATTCTCTTGTACAGACCCCTTCACTGCCTTTTATAATGACAATTGCCATTTGAACATTTCCTACATTCATTTAAGTTCTCTGAATTCCCATTGAAAGTAGGACATTATTATTTTGATTTTGCATCCTAGACTTCATGCCTCTGCAGAGAGGGAACGAGTTCCTTCAGCATTTCTAGCAATGTAACCTGTACTACCCATAGCCTTGCCCCTGGCAGCAAGGCAATCAAGGCTCCTGTTGCCAGGTGGCTTGCGAACTCCTGTGACGTCAGAGGAGTCAAGCCTCCTGCAAGCATTGCTGTTCATTTTCTAAAGTAAAGGTAGTACTGAGATGAGCAGCATAGCTATAGGCTACTCTTCTTGCTTTAGTGAGCATTATCTCCATGATGCTTCTTCTCATAAAGATGCAGACTTTGGTCAGGAAGTTCTGAGGAATCCGTTTGCTGAAGCTCATCTACCATGTCCCGCATCCAGCACGTTGTGGGCTGTGAAATCAAATTTCCAAACACTTGAGAAGGATGAGGAGGACGACAGAGAAAAATAGTGATTCCAAATTGCATCTTTATTAGAATATTGGAATGTTGGGAGCTCCATGGAAAACAATGGAGTGCTCTGGGCTTCTAATGGCCGGTAGAAGCCCGGAGCTCCAAAATTTCCAATGTTTGTTCACAGTTATTGCTGTGAACAAAAGGCCTCACGGAGTCAGGCTTCGCGAGGACTTTGTTTTACAAATTAGAACATTCTTCCAGCTAGAGGCAGAATGTTCTAATAGCCTTGGAGCCCTCTGTAGCGGACTCTACGAGCCATTAAACATCCGCTCCCTTGTTAAAGGCCCACGCCTTCGGCACAGACTTTTAACGCTGGAGTGGGCCTTTAAGGCTATAATCTTAAACTTTGCCTTCCTCCGTCACAACACCTAATCAACCAACCGGATGGTAAGCATGTCATGTACTAACAAGCATGTCCGAAAGGCATGTTAAGAGCTGGGAAGGAGTGGCTGGTGATACAAAGGTGCAGCTGGACATAGCACGTAAAAGAGAGCTATCGCGCTGGGCTCCATCTGAAGTTCTTAAAATGACCGCATATTTTGAAGAAGCCTTTCCCAGCCCTACCTGTGGAGCAGGCAATACCAAACTAAATGTGTAGTGTATAGAGAAAATGTAAGCGTGACGGGATCACCATAAATTCATTTTTCACACTAAAAACATGAGTACTGTCGGAAGGATAAGGATCCAAATGTTGGGTGTGGAGCAGATGCTGGGGAGAGGGATGGGAGTAAAGTCAGTAATGAAATGTGAGAAGAAAGAATGAGCATCACTAATGCATCCTTCTACCCTGCTCCCTCCATAACTATGGGACTATCAGAAATTAGCTCTGTGCACTATGAGTCTCAGGCTGTGTTTCAATCCATTTTCTCTCCGTTGTTGGGACATGGATCTGGAGACACAGGAGAGAAGGCACTTGGCAACTAATTAGTTACATTCTCTTCAGAGGCTCATGAGGGGGCCTCTATGTGCTGTTCAGCCGTAAGAGAGAGAAGGTGCAGCCGCAAGGGGTCATTATAGGGTTACTGCAAGGGGTCATTATAGGGTTGCCGCTTTTCCCAGAGAAAAATACCAGCCATCTGTTCATGTTTTAAGATTCTGCAAAGGCCCGGGCATAGTACTTAAGTAGAACATTATATTAAATCGTCTGCATTAATGTTTTACCATGGCCTTTCTGTCCTTGTTTATTTTAATTATGAGGCAGGGGCCATTAGGGTAGATCTAAAACACATTTTAAAATGCTTTCTTTGTATATTTGCTATCTTAAGTATGTATTAATAAGGGGAAAAATACCAGCTTTAGGTGATTTTCTCAATTTTTATACCTGCTGAGCTACCAGAATACTGTTCTTGCCGGTACGAAAACTGGCCAGGTGGCAACCCTATTTCTACCCCAGTGTCAAAATTAAACTAAACAAAAGGGTACATTGTGGATAGCACGACAAAAGGCTGTCTACCCTGGGCACAGTATTTATAAAGTGCAAATTGAGCAAGCATGCAGAGAATGCATTTCGTAGCAGAGGGGATGGGCATAGCCTGTGCACAGTACTTAATGTTTACTGCTGGTTAGAGGTGGTGGGCGCCTGAACCCATTTTTGTGGACAAGGACGAATTTTTCATCATCAAACTTTGACTCAGAGCAAGAGACAGAAAGGAATAGGGAAGGAAAAAAATAGGAAAATAGTGACAAAATGAGTGCTGATAATGTAAGCGTCAGCCTGAGTTAAGTTTTCAACACTGCACTTTAATCACTAAAGGATGATGCTAATGTTGTTCAAACAGCCTCGAAAACCTGATCGGCTTCAACTGTGCAAATAATAATGTGCACAGCAAATAGCAGCACGTCCCCACAGATTTAACATTGATGGCTTATAAAATAGAAACGAACAGTTTATCTTTTCTGAAGCAGAAACATGCATAGCAATCCGAACAAGAACATTATACATATATATATATATATATGTGTGTATATATGTGTGTATATATATATATATCACTGAAAAAACCACAGGTTTCAGAGACTTTATAGTTAGACATTTCACTCGTACAAAATCAGAGAAATTCGGCCGTTATAGTTAGTTGAGCTAACTATAACTTGCGCCCCCGCAATGCACTGCTGATGATGTCACATATTACATCACTCATGACATGGTCAGTGACATCACTGATGACATCACTGATGTCATCTCAAATGACTTCACTGATGACATCATCCAGTGACTGTGTGTTTCTGTAAAGTTTAAATATGTATATATATATATGTATATATATATATATATGTATATATATATATATATATATATGACAAGGTGTATTGAAGAATGAGTGGGTGTATGAGTGTCTGAATGGATGATTTAGTAGGTGCGTGACTGACTGTATCAGTGAGTAATAAAACGTGTCTTACTGAATGCATGGGTTAGTGACTAAACTGTGTGAATGTCTGTATCAATCTGTCAGTTGGTATGTAAGCGGCTGCATGGGTTGGTGAGTAGCTACATGAGTGTCTATATGGGTTATTGATTGGTTGTCTGAGTATCTGTATGGGTGCCTGAGTGTTTGTGTGGGTGGGGTGGGTGCGACTCTGTGCATAGATGTGTGAGTGGGTGATTCACTGGGTGTATGGGTTCAAGAGTGCATCTGTGAAGTGCTGTATGGGTGGGTGAGTGTGTGTATGGGTGTGTTGGTGAGTGAATGGATGTCTCAGTGGTACGTGTCTGAGTAACTACATATGTGAAAGGCAGTATATGCGAGTGTTGGACTATATAAATGACTATATGTGAGAGTGAGTGATTGTGAGAGTGGCTGTATGGATGAGTGTGTGCTTGTGTCAGTGATTGTATAAGAGAGTAAGTATGTGTTAGTATCTGTATGAATAAGTGAGGTGGTGTGTGTATTACTGTATAGGTGAGTAAATGGGAATGTGATTGATTCTTTGCATGACTGACTAGGTGTGTGAGTAACTCTATGGGTGAGTGGCGTTGTGTGAGTATCTGTATAGGTGTATGAGTGCATATTTCAGTGGCTATATTGATGAGTGACTGCGTGTATGAGTGACTGTATGGGTGAGTGGATGTGTGTGTAGACCTATGAATCAGTGAGTGGGTATGTACTAACTGGTATTGGTGTGTCTATGGTTTCGAGAATGGTAGTCTGTATTTTAGAGGGGGTGTATCAAAGGTTATATTAGGGTGTGAGGAGGTGCATCAGATGATCACGTGGATGATGTCATCAGTGATGTCATCAATGATGTCACTGACCATGTCATGAGTGATGTAATATGTGACGTCATCAGCAGTGCATTGCGGGGGCGCGAGTTATAGTTAGCTCAACTAACTATAACAGCCGAATTTCTCTGGTTTTGTACGAGTGAAATGTCTAACTATAACGTCTCTGAAACCTGTGGTTTTTTCAGTGAATTTCTGAGGTTATTTAAATGCTAATTTCTAACTATAACGTCCCTGAAACCTGTGGTTTTTTCAGTGAATTTCAAAGGTTTTATAACTGCTAATTCCGAACTATAACGTCCATGAAACCTCTGTTTTTTTCAGTGAATTTGTAAGGTTTTTTAAATGCTAATTTCTAAATATGCCTACATAGGTAGGACATGTGCAGAAAGATGAAGAAAGGCACAGAAAGAAGCAAGAGAAGTGCAGAAAGAGGCAACAGAAGTCCAGAAAGAGGAAGAAAGGTGCAGAAAGAACCAAGAGATATGCAGAAAGAACCAACAGAGGTGCAGAAAGAGGCCTACTTTGACTGTACCTTACAACAGACTCATACAAAGTACCCTAATCACTAATCCTTCTCCGAAGATGTCTTAAACCTCACTTTTCTCTTGAAGGTTCACTATTAATCGACTGCTCAGAATGTTAGGCCTACCAAATATAAAACAGCAATCCTAAGCATATCACTGTTGTAAGTCTGACCAAGTTTGTGAAGGTATGCATGCGTGTCTATGCTTTTACCTAGTGACATGTTAAATTAAAGTAAACATACAGACACTTGAATACCTGTGTTTCAAACAGCATACTCTGTAACTTTGTGTAAAAGAAGGTGTATGCATTTCTTTCTGCTCACAATACAGGGCACATGGGTATTCAATAGTATATTTGAGGGGCTCTATAACACATATATACATAAGACATGTCTGCCTGTGCAACCGAATGACAGAGCAAAACTGAGAAGATTTGACCACCTATAGGAGAAGTTACCCGCTTTTTGAGCTACCATCTTCAGATGCATAACACATGTAAGAATACATATACAAGTAGACATGTACCTCAGTCACGAGAGCACGCAGACCTTTAAACTTGACAGCTTGCACTTCCCATTTGAGTACAGAAGGAGGCAAGAGAAGTACAGAAACAGGCAAAAGAGGTGCAGACAGAAGCAAGAGCAGTGCAGAAAGAACCAACAGAGGTTCAGAAGGAGGCTAGAGGGGTGCAGAAAGAGGCAAGAGGGGTGCCAAAATTTGCAACAGAGGTGCAGAAAGAAGCAACAGAGGTGCAGAAGGAGACAAGAGAACTGCAGAAAGAGGGAAGAGAGTTGCAGAAACAGGCAAAAGGGGTACAGAAACAGGGAACAGGTGGGCAGACTGAGGCAAGAGAGGTGCAGAAAGAGGCAGGAGGGATCCAGAAATTTGGAACAGAGGTGCAGAAAGAAGCAAGAGCAGTGCAGAAAGAACCAACAGAGGTGCAAAAAGAGGCAAGAGGGGTGCAGAAAGGAGTATGAGAGGTGCACAAAGATGCAAGAGGGGTACAGAAAGAGGCAGGAGGGGTGCAGAATGAAGGAAGAGAAGTGCAGAAAGAAGCAACAGAGGTGCTGAAAGAGGCACAAAGGTTGCAGAAAGAGGCAAGAGAAGTGCAGAAAGAAGCAACAGAGACACAGAAAGAGGCAAGAGTGGTGCAGAAAGATGGAAGAGAGGTGTAGAAAGAGGCAAGAGACTTGCACAAAGAGGGAAGAGGGGTGCAGAAAGAGGCAAGAGGGATACAGAAATTTGCGAGAGAGGTGCAGAAAGAAGCAAGAGAGGTGGACAAAAAGGGAAGAGGGGTGCAGAATTAGGCAAGAGGGATGCAGAAATTTCCAAAAGAGGTGCAGTGCAGAAAGAACCATCAGAGGTGCAAAAAGAGGCTTATGACATATTGATCCACGCAGTACCATTAGCTTCTATAGAATCTTAGGGTCCACCACTGGCGTGCTTGCTGCAGGGAGTGGAGAGGTACACTGTGTGGGCACATATGCACTGTGAAATGCCGGTCTGTCTTCAGGTCCCTCTGACCCATGACGTGAGCCTTGTAAACCATTGCAGAAGCCTGTCCTGCGGTACTGTCACTTGCTAAACATCTACATGCATTGTACCAAAGAGCTCGGGGACAAGATGGCATGACTTCACAAATGTTTAGAGTTAGGTACAAAACAAGTGGGAGAATTAGAAAAAAAATATATATATAATGGGAATAAAACAGGAACATATAGAAAAGGCAAGGGGGCGTGAGGAGGCTGACAGTTGGAGTGTTCGAAAAAAGGCAAGTAAAGTAGAAAACAGAGAAGATGCACACATAGAAAATGGGAAAAGATGGGCAGAGGGGCAGGAGGGGAAAAGACACAGAGTGGTCAACTGTCACAAAAGGCAAGCAGAAAAGATTAAGATCGATAGAAAATGAGAAAAGACAGACAGAAACAAAGGTAACAAGGGAAACACGCAGATAAAAAAATTAAAATCACAACAAAGAGACAGTTACAGTGAGCTATGGCTAAAGCGGAGGCAGGCAGATAGAAAAAAAGGCAAAAGGATGAACGGATATTCAGACGGACAGGTGCCACTCAGCAAAGAGACACAGGAAGGCAGATAAAAGGCAGAGAACAGCTAGCTATGGAAAAAGTAAAAGCAAACAGAGAATTACAACAAGGCAGGCAGACAGTTAAAGAAGGGATACACACAAGTAAACCAAGAGGGGGAAAATGAAGAAAGGCAGGATAAGGGACAGATACAATAATATAAAAAAAACCAGGCAGTTAAAAAAAGCCAAAAAATAGGTTTAACCCCTTCCGTGCTCATGACGAGCTCAGCTCGTCATGCTGCGCGGTAGCGCTGTGCGCATGACGAGCTGAGCTCGTCACGACCCCACCCGCGATCGGAATGTCCAGCACACGAGCGGAATTCCGATCGCGGTCAAGGGGTTAACCAGGCAGACAGACGAATAAAAAAATGACGAAAGACAGACTGAAAAGTAAAACAACCATTAAGCAGTAGGACAGAGAATGGGCAAACGACGCACAGACACAAAAGGGTAAAAACGAAATTCGGCAAAAGACACTTGGAATGACAAGCGGATGGGAACTCAGACAGAAAATGGCAACCACACATTCGGGCAGCCATGCACAGCTTGAGCATAGGAGAGTCGGGCAGACGGAGAGAAAACAAGAAAAGCAGATAGAAAATGTCGAAAAAACAAGCGCTACTGATGTGCAGCGGATGATAAAAGGGGGAAAGATAGGTCGGTTGAAAGACTTAAAAAGCAGAAGACAGGCTTCTAGATAGAGGGGAGGGCAAATAGAAGAATACATAGATTGAAAAACGTTTGCAGCTAGTGGATGGCAGAAGGACAGATACTAGCATAAAAGGGAAATGGAGTGAAACCAGACTGAGATGATAACAGAAAGACCGGTGGGAAGCAAATAACAAAAAACACTCATAGAAAAAAAAAAGAAAAAGACAGGCAGAAAGACAAACAACCGAAAGCTAGAAGAAACACAAGTACATTTTGCAAAAAATAAACGAGTTATGTGTAAAACACCAAATGCACATCCTACTCCCAATTCACTATGGAGGCAGAAATTTAGAATACAAAACTTTATCGAAAATAATTAAAAGCCCCTGTTGAAAATAATGTTTTACGGCAAAAAGTGTGGGTGTTTTTTCCACCTTCTGCTTCTTTGATGCAGGCATGATGTGCCTTCTGTTCCCCTACACATGCTGACCGCGGGATATTTTTTTGCTTCAGCCACGAAAAGGATGCAGCAGTTCTTAATGTGCGTAATATCTATATAGTTACACATATATGTAGGCCATGGTTTCTTCGAAATGATTAACAATCTTAGCATACGAAGGGTTCTACGGAACTGTATGGTATACTAGTAGATGTAATGTCCCTCCTAGCAGCTGCTAGTGTGCGGCGTGAGGCGATGCGCCGATAATGCAGGTGTATTGCCATGTGACACGTATCACACGGTGCATGCCAACGAAGGGGGCAGCTCACGGAAAATCAGTGAGCTTAGGTGCGGTCGAAACTACCGCGAGTTTGGGGGAAAATAAAGTTAGATAAAAGTAAACACTTTAAATGAAGAACAACATCCACAGAATAGTGAAAGCAGTATCCACAGAGTAGTACAAGGGGTCAGAAATACAGGGGGAAATAAAAATTGGAGAGCCGCTCCGTAAGTTAAAGAGGGAGTTTGTGCCTAACATGTCAATAAATTATTGCACAAAACATGGGGTAAAGTCGACTTCATCGTCGCATATAACATTTAGCTAAACCATGGGCTGTCTTCATTTAATATTTAAAATTTTAATGTATTGAGCCATAAAAGGGGCATTCTATATATAATAAATGCCCTTTAAGGCTTAGTATGCGACATAAATTATTTTTTTAAAAAGAAGAAAAGGGAGGCAACCCGGGCTAGTTCCCAAGTTTCAGATGAAGAGCAGTATATATATCTATATATATATATATATATATCATATATATATATATATATATATATATATATATATATATAACTCACGCCCCCGCAATGCACTGCTGATGACGTCACATATTACATCACTCATGACATGGTCAGTGACATCACTGATGGCATCATCCACTTAATCTCTGATGCACCTACTCACACCCTAATATAACCTTTCATACACCCATTCTAAAATGCAGACTACCATTCTCGAAACCATAGACACACCAATACCAGTTAGTACATACCCACTCACTGATTCATAGGTCTACACACACATCCACTCACTCTCCCATGCAGTCACTCATACATGCAGTCACTCATCAATACCGCCACTATTATATGCACTCATACACCCATACAGACACTAACACATCACCACTCACCCATAGAGTTACTCACACACCTAGTCAGTCACCCAAAGAGTCAATCACAATGCCATTTACTCAACTATACAGTTATACACACACCAACTCACTTATTCACAGATACTAACACATACTTACTCTCTTATACAATCACTGACACAAGCACACACTCATCCATACATCCACTCTCACAATCAGTCACTTATATACTCCAACACTCACATATACTGCCATTCACATATGCAGTTACTCACACATATACCACTGAGACATCCATTCACTCACCAACACAGCCATATGCACACTCACTCACCCATACAGCCCCTCGCAGACGCACTCATGAACCCATACACCCAGTGAATCACCCACTCACACATCCATGCAGGTCGTCACACAACACACAGACACTCAGGCACCCATACAGGTACTCAGACAACCAATCAATAACCCATATAGACACTCATGTACCTATTCACCAACCCATGCAGCCACTTACACACCAACTGACAGACTGATACAGACATTCACACAGATTAGTCACTCACCCATACATTCACCCAGACACGTATAATCACTCACTTTATACAGTCAGTCACACACTGACTGAATCATCATATATATATCACATTCTTAAACTTTTTAGAAACACTCACAGTCACTGGATGATGTCATCAGTGATATCATCAGTGATGTCATTTGAGATGTCATCAGTGATGTCGCTGACCATGTCATGAGTGATGTAATATGTGACATTATCAGCAGTGCATTGCGGGGGCATGAGTTATAGTTAGCTCAGCTAACTATAACACCTGAAATTCTCTGGTTTTGTACGAGTGAAATGTCAGACTAACTATAACGTCCCTGAAACCTGTGGTTTTTTCAGTGAATTTTATATATATGTATTCAATCTCCTCTCACTCTTACAAGGAAGAAATCAGCACTCAGGTTGTAGTTTGGAAGTATTTAATCGGCAAAGGACGTGATCCACGCGTTTCGGCTTGTCCGAACCTTGATAACGATACAAGACGTCATTGTAGCTTCCTTATTTAAATGTACAAATGCCTCCAGTTGCCAACATTAACAAAGGACTACATATTATTTTAATCCAAAAAGCTGGCGGCCATATTGGCCTGGTCACGATGTGAAAATTCAGGAATTGATACAATAAAGAAAAGAAAACAAGTGTTAATATGCACACAATGTCATTTCAGCATATCTTGCCCCGTGACCGCCGTACCTGTATGTTCGTCAACGTGACATGTTCATAATAAACATACTTAGGATTGCAAACATCAACATAAACAATGGACTACACATTACTTTAAAGTGAAAGGCTATCGGCCATATTGATCTGGGCATGTTGCGTATTATAATGGTTCTTACACGAAACAAAAGAAAAAAAGGGGTGTTAATATACACACACTATCCCTAAATAAAGTTCTAGCGATTATAGTTCCATTCCATTCACAGCTCATTTGAGATGTCATGAGTGATGTCATGTGATGTCCCTGACCATGTCATGAATGATGTAATGTCCGAGGTCATAAGCAGTGCATTGCGGGGGCGTAAGTTATAGTTAGCTCAGGTAACTATAACTGCTGAATTTCACTGGTTTTGTATGAGTCTAACTATAACATCCCTGTAATCTTTGTTTTTTTCAGCGAATTTCTAGTTATTTTTTTTACGTTAAGTAAGATGCCTATCACAATGAATGGTGGGGGGTTGGAAGCAGGGCCTGGTCTGGCATTGTGCTGCCCCCACCCAAGCTTGCTGCTCCTGCGTCCCCTCCTCCTTGCCATCCATTGTCCAAGTCCATGCCCCTGCTCCCTCATTACAGCCCTGTGTGGCTGTTGTTCTGCCACTGGCCTTCCCGACTTCTCTGAACAGTTAGCTTGCTGCCCCATCCACCTCCTCCCTATCCTCTGTTGTCTGAATCCATGCACTAGCCTCCTCCCTCCTGCCATGCATGGTCTGATGTGCTGCCACTGCCCTCCATTTAGCATGATGTCCCAGTCCACTCCTCCTGCCCTCCATTGCCCAATTCTATGCCCCATCATTGACCTCCTGCTTAGCCTCTGTGCTTAGCTTGCTGCCCCTACTCTCCTTCCCCCTGCCCTCCGATGTCTTTGTGCATGCCCCTGCTCCATTCTTTTTTGCCCACAATGTTCCATGGACCTGCCCATCCTATCTACTCTGAGTGTTCTGTTGAGCTGCCACTCCCCTCCCACCTGCCTAGCATTGTCAGATGACTGTAACCTGTCCCTGCCACCTCCACCCTGCCTGTCCACGTTCCATGCCCCAATCCCCTTCCTCCTGTCCTCCATGGTCCATTTTACTGCCACACCCTTCTCCCTTCCCTGGTCTGCTGTGCTGCAACTGCTCCTCCTGCCTGCCCCACGTGGTCTGTTGTTTGGCCCCTTCCCCTGAAATCTCTTGTCTGTGCCCAGCTCCTACCCCTCCCTTCTATCCTCCATGGTCCTTTGTGCATGCCCCTGCCACCTCCTTCTTGCCCATCATGGCCATTGTGGCCATTGTGCTGCCACTAACCCTCCCGCTTGCCATGCATGGTCTTCTGTGCTGCCACGGCCCCTCCCACCTTTCCTGTGTGGTCAGCTAGCTGCCCCTGACCCCCTCCCACCTTCCCTCCATGGTCTGTGTGTATGCCATTATAGTCTCATTGTTGCTCTCCATGGTGTGTCTTGCTTCTAGTGCCCATCCTGCCTGACCTCCATGGTCAGCTTGCTGCTCCTGCCCTGCCTCCTTGCCCCCTGCCCTCTGTTTTCCATGTGCAGACCCCGATTCCCTCCCTCCTGGCTTGTCTGTTCCATTGTATTGCCCCTGATCCATCCCTCCTGCCCTTTATGGTCCGTTATGCTGCAGCTTTCTCTACTGTCTGTCCATTATGGTCAGCTAGCTGCCATTGCCTCTTTCCCCTCTGTTCTCTGTTGTCCATGTGCATGGTCCTGTCCCCTCCCTATTGCTTTCCATGGATTGTTGTGCTGCACTCCCGTCCCGCACGCCCTGTGTGGTGTATTGTGCTGCTGCAAACCCTGATGCCTGCCCTGTAAGGTCAGTTTGGTGCACCTGTCCATGTCCCTCCTGTCCTCTGTTATCCGAGTCCATGTCCCTACCCCAATTCCTCCTGCCTTCCATGATCCAATGTACCATACTTGCTAACATTTTGAACTTGGTAAGAGGGAGATTTTGAAAAAAAACCTGCGGTATTGATTTTCCCCATTGACTTACATTGAAAAAGAGGAGATTGTAGACAGGAGACAGATCAAATAAAGCCCATTTGGGCTTAAAAACATTGGGCGTTTCCTGGCTGAATCGGGTCTGTTGGCATGTATGGTTGTACTGCCACTGCCTCTTCCTTCTGCCCACAATGGTCTATTATATTGCCACAGCCTCTCTTGCCTGTCCTGCATTGTTGGTTTGTTGCCCCTGCCCCCCTTTCCACTGCCCTCCATAGTCTGTTGTGCTGCCACTGCCCTTCCTGCCTGCCAAGTGTGGTCAAATTGTTGCCTATGCACCCTCCTACCTGCCTTCAATTTTCTGAGTCCGTGCCCCTGGCCTCTGCCTCTCAACAGTATCCTAATGAACAACTAGATTGCTAACATTCTACATTTATTACAAAAGTGTGGCACGCCTGACGTCATCTTGATGTAATCAAAACTGTAATACCTAGAGCATTTCCGTTAGAAATTACAGAAATGAGAGGGTCTTATTTGCATCGAAATTATGGTTAGTGCTCTAAAAAACTAAAATAAGGACATATTTTCTGAGTTTTCAATTAGCGACAAAGCACTTTTAAATTATTTGTTATCTTTATGTTTTTTTATCCAGTTGACCACTTGATTAAATGTTGGAGAGGGGAGAGGATATGGTGTTACTTCCAGAGCTGCAGACTTTGCAACTGGGGAACCAGGTTGGAGTTTCTGCTTCAGCTCGACATTCTGTGATTGTGGTCAAATCACTTAATCTCCTCATGTCTACAACCAAAATGAATTTGTCATTGTGTGATGTAACCAATGCTCATGTAAAGCACTCCAATACCTGACCAGTATGCACTATATAAAACTGCAAAAAAACAAAAAATAAAAAGAGTTTTGCACACTTCTGTCATTGGGCTATACGTGGGCTACATCTGGGTGATATTTGGGCTACATTTGGGCTCTTTTGTCTCTGGTGGCCATCTTGGGAGACTTATTTGTTATGAAGTTTCCTAATTTCCTCATTTACTGCAGTCTCCTCAGCAGGAAATACTTTCAGTTTTTTACTTTGATTCCATCAAGAAGGCATTCAGATGTGTCACACATTTGCCATAAATTCTGAATGTTGGCACTCTAGTTGCTCATTCGATCACTGTAGTAAAGCTACTGCTCACCAGGGAAGTCTGCTGCTGGTATTGAAAGTGTATGTTTCAGTCTGCATGTCAGAATTTTTTAATGAAATAGAAGAGGATTTGAGAAGTCACTCAAAATGTGCCCTAATTTTTCTTTATTCAGCACTAATCATAATTTCTATGGCAAAATTAACTCCTTCATTTTGTTCCTTTTTAAATTAAATGTTTTAAGTGTTACCACTTTATTCCAATCAAGATGGCTTCAGGTGTGCCATACTTTTGTCATAAGTAAGACTGTTAGCGCTCTAGTTGTTCTTTAGAACACTCTGGGACATTCTATCATTGGGCTATACGTCGGCTACATCTGGGTGATATTTGTGCTACATTTGGGCTCTTTTGTCTCTGGTGGCCATCTTGGGAGACTTATTTGTTATGAAGTTTCCTAATTTCCTCATTTACTACAGTCTCCTCAGTGGGAAATACTTTCAGTTTTTTACTTTGATTCCATCAAGAAGGCATTCAGATGTGTCACACATTTGCCATAAATTCAGAATGTTAGCACTCTAGTTGCTCATTAGATCACTGTAGTAAAGCTACTGCTCACCAGGGAAGTCTGCTGCTGGTATTGAAAGTGCATGTTTCAGTCTGCATGTCAGAATTTTTTAATGAAATAGAAGAGGATTTGAGAAGTCACTCAAGATGGCTTCAGGTGTGCCATACTTTTGTCATAAGTAAGACTGTTAGCACTCTAGTTGTTCTTTAGAACACTCTGGGAAGCTGCAGTAGAACACAAAGGAATCAACTGACAGTCTCTGC
Source organism: Calotriton arnoldi (assembly GCA_963921515.1). Lineage (NCBI taxonomy): Eukaryota > Metazoa > Chordata > Amphibia > Caudata > Salamandridae > Calotriton > Calotriton arnoldi. The sequence continues at coordinate 5,372,142 of CAWUFW010000073.1, read as the reverse complement.
CCTTGTTGGATGTAAATGTTTTACTGAGAATGTCAGACTTCATTCTCACATGACTGAGAAAGATAATGTGAATTTACAGAAAATATGCTCTCATTTTAGCTTCTAGATCACCTTCCAAACCTCTATGGGAAAAGTATGAGAAAATAGTTTTCTCTCAAACATGATTCATGATATCCCAGCAGAAGGCTTTTTCACAGGGTAAAATCAACTTAGAACACACCACAATTCCTAAAATTAGTATGGTACCATCAACAAATGATTTATAATGTAACTAAAGTCTTATCACCCTTTATATGTTCTCCTTTTGGGGACCCTCAAAACCTTCCATTCACTACAATGCATTTTAATGGGGTGCTATCATATATATTGGTCCTAAGATGGCTGCAACACTTCTTGGATGAAGTGCTGACAGCCAATCAGATCTCACAATGAGATGTGTGGTTAGGCTCCGCCCAGATATATAAATTTCTTTTTCCTTTAATATTTAAAAAACTGCTCAACGGATTTACACCATTTAAAAAAAAAGGGCGCTTTCTGAACCAAGAGCTACCTTTTTGCCAAATTTGGTGTAATTCCGTTCAGCAGTTCGGGCTATAGCCTTGTCTAAAGTTTCCTATGGAAATTAACATGGGGAAAATGCGTTTTGGGACCCCCCTTTTTTCTCGGCCCCCGCTTGACGATTCACCCCGAAACTTTCAAGACAGTAGCTGACCTGAGCGGGCCATTAGTTTTGAAAACTTCACGAAGATTCGTCAAAGGGCACTAAAGATATTGGCAAATCAAAAAACGCTTTTTCTATGGAAACTAGGTCCTAACTATAACTACCTACTGGCGACCGCCAGTAGGTAATATATATATATATATATATATATATATATATATATATATATATATATATGTATATATATATATATATATATGTGTAATAAACAAAAAATACAGGGACGTTATAGATAGGCTCAGAGTTAACTGGTACAAACCCATTGAAGTTCGGCAGTTATAGTTACCTGAGTTAACTAGAACTTATGCCCCCGCAATGCACTGCTTATGACCTCACATATTACATCACTCATGACATGGTCAGTGACATCACTGATGACATCTCAATTACCTGGGAATTTGTAATTCCAGGTCCGATTCCCTAGGTAATGACTCATTTTGTCCCGGAGTTCCACCCAAAGGTTTCTGGTAGTTTTAGTAGCCAAAATCGTCATGTGAAACTAAAAACTACTGTCGTTTTTTCGCTTATCTCATTATTCCGATGGGACCAGGAAATTACAAGGGACGACGTAATGAGGCCCTGAACCCCCTTTTTCCCCCCTTTTTGTTTACACACCTTCTATTTTGTAATGTGTATGTTTGTGATGTATTTATGTATAGCGCTCGGTTTTACTGAAATATATCATTTTCAGGCTGTCATCATAAAATATTTAGACTGTGAAATAGTCCTCGTTTTATTTATCGAAGCTGTGGTTCGGGTACCTCTTATTCTAAATAAATCAAATGAATTAATGATTTTAAAGAACATTTGTAAACCACCCTGTTTATGGAAACATCTGAAGGTATATAAATCCATTTTTTAATGATCTAATTTCTCTGTTATTGTCTTTCACTTTTGTATTTGTACTTTTTTAACTTTTGGACAGTGCTGGGCCCTCTCTCGAGACCTTTTTTGAAAAACATTTTAATAACATAAATAAATGTAACAAAATATTGTTCACCATTATTTATTTGTGCATTTATTTATGGTATTTTAGTCACTGCAGCCCTTCAGAACACTGTGGGATGGGACCGTAAGTAAACCACTAAACAATATGTAGTTGATGATAAAAGGCTTTGCACCTGTGTTAAGAATTGTGGCTAGGGAGGGCGTGGAAGTGGTGACAGCACATGGTTAATGACTTACTCGTGGGTATGTGTTGAGTTGGTGTCTCAACGGCTTTTTTAATTTGTTTCTGGAAGGTTCACTATTTCGCTTGATCGTCGGTTTATTAGTTGGCCTTATAGCTCCTAATGCACACTTGAATGAAATACAGACCTACAGTTTATGGAACATTCCATATCAGGCTGAGCTGCCACAAATGCTGCCTTGCTCCTGGTTCTCGCCATTGAAATCCTTTAGCCCCTTATTAAAACACAGGGACTGCTTCCATTTCAATTAAAAACTCCTTTTTGCACCCCAAATAGGATTATAGTCTGCTGATATTTGCCTATGTACTTAGTAGCACACACGCTGTGCACCGGTGTGCAAATTATGTACCCTTCGGTATTTGCCCAGAAACGTTCTGCAGGTAAAACCTGGCGAGAATCTTGTACCAAATAGCATGAACTTCTAATTTGCACACACTGTATCGTGTTTTAGGGGGTGCAAGTTGAAATTGTGTACCTTTGAATGCTTTCAGAGGAGCACAAATGAGAAGGAGCCCGGACCGGGAAAAGCAAAGCCGGACCCAATGGGGGCTCGGGACAAACGCCACCCGGAGGCGGGAAGCCCTCCCTCCCCCCAGGGCGCAAGCCCGCGAGAATGGTGCGACCAGGATTGGTCGCCCCAGGGCATACTACGTCCCCCCAATCTGGGGGCGAGATCGTAAGCCGCTAGGGGGGTTAAGAAGGGGGCGACAGGCCTCCCAAAGCACACACTCCCCCCTCGCTTGGGAAAGAAGAAGGAACTACCACCGCATCCTGTCTGCCACCACCGCACCCAGGTCTATGGCCCCTCTCCATGCTCTCCGCACTATTATTTCCGAGAAAATTATTTAGGCTGGGCGCACTAGTCTCACCAAGGCAGAGAGGCCCTCCTGCATTTTTTCTAGCAGGCCCCTCCTCCCCAGCGCGGCCAGGTCGTTGCCTCCCAGGTGGACTACCACCGCATCCGGTCTGCCACCTTGCCCCGTTGCTTCCCGCACAGCGGGTAGCAGTTGGTCTCATTTCATTCCCGATCAAACCAGCCAAACTATGTCGGTGTCCCGCAGCCAAATTCTGCCGAATTTGCATCTGGCCGCAGCCTATTGTTGCGCCTGCGTTACGTAGGAGTGCCCCACGATCCATACCTTCCTGCGCCGTTCGGTCGGACCTAGACGGGTGGGGGGGGGAAGGAGAGACCAGAATCAGTACAGGGTGGGGCATATGTAACGTTTAAATGCACCGGAAGCTCACTGCCAGATACCCTTGATTTGTTCGCTGCCCAGGCCCAGGACTGCAGCCGTGGTGGCAGCCCCGATCCTGAATGAGTGAAACCCGAACGCCCTGGCCGGGAGCCCCACCCCCTCCAATGTCTTTGTCATTACCGCTATGAATTGGAACCGGCTCAGGAACGACCCGTCCCTATGTCTAAAAAGCGGCCCGTGTTTGGGTTCCTCGGTTACCATGTATCTCTGAACTAGGCACACTGGGCAGCAGGATTCATCCTTGATGAATGAATGAATGAGAGTATTTTGTAAAGCGCAACGTTCACTCCAAGGAGCATCTTGGCGCTGATGCAATTTATTCAGGTCCACCTCCCCCTGCCCGCCTGGTCTGTCAGCAGGACATACATATGCCCTTCCATGAGCTCTACGTCAGTCCCGTGAATGCATGCTGTCCCCGGGTCACCCACCGCTGGGGCCACCAACTCGCTGACTCTGTATGCCCCAAAAACGCCAGCGCGAACGCTGCCCGGAAGAGTATGGCGTCCCTCTCTGAGGTGCATATTCCTCCAAGGGCCCCTATCATATGCCGTAGTATGTCGAAGTGGATGGGCCTTCTTGTGTCCTTTCTTGTCTTTTGCATCCTACCCCAACCCTTCATTGCCATTCTACATTGGAAACCCCTAGTCGGGTCCTCACCTGCCGCCATCTTCGTGTAGTATGCTGCAGCATTCAGGTGAGCCTGGGCCCAGGATTTTGTCTTTCCCGATAAGAAAGCCCATTGTATGAAGTTCAGGACCTCCCTTTGCCCTGCCGGCTGAGCACCTGCTAGCCCTGTCACGGCAGTAAATGTTGCCCAGCACTTACGGTAACGGTCCTTTGTTTTTGGGGCCAGTGCGTTGTCGAGCATCTCCTCTAACCCAGGTCCACCCATGCCCACGCATCTTCCGGCACCGGGGTCATTGATTGGTCTGCGTCCGGGGCGAGTTCTCGCAATCTTGCCCACTGAAAACGATAAATGGCACCTGCAATTGAGTTGTCTATCCCTGGGATGTGGCGTGCCCTAAGCGCGATGTTGGCCCTCAGCTGGCAGTCAACTAGTCTGCGCAGCAAGCTGACCACGCCGCACATTTCGCTGTCCCCGTATTGATCGCCTGCACCACTGCGTGCTTGTCGGACCATGGCATTATCTGTCTGTTCGCCAGCCGTTCTGCCCAAATATGAAATGCCACTACAATGGGGAACAACTCCAGCAATTAGATGTTTGAAGTGGCCCCTGCCTTTTTCCAGGTCTCAGGCCATGCCCCCGCTGTCCATGCCGTCCCTAGGATGGCCCCGAAGCTGAAGCCCCCGGCTGAGTCTGTGTAAAGTTCGAGCTGGTTTGCCGGCACCCATGGCTCGCGCCACATGAGGGTGCCATTGAATTCGGACAGTAAGGTTTCCCACTGCTCCAGGTCCTCCTTCACCCCGTGTCAGGCGGACCCTGTGGTGCCTCTGTGTCATGCCCCTTGTTAACCAAGCCAATCTTCTCGCAAAGGCGCGACCCACGGGGATTACCCGTGTGGCGAAATTTAATTTTCCCAGCAGCTGCTGTACCTCTCCTAGCGTTGCCTTTTTTTGCTGCCTCAGTCTACTAATCATCTCTCTTAGCTCCACCACCTTCTCGGGTGGCAATTTGCATGTCCCTGCCACCGAGTCCAGCTCTATCCCGAGGAAGGACAGTTTTGTGGCCGGGCCCTCTGTCTTGTCTTGGGCTAGGGGGATTCCCAATTCCCGGGACAGTTCTATGAAGTTCTGCAGGAGGTAGGCACAGTCCCCTGTGCCCGCCCTCCCGATAAGGAGGAAGTAGTCTAAGTAATGAACCCGACCTCCCCTCGGGGCGCGTGTTCCTAGTTCCCATTCCAGGAAACCGCTAAAAGCCTCAAAGTGTGCGCAGGATACTGAGCAACCCATCGGTAGGCATTTGTCATAGTAGTATTGCCCGCCTAGCTGGAAATCTAGCAAATGGTAGCTGTCTGGGTGTACTGGCAGGAGGCGGAAAGCTGATTCTATGTCTGTCTTTGCCAACATGGCCCCCACCCCTGCCTGCCTTATCAGGTCCACTGCATCGTCCACCGATGCGTAGGCTACTGAGCAACTCCCCTGATCGAGCCAGTCGTTTACGGAATCACTGTGGGGATGTGACAGGTGATGTATTAGCCTGAACTTGCCTGCCTCTTTCTTGGGTACCACGCCCAAAGGGGATATCACCAGGTCCTCTAGGGGGGGGAAGCAAAAGGGCCAGCCACCCCGCCCAGCTGGACTTTCTTCTCTACCTTCTGCCGCGCCACCCCAGGGTTGTCCCTTATGGATTTTAAGTTCCAGCTTTCCCAGGCGGCCTGGGACCCATGTAGGGGATTGGAAAACCTTGTGTGAAACCTTATGCTAACTTTTGTTTGTCCGTTGCCTTGGGATAATGACCTAGTAGGCATAGTAGCCTGCTTGCGTTTATGGGGGTTGGTAGCGGCTACCCCCTGCCGCCCCCCGGCTGCCCCCACTTGGGTGGGCCTGCTCCTCACTTTTTAATGGCTGCCTTGTCTTTGCCGGTCCCGGTTCCCTGGGCCTGCCTGCAGCGAATCGCGGGATGGCTCCCCCAGCACGACCCGCATGCGTGCTTAAACCTGCACGCTGCACCCCATTTACAATCATCCTTGTCGAACTTCCAGCATGGTTTCCCTGTTTTGTTACTTCCCTTGTTCTTTCCTTTGAACCCCTGTCCTTGCCCTTCGTATTTGCCTTTACTCCCGAAGGGACGAAAATTGTGATCTTTAGTGCTGACTCCCTCTCTGGCAGCTACCATATGTGTTGTGAACCCCTCCATGTCCTAGCAGTCCCATTCGATCACTGGCCATGCCTACATCTTTTCCCTGAAGCCCTCGTCGTATCTCAACCATGCCTCCCCTTGATATTTCTGTTGTGCATCATGCACCTTTTGTTCATATAAAATAAGTGCCGCAGCACTTTGGTGGAACTTTTCGATAAAAACGCAGGCCAGGGTCCTGAATGCTCTCAGCCAATTCTCTAGTGATCGCTCTACCCTGGGTTTACGTCTTTCCCTCCTGTCCTCATCTTTTTTGTCGTGTGCCGTCAGGTCCAAGCCTGTCTGGCGCACCTCCAGCAGGGAAAAAATGTCTATAAATTCTTTCCTCCATATTCTCTCCTTTACTGCTAATGGGATTAGATTGGCCAACCCCAGGAGTTTCGTTGTGGTGGGAGTTTCTCCCGGGGACGGGTGCAGCTACTCGCTGGCCGGCTTCCCTATTGGGTCCGGACCCTCTTCTGCTCTTCTTTTCCCTGCATTATTGTCCCTGGGGGCTGCTGCCCCTCCTTGCCCAGTCTCCTCCTGTATTGTTTTCTCACTCTGCTTTGCCTATTGTGGGTTATCGTTCCCATTGCCTGTCGCCCCTTCCGGGTCCCCACCTCTATTCGGCCTTTGTTCTGGTTCCTGGCTAGCCCCATTCCTTTCTGTGCCCCATGGGGGGCCTCCCCCGAAGCGGGTACCTGCCCCAGGCCATTGCCACCAGGGCATCCATGCTACTGGGTGTGCTGGACTCTGCCCCCATGCCTCGCCTTGGAACCCCCGCTGGTCCCTTCCAGGCCCTGACTGCCATGGAGGATGCAAGGGCCAAGGCCCTTGAATTGCTAGATTACTTACGCCTAGCTGCTTGCCAAAGTTCACAATCTGCCCTGGCCCCCCATCAGCTGGGTCCGTGTGCCGCCCCTTATTGCGCCCTCTCCCATCGCCTTGCATGCATTGCTTACCATACTCGTTGCTGACCGCGTTGCTCCGCCCTCTGTGTGACTCGTGGGGGGCCGCTGTGCTGGCTACAGACCTCACTGCTCTCCGCCATGTCCGAGCCGGATGCCAACTCCGGGGTGGCGTCCCTCCTACCCTTGACCTGTTTGCCTGTGCCCCCACAGCACTCTGGCCTCCTGGCCGTGGGAGTTTTCACCCTTGCCTTTTTGCTCTTTGTGGGGTCCGCCGTTCTGGCTACGTGCCCCTTGCTTCCCGGTTTCCTGGGAGGTGGTGCTGGAGGGGATACCCGCCGTTGCTTCTTCCCTTTTCCGTGGGCTCCCTCACTGATCTGCTGATCCATCCAAGTCTTCCCTTTGAGGGCTACCAAAGCCCTAGCCTTCTCCAACATTGCCTGCAGGTCGTCAACCAGCGCAGGCCCTGCGTCCCCTCTGTGCCTCTTTTGCCCCTTCTGAGGGGCCTCCGGGCGCTCCTGCGCTTCTCTGAAATATGCTGGGGCCCGTGTTTCCCTTCCGGCCCGCCCACGCCTGTTGGCCATCTTGCGGGACCTTGTGTGCCCTTCTTCCTTGCTTTGGTGATAGGGAGGATGCAGCAAGTCTTCTGCTGCAATGGCCGTATTTGTCCCAATAAATCCACTCAGGCACTGAGAAAAGCGGCCAGCCCTCTGCTGCCCCTGAAGTCCTCCACCAGAGCTGTTCTACAGTTGCTCCCCTGCTTCTGAGGCTTAGTTGCTCCTTGCCTCAGCCTCCTGGGACTTCTAGCTGGACCACAGCAAAGCCCACTGCTCTTGGGGCTTCAGCTGCCCAGCCAATGCTGCTATTCCAGGCCAAATGCCCCCAAACACTGCCCGCGTCCACTGTCCGAGCACCTCTTCGGTGCGGCAGCGGTGGTAGATGGAAGGCTCTCACAGTGCCCTTGGGATGCCTCACGGCAGGGGTACCAAAGAAGCGAGATGTCAGAACTCAGCCTCAGGCTGGATAGATGAAGTGCTCACACAGGGTCCTTGGGATCCCACATGGCAGGGACCCGGAGGAGCAGGGAGGGGCCAAGAAGGGGTCGAAGGCAAGCGGGACGGCACTTGCAGCCCGGGCAGGTCCGGACGGACACCCACCAAGTCGGTAGCAAGTTGAAGCCTAACACCTTTGAAACAGTGGCCCAGGCATTTGGGCCCCTCCCCAGATATTGGTCTGTCTGAGAGCAGATAATGAACAAGAATGGACTAATAGAACTACAATTGTAAAGACAGTAAATGTGTCAACAGAATGTTATGCTTGAACATGAAATTTACGATATGTATAAATGTTATGTTATAATAAACTGCGACCTTTTAAGGCACCAAGCACGTTGTCACTGGTGTGTTTTGAAGGTTAAGATGGACGCAGTTGGAAATGTCTGAGGGAGGGGGAGGGGACTCGCCTCTTTGGAGGGGTTTTTCACTCTATTTGGAACAAGATCGCAATTGGTAAATGGGCAACTACCTCCTTACTTTGAATCCTGTTTCCGGTCCAAATGGGAGATTGCAGCGGAAACGTAATGAGCTTGGTAGGTGTAATAGGGGCCATAGTGAATTCAGCTACCCCTCGGTAACCACAGTCATTATTCTTACAGGTGTGCACCTGAATGAATGCGGCCCCGTATCTGAAGGAGAATTACCACAGATCTGTGCACGCCTATATACTTGTGTAGTTAGTGTAAAGTTAATGCTGAAAGAACTTCACATAAGGATTGTGAATGCTATTTTCTGTTTCAAATCTACCAAAGCATTAATAGTAGTGTAATTGTATAAAAAACAATAAGTTGGCCATGGGCCTATTAGGACAGTTAGTACTCATTTTCTCAGGCTTGTCAATGCCAGGGTGGGTAATGCTATTAATAACCGTGGTGCTGTATCGGTTAGTCGCACTGTAAATGTATATTTTACCAAGGGTAGACCGTCTATAAATTAATGGCGATGGATATTGAGTGGATGCCAAGCTCGCTTGTTCTCATCAACTTAAAAGGGAGGAGGAGCAGTTTAAGTGCTATAGCCGTGTGACATGTAAGATTAGGCAAAACCATCTTATACTTTCCTGAATGCTTGGCGATTACATGTACGTAATTTGTAGACGAGGAGGTCAACCTAAGAAAAATGTAAGGCTTAAAACTTTGCTATATAATGAGCTAAATGGCAGCTAGGTGGAAACGCAGTTTGATCCTTACAAAGTCTAAAATGGAGTAGAATTCTCTCAATGCGCATCCTATGGTTGCGTGCAGGCACAGGTGTGACCCATGGGTAAAAAGTGAGCCAAACAACAGTCTATTCTTTATTTCTGTTTTAGAGATTGCCTTAGGAGAGATAGAAAGAGGACTGATCTGAATCCGTTTGGGGGCCATTTTAAGAGTAATGGGTATGCTTATGTGTGTAACCATTGCAAAGATAAAGAAGTTACCCCATAGGGTCTGTTTGGAATCAATCTGCAGTGTTTGAATTGACTGTATGCGTTTGTATTGTCTGTTGTATATCCTCATTGCATTTGGAACTGATAAAATATATCTACCCAACATGTTTAATTTTGTGTAAAAGCATAACCCTAAATCTTACCTTCGTTGCAATAAAAGACAACGAGCTTCTGGAGGTATGTCTGGGAGCCATTCTGCAGGTGTTAATTATATGTGTATATATTTTCTAAGCTTATGTCTCCATTACATTTGAAGCTGATAATATATTCTCAGTGTGTTCAGTCCTGTTAAACTAATCATAATCAAATCTCCACCTAAACTGACCAAGAATTGTTGAAAGCGTCGCATCTAGCATCAAAGACCTGAGGTCTTCGCAGTATTCTGGGAGGAGGATCCTGAGCAAGAGGAAAACCATGGAAAACCACGTGGCTGCTGCATATAATTATGCTGAAGCAGGCATTAATGAACAGGTTCTTAAGCATCTTCACAAACATTAAGTACATTGTTTTTCTATCTGCCCTGACTGTCCCAAAAGTAACATCCTTTTTAGATTATTGAGTTTTCCAGGAAATCTGTTTCGGTTTTTGTTCAGGATATTATGGTTTTCCATTTCACTGTCTTTAGTTTCGTGGACAGCAGACAAAGACAATATGGATTTTATATCAATAAGTATTGATCTGTTATTGTTATCGATTAATTACAATTTCTTAGACAAGTATTTCAGTGCAGTGTTTGATTTTGCCTGGAGTGATGCAAAACCAAATTTAACAAGCATTTGCAATGCAATAGGTCTCGCATTTGCGAGAGTTTGAGCTATTGGCATTGTAAATGACAATGCCTTTTATTTATGCGTTTGAAAACCTGCAAGCTGTGCGTAAACAAGCACTTTGTTCTTATAGCCCTTGCTTATGAGAAGCAAAGCTGGCAGTCTCTTTTACTGACAGCCTTGCTTCTCGTAAGCAAGGACTATACGTACAAAGTGCGTGTTTATGCACCGCTTGCAGGTTTTCAAAACAAATGAATAAAATGCATTGTCATTTACAATGTCAATAGCTCCAACTCTCGCAAATGCGAGACCTATTGCATTGCAAATGCTTGTTCTGAGAGGTAGGGACGGGCCTCGCGCCTCTCCAGCCATGTGCACTGAGCTGCAGACCCGCGCGCCGCTGCTCACATGTAAACCGAGCTGCAGTTCCCAGCATTGAAGGTGGGTGGGGAACTACAACCACATTACGCAGCCGCTGCTACTTACTGGTACTGAAAGGCTGCACGATCAAGCACGGCCATGTAGTTGGCAGACACTTGTTCGCCAAGCGGAAATCTCATCCCAAACCACTCAGTGCTCACTAAAGACATCTCACCCAAGCCTGTGGATATTTTAGCTCCCTTCACGTAAACCCACAAAATAAACTAGTTGACACGAACACTGCCAAGAACGCCATTCACCTCAAAATTAAAAAATGTCCACATTAAACAAGTCGTACAGCTTAATCATCGTGTAATCTACAAATGGCATTTAAATGTGTACGCATGAGACATACAACCATTTTGGTTACTTTGGCTGAGAGACAACTGGATATATTGTGCAAGAACATCACCAAAAACAAAGACACAAACATGTTTAGTGGGATGCGCGACACGTTCATTGGAGCACCCCATCACAGTGAACGGAAGTACATGTACTTGACGTCTTTCCATACCCATGTAGAAGCGTTATACAAAAGCAGTTTGTTTTTTTAATCTATGTACTGTTCAGTTTCCAGGGCTTTAAACACGTGCCACTCACTGACAAGTCACAACACCATTATGAAAATACGAGGATACAAAAATTAACTGCGACTAGAAAATCAAATGTTTATACCTGCATAGCATTTTACTACCCTGAATCAAATACCACATTAGCATAAGAAATACAAAATAACATTTTATTCAAGAAACACAAACGAACTGAAAATAAATCCAGCTGACTGAACTCTAAGCATTGATAGAACTCTAATGGTGTTTTGATTGGGAAGGTCAGCAACCCAGAGATCTCTTAAGGTCGGAGACACTTCTGGAAAGTCTCAGTCCAGCTGAATCATAAACAAAAGGCGGAATTCGAGGAAACGTCCTGAGCAACCGGCTGCACAACATCCTGTTCAGCCCTTGCATTCAGCCTGACTCGGAGCTCGTTAACCCAGTTACCCTGAGTTGGAAGTGGGAAGAGGGGAGCGCAAGAGAAACACTGCACCGACCAGAGTACCAACAACTTCACTGAACACTGAACCGGAAACCCCTAAGCGGGTTCTGTTCACCACCTTTGTCCGACCTACAAATGAAAGCATCGCTGACAACAACGTTTGACTAAGACCAGTAGGTGTGGTAGTGTTCGTTGCGAACATATCACTGGTCCACAACCTCTCTGGGATGTTCAGTGAGGGGAATGCCGGCTCTCAAGCATGCAGTGGATCTGCAAGTCGGGAGGTCGAATCCTGGCGAGGCCGACACAGCCTGCCATCCTCCTGAAGTCGGCACTGAGTCGATTACTATTAGTTGGTTAACAGTAACATGATTTACAGCGTATAGAAACGGCAGGATTGCTGTATGAAGCGATACATAAAAGAAAATAGTAGTTTTACATAACCATTAGTGGGCTGGACGGTGGTGTTAGCTAACCCCTGACGCGGTCAACGTTTCAGATCTGGCAACAGAATGCAGACCGTGTACACATGCTAAAGGCTTGTGAAGACAGCTTTTGAACACAAGCATTTGCAATGCAATAGGTCTCGCATTTGCGAGTGTTTGAGCTATTGGCATTGTAAATGACAATGCCTTTTATTTATCGGTTTGTTTTGAAAACAGATAAATAAAAGGCATTGTCATTTACAATGCCAATAGCTTAAAAGTTTCACAAATGTGAGACCTATTGCATTGCAAATGCTTGTTTAACCCCTTGGCCGCGGCGGTAATTCCGCCGCGGCGCTGGGGGGGCGGGGGTGAGCGCGGCGCCGCCATGCTCGTGACGGAACCACGCCGTCATGAGTCACGGGCGAGCTGTGCTCATGGCGGCGTGGTTCCGTCACGACCCCGCCCACTCACTCACTCCGCCTGCACAGGCGGGGAATCAGTCCCGCGTGGGCGGAGCGGCCGCAGCATGACGGAACCATGCCGTCATGAGCACACGCCGCCCGTGGCTCATGACGGCGTGGTTCCGTCATGCGCAGGGAAGGGGTTAACAAGCATTGTTTGTTGGAGAGGGAAAAAAAGAGCAGCCAGACTGTGTGCGCCCCTGTTGCGGATGCTGTGCTAAAACCTAAAGCGCGGCGCCCGGAGGCGGGGGGCGGGACGGGAATGAGTGGCTGCGAGCCGCACAGGCGCCACTGCTGACTGTGTGCGCTTGTGTTAATCTAAAAGGGAGCGAATTTGCACAGGTCTGCAGGTAATTTAAATAAATAAAAAAATGCTTGGGTGCCGAGTGCACAACAAAAGAAAGGCGCGAGGGCGCCATGTTAAAGATAAAGTGCGGTGTGGCGCGTTCTGAAAGAAAACAAGCGGTCTTCAAAAAGGAGACGGAGAGGGCGGAGCGAGTGGGCGCGCGGCGGCAAAAGTGAAAGCAGCTGCAGCGTCCACACGCTTTCTGTGTGCCCGCGAGCGATGCGCTGAGCGCATGACGAGAGAGGTAAGCCAGATGGCGCCTCTGCTCGTAACTGCGCGTAACCGCACGCTCGAGGCCACACAGAAAGCATGTGGTCGGATTTTTGAATGCCCGCTCACTAAAAGTCTCACCAGAGCAACGCATGCGCTGGCTCAGGCGAGACCTAAAAAACGGTACTAATTTCACTATGCACGTGTTGTTTAGTACACGCAGTGAATGTGGCCACTGAAGTGAAGCGGAATTAGCTGTCAAGTTTTGAGGCACAGTCATTTCTCAGAATGGCCTACTCCCCGTTTGGGAGAAAAACAGAGGTGGTCTATCCGTTTAATATTGCTTACCTTATTTTAGATGAGAAATTAGAGGCTATCAAAACTTGGTTAGTACTAACTCTTCCCTTTGTTGTGACTGATCCATGTGGTTGCAATCACAACCTCTGGAGGCCTGTTAATTACAATGGGCCCAGTAACCTACATTTCTGGGCCCATTTAAATTTTGAGTTTAGCAAGAGCATTGCTGCTCAGTAGTATTTCACCCAGATAATTCACATGTTGTAAACAGGTGAAGTCTCCAGGTGGAATACTGGGGAAATACATGCATTGTTCAGCGCTGACACAACGTTAGCTTCACAGATTGTTCTATGGACTCTCCGTGATAAGGACAATGCCTTCTGATAGCCACGTTGTCCTTCACTTAATCAATTCATGCACCAGTGATTACTATCTGGAATGAAGGGCCATAGACTGGATAAAAATGCCATCTGGCAGGAAGATCCTCCAAGAAGATGGAAACAAGTAGCAGAAGAAATGTCTGTAAGGAAAACAGACTGGAGAGAAACTAACTCCGGGGTGCAACAAACTGGCTCTAAAATACAAGGGTCAAAGGGAGAACTGATATGAACGGGTTAAAAAAAAACTCACTCCAACTGTGTTCCAACTCAATGCGTACTGGTCTCCAGCTCTTTATATAGTGGTAGGGCAAATAACAGGAAACGGAAGGCGCTCCATTGGATTGGGAAGCAGAACTAAGATGCAGTGAAGACTGATTTTTACTGTGAAATTTCTGTGATGAGAAAATGTGAAAATGAAGAACCACCATTTTAATTATAGTAGGCGCCAACATGTTTCTAGAATTCTTGATGCCAAGGCCACGTGTCATCCAGCAAGACACCTTTACATCTTGGAGTAGAAGCCCCACACATGCCACCGAGGTCGAAACAGATGTGTACCATAAGACTGGCACAAAGGAGTGCCACAACCTGCCATGTAAAAGAATTACGACACCCCCCTGCAAGTCTTGAGAGGTCTCTAGACTTTCAGACAGCAGCATTGCGAGCCATCTTGACCCAAAAGATAAGCCCAGTAGTAGCAATTTGCCTCAACCACCGTTAGTCAGGGTGCACCCCTCTATATGCCTTTACTGTACAACATGAGTAAATTTGTTTGATAAGTGGGATATCCTATTGTTATTCCCCCAAAACTCATAATCTCCATGGATGCCACTCTAAAATTATTAAGACCCCTGGAAATGGTAAATCCAGTGGGAGGGAAATGACAAGAAATGTTTACAGTGCAGTCGTAATGAGGGCCTAAGTCTGAGTCTTTAGAACGCATTTCATGCTAAAATACAGCACAAAATGATAGTTTTTCCATTGTGAGTAATTATCCGTAATTTCACATCATTTTGTTGAAATTCTCCATAATTACAGAAAAGTAAATTACATGAGTTCCGCACACCTCTGATTCTAATTTGCATAAGGACCAGAGTATTTACGTGTTGTTGCTGATCGTCAGTCTAGCCCTACACGAATGCCAGTGTGTGGAAGTACAGTGGAAGATTGGTACTATGTAGCAGAAGGTACTTTCGTGGATAACGATTTCTTCATTGACATAAAAATATCCATTCTCCCTTTGTGCTTTTGTGTCCCAGGAAAAGACAAATGTGGCTTCCACAGCCTGTTGCCTTGCTTCACTGGCGACAGCATAGCTTTCTCTTGTTTCTGGCACTTAAACAGTGTCCTTAAATAATGTAGGGAGTGATATTGCAGAGGGTTGTTTGACCGCAATTGCCTCTAAGGCAGTGGGCTTCAAACTTTTTTAATTCCCGCAGCCCCCGTGGAAAAAAAATCTTTGCCCCCCCCCCTCGAAATTTTTCACAATTATTCTGTTAAACTGGCGATGTTTAAATATGTCCAGACTTATTTAAACATTGCAGTTTAACTTCTGTACCGTTTTAAAAATGCAATAGAATGCATGAATGCTAAACATACTATTCTGTTCAGGCAGGCCTTACTGCGTAAAGGTATCCACAGTGTGATTATTAGAAATGGGGGTGGGGGGTTTGAAGAATATGTGGAGTCCCTTCCCTTTTGACACCTTCTCCCTGTCAGGATATAAATGACAAAAGATGTTAGTGATGGCCCATTTCAGAGTGCGGACTACTGCCACTGCCCCCCCCCCGCTGAACACAAAGCCCTGTTATCAGCATAATGCTTCTTTTGGCCTGAGCCTGGCTCCGCCTGGGATCACTTGAGGCCCCCCAGTTTGAAGACCCCTGCTCTAGGGTGTATACCATTAATATTTGACTTCTTGAGAAATAAAATTAAGAACACTTAATATTTTTGGCTTCAAGATATCCTAATGTTTAGAAGAACACCCCCTGGCGTTTCAAGTTCTGGAAGATAACAAATTGATTCATCAGACCTCCAGTGAAATTAAACGGTGTGCCTTGTAATATAACAGAAATTAAAATTCCTTTTGGCATAAATATACATTCGATATTTGATATGGATTTGATATGGAACATATGATACAATTGTCGTTTTAATATTAAAGCAGCAGTTTTATAAAAGTTCAAAAGTGATGGGAATGCCTACTTACTTGTCTAGTGTTTTCTTTGTTGTAGCCACGCTGCTCGTTATAAATATATTG
Source organism: Calotriton arnoldi (assembly GCA_963921515.1). Taxonomy (NCBI): domain Eukaryota; kingdom Metazoa; phylum Chordata; class Amphibia; order Caudata; family Salamandridae; genus Calotriton; species Calotriton arnoldi. The sequence continues at coordinate 5,356,224 of CAWUFW010000073.1, read as the reverse complement.
GCAATAAATGCATGCACATTCTCCAACACAAACTTTTGTATCATTAGGTCTCACCTAGCGTTGCTGCGCACATGCGCAGCTCGCTCGGCGAGATTTATTGCTTACAAGGCCTTTCAGAAGAGGGCTTTAAGCCCTGCCCCTCATTTCCATTGGCTGGCGTCACTGTTTATGCTAAACGGTGGCCTGCCATTGGAAATTATGGTTTTCTGCAGACACCCTTTGGCCTGCGAGCCGGATTGGCTCGCCTGCTTTGCTGCTGTCGCAAAGCACTTTCTTATCTTTATGGGGCAATGTGTTTGAAACACATGGCCCCATAAAGACAAGAGATCCCCATGCTCCGGCTGCAGCGCGGTCACTTTCGGGACCGCGCTTGTTTTTTTATGTCCTGCAAAAATCTGTAAAGTATCGCCTTTCTATTCTTGTGCGTTAACAATACATTTATAAAGTGTGGCAACAGCACCACCTTGAGGCTGTACTTTAAACTTCAGCTAGTGCTAGGAAAGTGTGAGACAACTCTGAAGTCGCTGCCCTCCCATCCGTCCCGTGCCTGCAGACAGACAGACATGTCGTCGTAGCCCGGCTTCAGCTCAGCTGGTAGAACCGACTTGTGCCGCGATCCAGATGCTCAGAGCAGTCTCATAAGTCTCGCGCTGTAGTTGAAGTCTTTTATTAAAGGCCAGGCATGTCGTGCAGAGGCAGGTGCAAGGTTGCAGAGGTCTGTCCATTGCAGTCCGCCCGTTCACTCTTGCATCTTGGCAGAACCCACACCTAGGCACGTGTTCATTCTGTGTGTTGTAACTGACTGTTGTCGAGGAGTGAGGCACTTGGAATCGAAGCAATAGGACCAAAAACGTGGCGCTGCACTGGACTCCTTTAACAAAGGACCTCGCCGACTCTCTGCGCGTGCACTTTCCATGCAGTAAACAAGCTCTGTGAATGTTCATCATAACCTTTGGGGCTAATATATTCTGCTATACCTAACTCTGTTTTTTCACTTCAAGTGACCGAAGGAAATATCAAGAGAACACAAGCAGATGTACAGAAAGTGTGCCCAGAGACCGGAAGTCGTACAAGGCCACAAAAAGTCGAAATGCGTGATGCAAACAGTTGTCACATGGCTGAGTTACGCAGTCATTACCGTGAAAACCTATCTGTACATCAGCAGCAGCTCTTGGTACTGAGAACAACCTTTAGTTCAATTCCAGCGTTGATCTCAAAGTGCAGTCCGCAGGGATCTCGACAAGATCAAATCTAGTATTCTGAGATCTACTTGCAAGCTTCTAGTCTCCCCGCCAACCTGCTTTAGGATGGGACTCTAAATGAGTGACCGAAATCCCCAACATCTGCCGCTGCCTGTGAAACCAGCGCACTTCGAACCCTCCAAGGATACATCGCTCCAAGTTCTCTGTAGACTTAATTTGAATGGGAGCCACCTGGTACGCCCCTCACGGTTTCTGCTAACTTGCTGTGCGCGCACAAGCGCCTTAATGGCCTGTTTACCAGGGCAGTTCTCCAGGTGTTTCTCATCTTAGAAAACGAATTACTCAACTGGTGAGTTGATTGTCCATGCCCATGCCATTGTTTTTATTTCGCACATCTGTGGTCGCAATTCTGCACTGTAGAATTTCCAAAGGAACGTTTTACTATATATTGGCATACCGTTTGGGCATTTCGTTGCAAAATGGAGTCTGAGCTCACCTTCTAATAAACAACTTTTTCATGTTTTATTTGACATGAGACAGCAAATGACTGACGTGACCTCCCCACCCCAGATGTTCAGACCACTAATCTTTTTATATGTTAGGTATTTCAGCATCCTAGGAAATTGTACTCCTACATCGCAGGGTAGCAACTGATGCTGTATTTAAAAAAAATCCCACGCTGTCTTTTGCAAATCAAACACAATGACGTTAAGAATTCCCCTGTACTCGATTTTTTTAAATGACCACCGTAAAAAGACACATTTTATACCATATAAGAGAGCCTGGGTGAGGCTTTATATTGTACACCTGTAGAAGGTATTTCATTTTGTTCTTTTGTTTCAAATTATAAAAAACATTATTTATCCTCCACAATGATTTATTCCTTTTGTGCTTAATTGATCTTCGTGGAGGTAAAATCCATGTTTTGGGACATTACTACACATAGAAACATGACAAAACGTGCTTTTTCTAGTGTTTGCACTCTTAACTCCAAGGAAAACGAGCCCGCTTTTGGCCATATACACCCTCACTTTGGTTCTTGGAGTTGATCACCTTCAAGAAGTGCAGGCCTATGGAATATTCCAAGTGTTTTAACTCCCCATTGTTGGCCTGTTTGGATAAGATCCAAGATGACATCTGCGTATAAAGGCGCAGATGGACCTCATAACGGGGGAACATTTTTCATCACTTTGCAAAATGTGTGGAAAGTCGTGAAGATGAAGGGTAAGAAAGCAGTAATGCCAACGGACACCTGTTTTACACCATTTGCATTGTTAACTTGGCTAGTTAGACCCTCATCTGCTCCCATCAGCATCTCGATCCAGGTTCCAGTGTATGCTGCATCAAAGAGTTCACGACCACCAACCGGTATTTGGAGGGCTGCTGGTTTATGCCACAAAGTTGGCCATCAGATATGCCAGTTCTGATGCATAGACAATTGAGGCGTTGCTAATTGGCTACCTTTTCAAAAAAACTTTCTTTCCAGTGCCACCTAAAGTACTGTAATAACAAGTCAGGAAGTCTACTTTGCTCGGTAAGAAGACTGTTCGATGGGCAACAAGTTGTTTTCCTCCACACACACTTGCAGACGATCCAATGCTGCATTAGCAAACATCTGTCCACCAGCGTCTAGGAGAGCTAATTACCTACAGGACTCGGGGTTCGTACAGGAACCCGTATACAGAAGACAAGAGATAACGCCAGTCCAAGAGGCTTATTGCCAAGAAAAAGCCCCGCCCCCTCCTCCAAAGGTGAAAGTTTTGCACAAGTTGGCATGCCTGAAAGGGCAGACTGACTCCCGCGGGTTTGAGGCTAGCTCCGAACCTGAGGGGTGCGCTGATTGAAGCAAAGCACTGTTCACCAGTCACCCCGGTGTTCGGGCCAGAGCTGCCAGCTCTGGAGCTAGGGAACCTAGCTCGAGTCTCGGCATCTACTCAACATCCTGTGATCCTGGGCAAATCACTTAATCTCCCCGCGCCTAAAAAAAGGAATGTGTCCTTCTGTAGTGTAACTGGTGCTCATTTAAAGCACAACAGACCTTCAGGTCGAGTTCGCGCTACGCTAAATAAAATTGCAACAAAAACAAAACAAGCATTACAAATGCAATAGGTCTCGCCTTTCATTAAGTTAAAGCCATTTGCTTTGCTATACAATACCATTAGCAAAGCAAATGGCTTTAACTTAATCAAAGGCGAGACCTATTGCATTTTCAATGCTTGTTTTTGAAAGGTGACCGTCTTAAAAAAAAATACAGGCCCATTTCCAACTGCGTCTGATTTACCTATGCTCTTTTTAGTTCTTGCCTACAGAGAGTAGTAACCCTATGTAGTTATCACAACACATATATAGACAATAGCAGAGTGGGGTTTAGGCAGCCCCCTTCAGCCATTGTCTGTTGCTATATTTTCAGCCATTGGTTGCTTGCATTTGTTTTTTAAAAGTTACCTTTGGCCTGGTGTAATGTCCTTAAAGCCATGGCATATCGTGAAATGTTACATGGTGCTTTAACTTCGTTCCCTGTGGGAGCCTCTCCATTTTGTTGGCATCCCCCCACTGTCTCTTCCCCACTCCCACCTCCTTCACCCACCCACCCCTGCAGTGCAGGGTGTGGTCCTGGCTGCTACCCCTTATTGATACAAGCTGCTGGCACTCACTTCCATGTATTTTAGCTTTGCAAGTGCTTATTCAATTGATTCACAAACATTGACAAGCCAAACCATTCCAGAATGTCCCAAGACACACGCACTGACCTTCTTTTAATAGAGATTTCGATATGCATGCTGCTCCATTAAAAGATGTCTGCCATGCATCTTGTATAGGAGGTTTTTTTTAAACTCTTTTACAAGACCGAAATCTTGTAATGGAGTTAAAAGAAACAAAAAAAAACATTGTACTACAAGAAGGCTGCCGTGCAAGAACGTTGGGGGGTGGGGGAGAGCTGATAGTCTTGCATTTCCTACCAGGCACAGATCTAATTGGCTTTGTCAATGCTTGTTTTGCCTTTTATTTCGGGGGGGGGCAGGGGGGGTGGGGAGAGGTGTATCTTGCAAACAGATATTGCAAACAGAGCTTCTCAATGACCCTGCACACAGGGCAGGGACCTTCATTCTAACCACACAACATCACCCCGTAGGACCGATGGAAGAAATTTGTCCCCCACTCAGCCAGACCAGACTCTTGTCCATTATATCAGTCAAGGTCACTGGTTTGATATTGGGTTGAAAGTTAGGAAGGCTTCCTATATACAAGACTTGACCATCTTGTTCACCAACATCTTCTAAGAGAGTTTATTTTAGTGAGATTTGCTTTCATGGATAAGTTATATCAGCATATAGAACTAGCTCAGTAAATGAATATCAGAAGTCGGGCACTATGTGTTTTCAAACACTGAAGTTTTTCATAGGTTTACTTTTGAATATAAGTACTGCTTTCCTAGAATGGTTGTACAGCCAGCTGTCACTTTTGAAAGCTAAGCTTTAGATTAATTTTGAGCTCTTGCAAAGTAGACTAGCTACATCCCACCAGGGCCGGACTGGGAACTGAAAGCAGCCCTGGCAAATTCTGCCAGACCAGCCCCCGTCTGGCGTGTAGCGAGCGCAGCGAGCGAGCCCGACTGCTAATAGGGGGGTTTGGGGGGGGTTCTCCCCCCAAGAAAACTTTGGAAAACAACAGACCAAAATGGTGAATTTTACAGCACATTTTTCATTACATATTCAATTGTATCAACTTTCAAAGCACAGTAAATAGTAGATGATGACCTTAAAGAGCACCAGGTTACCAAGTGGGGGAAAAAAAGTAGGGGAACTGTGGGCGGAGAATCAGAGGGTGGGAATAACCCAAGGATTGGATCAGTGGGCAGAGCCAGAGGTGTGGCAAGAATGCGCAAACATCCCAATTTTTAGTATTTGTTTGGTATTTCACTGCCCAGTTTAATCAACCAATGGATACACATGATTATTTAAGGTTATAATGAGTAATTGACATTAAAATACATTCACAAAGTGGGATATGCTTCTAATCACAGAATGTCCCAAATACGATAAAATGTGGAAGCTACAAGCCATTTGTCGCAGAGCCATGGAGTTTCTGTCATCAGCACTTTTCCCTTTTTCCACAACAGCAGTTCAAACATGAATGGCAAAATATCCTAGTTTGCAAATGTTTGCTATATAATCATGGCTCTGCCGTATTTGCCTCATAATGCAAGATCTGCTGCATGATCTAACCATTTAAACTAATAAATTGTTTAAAGCTCAAACGTATCAAAAGTTAATAAAAAATGTGACTTGTGTTGCTGCGGAGTGGATGGCTTATTGCAAAGGTTGACTGGTCACCTTTCTCACTGCTGCATTTGTAGGTTCCACTGGTACTAATTAGGCAAAATCTTTCCAGAGACTGTTAGCATGTGTACAAATGTCAAAAATAATAAAATATCAGAAAACATACTGCATTACGCTGCAGCCTTTTTTTAATGCATAATTTAGTCAACACTGCGGCATCATTTTGTCCTCCTTTGCTGCAAGATTCCAGTGGCCCCAAAGCAGGCAGCACATGTTAAAAGTGCTTTTGCATGAAGCAGAGACACTGTGAAGTTTGCGAACTTAGTCTGGTGTGCGTGCAAATCCTGCATTGCCGATCCCTGATGAGTTGCAGTAACTACTTCTGAAACAAGGCCAATGGAGGTACCTATGGGTGAGGAAGACTGCCCTCAAGGGCAGGGCCGGCCTTAGCACTGGTGGTGCCCTGTGCATTAATGTTTGTTATTGCCCCCCAATGACCACCTTCGCCATGGATTCTCCCACTACCACCCTTTAACAGTGCCCCTCAAGTCACCATAACCACACTCTCTCAGATGCATTTAGGATATTCAAAGACTGGGGGGAAAAAACATAATGCTCTAATTTATACCTTGCAGTTTATATGCAGCTCTTACATGACAGTTAATAGCTCACTGTTCTATGTTAGGATTTTAACTTATTAACTGCAAGTAACAATAGGGTCTCTCTGACAAAAGCAGTAGCCCACTGACCTATTTACATTATGTGCACTTTGTGATCTGCATGGTACATGTTCTTTGCAGCAGGCACATTAACCTTCTGGAGCTACCTTTCCATGAGTCAAAACTTCCACTAAACAAAATTCCGATCTCTCTCTAGGAAGAACATTAAACACCAGAGTCATCATGACATTTTTATTGATGCCGAAAATTGCTGGAGGCCAGGAAGGAGGCAGCAAGCGCTTTAAAACCTTAATATACTTGCAAACATAATGCCTCCACCCAAAGTCAGCACCCGGTGCGGTCACACCGGTTGCACTGCCCTAGAGCTGGCCCTTCTCAAGGGTCCTGTGACCTCAATGACAGAGTCACTGTTGTTCTAGGGTGTGCTGCTTCATAGGCCTGCCCGCAAGACTGGAGGTGAACTTCAGCAGGGATTGTGGTGGGCAAGCCTTGAAGGTTAAACCACACTTGCCAGTGCTAGGGTCCACCTGCTGGTGCTAAGACACCAGGGCTTCTAAGGTCTTGCGAAGCCTTCTAAGGTCTAGCATGGGAATGTGCTCCCTCAGGAGAGTTGTCTGATGGACTGGTTATTAAGGCTGAACCTGGTTCACCAGTTCCAAATTCAGCAGCTCTGGCCATAGTGCCACATCCTCTCCCTCACTGAACACCATACTGCCCCACTGAGAAAAACTCACACTGCCTTCAATTACAACCCAATTGTTGCCAGCTATAAACACCTGGATGCGGCTCAATTTAAATGACGCACTAGACAAGAGCAATATGTGGCCTACAAAAAAAAGTAACAACATCCTGGAAAAGCAAACACTCATAGGGAATGCAAAATTAGCAAACCATGTGAAATGTAAGCAGGAACAACATGGTTAGCTTAGCGCTTTACACTCACTATTCAGAAATCAGTGAGTGCTTTTGCCTGAAAAGTTGAGGACGTGACTACAGGGCCCTGAAGGGACCCGTTTTAATGTCCATTGCTTATATCCTTACAAAATGTAAGCAGTAGGGTAAAAAGACCACATCCCTGAACACAGAGCCGCGGTACACATTTTGTTTTCCAATCCACACATTGCAGTACCTCCAGGATTGGTGTACTAGTTGCAAGCCCAGGGAAAACAAAGACAAGAAAACAAAAATAGCGCTTCACTGGCAAACTCTGTAAAAGTGACACTAATGTGTTTGGGTGTAAATAAAATCAATCTGGCCAGTTTGCTACCACTCTGTCTTACTTTATTTAGTTATTTTATCATATTTTTAACCTTTATTCCCAAAGCTGCACCTTGGAAATAAAACAACAGAAAAATACGACATTTCCAGCAAAAGTGTTTTTCTTTTTTGGATCCATTTCACAGGGGAGCAAATAATAGAAAGGAGAGGAAAGAGACAGGGGACACACATCGCACCGTGAACTAGACTGTCAATCAGCGCTGCACAGTCACTCAGTCCTGTGGCTTTCAGTGTCAGGGCCGGGCTACGCGTGTCAGGCAGTAGGCGATAATCATAAACCCGTGCTGGCTGCAGTGCCAGGCCTGAGGCCAGCCACCACCTCGCTCCCTGCTCACATTCAAATTAAGCAAGCAACAACAAACAAAAGCCAGTGCAGTGCCACTACGCTGCCGGGCCCTAGAAGTAGCCCCCTTGCCCCTTCCTTCCTTAGGCCCCTTTTGATTTTGAAATTTCTGGCCCGCCCCAGCCCGGTCGTGAGTCGTGCCCCCCGGCCCCAGGCCCACTGCCTGGGCACTACAGTGCCACCACGCCACCCATAAATCAACAGATCTGGCCAGGAAGGAGCAAATAGCATAGCACCTCACCTGCGGGCGGCACTGGCAGACAGGGGGAAATAAATTATGGGGTGCTGAGCAGCCGCTCTCTTTCCAGTCCCGGTCTCCCTCTGGCCTCTGAAATGCCTCAGCCTGCCTCGACCTCGCCTAGGCTCATAGTCAGTCTCTGGTCACGCACACTTTTTCCCCAATGCGCATAAGCCCCTGATGAGCCCTGCCCCCTGATCACTACCACTCTACCAGGCAGTAGATCCAGGCCTCACCCCACCCTAAAAAAAACAGGCGCGCAGACGCGGAGGCGGTGACATGTGCGCGCTGCGCGCGTCATCATCAAGCAGGCTCTATGATCAGGCGGCAGGCCGCCCGCCCTACTCATTATAATTTATTAAACTAACAACACCACCTGACCATGATGTCTTCAATGATCATCATGGTCAGGTGACAGGTCAGCTGGTGTTGTTTGTTTAATAAATTATAATGAGTAGGGCGGGCGGATCATAGAGCCTGCCTTGCAATGAAAATCGGCGGACAATGGTGTTGTACTCACGAAAGGAAGACCGCCAAGTCAGCTGGTGAGTAGATTAACAGGTTTAATTACAGGACAGCTGAGCCACCGAGCAGAGCGGCTACCGGCAACAGGAACCGTCTCAACTGGCATAAATCGAATGCCAGACATGGAACCTCCGCACAGTAAGCTTCCAAGTGACCAACATTCACAAACAAGCATTGAAATACTACATTGGAAATAATAGAATAGAAATAAAGGAGCAAAAGGAAACGAGGAAGAAAAGCATGGGCGAAGATTAAGAGGGAACAGAGGAGTGGGAACCAGAGAACAGGGAAAGGTAGGAGAAAACAAAACAGAACTAAAACAGAGGAGATATGCACTTGAAAGAAAACTATCTTCTGTATCGAAGAGGAACATTTATAACTCGAGCACTGCGCCTTAAAGAAGACTGGCCCGCACAATCTGTACCATCACCATGGAGAACCATCCCATGGTCACGACTTCCCCTTTCATCTGTAACAGTGTTCAACAGCCGATTTCTAACGAGAAAACACTTGTTCCACCACTGGCCATTTCCTAACTTTACCGAATTCCCCTTGATGTAGATGACCTTTTCAGGTGAACCAAACTTAGACAACCCTTTCTTCACATGGACAGGCTTCTTAACTCTGACTACGTCCCCCACACCTATCTCAATATCCTTTACTTTCTTAGTGGAATCAAAGTAGGTCTTCTGCTTCTTTTGGATTAACTCAACACGACTCCTAACTACAGCATCCGACCACTGTTTTCCTTTAATCCATTTACTCATCCAGCTGGGACAAAAGGTAGTTGCAGCTCTCCGACCACGTAACAATTCGAACGGCGACACACCAGTTGTCGAGTGTGGAGTAGTCCGGTAGAACCATAACATGCTCCTCACAGAATTACTCACAACACACTTATTGGCGAGGGCCCACTGGATACACTCTCCAAGCACCCTATTCATACGCTCAACCAGACCATTGGTCTGAGGATGATATAATGAACTTTTGAGATGCTTAACCCCACTGGTGTGCAAAAATTCCTCCACCTCTTTTGCAATGAACTGTGTGCCATTGTCTGTTACTAAACATTCTGGGAACCCTTCCTTCAGAAACACGTCATTGAGAAATTCAACAACGGCTCTTGAAGAAACTTCCCTTACGAACTTGACCTCTGGCCATTTTGAATAATAATCCATGAGAACTAGTGCAAACTTAGAAGAAGCATCCAGTGCATGAAATGGGCCCACAATGTCCAAACCTAACTTAACCCAAGGCGCAGACGGCAGATCGATAGGTGTGAGGGGAGGAGTGCGTAACTTGTCAGCTTTGTCACAACTAGCACAGACTACACATGACTTTATAAAGTCATCAATTTCTCTGTCCATGTAAGGCCACCAGAATGAGAGACGCACTCTTTTCTTCGTCATTGTGGCCCCCAAGTGACCCTCATGGGCATGCTTGACGAGTACAGTTCTTAAGGAAAGAGGAGGAATAAGCTTGTCACCTCTAAGTAACAACCCATCCTCAATTGAGAGCTCGTCTTCAACTTGAAGAAAGGTCTTAAAATCAAAGCTAAGGTTCCTCTCTTTAGGCCACCCGTTCTCCACATATTTCATGACCTGAGACATAGATACATCCGCACTAAGTGCCTCCCGCCAATCACACTCTGACCCCGCACACAATTTGGGAATGTCCACTGCCGCCACAATGAACTCTTCCTTGTCTTGTTCCCCCGTGCACAACTCCTTCTCAACAATATCGGAGGACCTGGATAGAAAGTCCGCGCACCCATTCTTGTTACCAGGGATGTATTCTGCAGAGAAATCAAATTGGAGGAGCTTGGATGACAAACGAGCTATTCTAGGTGTGAAACTCTTAACATTTTTCCCACTGAGAATAAAAACTAACGGCTTGTGATCTGTCTGCAGGCGGAATCTCCTCCCCCAAATGAAATTCCTGAACTTCATTACTGCCCACCAACACGCTAGTAATTCCTTCTCTATTACAGAGTACCTCCTCTCTGTGGGAGACAAAACCCTTGACGCGAACCCAATCGTTCTAACGTCTCCTTCTTTCTTCTGGGAAAGAACAGCTCCCAAACCAACATTGCTTGCATCAACAGTAAGGGTGCACATGAGAGAGGGGTCGTAATGCTTCAAAACCTTTGGCGAAGTGAGTTGTTGTTTGACCCACTCAAAAACCTTCTGGCACTCCTCGTTCCACCCGAAAACGACACCTTTCGTTAGCATACATGAAAGTGGCATAAGATTGCTTGCAAAATCCTGAATGAAACACGAATAAAATTCGCAGAGCCCCAGAAAAGACTTTAAACCAGCTTTATCTACCGGAGCTTTGGACCTGGCAATCGAGTCAACCAGACTTGTCTTAGGTAAAACACCATCTCCATTTACCATATGTCCCAAATACTCAACTTCCTTGACTTTGAAAACACATTTATCCCTCCGTAAAACAACACCATTATGCTGGAACCTGGACAAAACCTCCTTCAAAATCAAATCATGGGTGTCCTCATCGGACGCATACACAAGGACATCATCCTGGAATACAGATAACCCTTCAATCCCCTTCAGCATGTTGAACATAATGCGCTGAAAAACCGCAGCCGCAGAAGAAAGGCCAAACGGCATCCTGACATACTGAAACGTACCAAACGGGGAGACAAACGCTGTGAGGTGCCTTGACTCTGGCGATAATTCTACCTGATGATAGGCAGATGCCAGGTCGAGCTTACTAAAAACTTTAGCATCCTTCAAACTTGCCAGCATCTCATTTATGTTGGGGAGGGGATGAGAATCCACCCAAATTTCACTGTTAAGACAGCGAAGGTCAACACAGACCCTAAGCTCTCCATTCTGTTTCCTTGCCACCACAAGTGGAGACAACCATAATGACGACTCCACAGGTTCGATGATTCCCTTAGCACACAAAGAAGTCAACTCTTTCTCAAGGTCCTGCCTGACACTAAAAGGTACATTCCTCAATTTGTGCTTAACCGGTCTGGCATTGTCCTTCACAATAATCTTGTGTTGGAAGTCCTTAACCTTACCTAACTCCCCTGAAAAAACATGGGGAAATTGGTTCACCAAGTTCTCAATATCAGGACTATCCCTTAACGCCAAAACTTGTTCAGTGGTTCCAGGCCTAAGCACCATACCGAACAACCCCTGGTGAAACCATCCTAGGATATTTAATCCTTTGTGTGCTACATATAGTTTTCCTGCAATTCTCCTCCCTTTAAATTCCATGACCTCTTCAATGTAACCGGACAGGTTTATCTCTCTCCCTTCATAGGAAACAGCCTTCCGATCTGGGGGAATTAAAGGTCTGTCCGGCCACGTGAAGTTGAACAACTCTAAGGTAATCATGGAGATCCTTGCCCCGGAATCTACCAACAGACTAAGGATGCGATCTCCCACTAAAATGTCAACATAAGGATCCTTGCACAACTCAGGATTACCAACAATAACCCCATCATCATGCACTACAACGACCATGTCACTGAGATGTCTCACAACAGTTTCTTCATATGCGCTGGATATGTCTCCATCTATGACACATTTGACAGGTTGTGACTGGAAGTTTGACTTTCCCTTATTATTTTGACAGACCTTGGCAAAATGTCCAATTTTGTTGCACAATCTGCAGTTCACATTTTTTGCTGGACACCTATTTCCCTTCATGTGAAATCTATATCCACATTTATTACAAAAGTTGCTTTGATGGTTGCCCACGCTCTGTTTTTCTGCAAAACTTTGTCGTGGTCTGTCCATCCACTTTGTATCTTTTTCCTTACTGTCTTTTGCCCCTACGGCAGCGACAGCTTCATTGCCCTTCTGTTCCAGTTCCTTCGCCGACAACACTGAGGTCTCTATGCTCTTTGCTATTCTAATAGTCTCTTCAAGACTGGGATTTCCCAAGGACAGAAGTTTTTGTTTTATGGATTTGTCCGAACAATGGCAGATGAACTGGTCGCGAACCAGCTGGTCTGCAAAATTTTCGAACTGACAATCAGCTACCAATCTCCTTAGTGCTGTAATGTAGCTGTCCACATCCTCCCCTGTATTTTGTGAACGTAAGAAAAACTTGTGACGTAGAATTACAACGCTGGGTTGAACATCGAACCTCACTTGAAGTCTCCTGACCGTGTCTTGATACTCATCAAGAATTTCCTCTCCCACAGTTACAGGGGCAGGGAGATGCTTAAGAATCTCTCTCCCTTCAAACCCTAAAGAATGTAATAGCAAGTACTTCCTGCGTTCTGCTCTGAACCTGTTCGCGCCTATTGCTCCCAGATAGGTTTCGAACCCATCCAACCATTGTTTCCACCTGATGGGAGGATCGCCTGGGGCTGCCAAAAAGGGTGGAGGCGCACTTACGGCTTGCATTTCCTTGTCTCTTTACTATCAAGATAAGAAGAAAGCCTTGCGCTAATCTTCTATAAGAAAAGATACATGCGCTAATCTTCTTTCAAAACGTCAGTTAATGCCCGCACTGGTGGTCCCTTGTGGACCAGCGCAGACTACCAACACGTTTTTCCTTTTTTTTAAAGCTTCCTCTCCTTGTGTGCTTGCGCCCTAAAACTGATTCTCAATAGAGCACTATTGCATCCAAAATAAAACGGAGGAAAACACAGTACCTCTTGTCCTTCCCCAGTAGTTTTCCTCTGCAGCCTTCTGTCACGTCACACAGGGCATCGCGAACCTTCCCGCTTGAAAGTTCTCAGACGTGCTTCCTCCCTTCTCACTCAGATGCGCACTGTGACGTAACTTGTGACGTGACAATACTGAAGATTCTCCTTTGAACGCATACACACGTTCAACTCTGCGTGCTTGCGCTACACACGCACTGCTCCGTTTCCATGGAGCGCACCCCTTTCGTGACGTGACACCACTGACCTCACTGCACGTTCACGTTGCACACTGGAACGCACACCGACACTTGTGCGTTTCACCTCGCTTCAACCCCTGTGCCACTTGCTCCGCTCTTCTCTTTTCTTCCGCTGCTCTTCACCGGACACAGACACCAACGGATGACTCCTCGAAGCTGCTCCCTTCTGGTTAACGCTTCCTCACGGGATCCGTCTTCTCTGTCATCTGCACACGTGCTTCTTTTGGCAGCTCAGCAACTGGTCGCCAAAAATGGTGTTGTACTCACGAAAGGAAGACCGCCAAGTCAGCTGGTGAGTAGATTAACAGGTTTAATTACAGGACAGCTGAGCCACCGAGCGGAGCGGCTACCGGCAACAGGAACCGTCTCAACTGGCATAAATCGAATGCCAGACATGGAACCTCCGCACGGTAAGCTTCCAAGTGACCAACATTCACAAACAAGCATTGAAATACTACAACGTCACACGCGTCGGAGCACCAGAAAGCATTTTTGTGCTCACAGTCATCACCAGGCCGCCGCCTCAGTCAGACAGCCAGGCGGCCTGATTTGTGCATAAATAATGTACTCACTGTGTTCTGTTGTTGGGGCCGATTTGGACCGACCGTGGTCCAAATCGGCCCCAACAACAGAACCGGCCCCCTGGCGCAAAACCGGCCCCCACCCCGTCCAGCCTACCGGGGGATTGTCCGGTGCCCGGAATGACCAGTCCGGCCCTGCATCCCACATGTAAATGCTGTAAAATGGTGTAAAGTTTTGTATATGGGATTTATAGCTTTTATTTTATTTGTTTTAGTTTATTTGTATTTGAGACAGCCCCACAAATTCACTGAAGGCAACTCCAGAGAGCTTTGGAGATACTATTATTCTTCTAAGTCAGCTATACAGGGATGTGCACCATCGGTTTTGTAAGTGCTTACAATACTGTACTACAAATAACATTAAAACATTCTCATTACAATTTAAGTATCTGTTGTTATAGCTAGCAGAGGGCTTTTAAAAGTTGTCTGTTTTTTCAAACTTTTCATGCTTCATCACTTGCCTCCTATGTAGGCAGTTTCTGACTAGCACTTGATGCTCTGTCTTCCGTGAGCCGTGTCCCTTCTAGTAAAAAAAAACCTCACTAATCCTGCTTTAGATTAACAGCATTTTAGTAGAAAGCCTGGCTGTCCTTCTGGACTCAACTCTTTCTATGGAATCAATGTGCTTTAAAATACTGCTGTGATATGTCGGGGGAGTTCTGACATTGATTCTAATGTTGAATTACACTGGAAGACAGTCTTCTTGTTTATAAATTGTGGAGATTAAAGTTAAATTTATATTGCTTTTCTTTTGGTGAGGAGTTTAATTGACATATGGTGTAATACCTTGCCTTAAAGAGTTTCCACCATTCGTGTTGACAGCTTTCCAAACCAATGTTTTGACCTTGCTAAGCTCTGGATTGTTAACTAATCTAAAGTTTCACTGAACTCTGACAAAGCTTACATTTTGTAATCCAAAATATAATTTTGATAATACTTTTTGGAACCCTGCAGTTGGAAAAGGAATGTCCCCTGCATGATATATGGGCATGTTTACCTGCCCTGAGTGCAGGACTGCATGTATATCTGACATCCTGTCCTTTATTTTGGTCCTGGTGTCATGTCAATCTGCGGTGTGCGCTGAGGCTTAGGCCTGTCCCAGACAGGGCCAGACTGGGACCGGAATCCGGCCCTGGCAAACTGCTCGGTGCGGCTGAGCTGTTTGCTAGGGCCGGTTTCGGCCGATTTTGTTACAGGGGGCCGAAATTGCAGCTATACTGCAAAACCGGCCCCGGTAACAAAAACGGCCCACCAGGAACCCAAAACCGGCCCCCACACTGGCGGCCCACCGGGGAAACGCCCAGTGCCCGCTACGGCCAGTCCGGCCCTGGTCCCAGAATATGCAAAGTCCTTGACTTATCCTGTGACCTGAAGGGGGTTAGCACACACAAAACGATGGTGGCAGCATGCTGTGTTTTAGAGTTTAATAATATGGCCAGACCTTTTTTCTGTGTTACTGAGATTGGGGCCTAGAGGCACCTCTTGTGTAAAGTTCGATTGTTATGCACAGAACCTTGCAGTGACATCCTGTTTGTATTTTGAGTGTGTGCGTTGTACTTGTGTGGCCGTAGGACTTTGCGTGTGAGTGAGCTGGATTACGGAAGCCAGTGGTCCCTTTCTGGTTCACCTGACTTGTCATGGCACAAGTTGGAGGATGAGTATAGCTTTCCCGAGATAATGGAAGTGTATTACTTGCATTTCTGTGGCTGGAGGGTGGGGATCCAGCCACTGAAGTGAGGAGAATGAAGACCGGACTTTCCATTGAATTGCTATGAGGACTTTATTTTAACAAGGGACAGCTCATTAGTTCTTCCTGAGCACTGCCATTTGGTTGATGGTGGGGTGAGGGGTGGAACTGAAGATTCGATTGTGCAAGGTGTGGAAGATTCTAGATTAGCTTTGCCTCTTTTGTCTATGCTGGATTACTGCTTCAGAGAGCCTCATGACAGCCATGTGCAGAAACCTCATACTTCATTGTGCCTGCATTGTGGGTGCTCCAGTTTTCAGACAGCCACAGTGATCCCTCCTGTGAAAAGCACCACTTTATACAAAGGCTGTGTCTGGAGCGCTGCCTCAGAAAGACAATTAAAATAAAAGTATCTCAAATCGGTCCTGAAGTTTGAGACAGTGGATCCACATCCTCCATCTAGAAAATATGTATAAAAGTGGAACCTAAATCACCCCACATGGTTTTGGATTTAATTTTTTCAGGACCAAGGAAGGGAGGGATTTACAGAGTACTTGAAGGACTGCCGTGTGACAACAGCTGGTGTCTACCTAACAGCAAGTCTCCCATTGTGAGGGGACACATTCTGAAGGCTGCAGTTTCTTCTGGAGGAGCTGATGGTGGCTCTCGTGCCTAGAAACCGGCCTGCCATTTGAGAGAGGGAAGAAGCCTCCCTACAGGAGGAGAGACTGTCCATGAGGACAAGCCCTGCATGTCCCAGACTGTGGAACATCCTTAGGAAGCTGACTACCTAAGAACTAGCCAGGGTGACCCATACTGCAGCGTCCCCTTGGTCTCTTGAATCTGGTTCCTGATGGGAACGACATTAGGCAATTGCCTATTTTGGCCCAGTTGAGGCTGCGTCTCCTGTGTTGACGACAACTGCCGGATTGGGCCTACCACTGCCTTTTTTTGGCCCAGTTGCAGATGTACCTGTTGTATTGACAATAGTTATCCGATCAAGGCTACAACTACCTGCTTTGGCTTGACTGGGGCTGCATCTGCCATTTTGGTGATATCGGCTTTATCAGTGATACAACTGCCTGCTCCAGTCTGATTGGGGCTGCATCTGCTGTGTAGACAATAAAAGCGTGATTGGGACTGCAATTACCTATACTGGCGCAGTTGGGTCTGCACCTGCCGGTGGACAGTGTCGGCTGCCTCTGCTGTCGTGACTGGCACAGCACTGTCAATAGGCCAGACATGCTAGGATAGGATAGAAAATACTTTTATTTGATTTCTTTAAGGTTGAATGCAGCCGCAGCAGCACGGACTGCATGTACATACCACCAGATCCACTGCTCCACGAAACAAGATCCTTGGTGGCTGCATGCACAAATGCAGCTATGTCTTCCCTACTCAGCTGCCCCGAGGCTGTTCTCGCTCACCATGGGCCCGCCTGCAGAAAGAATACAAGTCTGCTGGATACACTTCAGGGCTGTACATTGCAGTTATTGTGGCTGTTTGTTAATTGTTGAATTCTGAGTTCATGCACCCATACACTACCTTCCGCAGAATCCTGTGACTTTGTCCTCACCACCCTGAGAGTCAAGTATAGAAGGGTTGCACTTGTCCCAGTGTGTAAAGCCATGTTAGAACAGGCCCCAGGACACAAGTGGCAAACGACCACAATTGGGGGCCAGTAGCCCCTGGCTGCCCTGTGGCCCCCGAACGGGATCTGACATATACTATTTGTAGGTTATGTAGGGCATTTTTCTGAAATGCTCTGTTCATTGAAATTCAATACTGCACCCTAAACATTGTGACCGTCTGAGCTACAATTCCTGCTCTTGTTTGGAGGAGTGGGCAAATCTTTTATAGCTTATGTTAGAAGTGAAGTGTGCCTCTTTACTGCTTTACATGCCACAAAAGCCCATTTGACATTACCTTGACATTTCGTAATGGCTGTATCATTCGTAATGGCTGTATCATAGATCGGGGGCATTTTGCTGGGCCTGTTCATAGAAGTAGGCTGCTTAGAAGCATGGTTTTTGTGTTGCTGCCATTCTGTTAAAGCACTTGCCTGCTTCCATCTCTACTCTATTATGAGACAGTCTGTGACTGCCATTCCATCCCTTAAATATAGGGTGTTATTTGCTCTTGTTATAAGTAGTGTTGTTCGATGGATGCAGAAAAAAATTCCTTCTTCTCCCTTCATCTGCCCACAAATCAATTTTCCACTGATGCATTACATTGTGCCTTATTTGCGGCAATACCCTATACCTGGTACTCCCCAACTGTCTCACTCAGCACCTTCAAATCATTAAAAACTCTGCTGTTCCACTCATTTTGAACCTTCCTACTGCTGCTTCCATCTGTTCACATCTAAATGACCTTTGTTGGTTACGCATCAAACAGTGCTCCAAACGCAAAGCTCTATGCTTAGTTCTTATAGCTTCCTATGATACAGGACCTTCATATCTTAGGAAACAATTCCAGCTCTATCTTCTGCTCACTGCCTCTGCTCCTCGTCAGCTAAGCATATCTTGGTCCCTCTCATCAGTAAAACATGCTTTTGCGCCTGTTCCTTTTTGTATTTATCATCCAAGCAATGAACTCTCTCCCTCTTTCCTTAAATCTAAATTAGACTTCCGTTCCATTCCACAAAATTCTCAAAACCCTCCTCTTTCTCCAATCCGATTCCAGTTCCTGAGGTCTGCCCTAGTTCCCTTTCCCTTCCTTTAGTGCCAGAACGTCCAGTGAGCATTTGCCACGCTCTGGAAATTCTAATGATAATAATAACAAAATAATAATTATGATCTGCAATACTTTGACAGTGAAGCCTCTTTCGTCAATGAACTTTGGCATATGGTAATATATACACATAAAACAATAGAGAGTAGAGTGCAGCCCGCCCCATGCCACACAGATGATTTTAACCCTCTGCAATGTAAACTTTGCTTCTTTCATATGTTGCCACATTGCTAAGTTACTGAGTAGCACTTTATTCTTTGTATTATGCCACTGCAGCAAAACAAAATCCTAAGTTCCGGCCAACCGCGATGGAGTGCAGGCCAGGCACAAGACCAAGATTATGTCGTACCTTATGTCCTTTGGTACGTGGTCTGTGCGGTGTTACTTTGCAAGGATTCGGACCTTCTGTCAGCAGTTCTGAAGGAGAGGTGCGGCAAGGCTTTGAGTTTCTCAGTGTCAGTTCAAATGAAGCTTTCCACTGTGCGGCGAGTGTTTGTGGCTCTCGTGTCACTCTGTGTTGGTTTCGATGAAGCTTCCAGCTGTACGGTGAAGATTTTCATGACTTTGTGTTGTTCGGCATCTGTACTGATGAAGCTTGCAGCTGTGCGGCAAACCTTTGCGGGGCTTCATGTAGCTTTGCTCCGAAGTTGATGAAACCTTAATTTAGTCCAGGAGGACTGTGATGCCTGGCAATGGTCCAGGACCTGGAAGGCACCACTTGGGGATCAGGAACTCACTCCAGCGGAGGCCAGCAGGGCCCAGCCAGGTCAAGTTGCAGGTCTAGTGCAGTAGGTCAGCTGGGCAGTTGTAGGGAGGCCTCTGGAGCTTGTTGTGTCCCTGTAACTGAGAACAGGAGGTCAGCCAGCTGACCCTTGGATTCACTCAGGTAGCCTAGGATGAAGGGAGAAGAGAACAGAGCAGGCTTATAGCAGCAGGGCAGTCCTCTGTGAGCATGGCAGTCCTTCTTCTGTAGTGTCCGCAGGTGCAGAAGTGTACTGAATAGTTGATCTGAGGGCCCAATATTTATACCTGGTGCCAGCTTTGAATTGGGAGAAATTTCTTGACTTCCCCCCACATCTGGTTCTCGTTTCCCTTCCTCCCCTCCCTGGTTCCAAGACATCTGGGGTGTCAAAAGGCTAGTGTGAAGTTCTTTGTAAGTTTGCTGAGGCAGCTCCTTTGAAGTGCAAGTGATAGCTCCGCCCCACCCATCATGTCAGGATGGCCCATCTTGCTAACACTCATTCCCCCTTTGTGACTCTGTCTGGGAGGAATACACAGAAGCCAACTGCCAACTACACCTAGTCATGTGACCCATGACCCGGGCTGCAGGCACCAAGGGCCAGATGTGCAAACCGATTTTAGCATGCGCATACGGGTTAGCGACCCGTTTGCGCATGCTAAAATTGGAATGGCCATGTACCAACACACTTTTGCGACTCGCAAATGAATTGCGACTCGCAAAAAAGTGTTTAGAGACTCGCTATTTGGAAGGGGCATTCCCTTCCAAATAGCGACTCTGTAACCCATGTAAGAATGTTTTGCGACCGCAATTGCGGTCGCAAAACACTCGCAAATTACCACCCTCTTCAATAGGGTGGTAATGGAGTCACAAATGGGAAGGGGTCCCCAGGGGACCCCTTCCCCTTTGTGACAGGCTCTGCAAATATTTTTTAAGGGCAGGCAGTGGTCCCAGGGACCACTACCTGCCCTTAAAAAATGAAACGAAAACGTTTCATTTTGTTTTTTTAAATGCATCCCGTTTTCCTTTAAGGAAAACGGGCTGCATTAAAAAACAAAACAAAAAAAAAACTACTTTATTTAAAAGCAGTCCCAGACATGGTGGTCTGCTGAGCCCAGCAGGCCACCATACCTGGGAGGGCCTGCCATTCCCAATGGGCTCGCAAATTGCGAGAGGCTCATTAATATTCATGAGCCTCGCAATTTGCGACCCCATTGGGAATCGCAAACAGTGTTAAACACACTGTTGTCCATGCAAAATAGCTCCTTGCAAATTGCGAGTCGCAAAAGACTCGCAATTTGCGAGGCGCTATTTTGTGCGACGTACATCTGGCCCCTAATGATTAGGACAAGAAAATGCCAACTTTCTAAAAGTGGCATTTTCAGAATTGTGACTTTACCATTAAAGCGGATTTTAAAGTGCAATTCTTTAGAGACCAGACTGACCATTCTATCATTCCCAAGCAAAAGTTATCACTTATTAAATGTAATCAGGTAACCCAATGTCATCCAATGGGAGAGGTAGGCCTTGCAGTAGTGAAAAATGAACTGAGTTTTTCACTACCAGGCCATGTAAAACTTACAACCATATGTCCAACATTTTGAATAAAGTGCACCCTGCCCTCTCTGGGCAGTTTAGGAACTACCCTAGAGGGGACTTATATGTATCAAAAAGGAAGGTTTAGGCCTGGCAAAGGTTTATTTTGCCAGGTCGAAATGGCAGTTTAAAACTGCACAGAGGCCTCAATGGCAGACCTGAGACACGTTTAGAAAAGGCTACTTAAGCGGGTGGCACAAAGAGTGCTGCAGTCCCACTAGTAGCATTTATTCGTCAGGGCCTGGGTACATGTAGTACCTCTTTACTAGGGACTTATAAGTAGATTAAATGTGCCAATATGGTGTAAGCCAATTTTACCATGTTTGTAGGAGTTAAGTACAAGCCCTTTAGCACTGGTAAGCAGTGGTAACGTGTACAGAGTCCTAAAGCTGATAAAAATGAATTTCAGAAAAATAGGAGGGGAGAAGGCAAAAAGTTTGGGGAAAGACCACCCTATGACTTGCCATAAAAATCTGATGTAAAAGAACATTGCTGGAGCTAGTCAAGTAAGATTAGTGCTGTGGAATGACACTGGTCCAACCAGGACAACATCTATTCACAAATGTCTGAGTTAATATTGTCCTCTTTGGGGGTTAAAGCATGAGTGACAAGCATGTTAGTGATACCAGGTCACAGGAACGAAATGAGTCAGACACTAAATTGAACTGTTAGAATTACAGATGGAAAGAAATGTAAATCTCAAGATGAATGTAAATTATTCATTAAAGGACTGAAGACAAATTGGCCTGAATACAAGACAAAAAAGTAACAACATGAACTAAATAAATCGATGTTAAACATCATTTATCATTTTTAAGTAAAATATCTAGGGCATGCCCTAAGCAGAATACATTGGAATGTTGTGGCAGCAAATTGTTTTAAATCAGTAGAATACTAGCTATTTGTGTTTCCTTTGTGTAGCTGCTGTTCATCAGAGATCTATGAATATTCCTATATCTTTTTCTACAACTTTTCAACTCTGCGGAATGTCAACCTATATTTTTCAAAACCTTGTTGATTCATAAAAGAAAGAAACATAGACACAGAAATTGTTTATAGCTAAATATTTTTATTTTATAATCCCTTTAAATTTTATCCCATAAAAGTTCATACTGCATTAATTCTGTGGGGCATACGGTTTTACTACTGTTAGTAATGTCTTCAAGTTGTGCAATATCTTAAATTCCACCCATAGTGATACGAGAGTGATGATACACAACCGTGGGCATTAACGAGCATAATTCTTTCAAGTGAGAAAAGAGACCCAGCCTGGACTTTCCGGCATGTGGAAGGCCCCTTTGAAACAACAAGCAACTCTCACACTTTTAGCCCTTGATGAGCTGTGAAAGAGATGCTTATCAGTGTCTGGGAGGGAGGGTTGCTGCACAGGAGGGGTCATGCGCCATGCAGGTTCAGAATCACCTTCAACTATTGGGGT
Source organism: Calotriton arnoldi (assembly GCA_963921515.1). Classification (NCBI taxonomy): domain Eukaryota; kingdom Metazoa; phylum Chordata; class Amphibia; order Caudata; family Salamandridae; genus Calotriton; species Calotriton arnoldi. The sequence goes on along the minus strand of CAWUFW010000073.1, from coordinate 5,334,014 downwards.
GCAAATAGGGTTCCCACCTTTTCAAAAATCCATTTGTTGCTGTTTTATGAGTCTGAAATAGCACTGTAAGGAAAATCGTATATATTCATTTGTAACAAGGCGTTTCTGTCTTTGTTGACCTTAATTATTACCTAGGGATCAAATGCAGCTTTGAACACGTTTAAATGTGTTTCCTGTTTATATTTGCTGTTTTGATTATGTAACGCTTTGAGCGATTTGCTTATTTCTATACCAGGCGGGGCATGAAACAGAACAGACAGAGACTGTAAGCCAACTAGGTGGCAACCCTAGATCTAAAACAGCTTGGAATGTGGAATGAAACCCATTTTTTTTACAGTTGTATGTAGCACAAACTCAATCCGAAGTTATTGGAGCGCTTTACATGAGAACCAGTTGCATTACACAAGGACACATTCTTCTTTTAGGCATAGGGAGATTAAGTGATTTGCCCAGAATTACAGGATCTTGAGCTGAAGCCAGGATTGAAACCTGGTTTTCCAGTTACAAAGTCGGCAGCTCTAGCCGTAATGCCACATCCTGGTTTGACAGAGGGTGGCAGGCAGATGCCACATAAAAACTGGGCTCTTTGTGGACTTGTGGTTCAAACAAAACCTCGAGCTGAGTCTGAGCCACGGAGTAAGCCTTTGGTGTCTATTTCTCATATAAAGCGTGCTTCAAAGTGCTGCAGTATTGTCAGATCAGTAGATGAGGAATAGGGAGAATTTTATTTGCCCAGAGTCAAACAGATTGTTAAATTAGTAGACCCAGGACTGCAGTACACTGCTACTTGGTACAAAGGCTATATATTTACCACTGTACTACATTTAGGTGACTATTACATGACTGGCCACTTCACTTCGCTCAGAAAATATTCAGTAAATGCAAAAAAATGTCAGTGACCCACTGTTTTCACATTGAGTCAAAATACTCCTAATCTTGACAAAAACGGACAGCAGGGCAATAAGCAGGGCCACTGGAATAATGTCGTGGGGAGGGTCAAATTACGTGGCAGGTAAGAGTAAATTATGCACCAAGAAAAGGCATATTATGCTGCGTATATTTGCACTTTTTATGATAGTATTACTTTACTATATTGTCATTTTTCCACTTGTTAACACCGCCTGGCATTGGTTGGACTTAATTAGTACCTGTTTAACATCCAAATGTAGCTGTAAGCGACAGAAAGGTAACCAGTCTATATGTGCAAAGGATCTTTGGCTGTGCTGCAACACTTCTCGGTGTGGTATTTTGAACCATTTGAGCTGGAAACAAAAATAGTTTTTGTTAAAACCTGCAGATTATGCAGCAGATGATCTATTATGCGGCAAATGTGGCAAATCTATAATTATGTGAAAAATGCAGCAGCCACACAATCGCATAATTCCAGAGGCCCTGCCAAGAAATTCAGAAAAGTGATTGCTCAAGAGCACCCAATTTCCCAAATAGGAGGCCAGGATTAACAAACGCGTCTCCTGGTTCCATATCTCCAACTAGTGCACTAGCCCACAACAGGTGTGTCAGTGATTCTAATGGCAATTTGAAGGGGCTGCCCCTGCCAGGGAATCAATTATCAGTCCTGCTCACCTTTAGAACATGGTGATTATTCCCATCATAAAGAAGAGATTAGATGACAAATATCCTAGTTTCATGGTTAAAACATACCATTTGGACCAGGTTCTGTGGCAGTGGGTACTTACTGGACAGTATGCGTGGTAGATACTGATATTTACCACAGGTGTTTCAAAGCTCAAGACTATACCATTCTGTTTGAATATCAGAGTTGATTTTGTAAACTTGTCGCTCAAAATTTGCATCTAATTGAGAGCATTCAAGGCTTACTCCAAGAGGTGGTAAAGGGATTAGAACTCAAATATAGTATGACGAGTAATCACGTTCGATAAACTCAATCTCCAGATGAGTTATCTTAAACATGAACTGTTTTAGAGGGGGGGATTTAGAATGAAACCCCAAAAATCTGCTATGTAACTTTTAATTCCCCTGCTCCCCAATAAACATCTTCCGATGTCTCTGCACACAAAATGTGTGATAATGGAAAATTGGCTACTCTACTTGGCTCATGCAACGACGGCTGGGGAATATGGCTGTGAGGCCCAGGGAAGGGGATTCTCCTTCTCTGGGTCTTGCAGCACCAGACCATGGATGGGAGGCCCAGACAGTAGGGCCACATCCCATGGGCCTTGCAACACTACAGCATAGCTATGAAGCCAGAGAATGGGACAACGCCCCCAAGGGCCTCACAGCTGTGAATCATGGTGGGGTGGTCCATAGGAGGAAACGTCCTTCCCCTGGGCTTGCAGTGCTACACTATTGTTGTGAGGCCAAAGATTGAGGGCTCCCCCATCCTGGGTCCCCTCTCCTTGGCCTTGCAGCACAGACTATGGTTGCGAGGCCTAAGGGTGTGGAGGCCCCTACCCTATTCCTCATAGCCATCATATAGCATTGCCAGTCCATTTGGAGGGCCCCTCTCCCCTGGGCCTTGCAGCCATGGTTATGTGCTGTGAGGCCCATGGGTTAATGGGCTCTCTCCCCTAATCCTCCCAGCGCTACACCATGTATGATAGAGGCCCAGAAGGTGGGCGGGGCTTGTGTGGGCCCCTCCTGTGGGCCCCATTGAAACTGTCTCACAGCTCTGTAACATTGCTCTGTGCATAGGTCGATGTCAAGGTCTATGTCTTGTGATTTAATTTCCTGTGATTTCACGTTGTATGCAAATTAGAGGGGTCTAACACATTCCCTTTCTGCCCGGGCATAACCTTTGGTCAGGGGCATAGTTATTAGTAGTGCAGTAGGTGCAGTGGCACTGGGCCCAGGCGAATTAAGTGCACAGTGTTCCCAAATTATGCCTTTATTTTACTGTGCAGCCAGTACACAAGAGGGGGCAATTTTACTTTGCACCAGCACCCATGGCACCATTGCTGTGATACTTACCTCTCTTCCATAGGCATTGCAGCCATGTTCCAGAGCTGTGAGGCCCTCCCTCACCTGGGAATTGCAGAGCAGGAATATTGCTGTGAGGCTCACTGGGGGCCTCTCTCAGGGTGTAGCCATCAGTAGTGTCACAGGTGCAATGGCACCGGGGCCATGGATGTTCTGGATCCAGTTCAACCAGATTATGGGTGCGTTTTACTGTCCGACATCATTTTCTTGCATCAGGGGCAATGGCTACATTACTATGCTACTGGTCCCTTCTCTCATGCATTACACAGCCATGATCCAGAGCTGCAAAGGTCAGGAAAGGTCCATCCTCCACTAGGCCTACCAGCCATGGTCCAGTGCTGAGGGGCCCAAGGGAGGGGGCTTGCTGTCCTGAGCCTCGCAGCACTGGTCCACAACTGCATGGCCCAGGGCAAGAGGCCTCTCTGAAGGGTATAGCTATCAATAGTGCAGCAAGTGCAGTGGGACCGTGGCCTCGTGGGGTTATGGGTCTAATGCCCCCAAATTATGGCTGTATTTTCCAAATCACAAAAAAGGTATACAAAAAGTGATGGATGGAATGCTTGAATTAATAACAGTAACTGGTCCATTGTTATTTTTCACTCTATGCCATCTCGGTTTGGACCCAGCAATATGCAAATCAGTTTTGACCCTGCTCTAATGGGAACAGTCCAGACTGAACTACCAGGCGAGGTCCTCTCTAACCCAGAACACAAGCGACTCAGGACAGGTGTTGCCCTAGTTAGGGATCCTCAGCCAGGTATAGTTTGGTTCCAGTGACCGTGTCCACGGGACCCATGTCTGGGCATACCCAGCACACTTAGGGTGACTCACTAAAGTATACAAAAAAGTGAAGGATGGAATGCTTCAATTACTCTCAGCCACTGCTGAGGCTGATGCGCAGCTATGATAGATTGAAGTCCACCAGGGGAGCCTCGCCCCATTTTGAAGACTTCTGCTTACACCATTTGACTTTAAATTTTGTGCATGTCCAATTTGAGAGATTTTACTTAACTGATGAGGCACGGATATTTTGTTCTATATTCTTATATCCCTAGAAGTTCTATTGAGATTATTTGCTTTTTTGCTCTGTTTTAGACATGAAAACACTATCCATGACCATAAAATACTCACCAGACACAACTCTAGAGGCCTGGCCTCTCTCCCATGGGCCTTGCAGCCATAGTCTGGCACTGTGAGGCCTAAGGAAATGGGCTGGTTTGTTGGCCTGGCTTTCAGCATTATTTAATTGCATTTAAATGTGTGCTTTCCAGGTTTTGTTCAAAATTTGGAGAAATCAAATGAGAGAAGATTTGTTAACTTAATCTGCATCATGCTAATTTACAAAATGAAATGTACTCTGGAATCATGTAAGTGCATACTGATTATTAGTATCAAAACATTTAAAGGCTTCAGACGACATTGATAGGGATGTTGTAGCCATGGCTCATGACACATGACATTAAACCCACTTTAGCCAACATATAATTGTATTCTGGCAGTTGCTGGTTCGCGTGTTTTTCAGTGATGCCTTTAATATCTTTTTTGAACATACACTATCTTGCACTGGGTATCTGGGAAACCATCTTGTAATTTTAATCGATACTGGCCCCCTTAAAGGCATTCTGCATGCTGCTGCAAACCTCACTAGGGCATGAAGAAATATGACCACATCATAACACAGTGATGGAACTCCACAGGTCCTCTTTGCCGGCCCACACCATCTTCAAGCTCAGCTACATATCTGCAAAGCTATCACAATGCATTAACAGTCCACAAACCAGCTACCTTTCCCATCACTCCATGACTTTATGCTTGTCTTTGACCCTGTACAGTTCTCCGCTGCTTTTGGCTAGGTTTGCACTATACGACTAACACCCCTGCCTTCTTGGATGGCAAGCTTACCCTCTCCAGTGGCTCTCTCCACACCCACAGCAAGGACACCTTCAGACGGAAGAAGAAGATGTGCTAAAAAGAGAAAAAACAAGAAAAAGGCCTTTGCCATCTATGCTTCAAGGATCTGGAATGTTATTCCCATATCCCCCGGGAAGCCCCAATTTACGAAACAATGAATACTCAACTTTTAAAAATAAATAAATCATGATTCAGTCACGATCCACTATCACATGTTGACAGTGTCTTTGACCCGCTACAGTGCTTAGCAGCCTTTCGGCTTGGTTTGTGCTATATAAATACTGCACATATACGTATCTAATGCACTAATCTGGAAATAAATTGTTAAAATCTGATTAAAGTTATAAGTTTTAGAGAGACCTAGGCCATACCTTCCAATCCATAGTGACTAATTTAATGCATTTATAGTTTATCGAAATTTAAAATCTATGTGCTTATTTTATTAGTGTTAATATTTACGTTTTTGTTTTACTGATATTTGCACCAAGAAAGTTACTTCTTGCAAAGTAGCTCAACAATAGTCAATTGATGGCACTTCCTATGATGACATTTCCTGTGATTTCACATTGTGTGGAAATGAGGGGGGGCACACACATTCCCTTTCTGCCCAGGGCCCCAAAAGTCCCAGGACCAGCCCCTCTGTTGCTTGCCGTGGTTTAAACTGTGAACAGGTCCGTGTGGCCTACTGATATGTGTATGGTCAGCACTTCAACAGGAGGAACAGGGTAGCAGTGGTGGGCTGCAGACATGACGCTGCGTGACTTGGCTTGGCACACGTTCCGCCTCAGCTGATGTTCCTGGTACTCTCTTTTAAACAATGGTCGCCCGGCATGCGTCGACTTACTGGCACAACGGACACATTTCCCTTCAAACTGCTGCTATTAAAAGTTTTATAGGGGTCTGGAAATGGCACCTGGGCAGCCCGTTAAACAATTGGTTAGATTCCCTTTGCGACTCTATGGTAATGAATGCACGTGCTTTCCAAAATGGAAACCTCAGGACGGTGCCGCTAAGGAAACTAACCAGCATTGGCATAGCCAATAGGTCTCGCCTTTGGAACCTTATAAGTGTTTAGCCATGCAACAGTTAATGTTGTTGCACCAAGGATCTTGTGCTGCATAACTAAATACTTATAAGGTCCCAAAAGCGAGACCTATTGGCTATGTCAATGCTTGTTAACAAAGTTGCCGGTAAGGCCCTTCAGTCGGGGAGGAGGGTGCAGATGAACATAAAAGGCATGAGATGGAGAGAGGAGACCAGCAGTGGGGACTGGGTGGACAGAAACCAAAGTGGGCTGAATTCAAAAGTAGGGAGGAAGGGACGTTTTCTTACGCATAAATGCTCAGTCTTAAATTGCTGTCGTTTAAACTTTAAAAGGATAACAAAATATGCGTTTTACACATACATTATGTTATAAGGTGTCTTAAACACCTTATCCACGAGTAAACCCAAGTTAATTAAAGCAACACTAGTGAGAACCTTTGAGCCAATTTAAGAAAAATGGAAACTGATTTTTTTTTTAATCACACCAATAATGACATGTTTCTTACAGAAAAACATTGTTTGTTTGTAATTTCACAGTACTGCGTCACGGACATGTAGAATTAGAACATTATCCAGTATTAGGGTATCTTTCATAGATTCACATGCCTGAATCATTCCCCGTCGTCGAGATGGGAGTCCCGGTACATTATAAAAGTAATGTCTTATTAGACATACCAAACCATAGGCCTAAGGCCTCTCATTAGTAACATATCCAGGTCCTTTTGTGAAAAGGACCAAACTCTAAACAGCAGCCAATCAGCTGCTACCACCCTTGGAACCTTCCTGTCAGGAGCTCTGGTCCCTCAGATTTTCTACCGCACGTTGTGCTAAGGGAGTCTCCAACTGAGCTCTGCTCAGGTTTCCTATCTTACAGCGTTTATACTTCAATAAAGGTATTTCATTATCCTTACATCTGTCTGAGTGATGTGACAGTCGTCTTCATGTCAGACACCTCGAAGAAAGGCCTTTTTAGGCCATGTACAACCTGCAGGAAGAAGAGGTTGCATGTGGACGATCCTCACAAGGACTGCCTGTACTGTCTTTACCCGGACCATTCAGCTAAAGACTGCAAGGTATGTCGTACTTTTTCTTCGAAAACCCTAAAAGACCGGGAAGGACGGCTTTTGATTTGGCTGCAGAGGTTAAAGGACAAACAAGACCCCTTGTCCTCTGAGGAGAGTGAAACTTCGTCGAGGACCTCCTCAAAAACTCCTCAGAAAAGGTCTAGAGATGCTTCTCCAAGCCCTTCATCGCAGCAACCTGCAAAGAAGACGCGCAAAAAGTCTTCAGAGGTTTCCACAGGCAAAAAATTGCCATCTTCAGACCCTGCGACTCCTTCAGTTAGAGTTCAGCATTCATTTAAGAAACCCTCCTCAGGCTCGTCGACGACGGCATCGTCGACGATTTCAACGACGACGTCTCCTGTCACTGCCAGGGTTACCACGTCGACGACGACAGTCTCCACTATGTCTGTCTCGTCTGCACCGCGGTCATCGTCGACGACTACAACATCTTCGTCGACGGCACAAGTGATCATGTCGTCGACGATAAAAATAAAGAAGTCGTCGTCGAAGATTCCGACGACGATTCAGTCGACGACGACCCCGACGACGAGCTTCCCGTTGACGGTCACAGCCACATTGACGGCTCTCCCGTCGACGATAATTTCACCGCCGACGACCTCTCCATCGACGGTAAGAGTACCGTCGTCGACGCCCTTTCCGTCGACGACGCCGTCGACGAAGACTTCAACAAAACTTTCAACGAAGCTGAAGGCTTTACCCGTCGACGCGCCACCGTCGACGACGAGTGTCCCGTCGACGATCCTGATGTCTACACCAAAAATGAAGGCTAAACAACTCAGCAAAGGCAGATTATCACCTTCTGTAACATCACCCAGTAGAGTCCAATCCTTAGTACCCTCTCACCTATTGGATGTGGATGATGATTCGGACGACGAGGGGCCTTTTAGGGCGGCAACAAGTCCGTCGGAACTCAATGTCAAGTATCAGGAGTTCTCAGATGAGGATGATCAGGGCATTGATGATCAGTCATATTATCAGGAAGATCGAATACCTCACCAACCTCAGATGGTATGCCTTCCCCGGTGGCTTTGGTGTCGGACCTCCAATTTTTGATTACAGATTATAAGAAGAGGTTTCCTGCTGCTGCTCCGTCTTCGGCTCCGGAACAAGCTCCACCACCGGCAGTACAACTTCCACCTCAGCCATCCGCCACGGCAGTGATTAGTCCATCTCCCCACTCTACTGACGATGAAGAGGACTGTCCTCAGGAAGAGGGGGAAATCCTGGATGATGAATCACAACATGAGGAATGGGACGACTACGTCATACCACTTCCAGCGTCTCCTTCCCCTCCTCCAGTAGACTCGCCTCCGGAGGACATAGGAGGTTTTCATAATCTCCTAGAAAGAGCGGCGAAGCGCTTTCAGTTGCCAATGCCTTCCCAGCAACAAGATTGTTTCTTGTATGACTTTAAAGAGCCTTTTAAAAAGTCAGTGCGATCCATGCCGATAATAGAGTATATCTGGGAACAAGGGGTCAAGATCATGAAGAATCTTTCTTCAATTCCTCCAATCCTACCACGGCTGGATAAAAAGTATAGGGCACCGGATGACGCCCCAGCTTGTCTGACTGGCCATCCCAAGCCAGATTCTGTGGTTACACAAGCAGCCCAGCGCCACTCAAAAAACCCTTCTACTCCACTGTCAGCACCACCGGATAAAGAGGGTAGGCGTTTGGACAACATTGGAAAGCGTTTCTCTTCCATGTCTGCACTAACAGTGAGGGCTGCTAACTCACTAGCTTTATTGGGAAGGTACAATAGGCAGATCTGGTCGGATATTGCACCTTTGTTGGGCAGTTTACCTGAGGACACTAAAGAAGAAGCGAAGAAGCTACTGCAAGAGGGCGAAAGGTCAGCTTCGGAAATTATAGATTGTGCATGGACATCGCATCTACTGGTTTCCGTCAGTTGGCAGGGGCGGCAGTCTTAAGACGCCAAGGCTGGCTTAAAGCAACGACTTTCCGACCTGAGGTCCAGACAAAGATCCTGGATATGCCCTATGACGGACAGTGCCTGTTTGGATCTCATATCGATGAGGCCCTACAAGGGATTAAGAAAGATACAGAGACGGCAAAATCTTTGGGAACCCTCCAATATAAAACGTCTTCCTTTCGTGGCTCACGAGGTAGAGGTCAATCGTCCTATAGAGGAGGATATCAACAAAATAGATATCCTAATTACTCCTCGTCGAGCCAGCAATACAGGCCGCAATTTCAACAGAGGCAGCAACCACAACAAACTGCCTATAACAAATCTTCTTTTCGAGGAAGGGCTGGTCGCCAGAGAGATGCTGCCCGGCGTCAATGACTTTTCCTTGCCACCAACTGCGGCCCCACCCTCGCCATTCAAAATAGGAGGGAAGATATCGAATTTTTTCCACAACTGGGAACAAATTACTACGGATCAGTGGGTCCTACAAATAGTACGATTCGGACATTTCTTGGAATTTCTTCAAACCCCTCCACCAACTCCACCTCAACCTATGGTTCACAAGCATTTGAACCTCTTGCAGAACGAAATATCATCCATGATTCGCAAAGGAGCCATAGAGCGAGTTCCTGTTCATCAACGAGGAAAAGGATTTATTCCCGATTCTTTTTGGTGCGCAAGAGAGACGACAAGTGGAGGCCGGTTCTAGACCTAAGAAATTTGAACAAATTCCTAAGGAAGCAATCATTTCGCATGATTACCATACAGGAAGTCCTACAACTTCTCAATCCGAACGACTACATGGTGTCTTTGGATCTACAGGATGCCTATTTCCATGTTCCAATCCACAGAAAACACAAAGAATTTCTGAGATTTGCCGTCGCTGGCAGGCATTACCAATTTCGAGTGCTGCCGTTTGGGCTCAGATCGGCTCCTCGCATATTCACAAAATGCCTGTCACCAGTCGCTGCGTACCTCAGACAGCAGCACCATCAAGTATTTCCATACCTCGACGACTGGCTCGTCAAGGCACCATCTCTTCAAGGCGCGATGCAATCTTCCAGCGCTTGTCTAGAACTTTTCAAGCAGTTAGGTCTCACCCTCAATGCAGAAAAGTCAATGCTTCAACCTTCTCAAAGGATCACATTCTTGGGAGCCGTGTTGGATACGGTCCACACGCATGCTTGCCCAACGCAAGAGCGACAGCGCAGGCTCACACAACTGGCAAACAGGATAAAGCTAAGAAAGTCTCTTTCTGTTCGGCTCTTCAAATCCCTCCTGGGAATGATGTCCTCTTGCATACTACTCATTCCACATTGTCGCCTCCATATGCGTCCTCTCCAGGAGGCTCTTGCCACTCAGTGGATTCAGGTGGAAGGATCTTTCGACGACATCATACAGATCACTCCTCAAGTAATCACAGCGTTACATTGGTGGACTCGTCCACAGAATCTGTCACGAGGCCTGTCTTTTCTGGCTCAGGTGTCTCCTCAGGTAATAACTACAGACGCATCCCTGGAAGGTTGGGGAGCTTTTCTCCAGGAGCTTCAAATCAGCGGAAAATGGTAAATAATAGAAAGGACCTTGCACATCAACCTCCTAGAACTCAGAGCTGTGTATCTAGCCCTTCGGGCTTTTCTTCCCAGAATAGCAGGTTCTCTAGTGCTTGTCAAAACGGACAACACCACAACAATGCACTATGTGAACAAACAGGGAGGGACTCGTTCTCTCTTGTTATCTCAAGAATCGCAGAGAATTTGGAACTGGGCACTTCAGCACAAAATATCCCTGAAGGCCGAATGTGTTCCGGGAAGGGAGAATACATTGGCAGATTCACTGAGCAGACTACAAACCTCCTGCCACGAGTGGGAATTACACCAGGGTATTCTCAACCGCATTTTCGACCAATGGGGCGAACCAAATCTAGACCTGTTCGCGTCACAGATCAACGCCAAATGCCGACGCTTCGCAAGTTGGCATCCCCAGCAGGGATCTCTGGGGAATGCATTTTCAATAGCCTGGTTCGGCGTCTTTGCGTACGCTTTTCCGCCGATTCCACTGCTCCCCAGAGTGCTCAAGAAGATGAAGGCAGAGCCCTGCACACTGATTTTAATAGCACCAGCATGGCCTCGCCAACATTGGTTTACGGAACTACATCTCCTATCCCAGGCACCTCCAATTCCATTGAAGCCGTTTCCGTCTCTCCTCACAATGGATCAAGGACAGATACAACATCCGGACCCGGCCTCACTCAAATTATCGGCCTGGCTCCTGAATACAATGAATTCCAAGCTATGAATATCCTTCCGGACTGTAGGGCGATTCTGTCTCGAGCAGTAGCGGACAGTACAAGCAGGACATATTCTCTCAAATGGAAAAGGTTCTGTATATGGTGTGCATCTGCCGAAGTACATCCCTTTAAGTCCTCGCCTGAGGAGATTTTGCCATATCTCCTTCATCTCACAAATGCGGGCCTCGCTCACGCTTCCATCAGAGTTCACCTGGCAGCGATATCCCGTTACAGAAGATCCTCCACAGGTCCTTCTCTTTGGTCCAATAGACTCATAAAACAATTCCTCAAAGGTCTTTTCCGGACTTTCCCTCCACTAAAGCTTCCTCCTCCAACATGGCAGCTTAATACGGTTCTAGCCCAGCTTATGAGGCATCCTTTTGAACCAATACAGAAGGTGGACCTCAAGTTCCTCTCCTGGAAAACTGCACTTCTGCTCGCCCTGGCTTCTGCAAGACGAGTCAGTGAGCTTCATGCTTTTACAATACAGCATCCATTTATGCAATTCAAGGACGATAGGGTAATTCTTCGAACTAACCCGAAGTTTATCCCTAAAGTGCCATCGTACTTCCATCTTAACGAACCCATTGTTTTAAAGACATTGTTCCCAAATCCTCAAACACCAGCGGAAAAAGCTCTTCATTCCTTGGATCTGAAGCGATGCATTAAATTCTACCTTCATAGGACAAAACCATTCCGAAAGTCCAACCAACTTTTCGTGGCCTAGAGTGTACCTAGGAAAGGTTTCCCCCTTTCCAAGCAAAGTATCTCTAGGTGGATCTCTAGCGCTATCACTCTATGCCACCAGCAGGCTGATCAGCCTTTACAAACTACGATTCGTGCCCATTCTACCAGGGCGGTCTCTACGTCCATGGCTCTGTTTGCCGGCGTCCCAATGGTGGACATTTGCAGAGCGGCAACATGGAAATGCCGCACACATTTACCAAGCATTACTGCTTGGATTCAGAACTGGCGAAGGACGCTGCAGTTGGACAGGCAGTACTACGTCATCTATTTCAATAGAGGTGAGCCTTTCTTCCTTCCCACCAACCTTTATTTTACCGCACATTTCTATGATTACCTTCATGTCTGATTATTATTATTATTATTATTATTATTATGCACTATATAGATGATATAATGAAATGTATGAATATGGTTTTTGTTTTAACCAATCAGTGTATATCCCTTATGGGGAACAAAGGAAATGTGCTCACTATTGCTTGCTACTCTGATTCAGGCATGTGAATCTATGAAAGATACCCTAATACTGGATAAGAAATGCGTTACTTACCTGTAACAGCAGTTATCCAGTATTGGTATCTTTCATGGATTCACATGCAACCCACCCACCTCCCTTGGAAAGGCTCTCTTGGTTCTCTCAGTGGTACTATTATTTAGCACTACGCTTACGAAAATCTGAGGGACCAGAGCTCCTGACAGGAAGGTTCCAAAGGGTGGTAGCAGCTGATTGGCTGCTGTTTAGAGTTTGGTCCTTTTCACAAAAGGACCTGGATATGTTACTAATGAGAGGCCTTAGGCCTATGGTTTGGTATGTCTAATAAGACATTACTTTTATAATGTACCGGGGACTCCCATCTCGACGACGGGGAATGATTCAGGCATGTGAATCTATGAAAGATACCAATACTGGATAACTGCTGTTACAGGTAAGTAACGCATTTCTTGAGTTAGATGGAAAAGCGGTCTCCGTGCGAAGAAAAATAGATTAAACAATGCTTGAATTTAATTTTACCGTGTACACTTTAAAAAGCACGACCAAAATTCAAATAAACCGGACAGGGTTAACTTTTTGGGGGGGAACTAAGAAGGATGATGGGTAATGCCATTGAGAGACTCGTCGTAACTTCTGGTGTAATACTGAGGTTTCAGATGGCACCTATAGAATAGAAGTGCAAGTTGATCTAGAAGCCAGAAGAAAGCTCGCGACCATAAATGAGCTTTCCTGTTATTGTACGGCACATAAAAGCCCCCAGGGAACGATTCAGAGCACATTGCGGTTAAAAGTACAGCAATAGAAGGGGCAACACTATAGACACACATGCATACATATCACATGTAAACGTATCAATCTGCATTCAACTTATCCAAAACAATCAACCACCCACAAAGATGTTTAAAGTTTTGTGTGCACTGCACTCATGTTACTTTAAAACAAAATATATACCTGAGGTTGCCATGTTTTAGTGTATGTGTGAGTGGTGCGGAAGTGAATAGAGGGATCAACCGTACACACATAGCACAGCAAAAAAGGAATCTGATGCGAGTGTTTGTGTGTGTGGCACCTTCACATAATGGTACACGCTCTTGGAGAGAGAGAGAGAGAGAGAGAGAGAGAGAGAGAGTGCTCGCGTGCTTATACAGTAGAGAATTACAAGTGCACTGTATATTATTTATTAAAGGACGCAGCATATGTGGCACGCAGAAATATAGTACCGTGAGATAAAAAGTCACTTAGAGTAACTTAAAAAGATGCTCTTTGTATGTGAGGCGGCGGGCGCTAGCGCACATTCACAAGAGTGAGAAAAGAGATCACTGTGTGCGCGAGTGTGTGTTTTGAATGCGGAGCACAGCGAGACAAAATGTAATTGTGTGTGTGTGGGCATCATCCTGCATATGGAGCAAAGTAACAAACATGGGCATTGTGTGTGTGGCACCAGCGCTCATACAGCACACAGAGAAAGAACCAAAGGCACAATATGTGAGTGTGGTGTCACCAGTGCACATAGACCATGAAAATCAAAGGTCCCTGGGGACATGGGTGGTGGAGGTATAGTAATTTGAGCTAATAGGGCACTGGGTTTTCTTCGCCGGTGCACACACAATAAAAGAGCACTGTAGGTATGAGAGAGGGTGTTTGCGGTGGGGTGGGGCGTGCCTGCCGTGTTCTGTGACGCAGCGCAAGTGGAGTGAGATGCTACAGAGGTCAGGGCACGAGGGGCCTCTGCCATTACCTGTGTCTGGAAGTTTTTGTATCTTACCTTGACGTAAGACTACGTGTCGGGGACTGTCTGGAACATCCTCTCTTGTACGACGCGTTCCTCAAATCGAACTGAGATGATCGAACTGAGATGGAGAAGGTGTGTTTTAACGTCGGGAACAGCCGCGCAATGTAACAGTAAATTTCGAAAGGGATGGAAGCGTGGTCAACACACTCCACAACTGTCATTGTGCGGTTAATAGCGATTTGCCATATCTACGCTACATTCTGAAATGCTCGAAGAACGAGAGAAGCTGCCTCTGCAAAGTATTACATGACTTTGTCCAGTTCGGTGGCAAGGAGGTCAGACAGTGTCAAACTATTACTGGTGGGGTGAGGCGGGAGGGAGGGGCGTAACTAGAATGTTACTTTAGCGAGGTAAACAAGCCCGGGAGTGGTGCTCACACGCGCTTGAGCCCGCCGCTGCACGCGAAAAACAGATGGCACACTGCGCGTAACCACAAGCCGTAGGCCGTGGGCGGCTACAATTCCTGGCAAAGGTGGGACATGCACCAGCCTTTGCCCAATTGCGTGCTGCCTTCGCACGCAAAGACCAATAGAAAGAAAGCAAAAAAAAAAAACGCACGAGCGTGTGAAAAATACAGATTGATTCCAAGAGGTCGTTTTCCTAGTGCAGCGCATGCGCGCTGCGCTAGGCTCGACCTAAAAAGGGCGGGAGTGGTTAAAAAGCTGTAGAGCCGCGTGACATGTTTTTAACAGATTTCTTCACTTTTAATTAATTTTAGAACAGGGCTGCATGGATGACATAGAGGAAGGTCTTAATGTTAGAAAATAGGCGTGTGAATTGGGGCTGGGGTGCAGTACATTCGAAATGGAATAGCGCATAGAGACTTTTTGGGGCGCTTTATAAGCTCAGTTATCAGTGGGAGCCCTCAGAAAATTACAACAGGTGCAGCATGAAATCTGGCAGACTCTGGGTGTGAATAGGTGCATGAGTGCAGAAACGTTTGGAAGTGGGGTGCATGGTTGGTGTGAGATAAATGTCACCTGTAACTGCGATATTTTCTTGACAGTGAAGAAACCTGTAAACCAGAGTTTGCCATGTCCTAGCTGAGGTAAGGCGCACTTTTGGCAATTGAAAGCTTGGTTTAAAAAACTGCGAAATGTGTAGATGCTGCGTATATGTGTTGATACTTTTGAAGGGGATCTGTTTTCGATTCGCCACCTCTCCTGAGCTCATCCCTGTACTTGCCCATTAGAGTGCTGAAACTAATTAACATTTGACCAGGTCCAGAAACTACTGAAATGGGTATATATTTGTATGCTGCCTTTCCTCTGGGACCTTGACCTCTTGGCTAGTGCCCGGGGATCCCCTGCTCAATTTATGTGTCATGTCTTTTAAAGAAATACACTGAAAAACTGAACCGAAAGCTGATTACTGAAGATTTCGTTGACTCTGGGCTTTAAAGGTGTTGTAAAACATGCATGTGTGTATGACTTTGCTATTGCCAGTAAGGTTCGCTGTATGAGTGAGTGGTCGTGTCCGAGGTCCATATGGAGCCAGCAGATTTATGGCTTCCTTCCGCCTCAAGTAAAATGAGCTGCCCTCACTCATCTGCTGAAAGCCTCATTTGAAATCCGCCCCAAGTAAAATGAGCTGCCCTCACTCATCTGCTGAAAGCCTCATTTGAAATCCGCCCCAGCACTCGGCTATAATTCTGAGCACTGGTATTCATGGATGGGTAAAAGTTATGTTAAAAGAATCTTATAAAGCACCCTCTCATCACAACAAGTCTCCTGGAGCTAGGGGTACAGATGGAAAGCATGAGAGGGGTCAGTAATCCACCCTCTTCCTCAGGGCTTTAAGTGGGATGAAAAAACTGGGGGGTCTCTCAAAGGTGCGTGGACAATGCAATTAAGGGCGTGGCTTAAAACACGTAAGGTAAAAATCTGTGCTTAGCATAGTGTGCCACCCGACTTGTATTTTGCTGTTTGTCATTGCAACCAGATATATGATACAACAAGTAACATCATACCTCTAACAAGTCAGGACTATTGGCTTTGTCAATGGTTGTTAGTTGCATAAGATAAATAAGCAGCAACTATGGCTTGTATATAATATTGAAAAAGCTTCCACTTAAAGCCCTGGTGACACCACGACAATGTTGCTACTCCTGAGTTTCAAAAAGAGAAGGGAAATCCAGAGAGAAAATTACTCTCTTTAAAGGATTTCCCTTCCCCTACAACGCTCACCTGGTATGACGTCATGCCGTAACTTCTCCACTAGTGAGAAGTGAGCAGTGTGAACACGCGCACATCGATGTACCTGCTATTACTGCAGTCCGGAAAACAACTGCCTGTGCCAGGGCGCAAAACAGAGCTCGATAGAGACCGGTTTCGAGGCCCCCTTTAAAAAACTGCCGGTGCTCAGCACCGGTGAGACCCGGCCCACTTAAAGCCCTGCTCTTCCTGACACAGAGAAAAGGTCTGGTCACACTAATGATTGACATAACCTGGTACGCTTCTACCACCTACAGTCCTATACATGCTATGCACCCCTTCTTGCATCCCTTCAGGTCACAGAACTGGTTCTAAACTTCGCATTACCGGGCACAGGCCTGGCCTCTGTGCACACTCTAGATTAGCATGATGCTAGAGCCAAATGAAAAGTCACAATACTAGTTTCACATGCAGTCGGGGACTCAGGGCGTGGGGTACACACCTGTTTACAATGGAGGGTATATTACCATCCCAAAGTTTCTTTTTACTGCTAACAGTTCTGAAACAGGGCGATTTTTCTGTGCAGGCAATCTTTGGATCACAATGTATCCCACCCTTGGAAGTGATGTGGGTTGTAGCTATGCCTCCACAAAGCTCCCTGATGTTAGGCTGGCACTCAAAAGTCTATTGAAATAAATAACTGACATATTGTAAATTATCTGCCAAAATGCCTGTCGCAACAATACCTAGTTATTGAACTAGGAAGCTTAATATTTATTCCCCACTTATAAACTATCTCTGTATTTAAAGATAATAAAGCAAGCTTTGGACTTACGGCTGGTTGGCTAATATCTCAAAATCAAATACTTAAAAGCCTAAACGTTTACATTATAATAGTGGCATCTAGTGACTTCCTATTTAAACCTCAATTGTAATTTTTCAGAAACCTTTCTTTTTAATTTTGTTTTCTGAGATATAGTCTTTTTAATAATTACTTTCTATCCAGCCAGAACTGAATTCAGAAGAATAATTGGAAATCACCAACCTCTTGAAGTCGCATGGGGTAATGCTGAGGTCTGGTGGCAAACCTGTTTGTTTACTGGTGGACTCGGCTTTGCTCTTGGAAGCTGCATGTTGGTGGAGGTCCTGACCGCTGCTAGTTGAAGTGGATGGTACTCACTTGCGTGGGAGTAAGCTGGTCCAGTAGGGCCTTGGTTACCGTGCTTAAACCTTTTCAACCCTTCCAGTAAGCGAATAGATTGACTGAAAACCTGTCCTGTAGATTCCGGATAGAAAACAATTGGAATGCCTATGGTATAACCACAGAGAAACAGTGCGCATCAAGGTAACCAGCATGTGACCACACTTTGGCCAAGGTTCCTGATTAAAACACCTTGTTGCATTACCGTGGTCTGTTCGCCATGCCTGATCAAGCCATTGATACTGAGTGTCCATTCCTTTCAACTTCTTTGTAATAACTTAGAACATTTTTATTTTTATTTTCAGACGTTTTATGCTTTGTATTGAACATGTTTAAAGCCAAACGGATTAGGAGATATTTATCCCTGTACAAAACTAGTTTTCTTTCTTTCCCAATTTTTTATCAATTTAGTTTTTTTCCCATTATAATTGAACCCTATTTCTGTTTTTCAACATTTTTATTTTATTTTTCTCATTTCATTTTCCAAGTCTAAGTTGAACTTGATAGATTTTGTAAGTTCTGTATTTCTTAGTGCATTATTATGTTTATTGCTGCTTTTATTCTCTATGCACACACAGTTTGTCTGAGGCTTTCTTTGCTAATTAAGTCAATTTACATAGGCGGGAAAAAGGTGTCCTCGATTGAAACCTGTTCGTCCATATAGACTGGTCTTTGCCCATCAAATCCATTTCTCATGGGTATGCATCATAATTTAATGGGATCCTAGCACTAATGAGCAGTGGAGCTCCTACAGCGAACATTTCTTTTCCCCAGAAACATCTTAGACACAAATTGCTGTGCACATAAAAGTGTTTTGTGTGGCAGGTTACAGAAACCAGTTTGTTAAGGGGACGTAACAAGAACTTGTAGTAAGAACATTGCTATTATTTTTTTAAAAGTCATTACATACGGATTGATGCAAAGTGTGGACCTGTGAGTTCTGTGCCTTCTTTGGTTCTTAGGCCCTCTGTGCTTTCATGGTTATTGACTGTCGACATGGAGGCTCCAGCCTGTGCTGTCGCCAGCAGTGGCATAGCAAGGTCAGGTGGTACCCGGTGCGGAAAATTTCTTGTCACCCCCGGCTTGACAAAATGGCAATAATATGTGTTTAAAACACATATTTTTGCCATTTTGTCACCCCTCTCAGTGATGACACTTGTCACCCCTGACTTGACAAAATGGCAAAAGTATGTGTTTAAAACACATATTTTTGCCATTTTGTCACCCCCCTCAGTGATGACACCCGGGGCGGCCCGCACCCCCCTTCCTACGCCACTGGTCGCCAGTGCTCATATCCAAATGTGCCGGCAGGAAGCTCTTCCACCATTGCAGCCTGGTGCAACCAGTAGCACGGTTATTCCAGCATTGATGCAAAAAATCATTTTACGAGCCTAATTTGCAAATAGATCTTTGCTCACCCGAATGAGGCCGCAATATTGAAACTGACCTGCGATCAACACTAACTCCCTACATCGATTTTCTAACTCAATATAGAGAAAGTAGTGCTCTAAGCATGAATGATTACATATGTATTAAATATATTAATAATATGTTTATAGAACAAGTTGCCTGATTTTGAAAATTTAGATTTTGAGATTCATGTTGCATGAGATTCATCCTAGTTTTTTTTTGCGCTCGGTGCATAGTTTTACACAAGCCTAAGTGTATGTGCCAGAGTGTCTGCACATGAACCCAACCAAAAAAGTTACCTACATGACTTATTTTTCAGTCGGTTCTGCTCTGAAGGATTTGGCATTCAGTGCAGGTTTCAGTGCCCCTATTATCCTTTTAGCACGTATAGCATTGACAGCTTTTTGGCTCAGATTTTACAAACCAGACTTTTTTTTTTTATGAGAAGGCTTCTCCAAAGCCTGTATCCCTATTGAGGTAAACTGATTTGTAGCCCTTTTTTCACAGATCCCTGGTCATGGCAATCTGTTGTTCTTTTCTTTATGGACAAACTTTAAGCTCGGCCGGTTAAGGAATCTAAGAGTTAGTGTGCTTGCTGTCTTGACGGTTGTCTGGAAGAGGGAGGGAGAAAGTTGTCTTGCTGAGTTGCTGAAAAATGTTTACTACTGACCTTGGGCTTGATGTGCCCACTCATTCTAATACAAGATGACGGTCTGAGATGCCTTCATGGTCTAACATTAGGATTTATCCCAATATAAAAACTTGGCTCTACCTGCAGTGCTGCAAAAACCTGAAACTGAACAAAGACCTGAGGTCAGCAACAGTTGGTGCAGGTAAGCGTGGTGGGGCGGGACAGGGGAGGGGAGTCGACAGGTGACGGAATAGGGAAAATTAAATAAATAAATCCTATTCTGTCGTCTGTCGACATCCCGCCCGCCCTACCACACTTACTTGCACCGACCGCCGCTGCTTGAGGTACAGCAATTGCCTAATCCCACACTCAGACATACCCTGATGTATCATAGTCTAACATAGATTTGATCACTGTTTCCCAGGAGATACTGCGCTGTCTCCTCTTTATAAGATTTACTCTGAGGTCCAGAGAAAGAAAGCACTTGGAATCA
Organism: Calotriton arnoldi; assembly: GCA_963921515.1. NCBI lineage: Eukaryota > Metazoa > Chordata > Amphibia > Caudata > Salamandridae > Calotriton > Calotriton arnoldi. The sequence goes on along the minus strand of CAWUFW010000073.1, from coordinate 5,313,879 downwards.
TTCTTGCGCACTGAGTCTTAACTCACAGAGCCCAAAATTACGAAAAAGCATAAATCAAGCATGGAAAGAGTGGTGCTGTGGTACCTTCTCTATCATCTGCTAAAAGGTGGCAACAGCATCTGCCTGATTGCACCTCCTGCATGTAGGCATCCTGCTCTTCATCTTCTACGTCTGTTGCATCCTGCTTGTAATTTACCGGTGCCCTACATGAGTCGGACCCCATTGTTACAGTCTCAAGAAGCCTGGACCTTTTATGAACTGACTTCATTAAAAATCATTAGGGCTCATGCTTATTAATGATCTCCTGAGCAAGAGGGTGCAGGTCATTTCAAACACTTTTGGCAAGGAAGTAAACACTTATGTGAGGTGTTGAATGTGCTCGAGGTCATAATATATGCTCCATCTGCTATTTACTTGTTATGTTAGGACTGATAATGGACCCTTTAGCCTGAACTTGGAATATTACATTCTGATTCTGTTTTGTGGAATCGGTTGTTAAACCTGATATTTCTCCAAAATGGCAGTTTCAGGAGGGGAGACCATTGACTTTTTCTGGTACCCAAGTAGGCACCTCATTCATGGCCCCCGCATGGACGCACGCCTCATCAGGGTCAACAAGTGGGCTTTGTTCAAATTATGGATGCGATCCCACACTAAAGGAAAATTATCTGCTATGTACGTGCCAAATAAAAATCAACACATGCTTATATGATTTTGATGCAGGTCTTGAGGCACATCTATTAGACCCTCACAAAGTGTCCTAATATGGGTAATTATTTCAAAGATTTTTTTTTTAGAAGATGCTTCTGGTACCTCTTACGCATCCATTACATGGCCCACTGTCACCTTAAACCTCTTCAGTGCTTGCACTGCTGCCACCATGCCACCAGTAGTTTCATCTGGCAGGAACTCTGTTTTTCATCTGGGTAAACCTTTTCTCCTGAGATTCTCCCAAGACATAGATCCAGAAGGTGTGGTCCACATTGAGGTGGTGCACAGTCAGCCACCCCCAGCCACACCCCTTGGACCGAGCGAAAGGACGACCCAGTACCCTCCAGGCATTCCCTACAGGATGGTGCAGTCACTCTGCACTTGACTGCAGGGGGATCCATACCCCATTTCAATCTTAGGCCAGGTTTCTGACTGCAGTAAAGGTCAGACCAGCAGCTTCAAACAGCAGGTCTACCTTTCAATAATATACTGTTCAAAGTCCAGGCACGAGTTTGCATCATTGCTCTGGACAGCTCATTGACTTTAATCGGGTACTCTGTCTAAAGTCTTCACCTGGTGTACCCAGTTAAGGGTGTGAAATGGGGCAGAGTGGGACTGTGGCCCTGTCCATAAAAGGGACCCAAATGCTCAAGGCCCTGGTAAAATATATCTAGATCTTCAGTTTTGAGAAGGCTGAGTCCCTACCAGAATAAGATGGGTTTTTGACCCTATTCTGCCTAGTGGAATCAACAAAGGTCCTCTATAACTATTAGGCTGACAAGAACCACGTCACCCATGCCAAACAGTGGCTCATTGACAAACGAAGCAACTTGGAAGACATTTTAACGCAGCAACTTTGATTTTCTGACACAAACATGAATCTAAATGTAAGGCCTAAATCACCATGGCAGCAAAATCATTAGGTCTAAAAAGAAATGACCATAGAGAAGGATAAAATGACCAGGATCCTAATAGTTGCCATGAGAAATATGGTCCTCCAAGAATATGTCAATAAACAGGGCGGCATGAACTTTTAGGAAGCATCTGGTGCAAGGAAGGGAGTGCTCTTGGGCTGACTCACACAAGTGACCTTTAAGCTTAGAAGAGAGTTGAAATCCTCTTCCAAAGTCCTGTACATGCTAAGATTCTCAGGTTTTGTTTTTGGACATTGGTTAGGGACATCAACCGGTTCACATGCTCAGTAGATACTGTGAAGTGCATTTCACATCATTTGACAGAAATGTAGGAGGACACCTGCAAGACCTACATAGTGACTTACAGGAACAGGCCTGATGAGGCCTTCTTCATGGGAAACCATCTCATCAAGAAACGTTCTGACAGACCTGATGCTTAAGACCAGCTGTTGCCTCCTGGCTTCTGAACGTGGTTCTTGCCGACTTGATGCACAAGCCGTTCAAACCAATGACTCTTGCAACTCTAGGTTATTTCCATTGAAAAATGTTTTTTCAGTGACCACAACATGAACCTACTCAGTGGTACTACATGAACCCAGGGCCAGTAAATTAAATGCTACTAGCAGGCCTGCAATTCTTATTGTGCCACCCACTTAAGTAGCAATTTAAAAATGCATCTCAGGTATGCAGTGTTACAGTGCCAATTGGACCTGGCAAAATAAGCCTTTTGCCAGGCCTAAACCTTCCTTTTTAATGCCTATAAGCCACCCCTAAATTAGACCCTTAACAGCCCATAGTGCACGGTGCATTGTATTTAAAAAGTATGACATGTTTTTTTAGATATTTTACGTGTTGTGGTAGTGAAAAATTCCTAAATTAGTTTTTCACTACTGTAAGGCCTACCTCTCCCGTATTATAACATTGGGTTACCTCATTACATTTAATAAGTGCTAACTTTTGATTGGGAGCAGGTAGAAATGACATGTTTGGATTCCAATGAATTGTAATGTAAAATCATCTTTAATGGTAAAGTAGGTTTTAGATTACAATTTTGAAAATGCCACTTTTAGAACGTTTACATGTTCCTGCCCTAAACTTTCTGAGGCCTTCTAGGAGTTTCCAGCTGCCTGGGTCTGTTAATTGCCCTCCCAATCAGGAATGCATATTGGGCCAGACAGTGAACAGTAGGACCTGGGTGTAACTGGGAGAGGACCATCCTGTCAGAATGGGAGGTGTGGAGCTGTTCCCTGCCTGATTTACATTTCAAAGGAGCTTCCTCCGCATCCTCCAAATAACTTGACATCAGGCTTTTGTCACCCCAGACATCTTGGGACCTGGGCAGGGAGTCAGGAAATTCCAGAACCATATGTGGGGTGAAAACTCCAGAGGTTTCTTTCACATCAAAGATGGCACCGGGTATAAATAGTGGACCCTCAGACCCACACTTCAGGTCATTCCTGGACCAGCGGAAGACTACAGAAGGACTGTCTTGTACTTCAGAGAACTGCCATGATGTTTGAGGCCTGTCTTGTTTTACAGAGGACTACCCTGATGCTTGAGGCCTGACTTATATCTTAGAGGACTGCCCTGCTGCTTGAGGCCTGCCTTATATCTTAGAGGACTGCCCTGCTGCTTTAGGCCTGCCTTGTTCTTCAGAGGATTGCCCTGCTGGTTGAGGCCTGCCTTGCTGCTTGAAGAAAAGAGGACAATCTCCTTGAACCCAGGACTACCAGACTGACTCCAAGGGTCAGTTGGCTGACTTCCTGTTCTGAGCTTCAAGAACATAACAAGCTCAAGAGGCCTACCTACAACTGCCCAATTGTCTTGCTGCAACTTGCCCTGCCTGGTCCTGCAACTGGACCTGCCTGGTCCTGCAGCTGGACCCGTCTGACCCCTGCTAGCCTCTGCTGGAGTAAATTCCTGATCTCCAAGAGGTGCCTTCCAGGATCTTAGACTCTTGACTGGCATCAGGTGAGCTCCTTCCGTGAAATCCTGAAATGTTGAACTCTGCGTGCCAGACTTTGAGAAGGAAACCGTTTCAGCGGTACTAACCTAATCTCTGTATCCCGCTCACACTCCATCATGGTCGACCTGAGCTTGTACCTTTGTCCCAGTCTAGCGTAACTACATACCAGCAGTTAGTGCTTTCTGCGTTTTGGTGCTATATTTACTTAAACCTTTAAAATTGCATATCTCCGGTTCTACTGAATGGGTTGTTGACATTTTGGTCTCATTTTATTAAATTGTACTCTGTTTTTTTAATTGATGTGTGATTTTTCTTGTGTTGTGTTTTCACTTTCTTACTGTATTACATAAATACTTAATACAGTGCATCTAATTTAAGCCTGACTGCTTTTGTGCCAAGCTACCAGAGTGTTCAGCACAGGTTAATTTAGTGACTTGCGCGGTTCACCCTTAAAGGGATTGTTTGTTGCTTGAGAAAGGTTTTCACCCTTCTCAATCAAAAACCCAATTACTCATAAGCGCTCTTTATTAAACAGATATAGAAAGTTTCACTGCCCTCTTGTAGCTGGGAGAGAAACGGATAAGCTGATAGTGGGGAAAAAACCTAGAAGCTGGACCCGCAGACTATTGGTGAACGGTTTGTAATCTCACAGATGTCATCGCCCATCTTTATATTACAATTAGTATAGAACTATGAACGGAAATGTCTATAGCCACATACTGCTGGTTGGGTTTTTGGCTTATTAATAATCAGCTCAATAGTCCTCGTTATATTGACCTCAAAAGGATTTAAAGTTGAGCTGCTGGATTCGATTTTGTAATCATTAGAGGCCACAAAAACCTCTGCCCCCGCACTCTGAAACCTTTTGTGACTTTTGAAAGCATCATGCCTTGGACATCTGCAGACAGTGAAAACAGCCTTATTGTTTTGTATTTTTGGAAAGTGCAGGTCTGGAAACATAGTTCCCACGCCCAACATGCGTGAGACAGTCTGAACGGATGAGTTCGATCTCTTAGGAATCACATACATATGAAAAGGGGATTTCGAGCACACGCTGCCAGTACAAATCGTGCTTCACACGTTTCCTTTGTGGGTATTTTCGTCCTGGAATACCTTGAGGGACACATAAGGAAAACGACCTGACACCAGACGTCGGTATCTGTCAACACAACGATTGATGTCCCGGAAGTCCCCTGTAAACTGCCCCCTCCACAGCACCGGTGAGATTACTTAAATACAAGCTGGAAGGACGCCTTCCAAATGTCTCCTTTACAAGAGTGTTATCTTATTTTGACAAGTATGACTTGGCGAGATAGATAAGCATACCCCGCGCTCTAGCGTTTGTTTTTTGTTCTGTGTTTTTTTCAGGAAGATGATCGGTTTGCCAAAGTATAGTAAAGATGCATTGTTTTCGGTGCATTTGCTCTTGTGCTTACAGGAAACCTCTTTTTGACTCCCCGCACAGGGCAGGGAACAGAGAATTTTCCCATATCCGTTAGACAAACAAGCATTGCTAGGGATCAAATGATACCAAGTGCATGAAAGTCTCTCGAAGAAGGACGCTGGCGGCATTATTAAAAGCTCCATGACATGCTTTTCAAGAAAGGATGGAGCGGCAAAGGGAAAGGTCTTGTAAATATATATATTTTGGGGCAAATAGAAATAGTGAGGCTTTTATTCAGTACAAAGTCACCAAGGTAATTTAGAAGAGCTAAAGATGACACAAGTTTCAGCATGTTTTGCTAATATATATATATATAATTCAAATTTTTTGTAACACCTCACTTGTTAGAGCGTAACACCCTGCTCACAATGAATTAACCACCTTTAATGTAAATTCATCAAGGTTTTAAATTGCAACAGCTAATAGGGGACCAGTTGACTTTTGCGATGTGTCGTTCGTGGCATTGTCTCGCAGTTTTAATAACTTTATATCCATAATCTTTTAACAAAAGTTTGCAAATGATGTAACAAATGGTGGCTAATGCGGCAAGTGCAGCATATATGGAAAAAGCTTCAATGGAAAAATAACATAATTAAAGTGTTCTTGCATGTCATGTACTAACCATATGTGAACAGTAATAAGCAAGGCGATGTAATAAGCAAAATGTATGCATGCAAAACCTAATAATCTCTGAGACATAGGTAATCAGCGAGGTTCAATTTTTCAACATCGTAAAACGGTATATGCGTGGATGTTTTCCTCTGCGTACTACGTTCATAGTTGTAGCATCATGAGTAACGACGTACTTAAGCGATGTATTTGTTGAAGAGTATCTACTAATGAAATACGCTTACTGCCAGTGACTACTCACATTGGTCTGCTTGTCCTGCATTACAAAAGTGAGGTATGATGCGCAACATCATACAAATACTACACATCACACGGAACATCATTGTCAAAAACCACATCGCCACACCCTGAATCATACTACAATTACCACTCTATATTGAACAGTACCTGCCACATCACACGTTAACTCACAGCATCACATCTCTCAACACCCTGCCTTAAAACCCACAGGGCATACCATAACCGTCCATAGGGGACTCTCTCGTGCTCCCTAATTTGAGGATGCTTAATATTCTGTTGACTTTTTCACCTACTGCCATATTTGTCTCACATATTCTTTTAGACGAGGAATTGTGAGATTAGAATTTGAACCTGAGACTGGCAGTTTTAAGCATGTTTTATGCGACTGATGTATGTTTATTGCTAAAAAATATATTGTTCCTTTCTGTATCTACAGTTTGATTTTTCTTCAAGGTCTGTTTTTTCTTCTCTTTTATTTTTCCGTTCTTTTTCATCTTTTATCTTCGTTATTGTATCATCCAATAAATTACTTAGGCCAATATTTTAGACAAGTTCTGTGAAACAAATAAAAAAAGAACTCACGACAGTATACACGCTTGCACAGAACATTGGTTTACATTTCATTCTAGCACAGCACACACCACCACATCACCCAACAGGCTGACACATTTAATAATGCCCCCTCACATTATACAGAATCACACATCACATACCTGCATTCACCTCCCCATACAGTATTCGCTGAAGAGCCTTAAAAACATCCTACCTATTGTAACACCCTTCCCCCTGCAATCACACATTACAACAATCAGCACTACTAACCACTCCATACTTGACTATCCGTCATCCTACACTAGACCACAAAGCCAAACACCTTACAGTACCTTGCCACATCACACACTAGCACACCCTACAACTTGCCACATAATGCCAGGCACTTCCAACATAACACATCACACCTCTTCACCCATCTCCTCACCATAATATATATCTCCACAATGCACCACACCATATAACATTCCACACCTTATCCAAGTTTAAGTTTCAAGTTTATTACAACTCATGCAAAGTCAATAAAGACCATCACATGCTATTTAAAATAAAGAATACAAAGAATGAATAAGAACAAGAATCGGTCTGAATCTATTTCCAGTAGTTAGCTCAAAGATTAAAAATCAGCCTTGGTTTAAAAGCCACACGATTAAAAAAGCAGCAGCGAGAGAAACACCCTTTTAGTATTCTCGATGTTCGCGTGGCGCAGTTTTCTTTTTTCTCTGTTTGGTTCTACTCGGGTCCATAAATCTATCATTGCAGAATTATTAATGTAAAAGATGACTTTAAATTTATAGAACATATAACACTGCATCCTAAAAAAGTTCCCTAAACATGATACAAGCAATAGAGCTACTCGAGTGCTGCAAGTCTGATCACACCTTCAGTTTACCCATCACCCTCTTTGAGGATTTAGGGACTTATTTATGAGAGCCCTGCGTCACTTTTGCACCATGTAAAGTGATACATGCGTGACGCAGGGCTCTCATAAAGATTTATAAGCTGCGCAAAGCCACCCTTCATTGGTTTGAGTAGCCTCATAAATTATGAGTAAGGCGACGTAGCGCAAATCGCTGCACCACCTTACTCTGCGCCTGGGAGGCATTCCATGGGCATTACAGTGGGTTTTCCCATGCAACACACATGAATTTGACGCTTCCCCACATTTACAAAAACATGTAAACCTGGGGAAGCGCCAAATCCGTACGCCTCCCGAGAGGCGTAACGAGTAGAAGTAACTTAATTTCTCCTTGGTTTTTCCTCTTTCCATGTGTGATGCATTCTGCAGCACATATAGAAAGAGGCAAACACCTCTTAGGTTGTTTTTGTGCGGGACAAAACAATCCATCCTGCAACTCAGGTATCCTAGTGCACTATGGTGCAAGTGTGCCTACTTTGGGGCTAGTCTGCTGATACTGCGCCATCGCAGGCAGAAAGGACAGGAATGCATCGTATTGCTTAAATACGGTACATTCCTTCACTTTTGCGTGGGGTAGCGCAGCAAGGTGCCTTGCTGCCCTGCCCTATGCCAAAATGCCATTAATGAGTCCATTCGTGCTGGGCCTTTGGTCCGTCGGTTCCAAGGATCCCAAGATGTTAAAATGACTCTCTGCGGAGAAGGCCATTTGCCTTACTGTTTCAATGTATTCCAGTTAATTAATGTTTTGAAAGGCACACAAACATTGCCTGTCCTCTGGGTTGGACTCCAAATTTCTTCCGGGCAGGTTCCAGAGAATTTAATTTACACTTCGCCTGCTAATTAGTGATTTGCACTTGGCCTACCTTTTTACCCCAAAAAATAAGCATGAATTTTGTAAAATTGGCATTTAACATTGTGTTTGCTGGGTTCAGCACCTCAGCAATGGCTTGCCTGCATGTCCGGAGTGAAAGCTGGTGGGATAACGACTGAAGCATACAGCGCCGTTCTTACTCAACACCAATCAGCACTTCAAATTGCCCAAGATCACATGCACATAATCTCACAAAATTACTGCAAATCACCCCTAATCTCCTGCTACTCAATGTCACGACCACCACACCAAGAGTACATCTTACGTCTCCATTCCAAACAACACCAAATCGATTGAAACATCCTCTTTTGCCTGCACCAGAATAATAATTTTTTCTAACTGAAAGAATGTAAGGAACACTTTTTAGATTGTTTCGGCAGTTGAAGATGAGCGATTCGGTTGTTTGATACAACCACGCATGCCTAAACCACGCATGCCTTAACAACGTGATCTGAACTACAACTGTGTCTTTGCCATGCATGCCTTTACAACAAATTTCGTTGTAAAGGCATGATTGGTAAAGGAATATGCGTGGTGAATTGCATATTGCAGCCTACCTGCCCTGCGCCCTAACATTCGTTACCCCAGTCCTGTAATCAACCCAGCCCCAGCCTTTAAAACTATTCTGACCTCTCACCCTAAGTCTTAACACTTAGTCCCTACACCAAAACTACCCTGCCCCCACCCTGTACCCTAAAACCCTGTCCCCCCCCTGAGCCCTAAAACCAACCTGCCCTTAAAACTACCTCTTCCCCTCACCCCACCCTGAGACCTAAAACCCTGCCCCCTGCCAAAAACGACCCTGACCCCAACCCCCCGCCCGAGCCCTAAAACTGACCCCCACCCCTTAAAGCTCCCCCACCCTGAGCCGTAAAACCCACCCCAGCCCTTAAAACTATCCCAAACCCCCCTGCTCTGAGCTCTAAAAACCTGCCCCTTCTAAAAAAACTACCCCCGCCCTGAGACCTAAAACTGACCCCACCCCTAATAAACTACCCCCTAAACCCTGCCGCAGCCCCACTTACTTGGCCGCGTCCGGTGCTTCCTGTCCCGACACTTTCTGTTCCTCTCCCTGCCCATCCGGACATCTAGACCACTGTCTGCCTTAACCACGCATGTGTGTGGTTAAGGCAGATGTGTGGTTCAGGCAAGCATTGTTGCGCTTGCGGGGAAATGGCACGCGTGGTTCAGCCCCCGTTGTAAAGGCCGTTCACTCCTCCTTGTTCTTGCTTCTACTTGCTTGGACACAGAAGGGCAGAGAGTTTATACAAGTACTTAACAGAGAAGGTTCTATTGCAGACAACGCTGATGCCTTATTAAACACCTTCCTTGCTCTGGATACACCATACTACAATGGCATGCATGCCCATAGATAGATTTATCTTTTTTGTAGGTAACAAGATCGTTTGAAACCATTAACAAATATGCACGTTGAATGAGCTGGATGCTTAGCTTTAGGCCTGTAGGCCTGCATGAGGAGTTCATCAGAGACCATATTTTTATGATGCTTTAAAACAGGAGAGGCTGGAGATTTTCTCTAGACAGGAGAATATTGCCATGCTCGCAGAGTGGGACTCTTTGTTGTGTGCCAAGGTAGTAAGGGGAAACTTGTGGAAACAAGATGTAGAGTATAAAGTAAATGATTTAGAAGTGGAAAGAAATTTTGCAACCACAGACTAGAACACGCGTTGGCCGAGCCACCAGATTTGGCCTTGGCAGGCTGGTGAGATGTGTTTTTTTAATTTCAAACATATGCCACAAAAAAGAAAACATGCTACCATGTAAATGTGTCCGCCATATGCTTGCAATAAAAAATGTAAATTAAAAAATCCACTGATGTTGTCGTTTTAGTAATGATGTTTTTAAACAATAAGCCTTTCAGGTTTTCCATATCACCAGCTAACCCAGCAGTCAAATACAGGCAGCTACAATGCAGCTTAAACACCTTTTAGCAGCAACGTTTGTAAAGAGATGGAAAAATAATCACCATATATTTGGGCATCCGAAGTATTGGCAAAATAAATGGACATTTGAATAAAATTTGAACCAGCTTTGCCACTGAAGAGAAAGTAACGATTTCTTGGTGGTTGTGAACAATGTACACAGCTTTTTACAGTCACTCAAAGTGAAGGAAGTCAGTGGTCCAAGGGGGCAGTCCCCTTCCCCCATGCTGTATCCTGTGGTGGGCGGATGGAAAATATGAATGACAATTTAACAGACTAGTAGATGAAGCATGCTGACCAAAAGACCCTTAGTGAATATATATTATGTTTGATTTTTGTATCAAAACATAGATCTTGCGTGATAGTTGAAGGTGTGCCAGCGGCAATACAAAACAAGCTTTGGCAATGCCAATAGGGTTTCCCTACCCGAGAGCTATTGGCTTTGCAGATGTCTTTTAGCCGTGTTGTACAGCAGCGAGGACTACAGTGCTGTGGAATGGTGTGGAGTGGAGTGGCTTGGAGTGGACTGGACTGGCGTGGAGTGGCATAGAGTGCTTTGGCGTACAGAAGATTGGCATAGAGTAGAGTTAAGTAGAGTAGAGTGGGGTAGATTAGACTGATGAAGAGTGGAATGGCGTAGAGTTGAGTTGCATGGCAGAGTGGTGTGGAGTTTCGTAGAGTGGAGCAGAATGGCATGGAGTAGAGTGGCTTGGAGTGGCGTACAGTAGGATGGCATGGTGTGAATGGTTAGAGCAGTGGTTCCCAAAGTGTGCGCCGCGGCACCCCGGTGTGCCGTGATGAGAAGCCAGGGGCGCCGCCGCACAGGATGTGGGTCGTGGACATTGCAGACGCAGCGCAACACGCGTCGTACGACATTGGCGCAGATTGTTTTCTGTCCACTTCCTGCTCTCAATCTTGTAATCTATCGCATCACAGTGAATTTGGCTGGGAGAAAGAGCGGTGCGTCCTGAAGCATTAACTTGGACAGCGAGCGTGCTGGAAATGCAATAAAAGGCTGCAATGTTTGGAGAACAGCTGGAGGGGCTTTAAATTAATTCTGACTGTTGTGCTCGTTGCACCGCATCGATCTGTTTGAGCCGTGCTGCTGTTTCAAAGGGACTCTGTAGCTCTGGTTTTGCATTACAGTTCAGCACAATTACACTTGGAAGTTATTTTGCCAAATTGTTAGTGAATAATCTTTACACCAAGAATTTGTGGGTGAAAAGGGGGTGTGGGGTGGGAGGAAAAATACGACTTTGAAGCGGATGAGCCAACACTCATGCAGCTAGTATGACGGGTGAAGTACTCCTACATTTATGTAAATGCAGGGCTTTAAGTGGGATGAAAAAACTGGGGGGGGTCTCAAAGGGGCGTGGCCGATGCAATAAAGGGCGTGGCTTAATCTGTGCTCAGCATAGTGTGCTGCCTGACTGGTAATTTGCTGCTTCTGTCATTGCATCCAGATATATAATACAACAAGGAACATTACACCTACAACAAGCCAGGACTATTGGCTGTGCCAATGATTCTTAGTGGCATAACACAAATAAGCAACAACTATGGCTTTGTTGTATATAATATTGAAAATGTTTCAGTTCTGAAATGATGAGACTGTGAAAGAACTATAACAAGTCTCTTTGAAGTTACCTCAAAGGCAGTGAAGTGACTGCTACAGAGTTAAGATTTTTTTTTTCATCCTGAGCCTGAAGGCAAAAATGGAGGGCCCGATAGGGACCCATCTTGACACCTGCTTTTTAGAACTGCACCAGCAGGACCCAGCCCACTTAAAACACTGGGTAGATGGGATCTGGTGAGCCATCTTGGGTTCATCAGAGCCCACCCCATGTAAACTTCTTGTAACGCCACAGAGCACCTTGAGCCTTTCTCTAGCATGGAGATGTACTTTATAAGATCTTTGTGATTGCAAATAAAGTTTTATGATGGTGATGGCTACTCTCTGAATCCTTCATCACGTCTAGGCTTGATTCTTCATGTAGACCAGTGGTTCCCAAAGTGTGCGCCGGTAAAAAAATGTTGGGGAGCCACGGCCAACTGCCAATTAGGTCAAGGGAGCCACGGGTCAAAAAAGTTTGGGAACCACTGGGTTAGAGTGACACTGTGTGGAGTGTAAGCCTGGGCAGAGTTCGCTGCGAAGCTCCGTGAAGTGCCCAAAAAACTCCGCTGTGCTACACGAAGTTCCACGAGCGGGTGTAGATTTGCTCAACCACGTTTTTAAACATAGGGCCCCTTATCAACCTGTTTTAAAGTCTGTTTTAACTACTGATGTCTCTGGGACCTGGCAGGACCCTTCCTCACTTAAAGCCCTTTTGTTGAAACTCGAACTATGCAATATATCCACACTTTGACTCGGGCACCAAGCGCTTTGACGACGTTTGGCGTACAATGCACTATATAAAAATACAAATTAATAAAGTATCAACAGTTCCGCGGCAGGGAGGCTGGCACTGCAGAGAGCCTCGTATCACTGCTCTGGGCCTTGCGGGCACTGAACCTCCTGATGACGCTCCGGCGTAATCTGTTTTGCAACATCATCGCTGTTCCTGCAGGAGGTGCAGGCTCGCCTGTCAGCGGCCACAGTGAAAGATTGGGACAAATGCAGAAGGAACAAACATGCCAGCACCACCCTCACCACTGTCAACCTTGGGGTAGTGTGTGCCCTGAAATATACATACATCCTTTTAAAGGGAGAGCGTGGGTCATCTGCATTGTTAAAGCACAGAGCTACATTCATTAAAGAAAAACACTACAGCAGACGTAACGCCACAAATACGGGAATAAAAAAAACACAAATCACATGGTTGTTGCACACAAAAGCAGAGCGCCGCTCTGTTGCTAGGCACCATGTGTGTGTTTTCAGAAACAATGCTTCCTCCCTTTCACAATATGTTTAAGAAAATAATCCAATGAGAGAGAGGCATTGGAGTTAGCGCTGGTTTAAAATGAAGAGGGGGCACGCGGCATGAGAGGATTACAATTTCCTTTAACCCGAGTTGCTGGGGAAGTAATTAAATCAATTTCTGTATAAAGCAGATGGGCACTGGGTAATGAGATGATGAGCCCCAGGAGGAGGGAGTCTATGTGTTTGTTAGAGCCCCTCCCCCGTATGCTTGGTACTGATAGGCTAGTGGTAGCATCAGGGCACAAGTCCTAAAAAAAGAAGTGGGGGGACTAACTTAATTAATCAGTACGCAAGTGACATCACGGCGCGTGACATCGGGGCGCGTGAGGCACGTGACATCACAGCGCGTGAGGCGCATGACATCACAGCGCGTGACATCACAGGAGGGAGCATCACAAGAAGTGGCATTAGATCTTAAGCCCTCACATCTATGTTTAGCAGGTCTATCATGAGTACATTTGAGCACATTTCGAGTATACTTGCAAACCCTCATGATTTAGGCAGAAGATTCACACTTTTGTAAGCGTCACATAAACCAATGTTGCCTTTTGTCAGCGTAAAGCTTTCTCTACCCATAGTGCTTTAAAAGAAAAAATTGTGATATTTAAATTATTACAACATCTCCTCAGGGGTAGTATGCGCTATATAAATGCTATTTATTTTGTGCAAATACTGGGAAAGATGGACACATCTGACGTTCTTACAGTGCATGCATATCTCCTAAACAAAGCCTGAACAAAGTGAAAAGATGCCTCTCTTAAATATGTGTGAAGTGCTAACTGGTGTGAGCCTTTGTTTCCCATCTGCGGCATTTGCTTCTAGGTGTAAGGCTCCTGACTGTTGCCAGCCAGGAGACTCGAACAGAAGGAGGCCTGATGACCCCTCAGAATAGGCCATTGTTATGGGCCCAGCAGGAGTCAGAAATAAGAAAGCCCTGTCTGCGCCTGCACGTTGTTGCTTGTTGCGATCGAAAGCAGATAACAACGTGCAGGCGCTGCTGAAAGTGTCCCGGTGTTTGGAAATTCCACCGGGACGAATTCAGCATCTTTTTCACTGGGGCCATCTTCTTGGCAGGGTGGACGGCGTCCACCCTGTGAAATAAGTGGGTGGACGCCGTCCACCCGCGTGTACCCCCGACTCGTGCCCTGGGTAGCATTATAGACGCAAGAGTGGTTGGCATGTATAAAAAATCCAAAGGGCAAAACAATCAGGGGTTCTTCTAGTACTGCACACAGTCAAAGGGTGGACATTCGCCAGCGGGCTTCCAAAGCAATGAGCAGCTAGCTGCACAGTGGCCTTAAGGCTTAAATGCACCTTCATGAGCAGTGCGGACCTTCCCGGGTGGTTGCTAGGAAACCTGAGCACCAATGGCATAATAAAACAAGAGGCAAAATAAAAGTCATTTAGAGGAGCCAACCTACTGCTTCTGTGCACAGTTGGACCCCGCCGGAAGCATATACTGTGAAATCAATAACTGCTATATAAAGCTGAGTAACAAAAACAACAAAATTAAAACTTGCTTAAGAAATGTCTGTGGCTGTGTCAGCTAAGAACATAGTGCCCTTTTTCAAAACAAATGCAAAAGAAACAATTGATGGACGGAATGCTGGACAATGCAAACATTCACCCCCAGTCACAAGGATCTGGGTTAAATCCATCATTCTTTTGCTCACCACACCACCCTAGTTTGAACCCAGCCATATGCAAATCAGTCTTGACCCTGTTCCTTGGGGGAACAGTCCAGCCCGAACTGCCAAGCCAGGTCCTCCCTGGACCAGAAACAAGCATCCTAGGACCGGTTTCAGGGCATCACCCTTCTTCAGCCAGGCTAGCTTGAATCCAGTGGTGTGGTGAGCACGGGACCCACGTCTGGGCATACCCTTCCCACTTAGGGCGACAAATGCAAAAGAAACAATTGATGGATGGAATGCTGGACAATGCAAACATTCACCCCCAGTCACAAGGATCTGGGTTAAATCCATCATTCTTTTGCTCACCACACCACCCCAGTTTGGACCCAGCCATATGCAAATCAGTCTTGACCCTGTTCCTTGGGGAACAGTCCAGCCCGAACTGCCAAGCCAGGTCCTCCCTGGACCAGAAACAAGCATCCTAGGACCGGTTTCAGGGCATCACCCTTCTTCAGCCAGGCTAGCTTGAGTCCAGTGGTGTGGTGAGCACGGGACCCACGTCTGGGCATACCCTTCCCACTTAGGGCGACAAATGCAAAAGAAACAATTGATGGACGGAATGCTGGACAATGCAAACATTCACCCCCAGTCACAAGGATCTGGGTTAAATCCATCATTCTTTTGCTCACCACACCACCCCAGTTTGGACCCAGCCATATGCAAATCAGTCTTGACCCTGTTCCTTGGGGAACAGTCCAGCCCGAACTGCCAAGCCAGGTCCTCCCTGGACCAGAAACAAGCATCCTAGGACCGGTTTCAGGGCATCACCCTTCTTCAGCCAGGCTAGCTTGAATCCAGTGGTGTGGTGAGCACGGGACCCACGTCTGGGCATACCCTTCCCACTTAGGGGCGACAAATGCAAAAGAAACAATTGATGGACGGAATGCTGGACAATGCAAACATTCACCCCCAGTCACAAGGATCTGGGTTAAATCCATCATTCTTTTGCTCACCACACCACCCCAGTTTGGACCCAGCCATATGCAAATCAGTCTTGACCCTGTTCCTTGGGGGAACAGTCCAGCCCGAACTGCCAAGCCAGGTCCTCCCTGGACCAGAAACAAGCATCCTAGGACCGGTTTCAGGGCATCACCCTTCGTCAGCCAGGCTAGCTTGAATCCAGTGGTGTGGTGAGCACGGGACCCACGTCTGGGCATACCCTTCCCACTTAGGGCGACAAATACAAAAGAAACAATTGATGGACGGAATGCTGGACAATGCAAACATTCACTCCCAGTCACAAGGATCTGGGTTAAATCCATCATTCTTTTGCTCACCACACCACCCCAGTTTGGACCCAGCCATATGCAAATCAGTCTTGACCCTGTTCCTTGGGGGAACAGTCCAGCCCGAACTGCCAAGCCAGGTCCTCCCTGGACCAGAAACAAGCATCCTAGGACCGGTTTCAGGGCATCACCCTTCTTCAGCCAGGCTAGCTTGAATCCAGTGGTGTGGTGAGCACGGGACCCACGTCTGGGCATACCCTTCCCACTTAGGGCGACATATGCAAAAGAAACAATTGATGGACGGAATGCTGGACAATGCAAACATTCACCCCCAGTCACAAGGATCTGGGTTAAATCCATCATTCTTTTGCTCACCACACCACCCCAGTTTGGACCCAGCCATATGCAAATCAGTCTTGACCCTGTTCCTTGGGGGAACAGTCCAGCCCGAACTGCCAAGCCAGGTCCTCCTGGACCAGAAACAAGCATCCTAGGACCGGTTTCAGGGCATCACCCTTCTTCAGCCAGGCTAGCTTGAATCCAGTGGTGTGGTGAGCACGGGACCCACGTCTGGGCATACCCTTCCCACTTAGGGCGACAAATGCAAAAGAAACAATTGATGGACGGAATGCTGGACAATGCAAACATTCACCCCCAGTCACAAGGATCTGGGTTAAATCCATCATTCTTTTGCTCACCACACCACCCCAGTTTGGACCCAGCCATATGCAAATCAGTCTTGACCCTGTTCCTTGGGGGAACAGTCCAGCCCGAACTGCCAAGCCAGGTCCTCCCTGGACCAGAAACAAGCATCCTAGGACCGGTTTCAGGGCATCACCCTTCTTCAGCCAGGCTAGCTTGAATCCAGTGGTGTGGTGAGCACGGGACCCACGTCTGGGCATACCCTTCCCACTTAGGGCGACAAATGCAAAAGAAACAATTGATGGACGGAATGCTGGACAATGCAAACATTCACCCCCAGTCACAAGGATCTGGGTTAAATCCATCATTCTTTTGCTCACCACACCACCCCAGTTTGGACCCAGCCATATGCAAATCAGTCTTGACCCTGTTCCTTGGGGGAACAGTCCAGCCCGAACTGCCAAGCCAGGTCCTCCCTGGACCAGAAACAAGCATCCTAGGACCGGTTTCAGGGCATCACCCTTCTTCAGCCAGGCTAGCTTGAATCCAGTGGTGTGGTGAGCACGGGACCCACGTCTGGGCATACCCTTCCCACTTAGGGCGACAAATGCAAAAGAAACAATTGATGGACGGAATGCTGGACAATGCAAACATTCACCCCCAGTCACAAGGATCTGGGTTAAATCCATCATTCTTTTGCTCACCACACCACCCCAGTTTGGACCCAGCCATATGCAAATCAGTCTTGACCCTGTTCCTTGGGGGAACAGTCCAGCCCGAACTGCCAAGCCAGGTCCTCCCTGGACCAGAAACAAGCATCCTAGGACCGGTTTCAGGGCATCACCCTTCTTCAGCCAGGCTAGCTTGAATCCAGTGGTGTGGTGAGCACGGGACCCACGTCTGGGCATACCCTTCCCACTTAGGGTGACAAATGCAAAAGAAACAACTGATGGACGGAATGCTGGACAATGCAAACATTCACCCCCAGTCACAAGGATCTGGGTTAAATCCATCATTCTTTTGCTCACCACACCACCCCAGTTTGGACCCAGCCATATGCAAATCAGTCTTGACCCTGTTCCTTGGGGGAACAGTCCAGCCCGAACTGCCAAGCCAGGTCCTCCCTGGACCAGAAACAAGCATCCTAGGACCGGTTTCAGGGCATCACCCTTCTTCAGCCAGGCTAGCTTGAATCCAGTGGTGTGGTGAGCACGGGACCCACGTCTGGGCATACCCTTCCCACTTAGGGCGACAAATGCAAAAGAAACAATTGATGGACGGAATGCTGGACAATGCAAACATTCACCCCCAGTCACAAGGATCTGGGTTAAATCCATCTGTCCATCATTTGTTTGCTGTAACACTTTTCGCCCTAAGTGGGATGGGTATGCCCAGGCGTGGGTCCCTTGCTCACTGTGCCACTGGATTCAAGCTATCCTGGCTGAAGAAGGGTGACATGCCCTGAAACCGGTCCCAGGATGCTTGTTTCCGGTCCAGGAGACCTGGCCTGGCAGTTCGGTCTGGACTGTTCCCATGGGGCACAGGGTCAAGACTGATTTGCATATGGCTGGGTCCAAACTGGGGTGGCGTAGTGGGCAAAAGAACGATGGATTTAACCCAGATCTTTTGACTGGGGGAGAATGTTTGCATTGTCAGCATTCTGTCCATCATTTGTTTGCTGTAACACTTTTCGCCCTAAGTGGGATGGGTATGCCCAGGCGTGGGTCCCTTGCTCACTGTGCCACTGGATTCAAGCTAGCCTGGCTGAAGAAGGGTGACATGCCCTGAAACCGGTCCCAGGATGCTTGTTTCCGGTCCAGGGAGGACCTGGTCTGGCAGTTCGGTCTGGACTGTTCCCATGGGGCACAGGGTCAAGACTGATTTGCATATGGCTGGGTCCAAACTGGGGTGGCGTAGTGGGCAAAAGAACGATGGATTTAACCCAGATCTTTTGACTGGGGAGAATGTTTGCATTGTCAGCATTCTGTCCATCATTTGTTTGCTGTAACACTTTTCGCCCTAAGTGGGATGGGTATGCCCAGGCGTGGGTCCCTTGCTCACTGTGCCACTGGATTCAAGCTAGCCTGGCTGAAGAAGGGTGACATGCCCTGAAACCGGTCCCAGGATGCTTGTTTCCGGTCCAGGGAGGACCTGGCCTGGCAGTTCGGTCTGGACTGTTCCCATGGGGCACAGGGTCAAGACTGATTTGCATATGGCTGGGTCCAAACTGGGGTGGCGTAGTGGGCAAAAGAACGATGGATTTAACCCAGATCTTTTGACTGGGGGAGAATGTTTGCATTGTCAGCATTCTGTCCATCATTTGTTTGCTGTAACACTTTTCGCCCTAAGTGGGATGGGTATGCCCAGACGTGGGTCCCTTGCTCACTGTGCCACTGGATTCAAGCTAGCCTGGCTGAAGAAGGGTGACATGCCCTGAAACCGGTCCCAGGATGCTTGTTTCCGGTCCAGGGAGGACCTGGCCTGGCAGTTCGGTCTGGACTGTTCCCATGGGGCACAGGGTCAAGACTGATTTGCATATGGCTGGGTCCAAACTGGGGTGGCGAAGTGGGCAAAAGAACGATGGATTTAACCCAGATCTTTTGACTGGGGGAGAATGTTTGCATTGTCAGCATTCTGTCCATCATTTGTTTGCTGTAACACTTTTCGCCCTAAGTGGGATGGGTATGCCCAGACGTGGGTCCCTTGCTCACTGTGCCACTGGATTCAAGCTAGCCTGGCTGAAGAAGGGTGACATGCCCTGAAACCGGTCCCAGGATGCTTGTTTCCGGTCCAGGGAGGACCTGGCCTGGCAGTTCGGTCTGGACTGTTCCCATGGGGCACAGGGTCAAGACTGATTTGCATATGGCTGGGTCCAAACTGGGGTGGCGTAGTGGGCAAAAGAACGATGGATTTAACCCAGATCTTTTGACTGGGGAGAATGTTTGCATTGTCAGCATTCTGTCCATCATTTGTTTGCTGTAACACTTTTCGCCCTAAGTGGGATGGGTATGCCCAGACGTGGGTCCCTTGCTCACTGTGCCACTGGATTCAAGCTAGCCTGGCTGAAGAAGGGTGACATGCCCTGAAACCGGTCCCAGGATGCTTGTTTCCGGTCCAGGGAGACCTGGCCTGGCAGTTCGGTCTGGACTGTTCCCATGGGGCACAGGGTCAAGACTGATTTGCATATGGCTGGGTCCAAACTGGGGTGGCGTAGTGGGCAAAAGAACGATGGATTTAACCCAGATCTTTTGACTGGGGGAGAATGTTTGCATTGTCAGCATTCTGTCCATCATTTGTTTCCTGTAACACTTTTCGCCCTAAGTGGGATGGGTATGCCCAGACGTGGGTCCCTTGCTCACTGTGCCACTGGATTCAAGCTAGCCTGGCTGAAGAAGGGTGACATGCCCTGAAACCGGTCCCAGGATGCTTGTTTCCGGTCCAGGGAGGACCTGGTCTGGCAGTTCGGTCTGGACTGTTCCCATGGGGCACAGGGTCAAGACTGATTTGCATATGGCTGGGTCCAAACTGGGGTGGCGTAGTGGGCAAAAGAACGATGGATTTAACCCAGATCTTTTGACTGGGGGAGAATGTTTGCATTGTCAGCATTTTGTCCATCATTTGTTTGCTGTAACACTTTTCGCCCTAAGTGGGATGGGTATGCCCAGACGTGGGTCCCTTGCTCACTGTGCCACTGGATTCAAGCTAGCCTGGCTGAAGAAGGGTGACATGCCCTGAAACCGGTCCCAGGATGCTTGTTTCCGGTCCAGGGAGGACCTGGCCTGGCAGTTCGGTCTGGACTGTTCCCATGGGGCACAGGGTCAAGACTGATTTGCATATGGCTGGGTCCAAACTGGGGTGGCGTAGTGGGCAAAAGAACGATGGATTTAACCCAGATCTTTTGACTGGGGAGAATGTTTGCATTGTCAGCATTCTGTCCATCATTTGTTTGCTGTAACACTTTTCGCCCTAAGTGGGATGGGTATGCCCAGACGTGGGTCCCTTGCTCACTGTGCCACTGGATTCAAGCTAGCCTGGCTGAAGAAGGGTGACATGCCCTGAAACCGGTCCCAGGATGCTTGTTTCCGGTCCAGGGAGGACCTGGCCTGGCAGTTCGGTCTGGACTGTTCCCATGGGGCACAGGGTCAAGACTGATTTGCATATGGCTGGGTCCAAACTGGGGTGGCGAAGTGGGCAAAAGAACGATGGATTTAACCCAGATCTTTTGACTGGGGAGAATGTTTGCATTGTCAGCATTCTGTCCATCATTTGTTTGCTGTAACACTTTTCGCCCTAAGTGGGATGGGTATGCCCAGACGTGGGTCCCTTGCTCACTGTGCCACTGGATTCAAGCTAGCCTGGCTGAAGAAGGGTGACATGCCCTGAAACCGGTCCCAGGATGCTTGTTTCCGGTCCAGGGAGGACCTGGCCTGGCAGTTCGGTCTGGACTGTTCCCATGGGGCACAGGGTCAAGACTGATTTGCATATGGCTGGGTCCAAACTGGGGTGGCGTAGTGGGCAAAAGAACGATGGATTTAACCCAGATCTTTTGACTGGGGGAGAATGTTTGCATTGTCAGCATTCTGTCCATCATTTGTTTGCTGTAACACTTTTCGCCCTAAGTGGGATGGGTATGCCCAGGCGTGGGTCCCTTGCTCACTGTGCCACTGGATTCAAGCTAGCCTGGCTGAAGAAGGGTGACATGCCCTGAAACCGGTCCCAGGATGCTTGTTTCCGGTCCATGGAGGACCTGGCCTGGCAGTTCGGTCTGGACTGTTCCCATGGGGCACAGGGTCAAGACTGATTTGCATATGGCTGGGTCCAAACTGGGGTGGCGTAGTGGGCAAAAGAACGATGGATTTAACCCAGATCTTTTGACTGGGGGAGAATGTTTGCATTGTCAGCATTCTGTCCATCATTTGTTTGCTGTAACACTTTTTCAAAACAAGTCAAATAGGAAATAGTATGTGGAAGGGGATCCAGATTCTCCAAGATTACAGGGAAAACAAAAAGAGCAGTATAGAGAGCGTCGGATAGCAGAAGCTCACCCTCCATGAATCCACCACTGGTGCTGCGCACACACTGGTCGTTAAATGCACCTTCATTGGCCTCGCTATCCAACTCAGGTGGTTGACAGTGCATAGGCAAACTGGGCGCCACTGAGCAGAGAGGCCACATGCAAGTAAACTGGATCCCGGGTGCTCCTTCTGCAGGCATCCAGCAAGTATAACATAAAATAAATTAATACAAGACCAATACGTTTCTTCTCCTGACACACTTTCACTCCTTTCCTGTTCTTTGGGTGCGGTGTCTAGTTTGCACTCGATAGAACACTAGCGAGATCAGAAATATTCATTTCTGCCACTAAAGGGCAATGATAACCTGTTATATTTTTATTCACACAGTGTAAAAGTGTTAACGAGCGTTATGCACTGGTAAACTCCCGTTCGGCCGGCGGTTGACCGAGTTTTAGCAGAATTCCGCGCTCAAAGCGGAGCGCGGAGTGGCAAAAACTCTACAAACTCCACCGGCAGATTCGAGTTTACCGGAGACCCCTAGTGGAGTTGTGTGGCGTAGAGTGGTATGGAGTGACATAGAGTGGAGTGGTGAAGAGAAGAGTGGACTTGCATGGTGTGCAGTGGCAGAAAGTGCAGGGCGTGGAGTTCAGTTGTGTAGAGGAGAGTGGGGCTGAGTAGAGTGGAGAGGTGAAGAGTGCAGTGGTGTAGAGAGGTGTATAGTGCCCTGGAGTAGAGTGGCATAGAGTGGCTTAGAGTGCAGTGGGATAGAGGAGAGTGGTCCACAGTGTGGTGGCATATTGTAGAGTGGTGCAGAGCAGATTGCAGTATTGTAGAGTGGTGTAGAGTGATGCAGAAGTGCAGTGGTGTAGAGTGGTGCAGAGTGGAGTGCAGTGGCATATAGTGTACTGGCATAGAGTCCAGTGGCTCACAGCAGAGTTCAGTGGTGCAGAGTGTAGTGGCCTAGAGTAGAGTAGTGTGGTGTAGAGTGCAGTGGCGTACAGTGCAGTGGTGAAGAGTAGAGTGAGTGGTGTACAGTAGAGTGGCATAGAGTGGTGCAGAGTAGAGTGCAATGGTGCAGAGTAGAGTGGCACAGAGTAGAGTGGTGCAGAGTAGAGTGCAGTGGTGCAGGGTGCCATAGAGTAGAGTACTGCAGAGCAGAGTGGCGTATACTGCAGTGCCATAGAGTATAGTGTTGCAGAGTAGATTAGAGTAGAGTGCAGTGGTGCAGAGTAGAGTGCAGTGGCATAGAGTAGAGTGATGAAGAGTAGAGTGTTGTAGAGTGCAGTGGTGTAGAGTGTAGTGGCCTAGACTAGAGTGGTGTGGCATAAAGTCTAGTGGTTTAGAGTTCAGTGGCCTAGAGTACATTGGTGCAGAGTAGAGTGTAGTGCCATTATGTGCAGTGGCGTAAAATGCAGTCGCATGGAGTGGTGCAGAGTCCAGTGGCCTAGAGTAGACTTGTGCAGAGTAGAGTGTCGTAGAGTGCAGTGGCATACAGCGGTGCAGAGTAGAGTGCAGTGGCGTTAAGTGCAATGGTATAGAGTGGTGCAGAGTAGAGTAGAGTGGTGCAGGGAAGAGCAGAGTGGCGTAGAGTGCAGTGGCATAGAGTAGGGTGGTGCAGAGTAGAATGCAGTGGTGTAGAGTGCAGAGGCGTAGGGTAAAGATTAGGGGGGTTGGAGTGACAATAAAGAACATGGAAAACACATGGAGTGCTTGAACACAAAAAAAGTAGCTCCAAAACCGGGAGCAGTGGGGGGACACAAGTATTTGGTCCATGCTCCAAGGGAGGGCCAAACACAAGAAGAGGGCATTATGCCCACATGCCATGACAAAATCGGACAAAGGAAATGAAGGCGATGCAGAAGCTAGCAAATAGTAAGCTTTGAGCTGATTGTAAGCACACTGTATGTAAACAACATTATCTATTGATGCTGGTTTCAGAGCTCTCGGGTAAGTTAGGATTTGTCATAAATTTGTTTTTCAAAAGGTGTGATCTACCTAATAAGCAAGGTGAAGAATACTCTGATAGCAGAGTCTTTAATGGTTGGATGGCTTTAAACCTATAGATTCTTATCCAAGGTTGGCGTCTTTAGTTATGGCCCAAAAGGCCAGTGCAAAAGTGAGTCCAAGCATAGAACCTAGCAACCTTGGTGGGTGCATCTCAATACATAAATATACTTTTCCAAATATATGAGAAATACAGGTGCCAATGCCACAGTATTAAGATCTATGGCTATAGCAGCTGTGTCCCACCAGTTACTGCTACACCACTGCTTTCTTTGTCCAAATGGAATCTCCCATTTTGAAAGACTGCGCCATATTTTGAAGAAGACTCTCTCGTTCTGCGGTCCTCCATGAATTTACTAAATCCTCATACGGCTGAAACATGTCGACATTCATAGCAGAGTGGAGGGGTAAGTGACCCATCATTGGCCACATTACCACCATCCACAGGTCTGACGGATAGACCCACATTTTAATTCTGGGGAGAGTGTCCAGCAATAAAGTTATGAGTAGGATTGCTCTTACCTGTTTTTAATCACATTTTCTCTGCACCATTTCTTTACCCTCACTTTCTGATCCCCTCCTTGAGGTGTTCATTCTATGTTGTTTTGTCCAACCCCTCCCTATTGCTCCACCCCAGCGTTGGCTAGCGCGGGGTGTATTAGCAGCCCTATGATGAAGCATGACACAGCTTGCTGTGTGTGAGGGCAGTTTTTACATACCCGGGTATCCCCCATTCAGCTAGAATTCTTTTGACTAGTATAGGTCATGTATCTTTGTGTGTGTGTCCTCCATGAAGGAACATACCAGGGAGAATGAGGTATTAGGAGTCCTCCTGGAAAGGGGACTTTTAGTAGAGATGACAGAGTCGAATTTTACCAGGCCTTTTTAATGTATGTGGTACATGAGATCTAGGGAGATGGAATCAAATCAAAAGAAGGTTTAATGGAAAAGTTAGTGGAAGCTTATTTGATGTGCTTTCGGAGTGTCACATAATTTGGAATGTTTCCAAGTTGTGCTTTCATAATTTATCAGGAGGATCAATTGATGGACAGAATGCCGAACAATGCAAACATTCACCTCCCGTCTCAATGATCTGGGTTGAAATCCATCATTCTTTTGCTCACCACTCTACTCCAGTTTGGAACCAGCCGTATGCAAATCAGTCTTGACCCTGCTGCTGATGGGGACAGTCCAGCCCGAACTGCCAAGCCAGATCCGCCTTGGATCGGAAACAGGCATTCTGGGACTGGTTTCGGGACATCACCCCTCATCAGCCAGGCTAGCTTGAATGCAGTGGCGCAGTGAGCACGGGACCCATGTCTGGGCATATCCTTCCCACTAAGGGCGACAAAAGCAAAAGGAACGATTGATGGACGGAATGCTGAACAATGCAAACATTCACCCCCAATTACAAAGATCTGGGTTTAATACTTCGTTCTTTTGCTCACCACTCCACCCCAGTTTGGACCCAGCCATATGTAAATCAGTCTTGACACTGCTCCTCATGGGAACAGTCCAGCCCGAACTGCCTAGACAGATCCTCCCTGGACCAGAAACAAGCATCTTGGGAACAGTTTCGGGGCATCTCCCCTCATCAGCCAGGTTAGCTTGAATCCAGTGGCGCAGTGAGCACGGTACCCACGTCTGGGCCTACCCTTCCCACTTAGGGCGACAAAAGCAAAAAGAACAATTGATGGACGGAATGCGGAACAATGCAAACATCACTAACAGAGGATTCATGCCTAATTTTGACCATCTGCTGAAAAGTTATCCTTAAATTTCCTCTGCTTTTGAGAGCTTGAGAAACGCCAATATATGTCTTAAATTACCTTGTGATATACAGTGATACTTTTAATTCTACTCTTCCTAAAGTAAAGTTAAAATCAAAGTGGGAGACCCGGGGGTAGCAATTATCCCTCATTTCCAAGCTCACTGCTTTAGCCACTTTGCAAACCAGAAAGAGAATCCTTTGATTTCTTCAGGATCGAGATCCCAACTACTATCCTTATCCACTACCCACAAATGTATGTTTCTAGGTGGAGCAGACTACTGTAGTAATGTTTCCAGAAATTTTCTGACAAAACCTATAAACAAAATAGGGAAGCTAGAGGATGTCTATGAGTATAAAAATAAAAGGCCCTATTAGGTATGCATTTGCTTGCTTCTTGTCAAATAACATAGCAACAGGATATCTTTAAGACAGCCTAGCCCATCAATCATTTTTCTTAATAAAAAACGGTCATCCTCTTCAGTAAAAGGTTTGTCAACAAACACCTTTAAAATCACTATGCTTCAGATACTATTAGCAATTGTAATTTTTAGGTCGAGCCTAGCGGCAGCACGCATGCGTTGCTCACTCTGCGAGGCATGCAGTAGTCGAGTATGCTATGGAAGCCTCGCCTTCTCTCCGCCCATATTTTTGATTGGCTGGTGTCATTGTCCTTGGTAAATGCTGGTTTCCGATTGATAATGAGGCTTGTTAGTCCCTCCTTGTTACCGCCCTGTCACCATTTGTTACCTCCAATGAGGACTGGATCTTTTACTTGTGGCGTTACACGGTCACCTTCATAAGTCGGTAAGCACTATTTTTTTTAATTTGCAGCGCGGTCCGCTTTATCTTTAGCGGTCGCGCTTGTTTATTTAATTAATTTGTCGCGGGGCCGAAAGGGAGTGTTTCTACTCACTAATCTAACAAGCATTTGCAATGCAATAGGTCTCGCATTTACGCGAGTTTGAGCTATTGACATTGCAAATAACAATGCCTTTTATTTTTGTTTTTAAAACAAAAATAAAAGGCATTGTCATTTACAATGCCAATAGTTTAAACTCGTGTAAATGCGAGACCTATTGCATTGCAAATGCATGTTTTAATTGACAAGGGGACATGTGACTAGGCCTGGTCAGAGCTCGCGGAGTTTCACTCTGTGGAAGTCCGCGGAGTTGCTGAAAAACTCCACCAAATTCTGCGGAGTTCTGTGAGCGGGTGGAGTAGGCATCGGGGTAAGCCATTTCCCCTGCAGAACTGGATTAATTTGATTGCAATGAGCTAATACTAACTAAACGGATATTCCAACATGTGCATAACAGCCTAAGAGGATTAAATTTGAAGCGGCAGCTCCCCCACTCTCCGACACATCCCATTCCATAACAGACAGAACACTGTTAACGCCTCCTCAAACTCAGTTATCAGGCCTGTTTTTTAAGCTGGATTTCACCCGCTATGACAGGTAATCGGTGCTATAAATCATCCATAGCCCCGAAGGCTCTCAAAAAGCTAGCAGCACCTGAAAAGGGTTTCATATAAACAAGAAGCCTGCTGTGACGAGGGGCAAACTACCAATAAGGCTAATTTTCAATCAACGCACTCATCTTTTTGACCCCGGCCGGTGCCTAACAGCAAGACGGGCAGGATCAGACAGCCATCCCAGGTATGCGCGCCCCACGGCACCAGCCTGCAGTTCCCATGCATGGCAGGCGCTGGGCTCTGTTGTGGTTGCGGCTTCCCTACCATCTACCACTGCTTCCATGCTGGAGGGGGAGACAAGAGAGCCCGTGTTCGGGGAACCAAACGTTCAGTAGTCCCCAGGGCCGTGAAAGCGATTTTCGCCACAGAAAGTTTTGCCGTGCTGCACCCCTGTATGCCCTGCCTGCCTCACCCTTGGTCCCTCTCCTCTCCTCGGCTTCCTGCTCCTCCTTCAGCCGCTCTCAGACCACTTTCAAATTTCAATAACTTCTGTTTCCCCCTGATCGCCCCAACATCTCCCACTTGGACTGCTGAGCGTGCCTCCCTTTGCCCTCCCCTGTCCCGTCAACCCCCTGGCCTTGCATTAAACAACCTGTCACTGCGGAGTGCACAGCGGCGTTATCAAATCACAATTCCCTTGACCCAATTGTGTAATCGTACATCACTTTATTGCCTTTAGCCTCGATCCTTATCTGCTCATTTGGACTCCCCAGAGGTGATTCACTTCATTCGTATGTAGTGTGTTTGAGTGTGCATTTTGTGGGTCAATATAATGTAAAAAATTACCGTTGCAGGATAAGGCGGGCACACTCGGCCACGCATGACGATGCAAGATGAATTGGCATTTCATTTCCCCTCTATGCTTGAATTTGAAAATGTTTGCTTTGTAAGTGCCGTGATAGGAATATTTTAGAAACAGTTTGTTAAATCACGTATTTATACTAGGGGTGAGTGGCGGTGCCGGTAAACTCTGCCACGCGACAGAGTGGAGTTTTATGCCAAACTCCGCATACCAAGAGGAATGGCAAAACTCTGCGAACTCCGCCAGCGGAGCGGAGTTTGCTACCCACGCCTGCATGTGACACGTACACCCACTTGGCACAATACTTCTGTATGGCTTTGTGCATTGGATGATCACAGTTTGTTGTGCAAGATGTGAAGAAAGTTATGTTTTCACCAGTTTTTCCTTGATCCTCTCTTGCTTTGATGTGCTACCACCTTAACACCTTCTGACGTAATGCACCATTGAACTATTTTGTACCAGAAAGCATGTTCTGATAAATATTAAATAATGCTGCCAATAATTTTGAAAAATCCCATCACTAAAACTGGATCTTTACATTGTACTTGGAAATTTGAAAGAGCTTGAGTCACATCTATCACAGTTGTTTTGGTTTGAATAATACATTTTTCTTTCTCTGCCTCCTTTCTCTATGACTTTGGTAATATTTGAGTTTATTTGTATACCACCATTTGCTGTGAAGGGGTTGCTTCAGAGTATTTTGTTGATGCCATAAATAATATGTGCTTGAGTCACAGAAATGGCATCACCAATTTATCGTAGACCTTACTGTGAAGGTGGTCCAGCCTTGCCTTGAGTGGTGCTGTCTGCTATGGGATCGGGCTGATACATGATTTTCCATGCCACGATTTGCCAGAACCTTCATGTCCTAGCTCCTCACTGTGTGTCCTGACAGACACAGTCGCTAGAGTGGGTTTAAGGGTTCTAGAAGATAGAACTGGAGTAATTGGGAGAAGTCATGGTATACTCAATTCCTTGTACAGAGCGGTGAGCCTTCTTGGTGTGAGGAGAATATGGCTGAACTTGGGAAACCCTCCTGTGAGATATCTTCTAGGTAATTAGGCCATAATGGATTAGCAGCGCATTTACAATGAAATGCAGGGTCTTACGCTAACTTCTGAACTTAAAATGGTCTATTTCCTTTTGAATAGGACATATTGCTTTTGGTAGACTTTGAAGCAAGACTTGGATTTATTCAGCATTGGAATTTCTAGTTTTGATAAAGAACTTCCGAAACATTTGACTAGATTGTAATCTAGAGCCACGTTCATAACAAATATAGGGTCTCTTTCACAGGTGGTTCCATGTATTTTGCACTGAACCATCATTAAAAACAATTTGGATAGGAGGGAGATATAGTACTCCTTCATGAAAGTTTTGAAATCTAGGTAAATTTGTACGTGAAAATTATATATGGCTTCAATGAATGCATTTTCAAAGTCAACAACGGCAAAAAGCAAAGGCTGTTATTTTTTTTTATGTGTATATGTGCATTTGTTGGTATAATATAGAGGACCTGAGTGCTGACTGAGCTTGGTTGGTAGACTGCTCTAAATACTATCCATCAAGTGGGGAGAGGCAACTGAGGGGAGGAAGAGTCTCCAATGTACAGCGGGTGGATGGGAGCTAGGAGGTATACTTTGAAGGAGCGGTTCTTCCCCTTTGCTTAATTTGTAACAAAATAAGTGCCAGGGCCCTCGTCAGGAGGCCACTGCAGTTTGCACCACCCATTGCCCCTGCCAGTGCTGCCAATGACAGTACCAACACAACTACTACCCATCACACTCCTACAAGTGTGACAGTTCAGACTACTCCACGCCCTTAAAGCTATAAGAATGGCTTGGTTGGCAGGTATTCGTCATTGTTAATGTATACTGAATTCATAAACAACTATTTTTGTGCTCATCTCTAAACTAGAAACAGAAAGAGCCACCATGTGGCAGGCTGTCATAAGCACCGGTATTGACAATTAAGTGCCGGTGCCGAGCACCGGAAACCACCGCCTCAAATTAAACACTGGTCTTCACCTTTTCTTTGAACTGCAGTAGGGATGGTATGGGGACCTTTCATCAGAAATATTCAAGATACCCATTTGAAGGATTGTGAAAATGCCACACCCAGGTGACAGAGGCCGTAGCAAAGTGTTAAGTGTCAAATACATGCATGAGGCTAAATATATCGAATGTAAGGGCAACAAGCATAGTTTTGAGTGACATGCATATGGCATGGAAAAATACATTATCAATTGTTGCTTTTAATATATTTATGCGTTTCATTTTCAATAAAAGCCATTGAATTGCGCATCCGGCAGTGCTTAATTTTTCTTCATAACTTTTGGGGACTGGTACTTATTTTTCCTCATAAGAAATTTCCAGAGAGCAAGAGAGAGAAAAACGCACAAAGCGGGAAAGAAGCAGGAAGAGGAAGATGGAAAAACCATCGCGAAGGGAGAAAGCAGGAAGTGATAATATTAAGGTAAAGGAGCAGAACAGTGTCTGTTAGTGGATTAAAGTCGACATGCTGACATTTAATCGTGGTGAGGCCTTTAAAACAGCGCTACGGGCACCGGCACTCATTGTTTTACAAATTAAGCTCTGGTCTAGTATTAAGAGTCTAAAGCACAACAAGAGCCAAGCTTTGCCGATGAGTTCATTGTTGTATAAAATGACTCATAAAAGGGAAGGGAACAATGGCTGAGCCCACACACATCTTGCCCATCTCGCACAGCACTATGCAAGGAAATAAGATCCTAATCTCAGTTTATGAAATGCCAACAAGATGTAAACACAATCTTCCCATTATCAAAAGGCAAGGAAGGGTACACTTTTCAATGATGGAGTCACGTTTCCTTGTTTGTTCTGTAAAAGTTGCCTAAAAAAAAGTAGTAGTTACATAGCAATTTATGATGACAATGTAATCATCAAGTTTGTTTGCCATTTAGCCAGTTAATATATTTGTGCAGGTTCTCCAGAACGACCCCCCTTTGATGAAAGCTCCTTCATTTTGTTTTCTTTACGGTGCTAATTCCTAGTGTTGATTTTTGCCCACATCTCATGAATTTTAAGCGGCTCATTACAACTTTAGAGGAAATCCTGATTACGGCGGAAACAAACGTTTCCACTCCAATCGGTATTAAGATTTTCCAAAGAAAAACTGACACCTTTAAGTTTTCTGTAAATAACTTTCGCCAGTGAAAACCTGACACAATGACGCTGGGGAAAAGTGTTTGGAATGTGTGTAAACATGCAGAAATGGGTGCACAAACACTGATTTCTGTACTTAATCCTTTTTTGATGATTGCATCTCATAATCTGGAGGGAACTGAGAACCCTCTAATCACCGGGTGAGAGATTTTAGACCTGATTACCTTCAATTTTGTTTCTTGTCCAACCCAAGCCTGTGGGTGGTTGTCAATGGCACAGGAACTAAGATGTCAACTTAATAATGTCTGACTCAGGTGTTGTGAGTAACCCTGGGCAGTGAACTCCGCTCCACTCACGGAGTTTGCGGAGTTTTCTGCACTCTGCGTTCCGCAGAGCTTGCGGAGTTCCGAAAAACTCAAGGAGCGGAGTTTTTTTCCTCGCTTGCGCTCGTCAACGACAAGTTGGTGAGTGTGAGCGAGGAAAATACACCTCCCGGCGATATTTTTCCTCGCTCGCGCTCATCAATGTCTAGTTGGCGATCGCGAGCGAGGAAAATCAACCTCCCGGCGAGATTTCTCAATGCGGACGGTCGGATTTCTCAAAGCGAGTGGTTGCATATGCTCGCGACCACTCGCTTTGAGAAACCTTCCGTTCACATTGAGAAAGCTGCCTCTCGGGTAGAAAATCTACCCGAGCAGCAGAAAGAAAGCTGCGCCTTCTTGCGCTGCGCATGGTGCCGTTCGTGATGAATTTCCAGCGCGGGACAAACACCCTAACGCACTCTGCCGCTTGCGGATCTCCGCGTAGCGCGGCACAGTTTTTTTGTCGCTTTGCGGAGTTCCGCAGAGCGGAATTCCGCCAACTCCGCTTAACTGTGAGTAGGGAGTTCATCCACCGTGATCATCTCACCTTTGACCTTACTTCTCTGAAAAAACTGATGAAGGCAAGCTAATTCTGTATTCATTGTAATGGGACTTGTATGGGAAATAGATTAAGAGAATGTATGTAAGACATTGTTGCACGTTCTCTTCTTGTAGGACGTTGGTGAGGGGTGTGAATCCCCAGAAATAGTAATTTTAGTAGGCATAATGAAGAATGATGCATCTCACCAAGAATGGTTTTCCGAATACTGTAAATATAGAAAAATGGGGCCATATGGGCCTGATAGATGGAATAGAAATAAAATTTCTATTTTTATCTAACGTTTGTAGCAGTTAAAAACCTTAAGTAAAATATCTACAGTAGAAATTAGTGTGTAATCTGTTTTTAGCATGTTTTTCAGTAGAACCCATATTTGTATTTTAGAAATGGTCGGATAATTATGTCAATATGACTTTGTCTACGATTGCAAAGGGAAGCATCCAGAGCCCCCCATAACCATCCTTCTGCCCAGCAGGAGTCTCATGGAGTTCTGCTCCGAGCTATGTGTAAAATCTTCTCTCCACCAGTCTACCCTATTCATTGTGGCACCAAAGGCAATCTTAAATGAGATTTTACAACATGAAAAGATTACATCTCGTACAATCTTTATATCGCTCAATGTCTAGCCTCCGGAGTGGTGTGAGAATGCAGATATGGTTGGGTAAACTGTTATGTCCCGTATAGAGGCCCTAATGTAGACCCGTTCATACATGCCCTAAAATGGACGTATTCGTATGTGCCCTAATACGGTCATATTACGTACTTGCCCTATTATGGTCAAAGCCGCATATGCCCTATTACGGTCATAACTGTACATGTCCTATTATAGTCATGATTCCTTATATAGGCATGATCTTTCACCTACATTGGTCCTCGCTAGTACACAACAAGCTCTGAGGGCTGAACGTTATCTAGTCTGTGGTTTTGAATACAGCAGGGTTTTCCCAAACACAGGCCCACACTGTACTCATCAATTATGCATGGCTCTCTAGGAATACACCACCTGCATAATATGTATGTACAAAGTTCACCCCTGACGTCTTCCTCACGTCTAACAAGGGCCAATACAAACCATACGAAGCAACTAGAGTCTTCAGGGTATAAATACACCACATCTTACCCCGGTAAGACAGAGGGAACCGAGACTTCCATGCTGACACACTGACCAGAGACGCTGAGGCTCCTGCATGCAGTCGCTCCAGCTGACAGCGGTCTAACACAGCCCTTGCGGGGTGTCCAACTCGAGACCAGGACGGGGTCCACACTCTCTCTATTCAGGTATGGGGGTTCGACTAAATCCTAGAAAGATTCTTGGCTCTTAGGCTTTTAGACCTACACATATGCTAGGTATGCTCAGGTACATCTAGTTAGGCATCGTAGGAGTACGCACACTTTCATAATCCTTTTTATACTCGTGTATGTATTCATGATTGTTGCAATATGGTAGAACTGTTCTATCCCTTTGCTTTTATCGTACTGCTGATAATATATCTCTGCTATTGTCTGCTGGTTACTGCAGCACATATATTTTACACTAGAATAACAACTGTTCAATAAATACTTATTGAAATGCCCAGACTGTTTATTCTGTGCAACTCTCTGAGACAAACCGAATAAGGAAGCACGAGTGACTGAGCGAAAGGTAGTACATTGTTTCCACGATTCTGAGGAATTTGGGTTGTCATGATCTAAGGTTGCCAGCAACTAATCTCTCCCCTATAAGAGGAGATTCTAGTGGCACTGTGAGCTAGCTAATGCAAATCAGGCTAACATATGCGGTGGGGTCCA
Source organism: Calotriton arnoldi (assembly GCA_963921515.1). Taxonomy (NCBI): domain Eukaryota; kingdom Metazoa; phylum Chordata; class Amphibia; order Caudata; family Salamandridae; genus Calotriton; species Calotriton arnoldi. The sequence goes on along the minus strand of CAWUFW010000073.1, from coordinate 5,280,293 downwards.
ACACCAAGCCCACGGTTTATGTTATCCAAACGCGCAGGTCCTGCATGGGTACTATAGGAACTACACGACAAAACTAGAACATGCATGAGTATGTACCAGTACCAGGTAAACTGTGACCTTACGGTTGCTGCTATGTCAGGGTACGAAAATAGGCATGCGATAATGTATAGACAGCCAAAAATTAACTCACACCTTGGATTAGAGAATTTAGGAGATGCTTCTCTTTGATGGAGCATTATATGATAAGTGGGATGCATATTTCCTGTATATGATCCACCTGACAGTAAAAAGAATTCTTGCTTTCAGAAGAAATGGTATGTGGCCTTTGATGTCACACCTTTAACCTTAGTAGATATGACTATCCTGCTAAAGGTACCCTCTCATTTGTTGGGGTGTCCTTTTCCCAAACAATGAATGGTGTTTGCAGAGTGTACCTATGACTTCTAAATCAGGCAGTTGGTTGTCCAGTTATGTTAGGCAAATAAATGTTAAGCTCCACCAATAATATAGCACTGGAGCGACCAACCCACGCCACAACTGCAGACCTTGAAGATCAACAAATATGGATCTGGTTGCATTGGACACACTTCTCAAATATTCCCCCAAACATTATCTAGTAATCTGGTGCAAACTAGCATGGGAACCTGACTATCCGCTCGTCTATATGACAGTTCTTATTGTTAAGTTTAATAAAATAAAATTGTATTTTTGGTTACCCAGGTTATTGCATGTTTTAGGAATCATGTCCAGACCAACTTTATTTGGCTATGTTCTTTACATTCCAAATACAGGTTGGGAAATCTTAAGGAGTGCATGCCCATTTTGTGAGAAAACTGAAAGCTATTTTAAACAACCAGACAGTCCAACATGCTACTTTCTGATCCTAGATATTCTGTTTCCATTTAAAGTATATTTACTATTGCTAATTGTATATATCTATCTAGTGAAAACAGGGTTCTTTACACTTGTCCACTTAGCTGAAAATGTGAGCAAAGTTAGCTGCAGGGACTTGGGTGAGTCTGAATCAACTCCTTACATAGGTTTAAATACTGACATCTGCAGCCTAAATTGCCAATATTATAGAACTTGGAAGGTAAAGAATGTAATTTTCGTGGCCCAGTAGACACTACTTGTAATAGGGAATCCAAGACAATGTGTGTCGCCATTTTTTCTTGTTGATGATAGAAGCAGTGCTCCATGAAATGAATGGGAAAGCATGGTCTGATCAATCCACAAAGGCAACTTATAGGACACCTATAGGATCAGGCGCTATTGATTATATCACTGATTCCCACCCTTTCCCCTGCCAAGGAATCCGTTACATACATTTTCATATCCTGAGGAAGCCCTACCTGTGAAAATGTTAATAGGCCATAAAAAGTTGATCCCCGTGAACGCAACTGAACTGGTCCTAAATTATTGTCCATAAAATTTACTTGTAAAGATCTGCTATATATGTGAAGTCAAAGCATCTTTCCTCAGGAAAATACTGTTAAATGGGTTTACATAAACAAAACCACCACGTTTTAATTAAAAATGTTATTTACAAAGCTATGCAGAGAAAACAAATCTACAAAGTAGCAAACAACAGCAACATGTACTAAACACCACTTGCGAAATTCCTTCAGAAAATAACTTCCTCTGAGTAGCAGTATCACTATATCTGAGATCCATGGATATGCACTGTGTACTGAACACTGACTAGGTTGCCTGATTGTCACTCTTAAATATAGAAAAAGATCCTTCTCAAGCCTTCTGTTAGCAAGGAGATTGACAAAAACTGTACAAATACAGAGTAGTTTTGGAAGCAGTTGGCAGGTAAAAGCAATTCTTGAAATTAAACCTGCAGATTCCTGCACTGCTTTAAGTGGGAGTGCTGGATGCCCTGCACTGTTTTAATTAGCAGCACATGGCTTGCATTTTTGTCGCCACCAGGAGGCAGCGTCATGACAATATGAAATATGAATGGTGAATGCCAGATCCCATTAGACTATCCCAGGGGATGAGACCGGGTTGTTTTCTTGCCCCTGTTATTTTTTTGCTGTATATCAATGGGCTCGAGGGCGCCCTCATTACGGCGGGTAAGGATATGCCCATGGTTAAGAGTAAGGCTGTTCCTGTATTACTCTATGCAGAAGATCCTGCCTTGCTGGCCCAGAAGTTTGTTGACTTTATGGACAAATTAAATCTTGAAACTAACTTAACTAAAACCTTTGTTATGGCATGTGGACCTAAGAATCTCAAGTCCCGCAGTCTAGCCATAAAAAGTACACCCATATCTAGAACTCATGAATTTCCCTATTTAGGTGTACTCTTTGATACAGAAGTGTTCTGGGCTTCTTGTCTATCCAAACGTATACTGAGATTCTCAAATGCTGTTGGGTTCCTATTTAATCTGGCATCCTCTATTGGAATGAAACTGTTTAGACCATTTCTAGAGGAGTACAAAGAGGTGCACCTTTTCTAACCTATGGCTCAGAGGTGTGGGGATATAAGAATATAAGATCCCTGCAGACAGAGGAGTCTGTAGACATATCTTGGCTTTACCAGTTAGTTGTCTTACATAAGCTGTTAACGAGAAGCTGGGCCTTATATGTGTGGAAGATTCATTTAACCTTGAATGAATGAATGAGGTACTTATATAGCGCAATGTCACTCCAAGGGAACATCGGGTGCTGGACGGTAGTTAGAAATGCCTGCTACGCAAGGATCAACTAGGTAGGAGATCAGAGGATGAGTGAGTAACATAGTGAATTAGGGATCCTGAAAATCCATGTTTTGAGTTGTTTAAAATGTGTTCTGATTCAATAAATCTAAGTTGTCTAAGGAGAGCGTTGCAGGCCTTTGAGCCGAAGACTGCAAAAGATTTTCCGCCCCTCGTTTTAAGTCTGAACGTAGGGGGTTTGAGGAGGTTTCATGTGATGACCTGAGCGTTTGTGATGTCGTATATGTAAATCTATTGATGAGCTATTTTGGGCTGGATTGCCTATATGCTCTGAAAGTAAGTAGGAGAATTTTAAACGGAATCCTTTTATGGACAGGCAACCAGTGGAGGGCATTCAGGGCTGCTGACGCAGAGGAAAGTCGGGGGAGTTTCAATACTACTCTAGTAGGGGCATGTTGAACCACCTGTAATATTCGAATGGTCTGTTTTGAAGAACCTGCATACAGACCGTCACAATAATCAAGTCAGGATGTTATTAGGGCAAAGGCCACTGTTTTCCTTGCCACTAAAGGGAGATAATCGAAAAGCTTTTTTAGTGATTTTATTAAACCAAAACAAGATCCTTCTCCTGCAAGCGCTTGTGGACGAAATGTCAGAGAAGTGTCGAATTTTGCTCTGAGGTTTTTTACCACCTTTACCATTACTGGAGAAGGGGCAGTGGACTTAGACCATCACAAAGCTGGATCAAACGAATTGGACTTGCCGAGCAGCATAATCTCCGTTTTGTCGATGTTACATTTTAAATGATTGGATTGCATCCACCGAATTACTTCACCTTGGCAGTTTCTGAAATTATGTTCTGATCCAATGGAAGCTCTATCCAGTGACAAGATTAACTGTGTATCGTCAGCATAGAAAGTAGCTTCAATGCCGAAGGAGGTGATCAAGTCGATCAGGGTAGCATATAAATGTTATAAAGTGCCGGGCTAAGCGATGAGCCCTGTGGTACCTCAGAGGTGAGCTTTCTTTCAGGGGATACAAAAGGTTCTAACATGACTGTTTGTCCACGGTAAGAGAAAAAGAATCTAATCTACGACAATGCCATATGGGAAATGCCACATCTCTCGATGCTTTGCAAGAGGGTATCATGAGAGATGGTATCAAATGCGGTTGATACATCTAATAGGATCAGCACTGCATTTTTCCCTCATGCAGGGTGAGCTTTAATGTGTCAGCAGCCTCTAAAAGGGCGGATTCTGTGGAATGGCTTGGACGAAAGCCAGACTGCTGAGGGTGAAGGATGTCTGTCTCCTCCAGGAAAGTTGTCTGCTGGTTATTGCCCAATAGTTTAATTATCTTACTCAGAATTGGGAGAAGAGAAATAGGACATAGATAGGATAGCATTGAAGCATCAGGGACCTGTTTTTTCTGTAAAGTTTTGACAACTGCTAGTTTCCACTCTTTGGGGACCTCAGCGGTGAACAGAGAGGTATTAAAAATGTCATTGGTCGGTTGGTTTACCATGTCAATAACTTTGTGGAGTATGGAAGGGGTACAAGGATCATAAGGAGAACTGGATTCACAAGAGAGTATGGCCTGTTGTGACTGTGCTAGGGTAATACTCTGAAAGGTAGCTGGGATGCTCTTCTTGGGGGATTCTGCCCCCCGATCACCTTTAAATGGTGGGATGGGGCTGAAACTTTGTTGGATGGAGAGTATTTTTTCTCAAAAAATGAGGATATCTCATTACATAGTGTTTGAGAAGGAGGAATCTCTCTGGACAATATGAGATGAACAGAGGCACACTACACTTATTATAAACGTAAATATGAACTGACCCCAAAAAAACAAAGACGCAGTTGGTAGCCCATGAAGATTACTCAAGTGTTGCCTATTACCAGATTCTTTTCAGTATTTCAACATTTCTATCATGCTTTATTTTTATGTATTAGCCCACAAATGAGAATTGTTATTCCACAATTTCTTGATGAACCCCTGATAATGGTCTGAGGAAGCCTAGGGGTTGGAACATTGGTCTATATTATAGCCAGTGCTCATCATGGTGAAAGGATTAGATATTGTGAGGTGATTTTTGCGTAGGAACTCATTATAACTTTGAGTGTTCACTTTAGAAGCCCTTTACCTTAAACAAGCAGCTAGGTTAACATCTGGTGTAGGTCGAATTGACAACCAATACATGAAAGTACTCCTGAAAAAGTGAGATGGAATTAGAGCACATAAGACACTAGCATTTCTACATAAAAGCATTCTTCCAGCTGTGTAGCACATTGTTAGTTTGTCAGCCTCACCTTCCTTGTTGGGCTTTACATTACTATGGTCAAAATGAACAAGCATTTGCAATGCAATAGGTCTCTCATTTGTTAAAGTTAGAGCTGTTGACTTTGAAAATTACAATGTTTTTTACTATTTTTTTTTTTTTGCAGTTTTGTAAATATATTCACATAGCGCAATTGCTATTGGTATAAAAAAGCAAAAGTAAAAACATTGTTATTTCTAACGCCAACAGCTCTAACTTTAAGAAATGCGAGAAGTATTGCATTGCAAATGCTTGTAAAAAGATACTGATAGGAAGAAGAGAAACAGGAGCGAGCTTAAGGTGTAAGGCAAAAACCGGGAAGGGAGAGGGTTATAAGAGAACGAGAGAAAGGCGGCTAGGGAAAAGAACGACGGGTAAAGAAGATAGTGATGAGTAGAGACCAGGGAAAAGAGAAGATAGGAGGTCAAAACAATAAAGAAATGGGAAGGAGACGGGAGTGAGAGAGAGGGAAAGGGAAAGGGAAAGAAAAAATGGTATGAACGAAAGGGGAAAATAAACAGGTGGAGGAATTAGTGGAATTTAGTACTCTCTTGCAAGATCCTTCCAGCAGAGGTTGATGATGGCAAAAATGTCCTGTCTTGATAGAGAGCGATGAATTATGAGCAAAAAATAAATAGAGTTTTTACATCTGTACTGCAGGGTTCTGATATAGTGTGATTAGATAATTTACTATACTAACTCCATTCTTTGCATAATGGGAACAAGGGGCTTGTGCCTGGCCGTACACACAGTAGCCTTCACCACAGTGTGAACAAATATGAAGTTCAAATATTAAAAATGTGATGGTTATTGTATAGTTTCAGTAAAATTGTTTATGCCTGAAATAAATAGGCCAAATTGCTTTTCAACCATTGTTTCAGTCAGTTGGTTTGTGTACTTTTATAGGTTTACATCAAAAGCTTGAATACTACTCGCTTGACACAAGGATTTCTAGCCATCTCTACATTGTGCAGGGATTATCACATTTCTCTACATGCCCATGAGGTTTGAAGCCATTTCAACATGTGGATTTTTGTTAATAATATTGTACATGTTTCAGGATTTGTAGACATTCGTAGTGAAGCACTGAGTGGCTGTTACATAAAGCGGTTGGTTATGGTGCCAACCCAAGACTGTTTTTTTGCTTTTCTACCAGAGTTGGATGTTTCTAGATTTTTTTCACACTCAAGATGTTTTTTTTAGATGCGTTTTTTTTTTATCTGTATGTACATGAAGCTGGCTCAGCACTTACACTTCTTGTAAATATGCCTTCTTTCAATCACACCATGTTGTCTTCTATTGTTTTGGTGCTTTCTTTTGTATTTCTTTCGCTCTTGACTCATAATAAGTTTAGCTTGCAGTATCAGCTTCTTGGGTCTGAGAATATGCTGACATTAGGTAGTTATTTAGCACACACACCTAAAAATGTCTCTATAACTTGAAATACTGCTAATATTTTTGTACGTTAGGCCACACTAAGAGACATAGATGAGACACGTTTGTGGCAATTCCATAGTGGTGTGTCATCCTTATTTTAAATGTGTATAGATTTTACCTCCAAAGAAACATACAAAGGGCTCCTTTCTGAGTGTGGTACTGTCTGCAATGCACTTTACAGAGAGGCACAATGGCGCAAGAGTGGTGGTTGCTTGTTGCCTACTGCAGAGGATTATTAGAAAGGGTTTCAACACACTTGCATGCCAGTATTTGAAAGTATTTGTAACATGCGTGGAATTATGCACTGGTGTTTAAAATACTCGCTTTCTTTGCAGTAAACAGGGCGGCATTTGTCAATGGCGTCATGTTATTTCTAGCAATTGTGGTGAGGGTCCGCATTGTAGGCCTGTGCCCAGCCCTGGTGTGTCACACCCACAAGGGCGATATTTGTCCACCCCTAGTGTGTCACACCCACGAGGACGATATATGCCCAGCCCAGGTGTGTCACACCCACGAGGACGATATATGCCCAGCCCTGGTGTGTCACGCCCATTAGGACGATATATGCCCACCCCTGGTGTGTCACGCCCACAAGGACGATATATGTCCACCCCTGGTGTGTCACCCTCACGAGCACGTTATGTCCACCCCTCAGCGTGTTCACAACCTGGAGGGGACGGGTTGGCCCCTTTAGCAGATATCCGATGGTGATAGATTGAAACTGAAACCGCCCGAGGCAGGCGGGGACGCCCCAATCTTTATTCGTATTATCTCCAGGGATGCGGTGTATGTACAGATGGCCGAGTCCTTGTTTCTGAAAGGAAATGGTTAGTAAACGAGTTCTCATTTCCATTTGCCTATCTTCGTTTTGAAGGATACTTTCCAAAAGCTCCAGCTACGGCAAATAATCTGCAACTACAAAACATAACGCTATTTGAAATATATATAAAAATGAAATAGAGTAATATGGTGTTGGTAAAATTAAATTCATGTGTTAAATCCGTGGGTGCCTGGGTCCCTAATGACAGTCAAGTCATTCAAGCTGGTATTAGTAGAGCACGTTTATACGCTAGCGGGCTATGTGGAGCTATTTATTTTACTGTAATTGCATTTGTAGAGCGCTGACTACCCTAACGAGGCACTAAACAGTTTAGCGCGAGGCAGCACGCTGCTCCGGAACACATGGTTAGTGGTTAATCCAGTGGTTTTAGTTAGGCTAGTTTTGTGCTTTCAAGGAAACCATTGCAGTATCCACGTGTTACAAACGAGTTAGCGATTTATCTCATCTGACTTTGCGAACCGATTTCATTTCTGTTATTTCTAGTGTTTTGCGATTCCAATACCTCCTCGGACGTAGTACGCGCTATATCAGCGCTATATCAATTACTCCGTGTTCTGATGCGGTGGGGCAGAGGGGGGTAAAGTGGGGGCAGGCGTGTCCTAAGCCTTTGAACACCATCACCCGCCCGGAAGTGATTGTCATGCAAATGTGCAGATAACTTCACCACCTAGTTTATTGAATTACCAATCAGCACCTCAGTCACAAGCACCCGCCGGCCCGTTACCTTTTGGTCCAGGTCAGAGGAGGACGGCAGCAGAACAAACTCCCGGGTGAGGCCGATTTGGATGGTGAAGGAGACGCCCGGGCAGGCTAGCAGGGGCAGCGGCGAAGGCCCACGTTCCAGGCCGGGAGCAGAGACGCAGCGAGCATGACGAGCAACAGACGACGAGTCCAGTCTGGGTGGGCGGGGCCTAAGGGAGACGGCGGTCACCAACCCCACTTCCAAAAGCAACCTGAGACGAGCAACAGACGACGAGTCCAGTCCGGGTGGGCGGGGCCTAAGGGAGACAGGGCGGTCACCAACCCCACTTCCAAAAGCAACCCGACGACAATAGATCTCGCAGAGCGTGCAGCGCATGCGCTGCGACGCTTGGCGAGACCTAAAAAGTACACCATTAGTTACTTATCTCATAAGCATTTAATATGATAAAATGGAATAAGTGGTTTGAATGGGAATGTAGACTGACAAAAACTCTCCTGCATCTCAGTCCTAACTCAATCATGGTCTGGTGGTGTAGAGATTATACCCTCCCTAAGGAAACAATATAAGCAGGTCATTGAAATAAGGCATAATGAGCATCAGGAGAGAGACCGGTGAGATCAGAATTATCAAAATATTTTTCTCTAAAGAATTGTTATGATGGGTTGTAAATGACCAGCTAATCTGTGTAGAGTCATACTTGGCTAAAATGGTTCTTGTAGTTAGAGCATGGCCAGGAGTTCTTGCATGTAACTATGTAATAAAAAATAATGTGGTAAATACACAGTAATCCTTTAGGCCCTGGTTAAGAGTACGCCGGAATGGGCTGATGTATTTACCAAATTCAATAAATACTGATTCAACAGGATGAGGTATTTAGCAGGTTCAGGAAATGACTCCTATTCTGAGTTGACATTAGATAAATGGGGATTACCACCCACATCAGAGTTTATCATCCCAGTTGTAATCAGGACTTTCGTAATGTAAAGAAGAACATTATTTTTCAGCGTACATTTTGACTAGAAAGATTTTCATCCTTAAATGCATTTGTTTACAGTTAAGCAATCCAACTTATATCATGTTATACCAATCTTTTGGAGTAGAACGTTACACTAGTTGAAGTTCTTGAATCCTATTACAGCTTACGTGTATATCGCTTGGTGTCTGGGCAATCCTAGTAAGAGAGGAGACATATTTAGGATTTCAGTAGTAACGCGTGTGGAGTGGACAGCACTCGTGCCTTAGCCTGCATTCTCCTGTAAGTGTAACTGACCCAGCCAACATTGATGGCTGCACCTAACAATTGTCAAATACATTTGCTGAATTTTGAAGTATTCACTATTTTCAGTAAAAAAAAACTAAAGTCTAAATCTGTGGTTTTTACTGCTCATTAGTAAACCGTGGAAAAGGTTGTTTATCATTTAGAAGAATGCAGTAAGTGGATTATCTCCCATCTCACTTCACCTTTGACAGTTGTAGTAAAAAGGAAACTGTAGAGGAAACATGCTTAGTACGTCCCAGCATTATGATCTTTCTATGTGTTTTGAAAAGACCTTGTTGAGCTTTTCAAAAAGGCATTCAATGTCTAAAGTTCAAAATGTGGTTTGCTATTATTAAGTCCAAATGCAGCTTATTTTCTTTTTTTTAAATAATAACAAACCAGGTCTTAGATGTTGGAAGTTGAGGTTATCAGAATCTTGATCCGGATTCAAAACTACATCCTTCTAAATCCAATTTAGTAACAATTATATTTCCTTAGATCTTATAAGCAGCAAGTAAGTGTTAACAGTGCATGTCACAAATTACTGCGAATTCCTGAAGGTTTTGTCATTAGTACAGTTTTAGATCGCTGTGTTTTTTGTGTGGAAATTAAATAGTTTAGGTAGCTTTGTCGATCATGTCAAAAAATGGTAGGAAAAGTTGGCTGCGTGGCTATAGGAGAATACTTGCTGGTGGCTGTGGAACCAATCTTTTCTTATTACTGGAGAATGCCTGTTACGATTGCATGAGAAATGTACATATTCACATGAACAGGAACTTCCACCATAAACCATATGCAAAAAAGCATTAGATTAGATTGATGGTTTGCACACCATTATTTCAGACACTGCATGCTCTTTATATGTGTAGCAGTCACCTACAACCGTACCTCAATACCAGCACTTGGTCAAAACACTTCCAGTACATTACACTGATTTGTCCCAAAGAGACTAAAACTTATTTTAATTTGCCTGACGTCTTTGAAGGATGTTTGTCTTCGACAGATAGTTTATCAAGTGACACACTTCTGACCATTTACTTGAATTTTTTGCTGATTGACAGATAGTTTATCAAGTGACACACTTCTGGCCATTTACTTGAATTTTTTGCTGATTGACAGATAGTTTATCAAGTGACACACTTCTGACCATTTACTTGAATTTTTGCTGAACCTACACTTCTTTCTGGTTGTTTATGGGGTGAAATATCTGGTTGAAAACTTGTAGAATGCTGTATTGTGGAGATGGTCATTTGAAAATACTTATTGAACCACTTCTTATTTTGCAGTGGACTTATGGATTTCCTCACCAAAACAATTTGCTTTAGCTAAGGGAAGTGGTGAAGATATACTGGCTATTTCCTGCTGCAATTGTAAAGTTACACGGACGAACAACTTACATTTTAAAGTTATCCAAAAAGCTGATTTTAATTTTTTTTTAAAAGAGCATTAAAGACTAAAACAAAATAGTGATACAAATATTTTTCTGTAAGCTTTTAACATAATGGATGTTATCTTCAATAACGGATGAAGTAAGTGGGAATGCCAATGTACAGATAAATAGACCACACATTTGGGAATCATCATTGATAGAAAAGATTTGAGAAAACTTTGTGAGGACATGTTCCATAGTTAAAGGAACGTAAACCTTAGATTTTTCCTACAGAAATAATACTCTCTGCCTGCTTGGCCCTGTTGGAATTGTTAGTATCTAATCGACAAAGACAAATGCCTTAGCCATCTTTTTTGGATTTAAAGTGTCTAATCATTTGGCGTGTTTATACCTAAAACAACTTCATTAGTACTAGGGAGCACCCTAAAAATCCAATTGCTTCTCTCATTGAACAGCAACTACAGAGCAATGGATTCATCAGGTGTTAAATGTGGCTAACAGTTGAGAGCATTGTGTAGGCTTCATTATCAATTCAAGCACACAAAAAGGGATGGGAGGAATGCTTGCAATTTGTCTAACCACTGGCAATAGGTCCGGGTGGCATCCCTACTTATTGTTCATTTGCTCACCGCTTCACGTCAGTTTCGACCCAGCCATATGCAAATCAGCCTTGACCCTGCTCCTCATGGGTGCAGTCCAATCCGAACTGCCAGGCATCGTCCTCACAGAACCAGAACACAAGAAACCTAGGACCAGTTACACCCTGATAAAGGCTCATCAGCCAGATATAGCTGAGTTTCAGTAGCAAAGTGAGCAAGGGACCCACGTCCGGCTATATCCTTGCCACATATGGTGTTACATCAATTACACAAAAGCCGATGCGAGGAATGCTTGCAATTTGTCTAACCAATGGCAATCGCTTGAGGTAGCATCCCAACCCATCGTTCTTTTGCTCACCATGCCACCTCAATGTGGACCCAGCCATATGCAAATCAACATTGACCCTGCTCTTCATGGGAACAGTCCAACTAAACTGCCAGGCCAGGTCCTCGTCGGCCCAGAATGCAAGCAACCGAGGACTGATTTCACCCTGATACGGGCTCATCAGCCAGGTATAGCTTGATTCCAGTTGCAGAGTGAGCACAGGAGAGAAACAAGGGGTGGGTATATGGGATATTTGCCAATTTTTAGTCTATGCCTTTTTACCACCCAACTCTAAATGAGGCCCTTTATCAATTTATCAGCGAAGGTGGTGGTTAACTGTTTTAAAGAACCTTTTAAATAATTGGTACTGTTCAAATACATCATTTTACTAATATTTTATAGGAACAAATATATCATAGTTTTATGTCTGTTTAACAGTGAAAATTATTTAAAAGCAAAAAAAGTGTGCATCTCTTGGTTGATTTTAGAGAGTCTCAAGTTTTATCCTTTGAGTCCTTGTACTCACTGGTCCACAACTTTCCAAAACACAATATTACATTTTTTAAGTTTTGGCTTTCATGGCGTGTTAGAACATTTTATTGCTAATCTGTTGGAAGAAAAAGTCGGGAGTTAGATTGGAATAGAAAGTTGGTGCCTTTGTCATTCAAGGTTTGTAATTGGTGTGGCCTGAGATAGCAAGGAATAAATAATGTTTAGATACAACAAAATAATAGTATGGGATTTCGTTATGCCATGTATGCGTTGGCTGAAAAAAGTTCCTGTCCTAAAAGTCTGCCTGAGAGAGTGAGGTATTTGCTGTCATTTTTCTTTGCATTGTGTATCCTGCCTGCCTGGCTGTAAAGAAGAAAGGTGTGTGCTACATTTTCCAAGGCTTGTTTTTCTTCGAATAAAGGGACACATGCATCAGTGTAGGCAATTGCGATTCCATAATTGTGATTATTAAGGAATCGCAATTATAGAATCACAATTGCCTATGCATGTAGGTTTCGCTAAAATATTAGAGATTCCTACATATTCCTTAATTGCGAATTGCAAATTGCGATTCGCAATTAAGGAATAGCTTCCCATTCATTCCTAGGGGCCTAGAGGCCACTAGGAATGAATGGGAATTGCATGCACAATTTGCGAGTACCAAATAGGTACTCACAAATTGCACATGCAATTTCAAGGGTGCAAGGGGGCCAAAAGGCCACCCTAATGCACCCCTGAAATTGGCATGTGATCACATGTTGCGCACACACATGCCCCAAGGGCATTTTTCAAAGCTTTCGCAAATTACCATCAACTTGAAATTGATGGTAATCTGCGATTCAAACTTGCGAAATCGCAATTTTGAAGTGCATCATGCACTGCATTTAGGGAATCGCAATTTGCGATTCCCTAAATGCATTCGCAATTTAGGTAATCGCAAAATTTGCGATTCCCTAAATTGCAAAATTGCATTTGGGTTGATGCATCCCAATTGCAAAAATACCGGTCGCAAAGGGGCAGATTCTGTGAATCTGCCCCTCTGCGACAGGTATTTTCAATGATGCATGTGCCCCAAAGTCTTTCCAATCCGTTTTTCAAGATGGTAATTGTTCACTGCAAGAAATTCTCTTAAAGGGATTATTAGAACCAGAAACCGTTTTTTAGTTTTTCACTTGTTGGTTAATATCCCTGAATACGATTTACCTACACTTCACGAACTGTAACAGAATGCCAATTTAGGAGACACACTATAACAATTAAAAGTAGCGATACAACAATGCATCAACAGAATCAATAATAAATGTATTGTTTTTTTTAAAAAAAGTTCAATCATATGCCCATAAACCACGTCAGTTTATCCAAGGATGCACCGTTTTCCACCTATTCATCCATGCAGTCATTAGCCCATTGATCCACACTCAGGCATCCATTCCACAGAGTGCTTTTAGGTAAGTTGTGTGTTCTTGTGTGCTTGCTTGGGCACTGTGCATTGACATCTGTCTCTGTGTTTCACTGCATGTTCCTCTGTGTGCTTAATGGTATGTGTTTACATTGATGTCTTTAGCTATGTCTCTGCTTGTGTGCGTGCACAGTTTGTCTTGTGCGCATGTCCTATACAAAAGTCAAGCCTTCTGGCATTGCCATTGAATGTCTCCATTATTATGTCGGCTTTTCAGATTGGTCTGGAAAATGGTGGGGGTGGGGCGGGGGAGGCGCCATTTGCAATGAACTAAGCTTGTGATGCTTTTGGAGATAGAAGATCTCTCCTTCAGTGGATTGTGAGTTGCTTCGATACTATCACCCTTACCCTCGTTTGAAAAACTGAAATGTAGTTATTGACATTTAAATCTTAACTCTTGATCGCATATTTTTAGCCCTTCTTCAAACTGAAACACACATATCTATTAGCAGAGTTTAAGATTTCTAGCAGTAGATTTTTCTTTCAATTTAAATTCGCCTGTTGTTTATGTCTATGACTGCAGCAGGGCTGATTTAATCTCGTCTTTATCACCCATGACTAGTGAAAAAAGACACCTGTTCATTGCTTCTGACTAGTCAGTGGACAGAGTTAGGAATAGCAAGCATGAACATATTGTTCACGAGACACAAGACTTGAAACTAAAACAACCCAGTAGGTTTGGTAAAAGACACGAGGCAGGAACTGCTGCTGATTCTGTAAAGTGAACTTGCCCTGCTGTGGGCACTCACGTCACTTCACACGTTCAGAGGAGGAAACTCGTGTAATGGAAAGTGTTCCTCAGAGTGGGTATTGTTGCTTCAACAATATCTTGGGTTGGAAGGGTGTTGGTGGGAAACCGGTTCTACATCACGTTTATACACATTAGTAAATACAACAGACCCATTTACAATAGGTGACAAATTATTAATGATGTTAAATTGTTTCAGTGAAATGTTCATGTTCCCTGTAATGTGACAGCACAGATCACTCTCTTCCTGACATTTCAGAAAGCTTATGTATTCATCTTTACATTTTGGTGATTTTTTTTTTATTTTCTGGAAAACTTTCAATTGAAGCAGGATGCGCGCAACGTAAATAGCAACTTTTCAGTCAGAATTCAGTCTTTTTGTGTTCTTTCTCATTAACTTTATGTAGTACATTTTGCAGTGGAAGAAAGGCTGAGCATAGCAAAAGCAAAACAAGTATACTTTACGGCAGGTGTGGCTTTGAAACTTTTATTTTTTAATGTGTAAGACTTTATCGGCTATGGTTACCGATTCCAGAAGGTTATTTTGTACAGTCCTCCATATTGATTTGTATCCACCCCAGGGATTCCAGTTTCACCTCATGGAGACTTTCAGGTGAAGGTGAAGTTAAAGTTTCTGATTTCGCATAATCCTTCCAGGCAAGGCTGCGCGCAAATGCACTGTAGCTCGAATGCCACCCCCCCCCCCCTCCAAACCACCACCAGCCCCCTTCTGAATGACGGCCAGCCCCTTTGGTTAGGGTCCCTGCTTCTTTATGGTATCTAAGGGGCTTTCTGCAGACTGTCCCCCAGTTAGAATGGATGATCTGCCATTGTGAGTACACTTTGTATCTCCTTAAGTTAACGTGCACGGTGTCTCCTTCCCAAATGTGAGGTTCTCAGTGTTTTATGTGTGCAGGTTGACTCTTACAGGACAGCTTATTTTTAGGTCTCAGCTGCAGACTGCTCTCGCTGTTTTTTGGCAAGATCCATTGTTTCCAATACATATCATGTACACAGAATGAACTATGAGTTGACCCCTTGCACATGACTGAGGAGCTTTGTTGTCTCTCTTACATCCAAGCTACTGATTCAATGGGTTCCCTCCCCATTCTTGTGTTTGTCACACCCAGTAGCATTTCCGTCTCGCAGTGTTTTCATTGGATGATGTTTCCTTCCATTCCGGATGTCAGAGCTTGGTTGTTTGCAGTCCAGAGGAGGGACTACTTCCTCTCTTCTTCTCTCTCCCCTGCTCACCCATCCCCCTCCCTTCCCCCCATTCCCCACCCTGCCCAGTGTCCTCTGCCCCTTCTAGTCCTTTTATTGTTTTTTAGGTCGAGCATTCGAGACCTCTTGTATATACTTTAGTATATACTTATATGTGTATGTACTTTGTGGGCTCTGGAGATCAGCCCTAGGACTTGTCTGCTTCCGCTTAGGGTCTTTTTTTTCTGTTCAACTGCCTCTATTTAACTGTCTTGATAGAAAACGACCAGTAGAGGTCAGTAAAATACCAGAATTGCTTTCTGCTTGTTCAACTGCCTCTGTTTAACTGTCTTTATAGAAAACGACCAGTAGAGGTCAGTAAAATACCAGAATTGCTTTCTTCTGAGGGACTTTCTTTTTAAAAAAATTCTGCAACTGCCTCTATTTAACTTTCTTGATAGAAAACGACCAGCAGAGGTCAGTAAAATACCAGAATCACTTTAGCATTCTCTAGATTCCAGTCCATAGAAATTGTCTTCCACGAGCAGCCATAGACAATAATATTTTTTTCAAGTCTTGTATTTTCAGTGATATGACCACCGAACGCCCTGATTTTATATTAAAAACAGAGCTTTGGACTATACCATTTCCCCCTGAAAGGCAACATTTCTCTCCATGTGTTCCCATACCTGGCGTGTCAAGCAGTTTGGTGCTTACTTTCTCTCCATGTTAAAGAACAGTAGATGTTTCAGCACCCAGGCTAATGTGCTGCATAGCTAAATACATATAAGGTCCCAAAGGCGAGACCGATTGGATTGCAAATGCTCGTTAACTTTGTTTTTATTGTTCTTGTGCCTCCCATGCTATTTGTGTTTACCACCTTAAAATGGATATTTGACCATCCCAAGATGACCTCCCACGCATCTGCACACTTGTGCGGTCAGCATCTCTCAATGGGTTTTGTTTAATTTTACAAATCTCATTCAAAGATAGCAACCACAGATGTGCACACATCCAGAGTGGCCAAATTTAAACAGATTTTGGTCAAATCCTATCGAAATGTATTCAAGAATGACCGCAGTGGGTGCACAACCATCAGTGTATGCCACCTTTTAATGCATTTTTGGGCCAAATGTAACAATGTTAGGAATAGCGATTACCTAGTTGCGATTTTCTGCAAAATGCACTTAGGATTCACTATTTCTAATGTATGAAACTCATAGAGTTTCATTTAGCGATTCCTAGTGTGTCCTACCTCATGAATATTAATGAGGTAGGTCACAATTTCCGACCCATTAGGAATCAACGCCATCACAGGGATGGTGGCCTGTTGAGGTCAGCAGACCACCATGTCTGTGATTGCTTTTAAATAAAGCAGTCTTTTTTTTTTAATGCAACCCATTTTTCTTAAAGGAATTCCTTAAAGCATTTAAACAAAAAAGATTCTTTAAAAAAAAGTTGTTTGTTTAAGAAGACACAGTGGTCCTGTGGACCACTACCTTCTCTTAAACAAACTTTCTTTTTACATTCATAAATGGAAAGGTGTCTCGAGGGCACCCTCTTACCATTTGCAAATGCATTACCACTACGCTTTGATAATAGGTAAATTATTAATATTTTGCAACCAGAATTCGGTCACAATACTTTAATACATACCTTTCCGATTCGGTATTTGAAAGGGACACCCCTTCCAAATACTGAATCGGTATTTGGTCGCATACTAAAATTGCTCTTCGGTAATGTCTTACCGAATTGCAGTTTGGGTTTTATACATACCAAAATGCTTTTTTGCAGTCGCAAACGGGCCAATTCTCCAAATCTGCCCTTTTACGGCTGGGAAAAAAGCTTGATACATGTGGCCCTTTGTTAGGTTTTACCAACCCAATCTGAGATGGTTCCACCGGATGCTTGCACGTTTGAAGCAGCTGTCTAAGACAAAAAGCATTGACAAATGGATTTGTCAATGCTTGTTTCTGTCTGGAGACTCTCTCCTCTCATATTGCATAGTATTTACCCATATTGGAGACTGTCTCACTCACTTAAATTAGGTTGTCTATGATGCAGGCTCGTGCTGCAACCTTTAGTGTCCTTCCTTTTAAGATTAGAGTTTCTCCCTAAAGTGTACGCACCTATGTTCCTCCTGGTAGGTGGTTATCCTTGTAGACTGCCACTTTACCTTCATGCAGATTTTCACACTCAGTCCCTCTTTCCATCAGTTGTCATCTCTGCTTGACAGATGGTGAGTGGAGATGATTAGGCAGCAGTTGTTGACATGGGGTGGGCGGTGAAGTCTATACATGTCATCTTCTTACATCCCCCTTATGACTGGTAGATGAGCTGTTGGGCCACAGAGTCTCTACAAGCTCACTTAAAGCAGCAATACGTTTTCCCAGTCCCTATTCAAGAGCCTGTTGTGGTAAATGTCAAACAGTAGGGAGGTCAACTGGTACCTATTGGTGGGATCAGTGACAGATACTGTACTTTTGCTTTTCTAATCCCAGCCTTTGAGGCCATAAGACTCATTGTTGCTCTGCAACACTTGTGCTACCAGCCATCTTGCTTCATGGTTTCACTTTTCAGTTTCTTGTGGATTTCCTGTTTGTCATGAGAATTCAAGCATGTATTTATAGTCAAAGTCTAAAAATGTGTTTCTTAGCGCAAGTGATCAGGATAAATAAACTGTGTTTTACTACTTAATGTAATCTCCAAATAAAACAAATATTGTGTTTGTGGAGATTTTCTGCACCTTTTGTCTCTAATTTGTTTTGTATAACTTGCATTTACATTGATAGAATTTGCGTGAGTTAATGTGCTAAAATGAGTTTTAGTTATTTGTAAACAAAGTTTAATAGCCCAATTCCTCATTTGAATTATCCTCTAAATCATTCAGTGTCTGCCAATGAGTTCACAAGGAGCATGGAGTCCATGCAGTCTCAGGTAGAAAAAGAGCACACTGGCTGCAAGGAAGTTCTTGTGACCTGTTTAATTTCTTAAAAAGCAATACTCAATCCAGTGTATATATGTGAATGTGTTGAAGCCTACTGTGGTTATGTGTATGGAGCTTGTTACCACAGTGAGCTCTTGAAGCCAGTGTGCCTGAGACCTTCATGGCAATGTTTGTATTCTGAACCTGTACGAGTTAGAAAGAGAAGGCAAGGGAAAATATTATTTTCACTATGTAGAAGAGATTGTTTAATTTCACTAACTCTGTTCCTGACAATCAATTACCTGATAGGGACTTCTAGCCACAGATTCCTTACCTTTGAATATCCCCAGGTGTCAGACTGCATCTAGAATATTTCAAACAGTACCGCTGCACGTCGGTAGCTGGCTTTGTTTGGTTCTGCATCGCCCTTGTCCGCTCCAGAAGTGATGTGCGCAGTACCTATATAGACGCCACCTTGGCGTGCTAAAGTTAGTTCTTTCCTTTCTGCACCAGATAGCGCTGATCCGGATTGAGCTACCCCCTCAGTCACTTTTTGACTGGTCTTTTTAGGTCTCGCCTGAGCCAGCGCGCATGCGCTGCTCTGTGAGGCTTTTAGTAAGGGCTTTTAAACTCTAAACACACGCTCGTGCGTGTGCTTTTTTTTTTATCACCCGCAATTGGCCTTTGCATGCGTCTTTCTAAGAAAGACAGCACGCAAATGGGTCAAGGCGGGTGCATGTCCCGCCTTCTCTGTCCCCTGGCCTAGGGTGCTCGGGAGCGAGCAGCAGCGCCATCTGTTTCCAATTATCGCGCACGCGTCTCGCGGTCGCATTAATTGGAAACAGTTGGCGGTCAGCGCTGGTTATCTTGTTTTTTCTTTCCTTCTCCTCTCTCGTGCTTTAAACTATTTTCTCATCTCTGCCCCACTTGCTTTTTTTCTCCCGTAGCCTTATCTTCCTTTACTGTTGTACTTCCTTCTCACTCTGCCTTTGTTTCGTCCCTTTTGCTCTTCTTCTGCCTTGTGCCCACCAAGCAGTCTTTATATTTAGTTTAAGATGGTGTGTGTGTGCGCGCGTGTGTGTAAGATTGCAAAACAATCACTGATGTCAGATGCAAGCGTTTATCTCAATGAGTCGTCCCGTGACTCATTAAGTTAAACACTAATTACTGATATCCTAAGCGCTAGGATCTGTACGACGTGAATCCGTGCACTGCCAAGTCTGTATTCGTCTTTCCGAAGTTGGTCAACTGAGTACCATTAAATTTGCCAGCACTGACAAAGATTTCCTTGCACCGGGTCTCCGCCGACACCCCTGGATGTCCAGGACCTTCACAGGGGGCAGCCTAGCGGCCTTCTGAAGGGCGGGGGCCTCCTGGATCGCCACCAGGCCCGGGAGCTCCGCATTCACGTGTCCGCCATTGTTGGCGGTGAGGTCCCTCCCCGGTTTCAGAATGTCATGTAAGTTGAAAATAGTTCAATGAGACAAGGAATACTTAGTTACAAAATAGAGGTGGACAGGACAAATAAGGCTCGCGCCTGTGTCGATGCACATCATGCCGGGTGGCTCAAACTAAGGTCTTCCTTGCCTCTCGGTGCCATAATGAGCTGAGTTTTGGATGGCTGTCAAGCTCATCTTTGGGAATATAGTTGAAGGCAGGAAGAGAAAGTTAGGGGGTAGTTGTTAAAATAGTTTAAAAGATACACGCCCTCCCGTTCTTTCCCTGCTCGCCATTGCACAGGGGCTGGTTGGTGCACCAGCATTTGCCAAGGGAGGTGGTTAGCCGTCCGAGCAGCATATTGCTAATTGCCTGGACTACTAGGATGGAGACTAAGATCACAAAGCAGACTAGGGGGAATTTGGGGCTTGGTACGCGTATTTTCTTCATGGGACTCTAACCACCAGCCCTATTGGAGCAAAAGGGGACTGCCATCTCCCGGGGGGCCTGCGCCAGCTCTAAAGTGCAGCCCTGATAGTCGC
This sequence comes from Calotriton arnoldi, assembly GCA_963921515.1. NCBI lineage: Eukaryota > Metazoa > Chordata > Amphibia > Caudata > Salamandridae > Calotriton > Calotriton arnoldi. Next base: position 5,259,951 of record CAWUFW010000073.1, on the reverse strand, counting down.
TCAGTCCCAAGCGTGCGTGAAAGGGTTATGGGGGTGAGGGAACACATTGGTATATTACAAAAGATATGTGAGAGAAAGAAACAAAAAAACAATAGAAAGAGAAAGATGAGTGGGAAAGTAAGAAAAACAAGTGCCGTGCTGTACATGCTTGGCACCACTGTTTTGCCTGCCTAAGCTCTGTAAATATATTGCTATCATCCTGGCAGTAGGGGTGGAGCGGTGTGGTGGCAGAGGTGTGAGCTCACTGTTGTGGAGTGAAAGGTGGGGTTATATGGCGGCCAGGGCAGGGGGTGGGTGGGGAAATAGACGAGAAGATTTATAGACCGATCACGCCCATCCGCACCGGATCCTAAAGAGATGGGCTTTGGGGAATTTCTAGGCGGCTGCGTAAAGGACGTTCAGTTGAGCAAAACATTTTAAAGTATTTGTACGGGTATGTGTGATATCTCTAGGAAGGCATTTTTATTTTGTCCGGATCTGCTCCTTTTTGGAGTTGTTGAAACTTTTAGATGCGCAGTTTTGTTTGTAAAGTTTACGTTTTTCTTTAGGCGGAGGTACCTTCTCCAAGTCCCCTTCGTTTCGTTATATTATAAAGCCTGCATTGGCTAGAGTAGCATTGTGTTCAGTTTAACATCGTTTTTTTAAAAAAAGTTCTGTGTTTTTTTATTTTTACTTTTGTGTGTTATCACCAGAGTGGAGTCTGAAGGCCTATGTGAGATAAAGGGAATCTGATTCAGTCCTTGGTACAAGGATGTTTTGCATTACATATACCAGAGCTTCAGTACATTTTATCCCCCTTCCCATGTGCAGTTTCTCAGCCATGCTACTTTCCGTGGCTCATCAAGGAAATTTATGGTGGCATTTAACAGCACCTGACATTTTACTACTTATTGCTTGTATACCTGCCTATAGTATTGAATTTTTACGCTGTCGCAACTACCTCATGCGATGCCCTGTCTTGCCACACTGTGAGTTGGCGCATCCTTTTCCCATCACATGCAGGTGATTGGCACGGCCTAGAGAGTCGAGGCATTTTTCTTATCTTTACAGAGCCTTCACCGTTGCGGTCTGTTCTAGGTTGACCCTTCCTGCATGACTTGCAGCATTTGCATTCCTATTTTAGCTCGCCCCTTCTACTCCCACTCAAGTCTCACACGTCCTCACAGTCCCCGATTCGTCTTTCCTTTGCCATTTACTGTCTCCTCTCTCCTCCCATTCTCCGCTATTCCATGTGTCTTCTTTTCACTTCACTGTCTGACGCACCCATCCTCGCGCCGTCCTGCACCTTCACTTTCTCCCTATCTTCCTCTCCCTACTTTATTATGTCTCGCCCCACCCCATCCCCGGCCTTCGCTCTCTTCTATTCACCATCTGTCCCCCGTCCTTTCCCCTCCTCCTTTCACTCAGTCATTCCATTCTTACCCCTCCTTCATTCACCACTGCCTCTCACCCTTCTGTTATTTTCTTTCCTACTCTAGCCTCTATCAGTTCTCTTCTTCTCCAGACCTTTCCCTCTTTGCTATCTCACCCCTCGCTACTCTCCTGTCCTCTCCTCCATTCTCTTCATCCGTTCTTCCTCCAATGTCCCCTCTCAGTGCCAGTAGGTGATATTTGCAGCTGTGTCGTTTATGTCCCGTGCCTGGCCGCTCCTTCCCCCGTCTCAGATAATAGTTTTTTTTATTCTATGTCTTTATTTCTAGAGCATCCGTTGCTGCATGTGACCCCACTTCAGTGGCCTGCATATGTACCTGGGTGCTGTGTGAGCAAGATGTACACTTCACAGCCTCTTACAAAATTAGTTTTCTTTTCCTCCTCACATGCAGTTAGGGTTTCAGTACCATCCGTCTGAAGGTGAAATCTAACAAACAATTTAACAACAGTAGATGTTGTAGCACCCAGGATAACGTACGTGCTTCATGGCTAAATACTTATAAGGTCCCAAAGGCGAGACCTATTGGCTATGCCAATGCTTGTTTACTTTTTGCTGACTCTTTTTGAGATTTAATCTCTTTAGTCTGCCCTCAGACCATCATGGGCACCCAGTGGGAGGCAGGATATGCCATCACCTTCCCCACTGGGGGTCACTAACATCAGACCATTGGGCACTCCAGATAGTCCAAAGCGGCTACTCCCTCCCCTTTGTGACACCCCCTCCATCCATGCCACCAACTTACGATCGACTGACGGAGGACAGTCTCTCCTTGCTCTGTCAAACCCCTTTGGATTATCTGGAGTACCCAATGGGACTACTCCCTGCCCATTGAGACACCCCCTTCACCCATGCCACCCATGTATGATTGGCTGATGGAGAACTATGAAAAAGTGCAGGCTCTCTTGGCCAAGAAAGCCATTGAGAGGGTGCCTACATCAGAAGTAGGTTGTGGTTGTTATTCCCGATATTTTCTGGTGCCAAAGAAGGCCAGTGGACTTCGTGCTATCCAGGATCTGCAAATTTAAAATGCTCATGGGCGCCCAAGTTTTGTCTGCCCTAGATTTGGGAGTCTTGATGGTAGTGCTGAACTTGCAGAATACATATTTCCACATCCCTGTCCTGCCAGCCCACTTATGATATCTGCGGTTCACGGTGGGCCATGAGCACTTTAAGTTTGCTGTGTTACCTTTTGGCCTTACCAGTGCCCCTCGGGTGTACACAAAGGTGATGGTGGTAGTCGCAGCTCATCTGCGGAGGTTGGGGTTTTCAGCCTTCCCCTACCTCGACGACTGGTTGTTGAAGGCGGGCTCGCTCCAGGCAGTTGTCATCCACCTTCAAACTATTGCGAACCTCCTGTACTTGCTGGGGTTCACTATCAACATGCCAAAGTCACACCTGACTCCCTCTCTGAAGCTCACTTTCATCTGAGCTGTTCTGGACACGGTGCAGTTTCGGGACTATCCTCCCAAGTGGCGAGTCCAGAACATTCAGGCAATGTTGCCAATGTTTCAGTCTCTATCCTGTATTTCGGTAAGACTGACTCTGAGGCTGTTGGGCCTCATGGCCTTCTGCATCCAGCTGGTGACACATGCCCGCTGGCATATGTGGGCTCTGCAGTGGGACTTGAAGGCCCAGTGGTCGCAGCATCAGGGGAATCTCTCTGATATGATCCAGATCTCGGAGGGAACTGCAAAAGACCTGCAGTGGTGGCTAACGAACAGTGATTGGGTCAATGATACACCCATCCCCCTTCCCCAATCAGATCTAATGGTGCTGACAGATGCATCACTCCTGGGTTGGGGTGGCCATCTGGTAGAGGTGGCGATCAGAGGACTCTAGTCTCTGGCAGAGTCTGAGCTTCACATAAACCTGTTGGAGCTTCGGGCGATTCACTTGGCGTTAAAAGCCTTTCTTCATTCGAACAAGGGAAGGCTGGTGCAGGTGCTCACAGACACCACCACCATGTGATACTGCAACAAGCAGGGCGGGATGGGGTCGTGGACCCTGTGTCAAGATGTTCTGCGCCTCTGGACATGGCTGGAATGTCAAAACATTTCCCTGTTGGTGCCGCATCTGGCGAGATCGCTGGACTCCAAAGTAGACGAACTCAGTCGCATATTATGAATGACATCTCCACCGTAGGTGGTGCAAGGTCTCTTTCAGCAGTGGGGAGAGCCTTGGTTAGATCTGTTCGCTACCTCTGAGAATCCACAATATCAGCAGTTTTATGTGCTGGAGTTTTCAAGGCTACTCTCACTCGGAGATGCTTTTCATCTTGAGTGGAGCTCCGGCCTCCTCTATGCCTTTCCACCAATAGAACTCCTATGCAGAGTTCTCAAAAAGATCAGGAATGACCAGGTCCAAGTCACTCTTGTGGCTCCGGAATGGGCATGGAGAGTCTGGTATACCGAGCTGTTGAGCATTACCATCGGTGTCCTGCCAGGCTGCCTCTTTTGGAGGATCTTCTGTCACAGGAACAGGGGAGGGTTCTGTAGCTGAACCTGCGCACACTCCACCTTCATGTGTGGAGAGTGAATGGTGACAGTTGACAGCTTTCAACCTTCCTCCTGAAATCTGTAGTGTTATTCTGGCAGCCAGGCTTCCTTTCACCAAGTCAGTATACACCTGCCATTGCGAGAAGTTTGTGTCATGGTGTGCTTCCCACAGCGTTGATAACCTATCTGCACCTCTATCATGAGTTCTCTTGTTTGCATTGTCTTTGTCCCAGCAGGGCTCTGCTTTTGGCACCATCTCGGCATTTACTGTGGTTGCAGGACCAACCTTCTCTCCTTAAGTCTCATGTTGTGACTAGGGGGGATATTACCAAGGAACTGCGATAATTATCGCAAAGCGCGCTTAGCGCAGTTTTTTTTATCGCTGGCTATCGCTGGATTTCATCGCGGAGATAACGCGTTATTATCAACGCTTATCTCCAAGGCGATAAAAAATCCAGCGATAGTGGCGAAACCCAGCAATAGCACGAGAAATCCAGCGATAAATTCAACGCGCTAATGAAAAGCTTGCTAATAGGCAGGTGAGGACTTAACCTTACAATCCACCTCCAGTGGCGGCTGGTGTAATTTGTAACTGGTGAGGCGTATGTAGAGCGCATCAACGCATGCGAGCGAGCGAGCCCGACGGCAATAAGTGGGGTTCGGGGGGGTTCTCCCCCCGTGAAGAATTTTTTTTTAAATTGGCATCTTTTTGTTGCGAGTTTCAGCACTATATCTGTGATAAATGGACTAAAAATTCAGTAGTTCTAGGCATTCATAAAAGAAAACTCAAACATTATTTCAGAGAATTTCTGCGTTGCCAAGCAAGTCTGACTTCTGAAGAGGGTTAGGGTACTAAGCAAGACTGCTTTGGCTCTACCCTTTCAATAGAAAACACTAGTTAGTGATATGAACAAGTTCAATGGACAAACCTGGGGTCTAGAGAGAGTCCCTCTCCTGAGAAAGAAATTTAAAAAGATTGGCAAATGGTGCATTTTAAAGCAAATGAATGCAGCGATAAAGCAAGGCTTATTAAGCAGTGGGAACGTATAGTCTTGAAATATTAAACACATTAAAAACTGCCCCATATCTTCTTGCATTAACTTGTTCAACAGTTACTGTAATATGTAAATTGTTCTGCATGACAACTTTAGCCCTTTAAAATGTATGCTTAGCTTGCCCAGTGTCTTGCACTGCATGCAGCATTAACTTTGGAAAAATATGCTCTAACCAGACTTCGGGAAGCACCCACAGCTGCTGGCTGTAACCAGTCATATAGAAATACGTGCAGACAGGTCTTTAAGTGAGATGAAAAAAGTGGTTGCTCCCTATAAAGGAACATGCCAAATACATTTCTGTGATTCCCATAGTGTGCCATCAGACCAGTATTTTGGTTTCTCTCTGAGATGTAATTTTATCCAGATAAATGGCACAGCAAGTGACATACGCCTAAAGCCGGTCAGTATGATTGGCTTTGTCACTGGGTGTTAGCTGTTTAAGATAAATGAGTAACAACAATGATTTCTTATAAATAATTAACATTGAAAATGTTTAAATTCTGAAATAGTGAGTCTGTGAATTAAATAGCATTGAGGCCTGTGGAAGGAGTTTTGGCCGTCAATTATGTTTGCTTTATGTTAGATATGTATCCTCTTTTTCTCTGCATATCTTGTCCATCTGCACATCTTCAAACCCCTCTCTTTCCTCTTCAGCATCCTCTTTTCACTCTTCCCCGAATGCCCTTCCTCACATCTCTGTCACTTCACCGCCCCCAACATGCACTGCACTCCCTCAAATATAAGCACCTTAATTTCTCTTACTTTTGCCTTGCAAATATTTTGACATCTGCGTACCCCCTTCACACACATTTCCACAGAATTTCAGTTGCAAATGGAATACACAAACATTGTTCTGTGTGCTCTGCAGAGAGGCCAACCCACTGACAGGCACTTTGTTTGGCTTTAGCCTTAGCGCCTGCATGCTCAATCAAAGTCCCTCATAAACACCTGGCATGGCTCAAGCCTCAAAGTATGCACAGAAAAAAATACAGATAAACAACCACATTATAAAATAGCTAACTCGTGGGGAATGCAAGATTAAGTAAACATGTAAAATAAGAGAGGAACTAACTCGCTAAAATGCATTCCCTCGACGTTTTTAACATTCATTGTTTGCAAGTCAATCTATATTTTTGGCATCAGTGTTAACTTGGGGGCATGTACACAGGGCCAGTTTTAATGCCATACATCAGAGGACTGGCCACTGTAAGCACATGTTACACAGTAAGCACATATCTCTCGCTTTGGGCCTGACTCGGATATTTGGATCCATTTCACAAGGGAGCAAATGCCGCAGCTCCACTTCTAAAGGAGCGAGCAATGTGCAGCGAGGGCCTGGGGTGTCAGGGGGAGGTAAGCATGGGGTCTCTATATCCCCTTTGCTGGTATTGAAGGTATGTGAGGTCTGCACTCGATGATGCTTCTTTTAGATATGCTCAACTCAAATCTCTGATCACTGTGTACAACGTAGGTGTTAATTAAATGCATCTCAGTCATCCTCCAGTTAGGCGCATATGTAAAGTCATTGTTCTCCTGTTATGTTTGTACTGGAGCATGTAGGCTGTCCCTGAGCATTGTCTCAAGGTCCACATTCAATCGATCAACTCTTGTTGATGGCCCTCTTCCCCTCTGTATGCACACTAAGTTGTATACTCCAGGTGTTCAACTCACACTCAGACGCTCATCATTGCATACACCTTTTCATTTCTGTCAAAGCTGGGTGGGTGGCCTTCTCCCTCTCATGAGTGCCCTCACTGTGCTATTATTTTTAAATTTCCATAGCCAATCGATGTTCATCAGAAAAATGTCCATCTAGATGTTGGACAAATAGAAGCTTGCAGCCACAAAATCCAGCTCCCTATCCTCAGTTAACTTTACCTTTATTCGGTTTGTTTTGCTTCGACACATCTTAATCAGAAGGATTGAACGCTCTTTTAAGTTGTTCTGAGAGTATAGCCTGTGACCTGTTACCTGAGCACCCACGCACCCCACTCATGCACTCAAGTGAAAGACCTCACATTGTTCCTTTATTGCCTTGTTTGTTCCAGGAGTAAGATGTTGACTTGTGTTTCAAAAGCTTTGAAGCATTGTTACAGGCTCGAATGACCTGTTCGCCTCCTCTCATTGTCCCTGCCTTCTCTCAGTAAACCTCCTCTCAATACTCCCAACTTCCCTGAGTGACACGCTTTCTGCCTTACAATTTACATGGGTGTAAATGACATCAATAGAAATTACACATAGAACCGGTTGGGGTCAGCACTGCGGAGTTAGTTCTAGGTCACCCTTTAGGCTTTTAGACCATCTGTAAAACTAGAGCGCTTCCACAAGAATCTAGAAATAGGCCTACTGTCAGGGGCACATCTATCAATCATTAAGCAAGTTCAGTGGCAACAAGGCTGAGCATTGTGTGCGGCCCATTTCACTCCCATTAGTGACAATTTCTTGCTACCACGTCGAGGGATGGAGTCTCACTTTCATTGCTAGAATAGGCACCCATGGGGCCTTTACAACACCACTATTTGTTATACTGTGTGTGTATGCCCCTCAAGTGCATCCTGTGGAGGGCGGCCATTTTCAGATGAACCATCCAGGTTGGTGAGGCATAGTGATAGATGTGACCCCTTATGTCATTTTGGTTCATAGAATTGTGGGCTCTGCTTACTTCTTTACAATGTGATACACGGAGCTCTCTGCCTTGATCACAAACATACTGCTGTTTCAAAACGTATTTAATTCCCTCTTCTGTAGTGGCTTCGACAGATAATTTGTTCTTGTCCGCAGAAGAGAATCATGGTATGATGGGGGAAATAATTGGAACATGGAAGAAATACACTTTTCTGTAGCAAAGCAACCCTCGTTTCAGAAAATCTGACACGAGCAAGATCAATAGAGCAGCTCACAGTTGTGCAGACTAGACTGGCTTTATATTTTTTCGCTTCCAAAGGTTCTTCCTAAAAGCAATTTATATCATACCAAGAAGGCGCGAGCCACGTTCTGTTATCAAATGTACTTATCTGTAAACTGAAAGTATAACGGAAAGTGTCCCTGTAAAATCATAAAATATATGAAGTGAAAAAATTGGCCTGGGCCTTACCGGCTGGAGGTGAACTGCTCGAGTTCACATAACACCGTCCTCACACCGTCACGAAGTCCCACTCCTGACAGCAACCTGTTGTGCCCATGGACTAGCTGCTGCAGCCTCCCAGCAGTAATTTATACTGCTGCCTCGACAACCAGCAAACATGCAGTCAGTCACGCTGCGCAGCAGTATTTAAGAAATGGCGTCCAGTGATGTCCATAATGACCTGGATTAACTGACGCACGGGAAGCAGCCTCACTCACTCCAGGTCGAGTCTGCGCAGACTCGATCCTTGGCTTCCTGACTACCACACCCTTTCCCAAATCGTCACAGGGGGGTCCCGCCCACGCCCTGTAATTAGTTGGGAAAGGGTGGGGTGACAAGGCTCCTCACTCTGTGATTGACGTGGAGGTTTTGTTATCTCGGGCTTGCATTTAAAACGCCCGGGGCAAACTTTACCTCCATCAGGGGGTGGAGACTGGGCTTTGAATCCAAGTGTTTTCCGAGCTGATGACCTCACAGGCTTCAGGGCTGTGAGGTTGTCAGCCGGCAAACACTTAGACTTCTTTCAGCCTGCCTGAGGAGAAAACAAGCAATCACGTGATCATGATGACGGTGTCCACAATGCTTATTGGACAACGCCGGGGTCAATGGTGAGTAGTGCAGACAGTGTCTGCCCGACAGTGCTCCGTGTTCATAATAAAATGATAAGTTAAATTACAAAAAGGGGGCATTTTTTTTTTTAAATGAAAACAAAATGAGCATTCAGCATTATTATTGCTGTATGTAACGGGGGCGGAGCCCCGACGCCCGTAAAGAGAAACCGCCACTGTCCACCTCCCATTGACTATAATGGTTAAGTCAGGTTTTTAGCAGGTGTTAGATTCCAGCGATAATCGCGGTTAGCGCAAATTTTTTTATCGCTTCGCGGGCATTGCTAATAGGGGGAAGTTGTGTTTGCGACTGTTTTCAGTCGCTTTTAGTTGGGAACACCTACTTTGCATGTCATTAGCGATATATATCGCTGACATGCAAAGCGGCACCAAAACGGTCGCTTTCGCCATAAAGCTGTCGCTAACAGCTGTTAGCGACAGCTTGCTAATAGGGCGATAGAAATATCGCCGCTTTATCGGCAAAAAGTGCCTCTAAAGCGGCGATAAGGCCCTTGCTAATATGCCCCTAGGTTCCTTAAAGGAACACCCACCTACACCCTTCATCATGCCTCAGTCGGACCTCAACCAGGTCCTCCCTTTTCTCATGAGTGCACCATTTAAGCCTCTGCACATTTGCCCTCTTAGGCTATTGACCATCAAAACTGCCTTTTTAGTGTCCATAACTAGGCCATCGATTAGGAGGGTCAGCGAACTGCAAGCACTCTCTGTGCACCCTCCTTATTCCACCTTTTACCCAGACAAGCTGGTTCTCCGGACACCTTCCTTCCAAAGGATGTGACTTCATTCCATGTAGGCCAGAACATCACCCTGCCTACTTTCTTTGATCCGCCTCGTTCCTCCAAAGAGGAGAGACTCAACCGCCTGGGCTCAAAAAGAGTGTTGTCGTTCTATCTTGACCACAGAAGAGAGTTCCGAGTACACAATCAACTCTCTGTGGATTAAGTGGGATCAAAAAAGGGGAAATCTGTACAGAAGAGAACCATCTCACAATGGATTGTCTTGTGCATTAATATCTGCTACGCATTTGCCTAGAAACAGCCCCCTGATGGCCTGCAGGCTCCCTCTACTAGAGCCAAGGGTGCGACCACTGTATTAGGGGACGGCGTTTCTCTCCTGGACATCTATCAGGCAACGACCGGGGCATCACAGCACATGTTCATAAAACATTACTGCCTGAACAGTTAGGTCCATTGGGACTGGCACTTCGCCTGTTCGGTCCTGCAGGGCTTTTTGGTTTAATCGAGTTCTCAGACCCGCCTCCGAGGAGGTATCGCTTGAGTATCTATTCAAAGATAAGGGATCTGCGGCTAGAAGTCTCTATCAGGTGAACAAGTTACTTATCTTCGGTAATGCCATTTTTTGGTAGAGACTCTATCTAGCCGCAGATTCCTTACCAACACTCCCATCCTCCCTGCTCTGCGAATCGGTTCAGGTGTAAGGAACACCCTTTTCAGGGCCTTAGTGTTTTCCACAGCAGTGGTCAGTTCTCATCGTGGCTGCGGCTACTGGTGTTTAAAGTCGCAAAGTAACTGATAGCGCGCAGAGGTGGTTCCTATATAGGTACTGCACACGTCACTTCCGGTGCGGACGCGGAACCGATCATCGCCACCCATCAGTGCCCAGGGGTACTGCTCGAAAATCTTCTGGATCCAGTCTGACACCTGGGGATATTCATAGGCAAGGAATCTGCAGCTAGATAGAGTCTCCACCAGATGAGGCGTTACCGAAGGTAAGTAACTTGTTCGTTTCTACTTACAGTTGTTTGTATAGAAATGTATAGGTCCCGATAGACAGAAGGGGTACCCTTTCCTCTATTCATCCTCCATCTATTCATTGAAGCAATACGCATTGATGGATTGTTTTTTTAATACATTTACCTTGTGTTCAAGAAACTATTAAAGCGCTCAACTGTATGTAAATAAGAAGGCTTAAATGTTTTTTTAATCACCAACATTGAGATGTTGAACATGACTGCAATATGTGTCAGCGGGGCACTCATTTAAGTTCAATGTTTTTCTTAGTGATTAGTATTTATTAATATTCCAATATTTTGATTAAAGAAGAAATAAACAATCGTACACCCCTAAGTTGTCTTTGTGATATTGTTCCATATTGTTTGTATACGTTGAATTCTTGTTCCTCACAATTACATTTTTAGATGTTTAAATTGCAGTCTCAACGAACGTGCACACGTTATCCTTTGTTTGAACAGTGATGTTAACGCAGTATTGAAAATTCATTTTCTTATTTGGTTTAGAGTGACCTCTATTTCAATTTCAAATGACAGACGGAAAGAGGACATCCAGCTAGGTATGTGTTTTGCATGACTGGGGTGCTTTCTTTTATATTTTAAATTCTGTAGTAAATAAAATTATGTATGAGTTTGAACTATATGGAAGGGGATTCAGGTAACATGCGAACGACAATGACTTGGTATACTAAGGTTTTCTGTTCTTCTTTCGTCTGTAGCAGGTTAACTTGGTGTATCTTTTAAATCCAAAATTATCTGTTTGCATCCTGTGTTGTTTGATGAATTCAGACTTCTTTCTCGTGCAAAACCTTATGATTTAAAAGCAACCCCTTACAAGTACATACTAACCGGATGAGGCCACCATCTTTCTCTTCCTGGTTGAGCATTCGTTGCTTACTGTGGAAAGCAGTATATCCGTTTTTGGATTCCCTGTCGAGGTCTTGATCATCAGCATAATCTTTGCAAACTCTTTCCCATGATGTCGCCTGGTTATATGCCTGGATGTTGTAGAATGCTCCGATTAGCTACTCGTCGTTTTCATTTCCCTTATTCTCTTCCTTCCTCTTCACCGCTCTCTGTGAGGTGAGTCCACCTTGCATGGCAGGTGCCTTGTTAATACAATCCTAAATCTCTATAATAAAGCCCCTGGTTTTTCAGGGAGTGGAGGTGAAAGCTAATTTTTCCCTCAGTTTCACCTGATTATTGGCTGTGCACTTTACTCTGCTTAAAATGCGGGGAACTGTCTTGTAGGTGGGCCATTGGGTTGGAGGGACTCTGATAAGGGTTAGAGAATCCGAGTAATGATAATAATCATTTCAATGTAGGTAAATAATCCTACATTACCTCCTCATTCGTTCCCCGTCTCAAACTTATGCATCTGTGAGGACTACTTAAGCAGCCGTTCCATGCTATTGCACTTTCTTAATGTGTGGTACATCATGATTTGTATATCGGCACATCTTCTGTTTTTAGATACCACCCATAGCTTCTTTACACCAGAAGCCCCGCAAACTTCAGAAAGCAGTTATTACATTCTCCGGCCCTGGCTACAGCCACCCTTGCCTACTTGCACAGAGTGGAACTCCACAGAGTGGCAGGTCATGTGATGACTACCTACAAACTCAATGACAAACATAGAAGTATTCCACAGTGTTTGGGGCCATTTCATGGCCTTCAAGGGTGGCACCTCCTGACCCCTCCATCCTCACATACCCACAGTAGCAAATATCCTCCTCACGATTTGCAGAAGAGAGACAAGCCACACTGGCTGCTACCGCTATTATCGTTAATTGTCTTTCAGAATGTTTAGTTGTCCATCGTACTCAGGGCGTCTTACACACCGTTGGGGTTCCCTCCCTCCTTGACCCCGATCCACCTTCCCCCACCATCGCATAGAATGATACCCCTCCCCCATGTACTTCCTTGCATTGGTAAAAGTTGGAGGTACCATCCCATTAGAGCAAGAATTTTGCATTGTTACTCCATGCATCCTCGATGTTGTCTCTTTCCTGGTTTTGCATCCCCCCAATTTTTCTGAAAAAAATGTGAAATAAATATTGCAAAAAAAAGATAAAGCAGCCATCACCTGAACAAGACCGATCTCTCCTTGCCTTAAAATAATAAGTAATCCAGGGAAATCACCATTTTCACCCATGTTTTGCATGTCTAGGTGGAAAGCTTGGACCCTTTGTGCCACACCATAAATAATATAATGGCATTGAATGTGTTTGAACTGACCTGATCGTTCCATATAAAGAGTCACTAACCTGCCGATTCCCCGCAGGTTAAACAAGCATTGAAAATGCAACAGGTCTCGCCTTTATTTATATATTTTATTTACTTGAGTTTTATATAGCGCTGGCTAGACCCGGAGGTATCAGAGCGCTTTACATAAGGACACAGCGAGTTACAAGTTGCAAAAGGTTCACATAGTTACACAATGGATAAACAATACAGGAGTAAATTAGCGAACATGAAAATCGGGATAAGAAAGACCAGGGAAAGCAGGTAATCCACAGGAAGGAGACAGCACCGGGGGAAAAGAAAATGAGACAAATGTCCGAGATCCGGCTGGGTAGGTGACGGCCATAGCGGTGTGCCAGGGCCAATCTCCCCTATAACTGTCGGAGCAGCTCCACCGGGAAACGGCCATGTATGCATTTAAGGCTCCGCCAGAGTAGAGGGAGGATCAGGAGGGGATTCAAAAGACAAGAATCCAAAGACGGGTGGTAGGCGCTGGCGAGGATGACAAAGTAGGAGTGTGGTTTTGGCAGCCATCTTAGAGTCAGGCACGTCGAGTCTATTAGTCTCCAAGGCAAGTTCTAGTTGCCACCAGTTCTTATGTTGGATAAAATTGCAGTGCCAATAATCCTGGAAGAACATCAGGACCCTGGCCTCAAAGAGACGGCTGGACGGGTGCCAATGTAGCATTCTCTGGCGGCAGCGATGATCTGGGATTACAAGACGCTTCTGTGAAGCGCTGGGTGTGTGCCGTTATTTGTTCTGCCGTTGAGAACCAGCAGCTCTGGAAACCCAGCTCTCAGTGTCACCCTGGAGTGGGGGGGATCGGCAGCTAGGCACAGGGCCGCCGGTGTTAGCACGGGGAGCGGCAGCGTGTCCAGCAGCATTCGAGGGGGTGTACGCCGTGCAGTGGAGCAGCGCGTAGCCAGCGTCCGTGTACTTCCCGGCCGCGGTCCCCAGAAAGGGTCCGGTCGCTGGGGAAATTGCAGGGCATATTCGCGGGCCCCTCCCCCTCCAGCCGCACCCGCACCTCTCAAATGGCGCAGGCAGGCGAGTTCTGCAGCGCGGAGCCCTCTCCCCCGGGGAGTCAGCCGGCAAGTCAGTGACTTGGGCAGGGGGGGGGGGGTGAGGCCGCCATCAGCTGGAATAGTGGAGGTCGGCAACCTCGTAGCTCGTCTCTCTAGGCGCAGTCCCGCAGTCCCGTAGCTCCTAGGGCGCCATCTTGGCTCACTGGCCCACAGGGACATCGCAGCTCACCTCTCGGCCATTCAGGATCGGCGACTCCCAGCTCCAATCGATCCGCCTGCACTCCGATTGCGGAATTGCTGTTTTCGGTGGGATATAGCGTGACGAAGTGCCGCTTTGGAAGCTGGTGTGCGGGTTCACCAGGAGCTCCAGCTCCGAACGGCCATCACGGTTTCTGGCCCTGCCCACGAAATGACCCAATGTTGGAGCTGTAGCAAGTGATTGCCTGACAGAAGCAAATGCAGCCTCACAATCTGTTCCCCACACATATTCCACTCCTTTCTTTAATAATATCCTCATTGGTTCTACTAAATTGGCAAAATTAGGGATGAATTTAGAACAATATTCGGCAAGTCCTAAAAAGGACTTCAATTGATCCTTATCTTTAGGTTGAGGTGTATCCATGACAGCTTTGACAATACTTTTTTTCGGTTTAATACCTTCTGCTGAGATATCATGCCCTAGATAAGACACACTTTTTTTTCGTAATTGACATTTTTCTTTCTTGACCGTCAAACCGTACCTCTCCATTCTCCTTAAAACTTCATTCACCAAATCATCATGTTCATCTTCTGACTTTCCCACCACCAATACATCATCTTGAAAACACAAGACATTTTCCATCCCATGAAAAACCTTCTGCATGACCCTCTGAAAAACTGCAGAAGCTGAGGCTAGACCAAATGGCATACGACAATAACGGTAAGCTCCAAGAGGAGTTACGAAAGAAGTTAATGGTCTAGACTCTGGATGTAAGTTCACTTGATGATAAGCTGCAGACATATCAAGAACACTAAATACATTTCCTCCCCCCATCACACTCAACATTTCATTAATAATAGGTAAAGGTTGTCGATCTACCCAAATATTTTTATTCAGATCGCGCAAGTCAATGCAGAGACGAATCTTATTACCAGGTTTAGGGGCAATCACAATGGGAGAAAGCCATTCTGACGACTCAATTGGCTCTATGATTTTTTCTTTCAAAAGTTTATCAAGTTCTTGTTGAAGAGGTTCTCTCATAAGGAAAGGTATAGGCCTAACTTTATGGACCACTGGAACAGCACTTTTTTTAATATCACCTTATGTGTAAAACCTTCTAACTTCCCTAACTTATCTGTAAACACATTAGGAAAGGATTGAAACAATTCTTCATTCCACTTAGTATCAGTATCATCTTTAGATAAAACCTTTGTTTCCCCAAACTCTATCGCCATTACAGGTTCATCTGCGTTAGGATTCAGAACAATGTTTAAATCATGCTGATGACGCCACCCCAAGGGATTAGATCCTTCATCAGTCACATATATCCTACCATGGACACCATTTTGTTTAAAGAATATGTTCATCCAAGTCACACCAATGATATTAATTTTTCTTCCACCGTAGCCCACTGCTTTCACATCAGTAGGCAACAAATCTTCCATTTTTCTTTGTACAACATCCATATAGGTTTCCTTAGAAATTAAAGTAAAAAGACTTCCTGAGTCTACTAGCACATTAACCTGAGCAGTACCTAAGAAAATAGTACAGTAAGGTTTTTCTAGCGGTTCAGAACTTTCTTTTTTTATCCCTTGTAAAGTTAAAGCCATTTGCTTTGCTAATGCCATTGTATAGCAAAGCAAATGGCTTTAACCTAATAAAAGGCGATACCTATTGCATTTTTAATGCTTGTTTGAGCCTTCTAAGCCCCTGCTGCTCCGAAGTTCGGCCTCACAATACATAAAGGAATCCACAAGGCGGCAAATCAGATGGGTCTCTCTTAGAGGCCGGCAGCCACCGCGATTGCATTTCTGGTGACGTAATTTTGTGAGAGTCAGAGGGCCGAGTGGTGCAATTTTGAAAACAAGCTGATTGCAGCAAAAAGAAGTGGATGCATGCTTGTTTTTGCTGTCAGTTACCCCGGGGCAGAAGCAGGCATCCACTTCTGTCTTTTTGCTGCGATCAGCTGTCCTGCAGTTCCCCCGGGGCACAAGCAGGCATCCACTTCTGTCAGGACAGCTGATCACAGCAAAAAGACAGAAGTGGATGCCTGCTTGTGCCCCGGGGGGACTGACATAAAAAAAAAAAAACACGCGAAGCGGCATTTTCGTTGCTATGGCAACAAAATGGCATGGGACTGTCCACAGTCCCTACGGACACGCGCATGCTGTCTGCTATGGACAAATGGCAAGAGCAGCCATGTTTGTCCATGCAGGCGCGTGCATAATAAAGCCCTCGGCAGAATCGATTACAAAAGGTACTCGCAATTGCGAGAGCAGCGCATGCGCTGCTTTCGCCAGGCGAGACCTAAAAAGGAACTCTGCTTAGATTAATTAAAAAAAATACAAGGCTTATTTTGTTAGTGAAAGGAAGAGGTCACCTCTGATGGATACTTCTACCTGCAGATTCCTCACCTCTTGAATTTCCTTGAGGTGCCAGACTGGATCTAGAGAAGCCAAAATAGCTCTCTTACTCCTGTAGGTGATGCTCGACTCCATTGCCAAACTAGGTAGCACCCTAGATATGACATCACCAAAGCCATATAAGTGCCAAGCTGCCGCACTGACGTCAGTTCCTTTTTTTCACGCCCTTTAGCACAGATCTGAAGTTCTTTCCATAGAACCCTTCTTTCTCTTTTCATCTTGCAGTGTTTGCAGGTTGCCACATCCCAGGAAATCTGGATTTTAGCAGTGCAGTCCTGCCACAAGCATATAGCCATCCCCAACCCATATGAGGTGTGTTTTTGGTGCCTGAAACCTGAGCACAATTCCAGGTTGTGCAATAAACACAGCCTTGTGCACGAGAATGCTATCAAGGTGCGAGAGGTCAAGCTGTTTATGTTTCCGACCACTGGGCTTGGCATCGTTCTAGCTTGAGTTCTTGCTCTAGGTCTGTCGACTTGCCATCAACCAGCAAATCCTCGAGGGTCAAACCCAAGTAAAAGCACAAAAAGTGTCAACTCTGTGCTTCAATTCTGCAGTAGGTCTGCAGGTCATCACTATGTTTCCCTAGAAGGATTATCAATGGAACCTGATCTCGTCGATGTCTCTCTGATGGCCCTGACACCAGAGCTAAGTCTGCTCAACTCACAGCCATCAGGCAGCTATGCTGGCCTTGTTCCATCAAGACTCCATGGAGCCATGGTGTTTCCTGACTTGATGTCTGCCAGCTGGGTACTCCCCCATCACCACTCGGCCCCATGCAGCCTCTCCTCTTTGGTGTTCTGCGTTTCCCCTGATGCAATTCCTCCACCAATAAGCCTCTCCAGTGGTGTGGACACAGTGCCTTCTTTGTAGGCTCTGGTACCGTCTCTAGAGCTATTGCATGACGTAGTGAAGTTTCCGATGGCTATGGCCATCTTAATGTCTTCTCCAAGCCAGGTGCAGACTCTGGTAGAAGAGTCTCAATATAGACCCCTACCTAGGGATGAATAATCAGACAGGATGCAGGTTCAGACTGATGTCTGACATTTGTTCATCATGATGGCGATGACACCAATGAGGCAGTTAATCTCCCTCCTGAAATCATTGACTTTGGGGTCAATTGAACCCTACAAAATACCAATCAGATGAATATTTCTCCAGAAGTTGAAGTAGAGTGTTACTTGAGACCACCATCAAAGGAAGTGATTTCATTCTTATAAGTCTTGAAGAAGGCAGCTAAGGTTTAGGAGCTGCCCTTGCCCACAGGAAAACAAGGCACATATTCCTACAGAGATATTGCAGCTAGTATCTTTGACCGCAAAGGCCTTGCTTTCCTTCATAGAGGCCTTGATGGAAACCTCCTGGTGGCAAGGGCCTAGCCAACTTCTCTGTTAGAGGTTAACCGTCAGGTAATCCATCTCCATCATCCAGCACATGGGGACCGTATATTTTTGACTGCCCATCCTTCCCCGAAGAGACAAATGGCACAACCATCTTCTTGCTCCAATCTAGCATTATTACCTACATCTTACCAACCCTAACACAATCGCAAGTCTAAAAAGATTGAGGCTGTGGCCAAGTACATTTCTCCTCCGAGTGCCTTCTTTTCGTTCCACAAATATGCCTTTTTGTCAAGAAGGCTGATGTGGCCCTTAGAGGTTCAATTAGAGGCAGGCTACTTCTTGTTCCCTGGGGATGGCCTCCCTTGCACATCTGTTGCACAGGGAATACCTAAGGGTTCATAGATACTTCAGGGCAATGCCTTTTCAGCAGCACTAGCTATTCCGGCCAGTAAAACAACCAAACACACTTCTGCACCACAACAGAAGTCACAGAGGCCTGTTGCGTTACCATAGCCAGTAGCAGTCTTCTTTCTGCTCTCCCACCCCACCCGCAAAAATGCTTTAGCTCACTTCCAAGGGAACACATGTAGCCAACTGGAAGGAGGGTTTCTTACCATTTGTTGAATTGGCAGGCCGTCACTACGGACTATTGCATTCTGCAGATAGTTAGCAGGGTTCTCACTTCCATTCCAGGAGTTTTCCCCACCAATTCTCCTGTCCTATCAGCCACTTTGGTTAATCATGCCCACATTTTGCAGGAGGAGGACGCAATTGTGGTGAACAAAGGAGCTGTGGAATTGGTTCTAGAGCTCAAGATCAGGCAGGAATTTTTCTCTTATTACTTTCTGGTCCCCAAGAAAAACGAGATCCTTCATCCCATTCTCGACCTTCCATATAAAACGCCTCCTCTGCAAAAATAAATTGAGATGCTGTCTTGCAGGTTCTGTTGGCTCTAGAGCTGGGAGACTGGATTGTGTCCCTCCACTTGCAGGACTTGAATTTTCAACTACTGAGTCTTCAGTCCCATAGGAGGTCCATGCATTTTGTGGTAGGCTTCACCCACTACCAATTTGCTTTTGGGTTAACATTGACACCTCAAGTCTTTAGCAGGGTAATGGTGGTGATTGTGAAACATCTGTGCAGGGTGGAGGGGGGTGCATGTTTCTATACCTCAACAACTGCCTGTGGAAGGTGAACTCTCTGCAGCTGGTGTCAGATGACCTGAGTTCGACAGCATGTCTGCACCCTCCAATTTCCATCGAAGGGAGCTCTAAAGTATGCATTTGGTCTGAAATGGGATTTTCCACTCCATTATGTGTTTCCTCCCATCCCTCTGATTCCTTTGGTTCTAAGGAAACTGCATCAGGACTGTACGCAGTTAATCATAATCACATCAGACTAGTCACGGAGGGTATGGTATGCAGTCTCTGTGTTCTCCTTTTCTACTTACACTCGGAGCATACCTCTTCTCGCAGTCAGAAGGGAAGAGATTACATCTCAACCGCCAAAGCCTTCACATTAATGCTTGGAAATTAAGTGGGGAGTTCTTTCAATTTACCTTCAGATTTGGAAGAGATACTCTTATCAGTGTGTCGCCCATCTACCAAACCTGTTTACTCTCGGTGTTAGTCCGGCTTTGTGTCTTGGTGCACTGTAGGGGAGGTTGATCCCCTTAAAGCATGTGTTTCGGATGTGTTGGTCTTTGTACTTTCTTGAGGCTTTTCTTAGCCCAGCAAGACCTTGCAGTGAGCACAGTTAAAGGTTGTCTTTGGGCCCATTGTCTCTGTTGGTCTTTCTTTTCTCACCTGGCAAATCATTGTTGATCCCAAATGTCATGAGGTTTCTTAAAGAGTTGACCTACCTGTTTTGTCCTTCACTGTTTCTAATGTCTCAGTCATACCTTCATTTGGTACTCACTTTCCTGATGAGGTATCTGTTCAAGCCAAAGCATAGCTGACTATTGTGGCTGGTGACTATTAAGGCAGTGTTTCTGATTGGTATTTCCTCAGCTTGGTGGGTTGGAGAGCTCAAGGCCTTGTTTGAGTAGTCGATTTGTAAACCATGAAGGGTTATTGACATATTAGCAAAGTTACAAACTACAATCATTCAAATTAGTCACAAACCAATAATAATGCCAGTCAGTCAGAAATAACTTTATTTCGCCAACACAATGATGCCATAAAAAGTATACTACAAATAAAACATTTGTCAATATTGCAATAAGCTTAAAATACAAGGGTTACAGCACAATTACCAAAGAAGGAAACATGTTAAAATATATTATTCCTATTATAAAGGTAAAAAGGAAGAAGTTCATATACACACACAGTTATTAACACAGTTCAATAAATTGGTTCCTCTATTAAGTATAAAATTAGCAGATTAAACATCTCTTTTTTAGAGCAGTTAAAAAGAAGGACGCCAATGAAAGACATGTAAAAGGGTCAGATAATAACTGCAGGTAATAAAGGGCCACATGACACTGCCTAAAATTCATTTTACGCATGAGGGGGACAATAAACCTTTTCCTTTCTTCACAATAAAATTTACAAAAAATGCAAATCATTCTGGATAGATCGATCATCACATGTACAAAATGGGAGATCGGAGATTACATAGATATTACGGGGAAAACCCAACATCAAGGGGATGTAATTTAGCCGAAATCTCACCACAATATATGTGTTGTAAGTTAGTGACGAACGATAAATACGTCGAGTTCACATCCATTTGCATTATGCTAGGGACCGCCAGAAATGCTCTAACTGTCGGCAGCTTAGAATTAGAAGCCTCCCTTCTTGTCTGCAATCTAGATAGCAAATGATTTTTCAAGTCTTTCTTAGAAATAGACCAGCAGGTTGTAGGGTCTACAAAAAGATGATGTAACCCAGCTGCTTTAAGAGTGGATTCAACATAGTGTAACCAGCTGATATTACTCACACCATCTAACTTCAAGACGTCATTTATAATATCCCTTGTCAATGAGAGGGTCTCCTTCCGCCATACAGAGTGCCACATTAAAATTGGCGCCACACAAATTTTGTCAGTTATGTAAGGGACTCTCAGCTCCATATGACAATTAAAATTAGAGCATGACTTTGGCAATGAGACTAAGTTTTTCAAAAAGATGTCTTCTATGCATTGCAGTTTCGAGCAATCTCTGGTGCCCCAAACGGCTGCTCCATAAGTGGCAGCAGATACCGTTTTTGCTTCATAAACTTTCTTTATTGCTTCAACAGGTTTAGAACCAGCTTTTTTTTATAAATTTAGAAAGAGCCCCAATATTCTTTTCCATCTGTAGCCCCCTATTTATGACCATACTTTGCCAGTTATTATGACGATCAAACATAATCCCTAGATAATTAAAAGAATCCACAACTCCCAGCTTGCCCCCTTCAATATTAATTTGTGGCTGTTTCCGCTGCTTTGAACCTGCCACTAGGACAAAGGACTTTGAGTAGTTAATTTTCATGTCCAGCTTGTTCATAAATTTTGTGTATTCCAACACTAATCGACGCAGCGCATTGCTAGTATGAGCTAAAATCACTGCGTCGTCCGCATATAGTAGTATCGGTACTTGTAATGAGTTAATATGGGGAACATCTGGAGTGGATCCCAGTAGAGCAGATTCAACATCATTGGTGTAGAGTGCAAATAGGAAGGGCGCGAGCACGCACCCCTGTCTCATGCCTATAGCAATTTTAAAGTGCCTAGTACACTCGCCTCCCTTTCCATAGCGAACTCAAGCTGAGGCACCTGAATACAGATCACGAATAATGTTAATAATCTGTAGGCCGATCCCCATTGCCTCCATGATCGGCCACAGCCTAGGCTGTGCCACGCAGTCAAAGGCTGCCGACAGATCCATGAAGGCAAGATACAAATGGCCATTTTTAGCTGCCGTGTATTTTGCAATTATTAGGCTCAGGTTCAGGCACTGATCCACAGTGCCTTTCCCTTTTCTGAAACCAAACTGACATGGGATTATAATATTCTTATCCAGAGCCCATTCCTCAAGTCTATTTAAAAGCAGCCGGCCAATTAGTTTTGCAGTGGAATCTATCAGAGATATAGGCCTATAGTTTTTCGGAATTGACCTATCCCCCTTTTTATAGATCGGGACAATTACAGTCGTCTTCCACGAAGGAGGAGCGCCTATTTGGGTAATTTTATTAAAAACATTAGTTAAAAGTGGGGCCCAGAGATCTTGATTATCCAAAAACAAATCAATTAGGACACCATCAGGTCCCGGTGCCTTCGCACGTTTACACTGATTTAAAGCATACTTTATTTCTTCCAGTGTAAACCTGACACTACCCCCTGCCCCAACTAGACTTGCAGAGGTAGACTGAATAATTGCCTTCTCATTGGTTCCAAATAGACCTTCAAAATGTGTAACCCATTCCTCCTGTTCAACATGGGTATCTATGGACATGGACTTCTCATCTCTTAGAAAAGGTGTGTTAATCACAGACCAAAATGCCTGCGAACTTTTTAATGAAGCAGCCTTTTGCAAATTTTCCCACCACTCTTCCTTTAGGGCTTTCAACCTTGATATCCTTGCTTTTTTATAAGCCTGTCGGAATGACTTAACCAAAGATAAGTTACGGGGTTTGGACTTCAAGGCCATGTGAAGATTTTTTTGTGATTTTTCACAGTCCTCATCAAACCAACTATATTTCTTACGATGGCCATTGCGTATAACACAAATTAAATTATTTTTAACTTCTAATAAAATCAGCTCAAAAGCTGTGACCATGCTATCATCAGATAAAGGATCTAGGCATACCATTATCTCCCCAACTCGATTGGAGACTGAGTTATCCAGAAACTTCACAGTATCAACTCTCTCCCACTTCAAAACAATTCCGTTCTCCCTTGCAATTACGGGGTTTATATGAAGTTTAAGAGCGCATTCTTTTTTCATTAAAGAGGGGATGAGGAAAGTTATTGCAGCGTGGTCACTAAAAGCATAAAAATTAATCTCAAACTGAGAGAAAAACTTTCTTATCGAATCAGAGACCAGAACATAATCAAGGGTAGAGGAGAAGGAACGACTAAAGAAAGTAAATCCTAACTGACCAGTTAAAATTTCAAAAACATTTAAAAACACAAGGTTATTTATAGTTAAAATTCTGTTTAGGCCATTACCATAATCAGAATGACTAAAATGGGGGACACTCTCCCCATCGTCTTCCACCATTCCACAGAATGATGTATTAATCTTATCACAAGGATGAGCATTAAAATCCCCAAGCCAGATTATATTACAGGATTTAGTAAATTGTTTCTGCAAATTATCAATGTCTCTTTCTAAAGGAGCCAACACCGCTGCTTGATTGCTTCCAAAATTGTTGTTATAGAAATTGATAAGGAGCCAGTATTGGTCCACACAGTACTCTAATAAAATAATATGATAATATGGTGATGTATTTAAAAAGACTTCACTTTTAAATGGAAAGTATTAGAAAGTAGGGTCAGTAAATCACCCCTAGCACGACCAGCTGATGAGGGTATGGCAGGAGTTTGAAATGAACGGTACCCATTCAGATGTATTGAGTCAATTTCCCAAGTCTCTTGTAAGCACACTATATCTTTGGATGTTAACAAAGACAACCATTCCATATTAGACTTTTTTTGGTTGTACCCAGCGATATTCCAAGAAATTACCGCAACAGACCCTAAAGTATTCTCTAGATGTGTCGATGTCTGGGACAAATTCGGACTGTCTATCTGCGTAATTAGTTGTGGTTGAAAAGTTACAGAAGGAACAGTGAGCATAGAAGACCCATTTTGCATTGGTATATCACCAGCACCATTAGCTGTTGGGCTCTGCTCATCCAGTCAGTCGCATATAGGCATGCCTTCCAGTGCAACAAATCTATTACTAAGCGGTAAAGGTGAAACAGAGGGACGAAGAGACTGGTTAAGCGGAAAACGAACGGGCTTCTGGGTATTATGTACTCTAAGAAGAGGGGGCTGGGGTGAAAAATTAGGTTTATAAAAGAAACCCAACGGAAGGGCACAAATGTCAGTGTAGAATGATGGGGTACTTGGTAACATAGTTAATAAATCACCCACTATATGATGGTTGTCAAAATTTAGAATAATGCAATCACCTTTGATAGTCTTGGGAGCTCTTCCTACCCAGTTAACCCTTCTAGCCATAAAAATATGTTTATACACATTAGAGTTTTCCCCTATACAGTTAGAAAGCCAATGCTGAGCTTTATGGATTAACTGCTCCGTAGATTCTAGTAGATTCGCTTTCAGTTCTGGTACATTTGCTAGGACTATGACATACGGGCAGGCCGCTGGTGGAAGATCTAACCTTCCTTTGGCATTCACAGCCTCTGCTAAGTGCTGAGGAACCCCCCTGCCAGAGCAAGAAGCTAAAGCTCCACCCTCTGAGAGGGTAGAGGTTATAGACGGTTTAACATAGGGGTGGGTGTTCATAGTCCCATTAGATCCTTGAGGTTCGCCATGTGACCTAGTGCAGCCATTAGTATCTATGATAGTTTGAGTCGGGATCTGATGATGGTTATTATGTGCAGTAGCTCTCAACTTTTTAGCTGATTCATGAACAGAACCCGACAAATGAGTAGACAACCCTGTTGCTTGTCGTAGGTCACGACTTCCCATTTTATCAGTCACCACAGGAGGCACCCTGCCTGGCTGGGGGGTCAACCTCACTTCATCTATTAGCTCAATAGTATTTGGGGGACTTGGTTCAATAAGCAAGAGGCCTCCAAAGAAGATAACTTTTCCTCTATTTGGGTTAGTTTATACAATATAGGGTTTAAAAGTACAGTCACCATAGTCTCTATTCTTTTCAACAGGTCAGAGTCATGAACATGGTCATTCCCCAGGTGGGGTTTATTAATAATATCCTTGGGCCTTGTAGCTCTCGTAGTTCTTAAGTGTAAGGGAAGACCTGAATCCAATTCCTCGTTCCCAGTACTTTTCTCTGTGCAAGCCCTTTTCAATGTGTTTTGCTTTAAAGGACCATCTCCCTTTCTCTTCCTAGTCCTTGGCTCTGGGTTGCTATTCTCCACTTGGAGAGACACTAACTCCTCCTGAGTGGCTTTACAACGTTCCGATGCAGTGTCAGTAGATGAATATAAATTCGACGTTGGAGCTATAACAGTGCCGGACTCACTTATTGGTTGCCCAAAAATCGGAGGATCAACGCCTAGGGCTCGTCCTCCTAAGGAGGAACGTTTTTGGGCAATAAGTGAGTCCAAAGAAAGCCTTCTCTCAGTTAGCTCAATTTCATGAGCACGGACAGATTCAGCCCTTGTTAAGAAAGCGTCCAGGGTCCCAGCAGGTCCGCCCCCTTGCTTTTCCTTATAACCCCTCCTTTTGTTCATTTTAATCCTAGATAGGAGTTTTCCAGTTATGACATACAAAACCGATCAAAGCTAGTCAAAGGGTTGGGCCTCCAGAAAATAAAAAGAGATCAACAGTACCTTTTGTCTCCTCTGACCCGACGAGCAGATATAAGGGGGTAGGCCCAGCCCAGCCTCCTCGGGGCTCCGACGGCAGAATATAATGGTCATGATTATTTAAAGCAATTCAAAAAAGCAAATGCAAAAATAGATTGTTTAAAGTCATTATAAGCAAATCAGATGTGTTTCAATTTCCTCTGAAGGGAATATCTATGACATGCTAAACTAAGGGGCCAAAGGAATGAGGAAATAGAGTAGAAGGTGTCATCAAATAAAGCCTCCAAAGGCAGAATCAAATGAAGATTCGGTCAAGTAAATGGAACGGTTTTGCTCATGAGTCTAACTCTGTGAGTAAGACCATAAGTCTCCAGAGAGTGGGAAGGGGCATCTGGTCTAAAGCAAGTACGAAGGGCATCTCTAACTAACTCAGCAATCCACAATCAAAGCATGCAACTCTCGACACCACACCCCCAACATTTCCCAGGGAGAGGCAACCAATCAGACTTCAGCATTATTATTTTTTTTAATAAACTTTTTATTGAAGACAGGGTTATACAGTATATACATAATATAAGCATGTACGTCGAAAGGTTTTGCAGGCACAGATCGAACCACATGCCTAAGTCCGTAGCCAATTACACACATTTTGCATTTGATCAAATCGCAGCAATCTCCCCCGGGTCACCACTTCTGCTAGGCTGCGGGGGCTCACAGAGTCCTCCTCGGTACTCATTCCATTTACCCCAAATGTGCGTCCATTTATTGGGGCAGACTTAAGCATTATTGATAATACATTTGCAGTCTTCTTTCCAGGCATCACACAGTGGAAGTGTTTGCCTGTGTGACCTCCAAGAGATACCTTGTAACAGGGTCAGGGTCGGACTGGTCCTAGCGGGCACCGGACGTTTCCCCGGTGGGCCGCCAGGGCGGGGACCGGTTTTGGGCCCCTGGAGGCTGTTTTTGTTACTGGGGCCGGCAATATCGGCCCCCTGTAACAAAATCGGCCGAAACCGGCACTTGCAAACAGCTCGGCCGCACCCCCTACCCCTCCCCCAGGGGGGCCTGCCGAGCAGTTTGCCAGGGCCGGTTTCGGTTCCCAGTCCGGCCCTGAACAGGGTTGTATATCACAGCCAGCTTGTCCCAGGCACAGGTGTGGAAAATCACTATTCTTTCTATACAAAACACTTCTGAAAATCTGTTCCCACAGAACCTAAACAACTAATTAAATCAAACTACAGCTTAGGGCTGGCCTCTCAAAACAAGAGAAAGAGAGAGAAAGAATTGAGTGGGTAAACTGAGGCCTACATTAACTATGGCTAACTTAACTTGAACACACTTTAACTATGTTCAAATAGAACATGAAAATCACACTTTGATTATGCAAATATAATGTGCAGATTAGTTTATGATAAGTAACGCGAAAATAGTGACAAAGCAGCACCACTGTTCTGCATTGGCACCTGGAGGAGTGCAACTTTTTTTTCAGGGACATCTGAGTCTTAATATCAACTTTGTAAATGATGGAAAGATCTCTTTCCTTCTCAGCAAACGAGTGGCTGTAGAATGAGGGAATATTTTACTCAACTCGGCTTTGCCTGTATGCCTCTTACTTTAGGTATCCGAGCCACTTTTTTTTTTTGCAGTTTTATATAGCGCGAACTCGACCCGAAGGCATTGGAGCGCTTTACATGAGCACCAGTTGCATTACAGACTGACACATTCATTTTTAGGCATGGGGAGGCTAAGTGATATGCTCAGAATCACAGGATGTTTGAGCCTGCTGCCAGACTCGAACCTGGTTCCCCAGCTTTAAAGTAGGCCGCTCTAGCCGTTAAGCCACATCCTCTTCGGTTGGAGAGTGGACAAACTAACTGGGCATTGCAGGGATAGCTAAGATCTGACACACAAGCATCTCCTAGGTTGATGCGCAGTCCAGCCTGCCTTGTGGAACCCTGTATCTTCCCCATAGCAATGAATGCACTCAGCTCTGGAAAGGGTAAAATGCTGGGTCAGTTGCGGCAGAGGAGAAAAGCAGAGGTGACCGGTAGGTACTGTATATTTGTATATTGTTTATCACCCACAGCTCAGCCACTCTTTTTTTCTGCTCTTGATGTGCATGCTTTCAATGGTCTGCTCATCATGCTTTACCTGGGCCCAAGATTCACAGCTACCCTAGGAGCCACAGCAATTACAGAAGAGCTCAGTGTCCAGCTGGTGGCCCAGTGAAGACATACTTCTGAAGTATTGTTCTTCTAGACCTTGTCAGAAGGAATATAAAGTAAACGTCCCAACGAGAAAGACAACTATTAGTTGGGATGGTGGGAGAAGGGACATATTATGGCCCCTTCCTGAAGAAGGAATGCGCCTGAGATAAGTCATTATTTTAAAACTTTGGAGTATTTGATGTAGGGTTCATTTCTTACAAGGTGGATTTAGCTCAAAGAATTGGAACTGAGAGCAGTAGCGGTCGGTGGTGGGAGTTGCGCTGACGTGGGACGGGGGAGGGGCAGGGTGGGGGGTAGTAAACTGCGGATTATGGCTGATTACAGGTAAGTAAACATATAAATAAATAAAATGCGATGCAGCGCGCGTAACGAACTTCGTTTTATTTATTTATATGTTTACTTGCCTGTAATCAGCCGTAATCAGTAGTTTACTACCCCTCACCCTGCCCTCCCCCGCCCACGTCAGCGCCCAGCGGAACTCCCACCACCGACCGCTACTGACTGAGAGACTAAGAAAGTAATAACGACGCGATGTGTTGTATATGACTATTCTGTTTGCCTTGCAGTTGAGAGTTGAAAGCTGTTGCTAGAAAGAGAAGATTCACACCCTTGGTTGGACATGCTAGTAGTATCATATCCATATCTAGGATTAAAAATCTCATGCTATCATGTCCTGGTTATTATCCATTTATAAATTTTACATTCCTGAGTTTTTTCTACCTTTGTACTACCTCCGGTACCAGGTTCCTCCATGCATAGTAAGGATGAACTTGGATTCATCTTTAGGAAGAAGAGTCAGGAGTTAAGAATAGGCTACTAGCAGTGCTTAATTTGAGCCATTGGTTTCCGGTGCTCAGCACCTACACTTAGTTGTCAACACCGGCGCTTGTGACAGTCTGCCACAAGGTGGCGCTGTCTAGCTAATTTAGATATGACCAAAACACCAGTTAATTATTAATTCAACATACAATAAAAATGACTATTACCTGCCGCCCAAGCCTTTCTTATAACTTTGGGGGCCTGGAAAAGTCTGAATTGTCACAGTTGTAGGAGTGTGATTGTCACTAGTTGTGTTGTTACTATCATTGGCAGCATGGCAGGGGCAATGTGTGGTGAAGCTGCAGTAGCTTCCTGCCGAGAGCGCTGGCACTTATTTTTTTACAAATTAAGCACTGGCTTCTAGGCATTGTAACAAGCACAATAACTGTGCTTCTGGTAGCGAAGCATCCTTCCGTGAGAATCTTCTCCCCCTCCCCTCCCCCAGTATGGAGGTGAACCCTCATGGGCTGATTGCAAGTGGTGGTAGTAACCCTCAGAACATGGAGGTTACTGGTCACAAGACTGATTCTCTGCATGTCAAGACAACCTGTTTCACACAGACCTTGAGCAGATGGACCTGGATTTGTCTTACCCCTCATTGCTCCCATCAGACGTAACTGCAGTGTTTGCAACCATAATATTGTCGATCCTAAGCTCAGACTCCTTGCACGTGGCACTACAGAGTTAAAGAGCATGCCCATACTTCGTCCCCAACAGACACCTAGACGTCCTAGTCACTTCCCTGAGGACCAACTGCTCTGTTCACCCCCATCTCAGGAAGCTCACTCCTCTTCAATCAGGGGTTTGTTTTCTCTCCCTTACTCCGATGGACCTATTAACCACTGATTCATGAGTCATCTCGTAGAAGAGTGGCTATGATCTGTAGCATACAAAGTAACCTCCATCCATGCACATGTCAGCTTCCTAATATGCTCTACAGAACATAGGGAGGACCATCTATCCGTTTTGCTGCAGGAAGTGCAAAGGGGCTATCGAGAGAGTGCCTGCGCCAGAAGTAAGATGTGGTTATTATTCTAGCTACTTTCTGGTGCCCATAAAAGATGGAGGCCTTCATCCTATTTTAGACTTGCACCCTCTCAACGCTCTCCTCCGGAAGGAAAAATTCATATTGCTCACACTGGCCCAGGTCTTGCCTGGCTTCTACCCTGGAGACTAGATGGTGGCATTGGACCTGCAGGATGCCTATTTCCATTTCCCTGTCCTACTGGCACATCAGCACTACATGCAGTTTGTGATGGGACAGGAGCATTTTCAGGTTGCCATGCTCCCCTTTCATCTCACCAGTGGCCTTTGTGTGTTCACGAAAGTGATGGCGGTAGTGGCAGCACACTTTCAGAGGTCAGGGGTTCCAGTCTACTCCTACCTCAACAACTAGCTGTTGAAGGTGGGCTTGCCCCACACAGTCATCAACCACCTCCTGACTCTGGTGAACCTCCTGTCATCTTTAGGGTTCACTATTAAATTTCCGAACTCACACCTGACTCCTTCTCAGATGCTCCCCTTCATCAGCGCCATTCTGGACATGGTTCAGTTTCATGCCTTTCCCCATTGAATGAGAGTTTAGAACATTCAGGCTATGATTCCGACCTTTCAGACTCGGTCCTGGATTTCAGTGTCTTCGACTCTGAGGCTGCTGGGACTGATGGCTTCCTGCATTCTGCTGGTCGAGCACACCAGGTGGCATATACTGACTCTGCAGTGGGATCTGAAGTTTCAGTGGGTCCAACAACAAGGGGGCCTCTTCGACCACATTCAGATTTTGGAGGAGACTGTAAAAAATCTGCAGTGGTTGTTACTGGACTGCGATTGGGTCAGTGGCAGACCCCTCTCCTGTGCCCATGCAGATTTTATAATGGTGACCATTGCAGTGAATCTGGGCTGGGGCAGCCGTCTGGGAGAGGTGGAAATCAGAGGACTCTGGTTGTCTGCAAAGTCCTGGCTCCATATCAACCTTCTGGAGCTGAGGGGCATCAGCTTGGCACTTAAAGCCTTCCTTCCATTCAGTAAGGGGAGGTTGGTACAGGTGCTCATGGACAACAAAACTTCCATGTGGTACTGCAACAAGCAGGGCGAGATGGGGTTGCAGAGCTTGTGCCAGGAGTCCCTGCGCTCTGGGCATGGTTGGACCACCAAGGAATCTACCTGGTGGTGAAGCACCTGACTTCATCTTTGAATGCGGTGGCAGACAAGCTTAGCTGTCGGCGCCTAGCGGATCACAAGTGCCAGTTACACCCAGAGGTGGCGCGATGTCCCTTCCGCCTATCGGGAGAACCATTTCTCGATCTGTTCACCACCTCCGAGAACTCGCAAAGTCAGCACTTCTGAACTTTGAAGTTAGTTTTCAAGGTGTCTCTCACTCAGAGACGCATTTTACCGTGAGTGAAACTCTGGACTCCTGTATGCCTTTCCACCAATCCTGCCCGTAGTTCTCAAGAAGCTCAGAGCCGACCGGGTCAAAGTCATCCTCATGCCCGACTTGGACATGGAGACTATGAACTCTTTGGCTTGAGCATCTGTCCACCAATCAGGCTGCCCCTTCGAGAGGACCTGCTGCCACAGCAACGGGGCAGGGTTCTGCCATGGGCCTACGCAATCTCCACCTTCACACTTGAAGATTGAGTGGAGACAGCTGAACACCTTCAACCTTCCTACGGAGGTGGTTGATATAATTGTGGCAGCTAGGCGCCCCTCGACAAAAACTGTATACACGTTCATTAGGACAAACTTGCTTGGCAGATAGACCCTCTACAAGCAAAGTTATCTGACCTTTTGTGGTTTGTTTTGATCCTGGCCCGGAACAGCTTTGCTCTAGACACAATTAAAGGGTGTCTTTTGGCTATTTTGCGGTTGCCGAATCAGCCCTCATTGTTTACGTTTCCAGTTGTTATATGCTTTTTGAAAGGATTCGCAACATTTGTTTTCTCTCGCGCCCCTTTGTCATGCCACAGCGGGACCTTAACGTGATCCTCACATTTCTGATGTGCACTACATTTGAGCCGTTTCACAGCTGTTCCTTGCGGCTCCTCACCCTTAAGACAGTGCCCTCATTGCCATAACATCGGTGCAGCGTGTGACTGACCTCCAAGCTCTTTGTGCCAACCCTTCCAGACAAAGTGGTTTTGCAGACATGGGCATCCTTCTTGCCTAAAGTTGTGATGCCATTCCACGTTGGTCAAAACATCACCTTGCTGATATTCTGTGCCTCACCCCTCTAACGAGTAGGAGAGACTCCATCGCTTGGACCCCAGAAGAGCATTGAGCTTTTACATAGATTGGACCAAAAAACACCGGGTGGACAATCAGCTTTGTGAAGTTCTCTGGGGTAGAAAAAGGCAAGGCTGTGCATAAGAGTACCACACCCCGCTGAATTGTGCTCTACATTAAGATCTGCTATGCATTGGCTAAAAAGCAGCCTCCGGAAGATTTTGTGCTCATTCTCCCAGGGTCAAAGCTGCTACCACTGTGTTGATATGTGGAGTCCCTGTCCTGGACATTTTACAGACAATTCTGTGGGTGTCCCTCCATAGGTTTATGAAGTACTATTGTCTGGACAATCAGATTCGCCGAGAGGGACATTAAGTCCACTTCATCCTACAGGTCATCATGGTTTGAGTGCAGCCACAGGACCCTCCTCCAAATAGGTACTGTTTTTTTTATTTTTTAAATGCCATCTGTCTATTTATGGGTTTCAAAGAGCTTTAAGGATTAGGGTAGCTAATTCTCCTTTTCACCCTGTTTTAAAAAAAAAATTCTTTATTAGGTTTTTTACATGAATTACAACAATTATCAATGGCAGAAATGCACATCTATCACTCGCTTGATTCCATCATATACCAGGTTATTAATGACTTTACATCATATACAAGTGATGTGACAAGCAACATGTGTACTAATGGCTACATCAGCACGTCATCCTGTCGGAGCGCGCTCCACTAGATGTACTTGTGGTGTCAACATGGCAACATGCCAACTCTTGGGGTTAACCTTAGTGTAAGGGGGGGAAGGGGGGGCGTCTCATCTATGTCATTATGATACATAGGGTGTAGCTTCCTGTGTTAGTGTATTCTTTACGTAACGTCCCACTACTCAACTCTACTTCTGCGCGCTGCTTTCGCCTATTACATTTACTACTGCTTTTGCCTAACAAGTAATATCTTGGATATATGCCAGGGTCCCCACGCCTCGCGCCCATACCGTCCCCACTAGATAACGCCTACCGGGGGTGCCGGTTTTTATTGTGTGTTATATGTTTGTTCTTGCGTCTCATTCGTCTCCTGGGGGGTGTTTTGTGTCTCCAGTCGTGTCTGCCATGCGCTGCGGAGGTCCGTAAGTATTGCCTCCCATGCTATTGCCATTGGTATCTTGTGCATGCCAGTGGCGTCTTCACGTCTTAGTGCTACTTGCTCCGCTTGCGCCCAGCATACAATGGAATAAAACCATGCCTTCACTTGGGGGGGGTCCGAGGACTTCCAGCGCTTAGTAATGAGGCGCTTCGTCACAATAAGACTCAGATCTATAAAGCGATTGGTCACCCTATGGTTCTTGGTTCTCCGGTATAAGCCCAAAATGCACACCTCCCACGACCACTCCAGCGTATGGTCGGTGCATTGCATCAGGTGTGTTGTGATCGTCTCCCAATATGTGGCAAGTGTGATACAGGTCCACAGAATGTGCAAAAGATCGCCATCAACCAGCCCGCCCCTAGGGCACTGAGCATCTACTCGGTTAAAGATTTTATTTATTTTGGCTGGTGTCATATAAGCCCTCTGCATTATGTAATACTGTATAAGCCGGAATCTAGCATTCCTTGGAATGTAGGTGGGACCTTCTAGAATTGTCAACCACTCCCGTTCTGTGCTTTGCCGCTGCAAATCTGTGTCCCAGCGACATTTAAGCGCTGTTAGTGTGGTTGCCCCGTGTGTGCGTAACGATTCCGCCAGCCATCTAGTAAGGTGTCGGCCTGCACCCATTATGTGCAGGTATTGTATCATTAGGTGTGTTTTGGGTTCCTCTATTGCATCACCCCAGATCGACCGCATCGCCCTCGTCAGTGCAGCATAGAGCAGAAACTGGCCTTGCGGCAGGCCATACTCATTCATGAGGGCATCAAACGACATCAGTTGCCCGTCATGGTATAAATCCCCCATGTTCTGAATTCCCGCATCATCCCACACACGCAATTCTGCTGTTGTGAATGATCGCTGTCGCGTGGCATACCCAATATTGGGAGGGAAGGTGCGTATGAGGCAACATCTTTAGTGAGTCACATGCTGCGCCGAAAACAGGCGTAAGCCACCTTCACCAACCACTGGGTGGGCCCCTTTCCTCTCCTGCCAGGGTGGAATAGAGTCACGATCTGTGTTTGTGTATAGCTCGGCTGATATGGTGCAGTGTCAGTGAGTTGTCGGTCGCTAAGCCAGCGGGCCACCCATTGCAGCTGTGTTGCCAAGTAATAGTGCTCCATATTAGGCACTGCCAATCCGCCATTGTTGGCAGGGAGGTATAGCTTAGCCAGGGCCACTCTGTTATGGGTGCCATGCCATATGAACTGCCTCATGTCGGCTTCGAGGGCACGGAACAGCACAGGCTTGATGTATAAGGGTAAGTTTGTAAAGTGATACAGGAGTCTTGGAAGCACCACCATTTTTATCAGTGCTATCCTACCCATCGTAGCTAGGGGCAGCATGCGCCAAAATGTCATTTGTGATCTAATCGCCGCTACTGTGAGAGTGTAGTTTCCCTCCAGTATGTCCAGTGGCTCTCGATATACTCGGATTCCTAAATAGCGAAATGTAGTCTGCTGCCAGTGTACTAGCGTGCCACTAACGGTCAGCGCCGGGTCCGGGGTTGACTCATTAAATGGCTATAGGCAAGACTTGCCCCAGTTAACACGTAAGCCCGACAGGGCAGCGAATTCCGAGAGTGCTCTTTCTATTGCGTCACATGGTTGCCGGACATCACGCAGGTAAATCAGCAGATCATCCTCATATAAGGATACCGCATGTGTGCCGTCTCCTAGGGGGATGCCCCAGTCTTCCATTGTGCCACGCAGAGATTCAGCCAGGGGTTCAATGGCTAGTGAGAACAGCAATTGGGAAAGAGGACAGCTCTGTCGGGTACCTCGTCCTATTGGGATGGGTTGAGATATATACGGCCCTGTCTTAACTCGTGCCGTAGGCAGTGTATATAGTAAATGAACGAGCCCTAGATAGTCATCACCCAAGCCATATCTATTTAAAATGGCAAATAAAAAGTCCCATTCTAGCGTGTCAAACACCTTTTCTAAATCTAGTACGAGGCAGCCCGAATGCGGCCAGCGTTCTCTGGAATAATGAGCCACCCTAAAGACACGCCTCAAATTTAATGATGTGGATCGTGCCGGTACAAACCCATTTTGGTCCACATGCGCTAATTGTGGGACTATGGGGGCCAACCTGTTCGCTAAGATTTTGTAATCTGAATTTAGCAATGCTAGCGGGTGATAAGAACCTAGGAGCTCTGTGTCTCTGTCTGGCTTGGGCAGCGAGACAAGCAAAGATTCCTGTAGTGACAATGGCAGGGTGGGAGGTATAGTTCGAGCAGTTTTGGGGCAAGTATTTCGTGATATGCCTTGTAAAATTCTGTAGGGAGCCCGTCCGGGCCCGGTGCCTTGCCCGCGGCCAAAGCCCGAATTGCTAGTTGTATCTCCAGGAGTGCTATCGGCTCATTTAGTTCAGTTCGCTGATCTGCACTTACAGTCGACACAGGGAGCTGAGAAAGGTAAGTTTCCAGTGCTACTGGTGCCACTTGCACTACCGGTTTATATATTGCAGTATAGTGGGTGGTGAACTCATTATGTATGTCATGTTACTGTGTTAGCAAATTAGTCGTCTTGGATCGCAGGCACAATGTCGGTTGTTGCGTGTGTTCTTGCTTAACTAGTCTTGCCAACAGTCTCCCAGCTCTGTCTGTCTGTCTGAGTGTGCAGCATAATTCAGGCATCGCAGTCTCTCCATTACCTCTGCATGTTTCTGTCTTTGATCGTCCAAAGCTGTGTGCCTGTGTTGTTGGCCAGATCTGTTTCCAGTGTATGAGTGCATCTTCAATTTGTTTAGCTTCGGGGTCTAGCTGGCTACGTATGCTCCAATTCAGGCTCAAGCACTGGCCCATGATTACAGCCTTGCATGCCTCCTATAGTGTGCCGTGGTGGGATACTGAGCCTTAATTTGTGTCAAAATATGCTGCTATAGCCGTGCCTACCGAATCTCAAAAGGGTGGATGCTCTAGCGCAGTTGTTTGCAGTCTTCATAATTTAGTTGTGCGTGTCATATCTACTGAAAGTATACAGATATGCTGTTCCTGATGGTTGTCAACACAAGGGAAGTGACACCGACCTGATCCAAATTTGGTTCAAGGTGGGAAGTCCAATTATTGGATTATAATGCCCTCACACACCCAAAGGGTGTCATGCTTCATCATCTGGGCTGCTCCTCGTCGGGTCGGCGGTGCAATACCCAACGGGCTCCCTATAGTAGGGGCTCTTTATCGGAGATCTTCTTCCAATAGCCGTATGGTGAAGTGGGGGTATGGGGCCAGAATTGTGTAGATGTGTAAAGTTGAATGTGTGATCTAAAATAGAGTTGGGAGTTCCATTAAATGTGATTTATTCAAATGGTCTCCTACCCTAATTAAAAGAGTGATAATGTGATGCTCAAAAGTGAGTATTATGTCTCAAGTAAAGGCATCATCATTCTTAAAGGAAGGTCAACATGTTTCACGCTTGTTGTCAAGATCTACATGCGATTCGTCAGGACCTCTATAAAAGGTAGACTATCTACACATACACACGGTGCGGTGGCCAAATACTCACCGCAGCCGATTCATTACCTACGTAAGTATACCTGTCAATCCCTGATCCTATCTATGTTGGTGAGAAAAAGGAACATGAATCATAAATATACACATATAGGTATATAAACAGTGTGGTAACCCTTGTGACTCTTAACAGAATGTTGTATTCATTATGATGTGAGTAGCAGAAAACTATAGTGCCGAACAGTGAATGTCCAAAGTGTACTATAGTGAGCTATGGCCATAGCGGCACTGTGAAGCGCAGCAGATAAAAACAAGTAAACTCACCCCATAAAGTGAGTATAACCAGGCGTCATCAGTGCCCGGTAGGTATACAAACAAGAGGAGTTCCTCAATTGCTGGATAAAACCATTGAAATAAAAGTAAATCAATGTAAACAAGGAAAAGTGTGGTCAATTCAACAACCAACATCCATTCTCATACGTTATGATCGTACATGTAACTTGATATTGTGGCCCCGGGTTAAATATCCCATATCAGTGGACATATATACACCACGCAGTTGTAGTATATGCGGGTTATGGTCTGAGTGTGTGCGCCCAAGATAGTCCACTTCGACGCATTCAGCCAACAGCGACGTACTCCCCACAAATCTATCTATGCGGACATGCAGGCCATGCGAGTGTGAATAGTGTGAGTATAGGCATGCTTGTGGGTTTAAGGACCTCCATATATCTACTAAACCCCATCTATGTAACCATTCTTGCAGTCCTCTGGCGTTCGACGCAGCAGTTGTTTGTTGCAATGGTGGGAAGGATCTATCCAGACTCATATCTAGCACTGCGTTGCAATCCACACCCAATAGCCAGGGGATGCCACACCAACGGGACAGTTTAATCGATAATGCGTGCCAGAATAGGGCCTGGTCAGCATTCGGGGCGTATATGGAACCCAGTACTATTCATCTGCCATTTAGCCTGCCTTTTGTGAATGTGTATCGGCCGTGTATTTCTATTTCTTCTGATACATACTGCGTGCCCGGTCTAACCCACACCAGCGCATCTCTCGCGTACGAAGTATATCCTGTGGCAAATATCTGCCCTCTCCACCTGCGCTGTAGTCTATGTATCTCTGGTTGCGATATGTGAGTTTCCCGTAAGAATGCGATATGCGCTGC
Source organism: Calotriton arnoldi (assembly GCA_963921515.1). Lineage (NCBI taxonomy): Eukaryota > Metazoa > Chordata > Amphibia > Caudata > Salamandridae > Calotriton > Calotriton arnoldi. Next base: position 5,222,751 of record CAWUFW010000073.1, on the reverse strand, counting down.
ATGTCGTTTCAGATAGGCGTACGTGTTATATCGGCGCGCGGGCGTGTGCATGCCCCTAACTTTCCAAGTGATTATGGTGGTCGGAGGCATTTGTCAAGAATAGAGTATATTTGTAGTGGTAGCAGACATGCGATCCAGTAGACAGAGCAGCGAGTGCGTGCATGTACACTAGGCTTACGCTGTGACCCCATTATTTGTGGTTCCAAATGCAGTGTTTGTGAGCCATGGTGTGAAGGTTTAAACATTGTTTTGTGTAACTGGGACAGGTGTCTGCCCAAACCTTGAACTTTGCATTACGGCAACTATCGGCCTTTCGTTCCGTGTTACTCTAAGTAAGGGGGGGAGGGGGGAAAGCTTAACTGGTTTTGCCGAGGGCTAGGGGGAGCTCGGGCCTTATATCAACACTCAATTATGTTCACTGCGCACTGTCTTTTCTACATTGCGGATCCCTCCCCGGTAAAGGGGGGAGGGGCAGAATTGAGCGAGGAAAGGAGGGGGGAGAAGGTTTTGTAACAAGGAAAATGCAAGTGCGCCTACGGCTAACCTCTCGATCTGTGCAGTTGAGACCACTCACTGTAGTGCTACGCCTACGCATATAGGGTCAATGTGTTACATGTGTAGGCACTAAAATCTGTATACAGGCTTCTGTTGCAGTTTTTCGGTTTTCATGCAATATCATCTGCCGTTTGGGGCGTCACTTCTGGCAACGTCTGCGAGTCCTCGCCCGGTGGCCACAACGTCGTCTAACTGCCCTCGCTCATGGATCGCTCTGAAGACGCGTCTGTGTCTCTGTTGTCTGGGCTCCTCTGCATAGTTGCTGCCGTTTGTAGGGCCTTCGTCTTTCCTGCAGTCTTTGCTCCAGATTAGGGGCTGCCTTGAGTTGCAACGGGCCTTTCTTGATCTGCCTCCGGGGTCTCTGCCAGTTCCTAAGGATACCCAGTTCAGTGCCAGCAGTGTTGCTCCGCCTACTGGGCGATATGTGGTGGCCTACGCTTTCAAGTCAGTCCCATGCTTCTTCTGCTGTAGTGAAGAAGTGAGTGGTGTCGTCCTTAACTACGCGTAGGCGAGCTGGAAATAGCAGTGAGTATTTTATGTCTAACTCCCACATTCTTTTTTTCACTGCCATGAACGTGCTTCTCTATCGCTGCACTCCAAGGGAATAGTCCGAGAAGAACAATACTGTGGAGTTATCAACTCTGACCCCTTCCATCTTGCAGATTTCTCGTAATATTGCATCACGTTCCTTATAATTTAGGAGTCGGAAGAGGAATGGGCGGGGACCAGCTCCCGGTGGCGGGCGACCCGCCGGGACTCTATGTGCCCTCTCAACAGTGAAAAAGGGGGAAAGCGAGTTTGGCGGCATCAGGGACTGCAACCAGGTCTCTGTGTAGGTCACTGCGTCTCGCCCTTCCGAACCTTCAGGAAGGCCTACCACCCGGACATTATTGCAGCGGGAGCGGCCTTCCGCATCATCCACCCTGCGTTCCAGCAAGCGCACTTTCTCCCCGAGTTCCCGTACTTCTGTGACCGAGGCCTTTGCGGTTGGGAGGACGTCTTCCAGTTCCACTTCCATTTCATCGACTCTCTCCGCCAGTTTGCGGTGATCCGCACGAAGTAGTGTGAAATCTGCAGTGATCTTATCTATTCGCCCCTCTAAGGATGTGCAGGTTTGCGCGAGAGAAACGTCGATCTGCGTCACAGCTTGAAGTACAGTGTCTATTTTAGATCCCAGCGTGGGGTTTTCCACTGCTTCTTCTGATTCACTTTCTTGTCCTGGCTGTTTGGGAGGTGCTGTGGACTGCGCAGCTGGCATGTTAAATCCTGCCCGTTGTCTGCCCATTGTTGGTGCCTAATGTGCAAGAGTTAGGCTCCGATGTTGCACTCACACGAGGCAGGGCACTTCTTATGTGTTCTGACCTCACAGCCACCGGGTTTTATTAGTGTAGCGACTCTACAGCTTTGACAAGGAGACGCACTCCTTTCTGTGTTCCTCTGCTGTGTGGTGCTGTTCTAGGCGGTCTGCTCACCTCTCTTGGTCTCTGGGAGTCTGCACTGCTCAAGTTGCCGCGGGCCCTACAGTGTTGGCATCACTAGAGCCCAGGGGGTCCACTATTTCTCAGAATATCTATAGATTCGCTCTGCTCCCTTGTTGTCTGTACAGTGCGGTTTAAGAGGCACTAGCTCCCGGTGTCTTCTTCTCAGGCTCGCGCGCCATTCACCCAGCTCAATCGAACTCGTGCCTCAATATATTGCACCTCGCTCTAGCGCAGTCCTTTCGATCGCACCACCACTTTGCGCTATTCCTGGCCGGGCCTGGGTTCGAACTAACCCCTGGTGCCCCGCATCATGGCCAGTGCGATAATCATCGAGTTTTCCGGTCCCACTCGGAATACCGCCTTTGGGTGTGGGTGACTCCTGCGTGCAATTTACTGCGGCTGCACTGTTTCCCTTCACTATCTCTTGCGTATTTATTTACCCATTCACGGTGACTCTATCCTGGCCGGAGCTCGATCGTAAGCCTGAAGTCCGCCTAGCGTGAATCACGCAGCAGCCATACACTCCTTCGGCCTTCGCGTATTTATGTCCTGTCTTCGCCTGAGCTCTTCACAACTGTTCCGCCTGTGTCAGGGTGGTATTAGAGCATCTTGCCATCTGCAATCTAGGTATTTCAGGTTGTCTCCCTGCAGAGGCCTTCTCACTCAAGTCCGGCTGTCTCGCCACTCGTGGTTCAGGCTCGCATGGCTGCCTTGCGCCTGTGTAGTCTCAGCAGCAGTTAATTGCCACCGGGTCTGAGCTCGATATGGCCCCGGGCCCCAGACGCACTACACTTTCAGTAAGTGCCTGTCACCGCAAATACAGGGCTCCACAGGTCCGACCACGCCTCATGTAACCCCTGTCGCGGGTCCCGTATGATTGGAGCTTCTCAGCGCTCCTCGCCTCCACCCGCACCGCCTTCCCTCGCCGCTGCTTCTTACCGGCGTGCAGGTGTGGATACAGCCCCTCCGCCACCAGGAGTTTCCACACAGGGTCTAGGCGTTGTCTGTGTTCACTCGCGGGCTTGCCACCCGGCGACGTCCAGGTTGGAGGCCGTGTCAGCGCCGCTAATCTCCTCCGGCCGCACCAAGATGGCTACCTCCCGCAGCCCGTCCAGGGACAGACTTGATCCCAAAACCGGCTTTTCGTCGCACTCCGCCTCCCGATTCTTCGGTCGCAGGGTCTGGTACGCTGTGATCTATCTGTGGCGCCGGTTCCAAATGCTCGACGGCGCCAGTGGCTATTTTATTCTGCGGATAAGTGGGCCACCATGCGGAGCCGCCTTAAAGCGCCTCCGCCATCTTGGCCAGCTAGCCACGCCCCCTCCAAATAGGTACTGTTTTGGTATCTATTTAAAGGTGAGAAACGGCTAGAAGTCTTAATCATAAGAACAAGTTACTTACCTTCATGTTGTGTCTCCTTCTCCCTCTTTTAGCATTTAGTATACCTCGTGCCTTTGCGCGAGGACTGTAAGCACATTGTATATCTCGTGCCTTGCGCGAGGACTGTATTTCTATTTGTGATCATTTAAATTATATGTTCCATTCTCCAGTCGTTTTCCTTGGCAACCAGCATTCCTTACTGCGGTGCGCCAGGGAGAAGGACTGAAGGTGGTGTGCTCCGTTGATGCCTTCTGACTTCAATAACATTTTGGAAATATTCTTCGGACTTTGTTCCTCATTACGTAACACTTCAGTTACACTCTTTTGGGTAGAAATTCTGTCTAGCCACAGATTTCTCACTGACCCTCCCATCCTCACCGTTCTGTCATTGATAAGATCCCAAGTCTAGGAATCTGCACACTGGTCACACCAATTTGCTTTTGGGGCTCTGTGTCTGAGGGTGTGACATTCTCGAAAGCAACTGATGTTGGCACTCGGGAGTGGTTCCTATATAGGCTCGGCACTTCATTTCCAGAGTGGAACAGCATCAGTGCGGAGCCGCACAGCACCACCTACCTTCGCGCAGAGGTAATGCTGAAAAGTTTCAGAATCCAGTCTGATCCCTGGGGAATATTCATAAGGTGAGGAATCTGTGGCTAGATAGAGTCTCTACCAGAAAGAGTGTTACCAAAAGTAAGTTACTTGTTCTTTCATTTCACTACAGAGTTTCAGGCTTGGATAAAATCTTGTTCCTTTTCACTTGACGAGGGAGGGCATTTCAATAATATGGTGCAAGGACTGTAAATCTCCACCCTTGACATGTTTGGTGTGGTTAAGGGCATAAATAAGTGTTGCATTTCATGATCCTGGCCATCTTGCATGTTGGTTGGAGTTTCTTTTAAGTCTTCTGAGAAAGGTTTGATTTGATCTGAAGTCTTTATATCAATAATAGGCATGCCACTGCGTTTTTGGATGTAATAGAGCTTGGCAATAACGAGATTGGTTGACCTGTGGTACATGCTTCATCCTAGAATGATAAGCATGATCAAAGAACCACGAGGGTGGATGAAAATGGTTGCATAATGTTCTGGCCATATTAAGATAGTATTTATAATATGTTACTAGCGGCGTTCTTGGGTCTTCAGAAACAATTTAGTTCCAAATTAATCAATGAAAGTTGCCAGCTGAGCTAACTAGAGACTGAAGTTCACTGTAGGTATCAAACCATTGTAATTTCCTCGTGGTTAACCATTAAATATTAATAATTTGAATCTATGCTTTGTTTATTTTTATTCACCCAAACCAGTAAGGCTTTATGACAGATTGGATGGTCTCAAAGAGTGGTATGGTCCACTAATCCTCGCTGTTCCTTGACTATATCCAGAGTGCGTCTGTACATGAACATCATTAGCATTCATTTGGAAGTTTAGGCTCATCAGACCTCAGCCAGTAGTTGCAAATAGGCACTAATAGAAGTAGAGACAGTGAGAATCCTTGATTGTTACCACAATCCATTATGTGAACCAGTCATATAAATGTGTCTGACCAAACATTTACATGCATATCCCTTCAGTCTAGAGATCAGTATGCCCCTGGCTTTGACATCTTGGCCCACATGCATCAAAGAAATAAATTGCGACTCCAAAATAGCGAAAATTAAGGATTTGCTATTTCAGATTCGCTAAACGGAATGCACCAAATAATTCGGTAAATATTTGCGATTCCTTAAAAATCGCTAAAATATTTACCGATTACTGTTACCGAATCGGTATCTGCGAATTCGCAAATACCGAATCGGTATCTGCGACTCGCAAATACCGATTCGGTATTTGCGAAAGCGCCGATCGTCTCATGGAGATGACATCATACCAGGAAGTGAATCCCAGATACCACACACCTGTGCAGAGTTAGAGACTGAGGAGGAGGAAGACTGTTGGTGCACAGCCTGGAAAACACATTTTCTAGCAGAATCTGAGACCAACAATTACAATGGACCCAGGAAACAAAAAGCAGAAAGGAGAAGGCAGGAAGAGGAAAATAAAATTCAGTGAGAGGGAACTGGAAATACTCACTGAGGAAGTCGTCCAAAAAAATGACCAGCTGTTTGGGAAACAATCCCTGCATGTTGCTGAGTCAGTCAAGCGGAAGATCTGGCTTGGGATACAAGCCCGGGTCAATTCTGTGGGGGTCACACACCGTGACATCAGCAACTTACAGAAGCGATGGTATGACCTTCGCAGCCGGGCAAAAGAGAGAGTGGCTGAAAGGCTGGCATCTGCAAGAAAAACAGGAGGGGAACATCCACTCAGCCTGCAAACACCCCAATGGACGACTTGGTGGAATCCACTCTGCAGCCTGAGGCAGTTGTCGGGGTCACGCAGATTGACACCTCAGGACATGCGGGGACCTCCCAAGGTAAGAGCACATCCAAACATATTGCAAAATAATTGTAAGCCAAAGTGCAACAAATGCATACCCTGCGTAGTGTAGCAGGCATGAGTCCAGTCCACCTCTTACTTGCAACCCCTAATGCATTGTGGGAGTTGTATGCAAACATATGTAATGGCAAAGCATGGGGGAGTAGCACAGTTCAAATGCAACAGCGTACAGCAAGGCAGTGACAACAGTAGACTTCCTACATCACAGAAGTTAATTTATTACACCTCTGTGAGCGCAATGTCACAAACATGTGCAAAAAATAGATTTTTACATTTTACAAAACAAAATGATCTTGCACTGTTTCCCTCACAGATGCATCACAGGAGAGTGACGTGGCAGACATCCACGATTCACAGGGACATACAGACCAGCAAGATGAAGGACAAGAGATGCCGGCATCCTCGCCCCTACCTGTTCCCACTCAACCAGGAGAAGAGTACTGCCACTGCCCGATTTGGATAGTGAGGAGGACACACAAACAGGAGCAGACCCACAGGGCACTGCCCATACACCCCCACCACCAGAGGTAACAATACCACCACGTCACAGTCCGTTCCGCAGGCGAAGGCCAAGTCCATTTCTGAGGTCTGCTGTGGACGATGGTGAAGCTGCCTGCAGTGTGCTTGAGACCAAGATGTTGAGGGTCCAGCGCCTGCAACAGAAGAACATGCGACTCATGCAGGAGCAATTGGGAACAATGGCCACACACATGGGTGGGATTCGTGACTGCATGAAGGAGCAGACGACTGCACTCGTTGAGGGGTTCAGGGCACACGGTGACAAACTTGACCGTGTTGCAACAGCCATTGAACAGATGTGCAGTGTCATGCAGGCTGAGCATATCTCCAATACCAGGAGGCAACAACATGCTATGGGGCGCATGCGCGGATACACCAGGGCCATCAACAGGCTGAGTACTACGACAGCTCAGCTATACAGGCGTGCAGTCGCCATGCAGGTCGAGATGACCCACTGCTGTGGGGATGTGGCCAGGGGCCTAATCCAGGTCACCACTGCTGTGGAAGGGCTGCAGACAGCAGCAGCCAGTGGGAACCTCATGCATGGAGGGGGAGAGTGAGGAGGCCTCCAGCCTTAGCAGCCTACTGGTGCCTGTGGCACATAGCAGGAGGCGCAGTAGCAGGAGTCAGGCAGTCACAGAAGACACCATGTCAGATGCAGCTGGGCCTACTACAAGGGCCACAGGGGGCGTCACAGGAAGCGTTAGGCATTTGGACATACAAACAATCTGGTGATGTAACCAGATATGTGTTACCTATACGCACTGCCGTTGCAGTCCCAAGGCAATGAAATGTAATTGCCTGTACATGGTATGTGTGCATTAACACATACACACAACTGTCACATTAAACCTTTAACCAAATTCTGTGTTGTCATGTGCTTACTCACCTTAGAAGTAATGTTGCGTGATTTCTGCTCTTCTACGTCTGCCCTCTGCTGCATGTGGTCCGCCTGCTGCATGGGGTGGTTGTATCGGCTGTATGTCCTGTTCTGGCTCGCTGTCAGAGTCCACCAAGGGGATGCCTCTATTGGTGGCTATGTTGTGCAACATAGCGCACGTTGCCACAATCTTACAGCATTTCTCAGGACTGTACTGTAATGCCCCACCGCTCTTGTGTATGATGCGAAATCGTGATTTGAGTACCCCAAATGTCCTTTCAATACCATTGCGCGTCGCAATGTGCGCACGATTGTAACGTCGCTCCCTTTGAGTGGCAGGATTCAGGTATGGGGTGAGGATGTAAGACCTCACAGGGTATGCGCTATCACCTACAGGATGTGAGACACCAACATACATTAGTCACTGCAATGTGTCACCATGGTGTACATTTTTAAATTACAGTATTACATTGATTTACCCAGTAGATATCCTTCTCCGAACTCCCCCGCAAGTAGACGTCTGTGTATTCCACTGTGCCGGAAGATGTATGCGTCATGGGCACTGCCAGGGTAACTTGCCACAATGTCAGTGATTAGTGTTTTTGAGTTGCATGTTACCTGTATGTTCAGTGAGTGGTAAGATTTCCGGTTGCGGTAGACATACTCATTCACTGCAGGGGGACATATGGGTACATGCGTCCCATCGATACAACCAATCACATGCGGGAACTGTGCAACCTGATAGAAATCTAATTTGGTTTGCATCAACTCCTGTGGTGTGGTGGGGAACCTGATGTGGTTGTGTATCCTCTGCAACATGGCATTTAGGAAACTGTTAAAAAACGGGATATGGCACTTTGGGAGACCCCGCCAGCTGCTGCAATTACTCCCTGGAAGGACCCTGAAGCTAGGAGATGCAGGGAACACAGGACCTGCACATGGGTGGGTATGGCATGTGTCCTGCGGGTCTGCCGCTGCAGTATAGGGTCTAACTCAGCAATTAGAGCCAAGATAGCTGCAGCATTCAGCCTATATTTATCATAGATCTCCTCCGTCTGCCCTAGCAATGTGACGCGCACTCTAAAGATTCTCTCCTGGATCCTCCTTCTCCTCTGTGCTGCTGCTCTCAGCCTCATCCTCCTCGCCACAACGTAGAGCGCTGCCATGGTGGGTCTGTGGGATGCATTCTGGGACTGTTTAAGTAGTTTGCTGATGATTTACACCTGTTTTTGATTATGTGTGATTTTTACCACCTGATGTGATGTCTTCTAGTTTAAGGAATGCAAATTGCGAATTTAGGCTGGTTCTGTATTAGCGAAAACTTGATGCATCGCATTTTGCGATTTCTTAATTGCGCTTCCTAAAATACAGATTCGGTATTACCGATTCTGTATTTTATGAAGCGCTAAAATTGCGAGTACTACTATTTCTTGTGGTTTCGCTTAATGCATCTGAACTAGCTAATTTGCGATCGGTAAAGGCTTTTTTTACCGATTCGCAATTTTTCCGGGCGCAAATTAGCTTGATGCATGTGGGCCCTAGTGCCCTAAACTCGCTCTCCAAATTGTTTAGTTTGTGCATATACTTCGAAATGGGTCTAGTTGTACTAACTATATACAAAACACTGGTGATCCCTCCTCTTCATCAAACCATCATCCGGTGTCTCAATTATCTTTTTTCTACTAGAAAAAAACCCCAAAAACTATATCTCCTGACACACTGTTGAAAGCATTTCTGGTGCTTGACTCTTTCCTTACCCACCTTTTTGGAATATCTCATTTGACACTTTCTTCTCCTTTTCTTCTCTTTCCCATCACTATGCCTACAACACCTCAATCAAGTCAGAACTGCCTGACTGTAGAGCACTGCTGGATACCATTTTTATGGCTTATGTCTAAATCACCCAAATATGTAGTCGTTTTTTCATAACCTTTCAATCATAAAATGTATTTCCTATCTCATAGCCTAACCTCCCATTGCCAGAAATGTAGGTTTACTATTTGACTCCAAAATGCAAATCAAATCCTTCTTCTTCAGCTACAACTGCCATATTTCACCTACCTAATAGCAAACAGATCTTCCCCCACCTTCCATTTCAAAATGCTAAAGTATTAATGTACTCACCTGTCAAGAGAAACTTGGACTATTTCACTGGCTTGTCTTTGAGTCTTTCCCAGTACTTTTTTGTCTAACTCGACAAAGTGACAAGCTTCACCACAAACATGCTTTACAATTTCCCACATGCGTAGCTTACTCCCAGTACAGGTGACAGAAAAAATGACTATTTTCCAAAAATTAGAGCCATGTTTAACCTCCTAATTTTGATTTTTAACATGATCTACAATTGAGCTTCACCCTACCTTGCCAACTTCCATGCTCGATATTCTCCTACTCAAACGCTCAGTCTTGCTATCCTCAGGCTCCAATCTGTGCCTCCAATGTTGGCTGATGTCATGGCTAACCTAATTTTACCATTATTTAAGACTGCTCTAAAAGTGTTCCTCCTTAGTCTTGATTCTCATTAATAAAGCTCTGTGAATGTCCGTTTGAATTGTTATACAACTCCCATTTAATATAGTAATAAATGCTTCTTGTCTTCATCTACCATTCACAAATGCCTCATACAGTGGTAATTGTTACTACCTAAACCTTATTACTAAACTATATATCAACAAACATTGGTGAGTAAGAGATTCCTGTTCAAAATACTGATGCTTCTGAATAAATAATCACCTGAAATAATTTATGAAGATGGCAAGAAAGGGCTTCAATCTTAGAAGCACTGAGTCGGTCACTGCAAACTAATGGGCTGATCGACTGTATGAAACCTAGCCGACAGATCTAGAAGAATGAGTATCTTTGTATTGCTATTCACTAGATTCGCCAGCAGACATGCCCTTAAAGGAAAATGCTGATTCAGTGGTTTGCCATGATCTGAATTCTTAAAGGATATCTTCAAGCGTGGAATGGCTTTACACCAGGTGTGAAGATATTTACAGACCAGGGTTTCTATAACTTCCCAGTTAAGAAGGGGTTTGAGAGGAATTTAAAGTTAACATCAATGTGTGGTTCTAGGGGTGATTTTCATTATAAGAGTTTCTGCTTCTTGCATCAGCTTTTGGGAGGCTCGGGAATTCTTAATGATGAGATATACATTGGGTGCAATAATGGAAGCCATTGAGCAAAGTCCTTCAACTGGGCATGGCGCCATAAGGTGATGTTGAGTGCCTCATATTATTCATTGTGATTTTTATAGCAATACAGTCATTAGACTAATTTATTTGGTCTGGCATACAACTAAGATTGATTGATTAGGCTACAAGCGCGGACAGCTACTTCCAGGGAAGCATACCGGCGATATCAGAGGAAGTATAATCCATGAATCATTCCTAATGCAGTGAGCTTGGAAATATATAGCAGGGAAAGATAAAAACGATGCAAGATCGAGGTATTGCTTCTAAGAGGCGACAGTGTTAGCCTTTATATGAGAACAAAAAGGTTTTAATCCGTTTTCTAAACGTGAGAAGTTTAGATTGTACACGTCTTGCTAGTGGCAATGAATTCTACATCTTTGCAGTTGTAATGACCAATGAGCGTCTTCCTTGTCTTACTTTTCTAAATCATCGAGTCATGATTAGAGATCTGCGTTTGGATTTAATCTCTCGAGAGGGGACGCACCACAAAAAGAGTGATGACTATTAAGTGCCCAGACTGGTGTTGTAAATGGTTTCGTGGCACAATCACAACGCTCTAAACAAGCATCTTGTATGTATTGTAAGCCTGTGACAATTCTGTAGATGTTGTGAGATTGGTGTATCTCTCCTGAAGCCCAAAATCAGCCTGTCGGCTGTATTGTGCAGCAGCTGAAGACGGTGGATGCTTGAGCAAGGTGGAGTGTGAGATGGTGACAAAAGCGTCTGAAAAATCTAATAATAGCAAGGTACACACTCCATCATGGTCTTTGATCTGTATGATTTTGTTTGTAACTTTAGCTATAACGGTTTCAGTACTAAAGCCTTTCTGAAACCCTGATTGTCCAATGGGCACTAGCTGATTCGATTCTTTGAAACCCCTCAGTTGGTTGTGCACTAGGTTTTTGGTCAGTTTGGTATATGTAGGTAGCAATGAGATAGGCCAGTAGTTTGATAGAACATTAGGATCTAGGGATGGTTTCTTCCACAATGGTGTGACTACAGCTGATTTTCTGTTTTGTGGTACACTTCCAGAACTTAATGAGCAATTATACAGCATTTTTAGAGGTGGTATTAATATTATTGTTTCCAAGACTTTCTTAAGTTCTAGAATAGGCCCAACATCTGTTGAAGAGGAAGAGGTCATGAATGTTAAAACCCGAGCTATTTCTTCTGTGGTAATAGGAATAAATGTAGTCCAGGGTTTACTGACAGGTGGTTATTAATGAATAAACTAACAGGGATGGCCTATTTTAGTTTTCTTGTACCTAGTCACTTCACAATATACCAATAATAATAATGGTATGGAAACTATTCAACCAAATAAGCAGATGGTCTGAGAGACAGTCACATACAACTTCAACACATCTGATTCCCACAACTACCCTCCCAAAGTTAAAAACATACATCAACAGCTTAATTACTCCCATAGCAATGAAAATACATAATGTTGGGAGTTAAATTGAGAGGCCAGTACTTTCTATGTCACCATCTATAGAATCTGTGCCAATAATGCTTCAAACGACTTCTCATCTCCTAGACATTATTCATAACCACTGACAGATGGTTAACCATCTGCTGATGGCCATGGGGGCTAATAGAGTATTTTCCCACCAAATTTACAAAATCTTATTATGAAAGAAGTCAGATATTCTATCGCAAAGCTCCTGTAATGGAATGCTCGTATTGTGTTTGGCAGCCAGGTATGCTAAACCTTTGTAGAGCTTAAAAGACTCTCTGATTGGATTTTCCGAACTTAAAATTTTCTCTTGAATAAATTCAGCTTTGGTGGACTTAACTAGATGGTAATAGGTTTGCAATTTACTCTTGTAGAGAGTTTTTCTAGGGTCAGACAATTCTTCCTCTGTATCCTTTCTTCTACTTTGTAATCACGTTTCATAGCTTTCAAATATGCATTTTACAACAAACCTGAGGTGAATGTTCTTTTGGGATTTTGTCTCCTACTTGGGACCAGAGTGTTCAGTGAGTTAAAAATCCATGAGTCTATTTCCTAACTGGCAATAGGATCACATTTACTTAGATCAGGGCGGGAGCTTCTCATAATGGCGGCCAAGACTAAGAGTAAATTACACTGAAGTGATTAAGATTTCATCAAACAGATGCTCATTTAATGCATATGCTGGCAACGTGGCTTGCTGTTAAGACAGATGTTTATTCAAATAGGCAATGTAATGCAAATATACTCAGACTAAATCTGGAAGCAACCACACTTTGCTTCGAGGAATCCAAGATTGAATAAGTTGATCTATTGATATGAGTCTCTATGAATATTGAACCATTGATACATGCCAAGTGTGGCCACCGTGTGGCTGAATCAACATGCTTCCCTTGCAAAAGATTAGTGTCAAGAATTTTAAGCTTCCTTCTATTCTGTGCTTTTATATAGTGCAAATATATAAAGTTCTATATCATTGCTCAACTCATTTACCAGTTTAGGAAGCAGTGTTTAGCCAGTTTCAGGTATTATAACAAGCCACTGCATCAAGGTGGCTATGTACTATGTTTACTTTGCACTGTAAATATTAAGAAACATTTCAAATCAATGATCTGAAGTATGAGTAGACAATTTGAGCTATAAGGAAAGGCGGTTATTTTTTTATTTGATAAAGTTTTATATAGCGCGAACAAGATCCCGAAGGATATCAGAGCGCTTTACAAAAGGATGGAAGGAAGGACATAAATGCAATAACGACATCAAGTAAGAAATTAAAAAACAGGAATAAACGCATAATTACAAGACAATGAGTCAAGGAGAGTAATACAATAAACAGGTATATAGCAGGCTACGAAGGGGGGCACACTATGCGGTAAAGAAGAGCAGCATCAAATGATGGTACAATGGTTGTAGGATCAATGACTTCGAGCAGGTGAACCTAGCCCAATTAAGGTAAGACTTTATTCATTAGGAATCTTTTAGCTTCCAGTTTGAAAGCAGTCGTTGAGGATATTCTGCGTACTTCCGGAGGAAGAGAGTTCCATATCTTTGGGGCAGCGCCAGAGAAGGCTCGGTGACAAGTTCTCTTTTTACTAAGGATGAGTGGTTTCAAGAGGAGAGTGTTAGCGCTTCTTGAGGCTCTACCACCACAGGATAATTCAAGCTTTTGCGCAAGGTACCTGGGAGTTTTGAAATGCAGGGCTTTGTGCGTCATCTTTAATTGAATTCGAGCTTCGTAGGGCAACCATTTAAGGGATTTTAGGACTGGGGATATGTGCTCATTTCGTTTGGTACCTGTACCCAGTCTAGCCGCAGCGTTCAGTGATGCCCTTATGCTTCATGGAAGTCAGGAAGAGGAGCACTGACACTTTTTGCTTATGATAATCAGGATTGTGCAGGGCAGAAATCTTGAAGGTTTTTTGCAGAGTCCCTGGCATGTGAATAATTGGGTGCAAATCATTTTGTATTTATGAATAATGGAAAATTCTGAAAGGATAGGTTGTGTTGTCTATGTTTTTATTGCATATGCGAGGAATACTTTTTTGGCCTTGAGGGTGGCTTATTTTTAGACCTTTCTTTTGGATCTATTTATTTATTTATTTGATTTGCACAGCACCATCTGTCACCATTCCAGCCACTGTGCAATACCTGGGAATCAGAATGGGCATAGTGCATAGTTTCCACCTAAAGAACCAGTTCAAATCACTGCCTAGGAGATTTGTTGACTCTGATCTTAGATGGAGTCATTTCTATGTGGTTTGTGTAAACTGTTCTGTGGTACCCTGTATGATCTTAATGTGGGCGTTGGGCTTGTGGTGGTGGTAAAACGTGTCAAAAGATTTCTTGAAGAGGTATTTCTCTATAGCTTTCTTGAAGAACTAATGATTAGATTTAAAACATTCAGCGACTCGTTTTTTCCATCTTCATTTAAGAGGTCGGTATCTTCTTCCTTTTGCTGCTGTTTCTATGATGACGCATTTGTTGTGACACCACTATAGTTTTGTGTATGGTATGAAGTTGTAGGGCCTCTATTTGGGATGCACAGAAAACCCATTGTAGAAATTCTGCACCTGGAGCTCCATATACGCAGAGGTATGGTAACTTCTAGGTGCAGAATTACCGCACAATTACAGTTTTTGGGCTTAAAATGGGAACATACCTCCAGAATTGGTGATTTTGCATGGATTTGTGCTGCGTTTTTCAAAATGGCATTTTTTTCCTACACATATATCACCATGTTTTTCGTTGTGAAACATGTGCGAGTGAGAAATATTGGTATTCCTGCAAGACTTATTCCAATTCATTCAGTAAATTTCTAGCCCAGAAGGCCTTACCGCACTTGTGGCATTAGTTGAAAAGAGGATGAATGGGCGTGAGGGATGTGGGTTCATTCAATGAATGGAACTATATCAAGGAAGGTATTACCTGTTAAGCTCACAGCCTTTTTTGGCTTTTTGCACAATTATTATTATTTTTACAATTATTGTATGAATGTAAATTTGGTTTAGATTGTTCTTGTTGACTATAGGCAACCTGGTTTGAAGTTTTCTTTAGAACTTGCAGATAATTATCCTGTAAAGAGGTCGCAACTGCGTAGCAGATTCTAATGGGATGAAGTTTTCTATTTTGCTCTCTCAAAGTTGATATTACACAGGGTCTAAGTTGTTGGAAGCTGGATTCTCTTTTGCTCTGAGAGCTGAGGTGGCTGATGAAGAATGAAGGGAGGAAATGATCACACCTGGATGTTGGGCTATTAGAGAGGTGATGCTGTGTGCAAGCACTAAGTCCAATGAGTAGTCATTCAAGAATGTGGAGTTTGGATGCGACTGAGGAAGTTGAAGTTGTTTCTAACTTTTAAAATACTGAAAAGGTAGCTTGTACATGCAACCTAATGT
The DNA here is from genome assembly GCA_963921515.1 of Calotriton arnoldi. Classification (NCBI taxonomy): domain Eukaryota; kingdom Metazoa; phylum Chordata; class Amphibia; order Caudata; family Salamandridae; genus Calotriton; species Calotriton arnoldi. The sequence continues at coordinate 5,207,456 of CAWUFW010000073.1, read as the reverse complement.
TGAAATCACTAATGATTAGAATTTTACTGTACAAGGAAGATATTGTATGTAGGTGTTTAGTAAGTAAGTAAGATGTTTATTGTTCAGTTAATTAAAACCTTAACAACATTTTCGAGTAAAATAGCAGTTAAAAGACAATAAAAAGTAAGACTTCCAAATTTTTAAAAACTAGGGGCCTGATTCACAGAACTAACTTAAGACAAAATCCTAAACTTACTACGATTTTGGTATTCACAGAAGGCACTTACTCATTTTGGTATTCACAGAAGGCACTTACTCATTCATGAGTAAGTGCCTTCTGTGAATATCAAAATGAGTAACTTACTCATTGATGAGTAAGTGCCTTCTGTGAATACCAAAATGAGTAACTTACTCATTTTGAGTAACTTACTCATTTTGAGTAACTTACTCATTTTGGTATTCACAGAAGGCACTTACTCATTGATGAGTAAGTGCCTTCTGTGAATACCAAAATGAGTAAGTGCCTTCTGTGAATACCAAAATGGTAGTAAGTTTAGGATTTTGTCTTAAGTTAGTTCTGTGAATCGGGCCCTAGATTTAGTTTTCAGCGTTCGCTTACGCATTCACCGTCAGAGTTCCTTATCGGGTTTAAAGTGGCTGCAACCACCGACTAAGGTTTAAGTTTCCAAGCTCGGTCGAAGTGTCTAAGGAATTTGAGTAGCTTACAGTTCATTTGGTCCTAGTCCTTTCATTATAGCAACTCTACAGGACCTTATTCCTCTGTCAATGAAAGCTTTTCTTAGTAGCGTGGGTCGAGCTGACTGTAGTTTCGGGCAGATGCATATTACGTGTATGAAATCTTCTTTTTTGCTGCCGCAGAGACGGCATGCCGTTGACCCTTTGTATATCCAGCTTGGTTGGTCCGCTAAGGACGGGAACTTTCCGAACCGTAATGCCATCAACTGTTTTTTTGGTATGCCGAAAATATAAGATTTAGGTAAGCTGCTGTTGTAAGGGCTTCGTAGTTATTGATCACCATCCAAGCGTGAGATCGATGAGAAAAAGTGTTTAGTGTAGGCGTTTAGTAAAGCCATTGAAGAAGGTTGCGTGTAAGAAATCCCCTGGCACAACAAGGAAAAAGAGCTGCAAAATACCTTTTTATGTGCTATGACTAAACTCCCCAATATTTTGTCATGATACTGCAAACCAAGGGCTTATAAACTATTGTTGGCTTTCCTTTGGATGATGTGTGACAAGCGCAATACTTACTCTGATAGGGGTGCTGTGGAGAAGGGATTCAAGGAACAACAAATCAATATATAAAGAAGATGGTTAAATCAATGAGTACTGCTGAATCCAACCTAAGTTCATATATAGTTGCAAAATAACTACCTCAAATGTTATCCTATGGGAAAAAGTCAAAGCGTCTGACAAATGTTGCAGAGGGGTTTTTCATCTATGTCTTGTCGCCAATGCAGGCTGGCAGGCTTGGACGTTGGCCCAGTGAACAGTTACCTTGGGATTTAGGGGTTATTTTGAAGCTGCATTAGTGGCGAATAATCTAAAGCTGCATCTCTTGAGCGTTTCATGAGATCAGGCAGGCTAGTTGGAAATGTGTGGAAAATAAAAAGAAAATATTAATTTAAAAAAATCCATGCGGTACAAAATGCCATTTGATTGTGGATGTTGAATGCAGTGTCCTCGATTCTTCAAAGCTAATTCTCTCAGCTAGTTCTTGTTTAGCAGGACGTAGACCTCACTTGCGGCCCACAGTGACATCTAATACCTAAGGGAGTTTGCGGTGAGAACAATCAAAGATGGGAAAACGTTCTGCCAAGGTATTAATTAACAAAGGCTGGGAAGGTTGCCTGCTCCATGGACTTAAGCTTTACTGCACCCCGCATCGTCTAATCCTTCAGCCTCTCAATATTGCTGAATACCTTTTTTCTAAGGAATTCTGAAGTTGCGGTTTTGTGGACATTGTTAATTCAAATCTGGAAGACTCCTCTGGCAAACATACAATGCCACAGTCAGACACAGGGCTTTAGAGCAAACTCCTAGCTACTTGAACTGTCTACTGGTTTATATGGATCCTTGTATGTGCCTTTACTCAGCAAATAGATCATAAATGACTTTTGAAACTTGGGTCACCAGCTTGTGAAACACCCAACTGGTCCCAAGGGTCAGTTACAGAGGTGCCTTCCAACCCCTGCAGTCAAGTTCAGTCCAGGAGCTGAGAGCACCTTTTCTCTTCATCTTAGTCCAGGGATTCGGAACGGAATTTAAAATGACTTCAATTTCAGTGGGCCCAAGCTTGTTACTATATAGGGAAATGTGTAACTTTGATTAATGGACTTTCCCAACATTATGTACGAATCCTAAGCTGTTTCCAAACTGGTGAAGTTGCCAGAGGCATGGAATGCCCTACATGCTTCCAACGTTAAACTTTATCAGAATATTAATAGTCAGGTTAGCCTAGTAATTCATTCTAGTGATCAGTCACAGCACATTCTTCAGGTGATGATGGTAAATACTTGGAGAAACTCCAGATTTGAATCTTTAATCTCCCAAACCCATGCCTAAATTTTCACGCAGATGTTATATCCAAGTTCTTGAAACTCCCAAATTAGCACATTCTTGTTTGCTTGCAAGACCAACACCCCTTTACACATATTTAAAGTTTTCCACATGAACATGTTTAGAACAAATGTACTATCTTCAAGGATAATTCAAAATGGACATAAAATGCTAAGCAGTATATCTGAAAGAGACACGTTAGTGACAGATTCCTTACCTTAGAATATCCCCAGGCGTCAGGCTGGATCCGGAAAGTTTTTTGCGTAGCAGTACCCTTGCGCGTCGGTAGGCGGCGTCGTGCGGCTCCGCGTCCGTCGTCGGTGTCGTGATCGCCGGGATGACGTCGCGGGCAGTACTTAGGCGCCGCCCCTGCGCGCTGACGTCAGTTCTTCTTTTTCCGCGCCAGCAAGCGCAGATCCGGGAAGAGCAGTGCCCTGGTCATTTTTTGACCAAGCTTTTTGGTGATTTTTTCACTGTTTTTCTCCATCGACTTCAAGGTGTCGTAGGGATGCCCGGGTTTAAACGTTGCGGCGCCTGTGCTCGGATGATGTCCGTCACAGACCCGCATTGGGAGTGTCTCTTCTGCCTCGGCCGAGGCCACGACACGGAGTCTTGTTCCGACTGCCAGGCCCTCCACCCGAAAGCTTTGCGAGAGCGGTCTCGAAAGCTCCTCGAGGCCCGGCATTCGGCTCCGCGGAAGCCCCGGTCGCGTGAGAGGTCCAGGGGTCGATCGCGGAGTCCACACCGGTCGTCGGCATCGAAGTCTTCTTCGTCCGGTAAGTCAAAACACAAGAAGTCCAAAAGCATCGTCGCTCTAGGACTTCGCCTCGCCGGTCTCGCGACTCGGCTGAGGCCCCTCCCGGCACCGTCCCCGCCCCGCGGCCCCGGACATGCCTGTGGAGTCGCCCCCGCAATACCCGTCCTTCCCGGGTTCGGGGGCGGATCCGGCCCAAGTACAGGAATTCCTGTCGGCCATGGCCCGCCTCTTCGGGCCTCAAGGTCCCTCCGGTGCGCCTTCGGGCCCCGCGGGCCCTGATGGGGTTGCTCCGGCGTCGCCGACGGCTCCGGCCCCGGCGTCGCCCGTGCCTCCAGCCTCGATCCCGGCTCCGGCCCCGGCCCCGGCCTCGGCTCCACAACCCCCATCGACGCCGGTCGACCTAACGACACCTCCGCCGGCGCCGATGTCTCCGGTGCCGTTCTCGACGCCGCCTGGGGCTCCGGGCGGCGTCGTCCCCCAGTTCCTTCCGGCTCCGGACATGGACCCGGACCGACGTCTCTCGACGCTGGTTCCGGCGCCGATGAGACCTTGGGTCCCAAATGTCCCTCCTCCCCCTTATTTTGAACCTGAGGAGGACCAGGAGGACTGGGAGGGGTCTGATGACCCTCTGGCACAACAGTGTCAGTACGATGAGGACTGGACAGAGGGTCTAGGGGATGCCAGTGGTCTAGATACTTCCCCTGACACTGGCATGCTGTCTCCTCCCGTGGCTACGGAGGAGGGAGCCAATTTTGCAACGGTGTTGCGTAGGGCGGCTGGAGCCTTACATCTCCAACTCCCTACTGTGGCGGTCAAGACTAATCTCTTGACAGAGGTGCTTCAGCCGGCAGCCTCCTCTACGGAGACTGTGCTGCCGTTTAACGACGCCCTCACTGACGTTCTTTTGGGCCCCTGGTCCAAGCCCAACACAGGGGCTCCTGTGGATAGGAACGTGTCCCGACGCCATCGCCCAGCTCCGGGCGACCCCCTGTTTCTCTCTGTCCATCCCACCCCTGAGAGCTTGGTTGTCCAAGCCTCCGCTTCCCAAACCGCCTTCCCTACCACCCCTCCGGATAGGGAATCCAAACGCCTGGATCAATTTGGGAAGAAGGGTTTTTCTTCCTCCAGTGCTGGCTTGCGGTCCATCAACACCGCTTGCCTTTTGGGCCGATATACCCACTCCTTGTGGGATTCGGTGGCGAATGTTTTGCCCCAGTGTTCTGAGGAGGTCCAGACACTGCTTTCCCGCGCCATTGCGGAAGGAAGGGATGCGGCCAAATACACAATACGATGTGGCCTTGATACCGCCGACTCGCTGGGCAGGTCTATTGCAACGACGGTGGCGCTACGACGCCACGCCTGGCTGAGAACCACTGGTTTTCAGGGGATGTCCAGAATACTCTCATGGACATGCCCTTTGATGGAGTCGGTCTTTTTGGGTCCAAAGCAGACCATGCGTTGGAGCGCTTTAAGGACTCACGGGCTACTGCAAAGTCCCTGGGCCTTTCTGCTACACGCCCTCCGCTGACTTCTGCTTTTCGCCCCTATCGTGGCCACGGTAGGGGCGCCCCTTCACGTCAGCAGCCCAGCCACCGGCCCGTGCATCGGGCAACCAGCGTGCGGGTCAGGCCACCACCTCCAACCCGTCCGCGGCCTCCAAACCCTCCTAGTCCCTCCTTTCAGGTGCACAGCACGCCGGTAGGGGGCAGGGTCCGCCATCACCTTCCCCACTGGCGTACCATCACCTCGGACAGGTGGGTCTTGGACATTGTCCGAAGGGGCTACTCCCTCCCCTTCGAGTCCACCCCCCAGCCATGCCACCTCAATTCCACCGCATGTCAGGGGATCACTTGGTACTTCTGCAGAAGGAAGTCACGGCCCTCTTGGCCAAGAGGGCCATCGAGCATGTTCCGACCCCAGAAGTAGGGCGTGGTTGCTACTCCCACTACTTCCTGGTGCCCAAAAGGACAAGGAGGACATGCGTCCTATCTTGGACCTCCGGAACGTCAATCGCTTCCTCCGGAAGGAGAAGTTCAAGATGCTCATCCTAGCTCAGGTCTTGACTGCCCTCGACCCTGGAGACTGGTTGGTAGCGTTGGACTTGCAGGACGCATATTTCCACATCCCCGTCCTGCCGGCCCACCGGCGTTACCTTCGGTTCACGGTAGGCCCCGAGCATTTTCAGTTCACCGTGCTCCCCTTTGGCCTTACCAGTGCCCCTCGGGTGTTCACGAAAGTGTTGGCGGTGGTCGCAGCTCATCTGCGCCGGGCAGGGGTTTCAGTCTTCCCCTACCTCGACGACTGGCTGCTGAAGGCGGGCTCGTCCCAGGCAGTCGTCTCCCACCTCCACACTACGGCCGAACTCCTGCACTTGCTGGGGTTCTCCATCAATGTGCCGAAGTCGCATCTGATTCCTTCTCCACAGCTCCTTTTCATCGGAGCAGTTCTGGACACGACGCAGTTTCGGGCCTATCCTCCCGAACGGCGAGTCCGGGATATTCAGGCTATGATTCCGATCTTTCAGCCTTTATCCTGGGTTTCGGTACGGATGACCCTGAGGCTGCTGGGCCTCATGGCCTCCTGCATCCTGCTGGTCAATCATGCCAGATGGCATATGCGGGCTCTGCAGTGGGACCTGAAGTTCCAGTGGGCGCAGCACCAGGGCAACCTGTCCGATCACGTCCAGATCTCGGAAGGGACTGCAAAACAGTTGCAGTGGTGGCTCTCGAACCGGCAATGGGTCATGGGCAGATCCCTCTCCCTTCCCCAGCCAGAGCACACAGTTGTGACGGACGCGTCCCTTCTGGGATGGGGCGGTCACATGGGAGAGGCGGAGATCAGAGGCCTCTGGTCTCCGGCGGAGTCCCGGCTCCATATCAACCTTCTGGAGCTCCGGGCGATCCGACTTGCACTCAAGGCATTCCTTCCCTCTGTCAAAGGGAAGGTGGTGCAGGTGTTCACAGACAACACCACCGCCATGTGGTACTGCAACAAACAAGGCGGGTGGGGTCGTGGACCCTTTGTCAGGAGGCTCTGCGCCTCTGGACATGGCTGGAACATCAGGGCATGTTCCTGATGGTTCAACACCTGGCAGGTTCCCTGAACGCCAGGGCGGACGAACTCAGCCGCAGGTGCATGATGGATCACGAATGGCGTCTTCACTCGGAAGTGGCGCAAGGACTCTTTCTACAGTGGGGAGAGCCTTGGTTAGATCTATTCGCCACCGAAGAGAACGCGCAATGTCATCAGTTCTGCGCGTTGGAATTTCCAAGGCGGCACTCGCTCGGCGACGCTTTTCGTCACGAGTGGAGTTGCGGTCTATTGTACGCCTTTCCGCCTATACCACTTCTACCCAGAGTGTTGAAGAAGATTCGGCACGACCGGGCCCAAGTCATTCTTCTGGCTCCGGACTGGGCTCGAAGAGTTTGGTATCCCGAGCTACTCAATATGAGCGTAGATCCCCCGATCCGTCTGCCTCTTCGGGAGGATCTTCTGTCGCAGCAGGGGACGGTCCTCCACCCGAACCTGTCCAGTCTACACCTGCTTGCGTGGAGATTGAGCGGCGGCAGTTGATTCCTTTCGACTTGCCTCCCGAAGTTTGTGATGTGATTCTGGCAGCCAGGCGTCCCTCCACTAAGGTGGTATACGCCTGCAGGTGGAACAAATTTGTGGCATGGTGCACAGCAAAGGCTGTGAATCCCCTTTCTGCCCCTCTTTCTGAGGTCCTTCTGTTCCTTCTCTCTCTGGCCCAACAGGGTTCTGCCCTGGGTACCATCAAGGGTTATCTTTGTGCTATCTCGGCCTTCCTCAGGCTCCCTGATCAGCCCTCCCTTTTCAAGTCCCCTGTTGTTAACAGGTTCTTAAAAGGCATTACACACCTCGTCCCTCCTGTTCCGTTTGTGATGCCTCAGTGGGACTTGAACTTGGTTCTTACCTTTTTAATGTGCGCTCCCTTTGAGCCTCTACATAACTGTCCTCTTCGTCTTCTGACTCTGAAGACAGCCTTTCTGGTGGCCATCACCTCCGCTCGGCGGGTGAGTGAGCTCCAGGCTCTATCTTGCAAACCTCCCTTTCTGTCTGTTCATCCAGACAAGGTTGTTCTTCGGACGCGTCCGTCCTTCTTGCCAAAGGTGGTTACTGCTTTCCACATTGGGCAGACCATCACTTTGCCCACCTTCTTTCCGCCTCCGCATCCTTCCAGAGAGGAAGAGAGGCTCCACCGTCTGGACCCAAAACGTGCGCTCTCCTTCTATATTGACCGCACAAAACACTTCCGGGTGGATGACCAGCTCTTTGTTGGCTACGTGGGCGCCAAAAAGGTCGGGCGGTGCACAGGAGGACCATCTCCCGCTGGGTTACCTTGTGCATCAAGACCTGCTATTCTTTGGCTAAGAAGGAGCCTCCTGTTGGGCTGCGTGCCCATTCCACCAGGAGCAACGGCTGCTACCACGGCCTTGGGCCGCGGTGTTCCGCTGCCGGTTATCTGTCAGGCAGCTACGTGGGCCTCGCTGCACACGTTTACAAAGCATTACTGCCTTGACAGTCAGGTCCGGAGGGACGGCTTCTTTGGCCGTTCTGTCCTCCAGGACTTCCTTGTCTGATCTTTGTTCGCAGACCCACCACCGGGGTTGGTATTGCTGGGGTATCTATTCTAAGGTAAGGAATCTGTCACTAACGTGTCTCTTTCAGATGCACAAGTTACTAACTTGTGTAACGATATATCTGTAAGAGACAGTAGTTAGTGACAGATTCCTACCGCCCACCCATCCTCCCCGTTCTGCGAACTGATTTCTAGGGTTAAGGACATCCCTTTCAGGGCCCTAGTATTTTTCAGACACCTATGTCAGCTTCTTGCATGGCTCTGCGTTCCTGGCGCGGAAAGTCGTGTACAGAACTGACGTCAGCGCGCAGGGGTGGCGCCTAAGTACTGCCTGCGACGTCATCCCGGCGATCACGACGCCCGACGACGGACGCGGAGCCGCACGACGCCGCCTACCGACGCGCAAGGGTACTGCTACGCAAAAAACTTTCCGGATCCAGCCTGACGCCTGGGGATATTCTAAGGTAAGGAATCTGTCACTAACTACTGTCTCTTACAGATATATATCGTTACACAAGTTAGTAACTTGTGCATCATTTGCAACACCAACTATGTTGTTTTCTTAGTCGAATGTGAATGAGAACTTATTTATGCTGGCAGCACATTTTGGCCGCTTAAAGTGCGTTGGATGTTCAGTTGCGGCTGCTACCTAGAAGCATCAGTGGTGCGGGTGGGGGCGAAGGGGCGGATGGGGGGGAAATCAGGTTAAAAAAACTAAATCACTTACCTCCTTGCCGGCCAGCTGGCCGGCCGCCGCCGCCTCACCTGTGTCCTGTCCTTTCCTCGTTTCTGGCTTTTTGTGAGGAAGCAGGAAGCACCACGGCTCCCAAGCTCCCTGCAGCCAATTACGTTGTGATAGGTCTGAGCGCCGTGACACGGCGCTCAGCCAGGGGCTGGAGGGGTGGGCATGTTCTCCATGCAGGCTGTAATGCAGCCTGCATGGAGAACAGGGAAAGTGCGCCTTACTGTTTTGGGCGGCCCGAGAGTGCTGACCAAACAGTCATTGCGCACTTAGGAGGGTTGTAGCACTCCTCCCCTGCCCTTCACGCATGCATCTGCAGCAGGAGGAGAAAATAAAATGATAATAGCATTACGTTATTATCATTTTATTTTTTTCCCTTCTTCTGGTGCTTCATAGCAGTGGGGCGACGCTCCTCTGCCTCAGCGGAGGAGCCGCCACTGTGGAGGTGTACAATAATGCACGTATTGTTGTGCATTTGTTGCACAAGGGGGCCTGCCGTATTTTTTAGTATAATATGACTGTAGGGTAAGTTATGCTTTGTTGAATGTGCATATTTATATGTTAGACTATTGTACTTTACAGCTTTCAACAGACCACTGTCTGGGGTCGCTGTTTCTGTCCTTTCTTTTAAGCCTTAAGAAAGCGTCACGTATATGGTGAAACACATGTCGACTGATGAATAATCACGTAGATTTTGCTTTCACTTTGGATGTTGGATTCCAAAAGAAGTGAAGTCGCACAGATGATATCTGTTTTCAATAGCTTCTAAATTAGAAAGATTTAATTTACAAGGTGCCATCGTATTTCTGGAATGATATGAAAAAAACTATATTAAACAATTTGCATAAAAATTCCCTTTTCTAGTATGAAATTTCATTTTTCCTTGACCCTTCATTAATATTCCTTACCACTAAATTGACCTATACCCTCTTTTAATTCAGATAGAAAATTAGGTGGGGCGCTTCTCAAATCCTGCATATAATTTAGTTACAAAACCGAAATGACAAATATTTTGTGCTAGGAAGAGTTGTCTCTTTGCCTTGTCCACCCTCCCCTTGTACTTCAAAGGGGAGGTCCCTGAAGAGAATGGATAAGAGGATATCATTGGCGCTGAGAGGCTACTGTCCTTTCTTTTAGAACAATGTCTCTGTGCCTTGGCCATCTAGAAAGCTTGTGATTTCGTTGTTAGGTTGCCATCAGGCGTTCTGCAGAGAGGCTCCTTGTCATTTTTGTACCACCTTTTAAAGTCAGTCTCTTGTAAACATGTGTTTGCTGTCTCGATTGAAGTGATGTTTTAAAAATTCTAATGAATCTCTCATTTCAAAATAGTATTTTACTAAACTAATAATTTCGAAATAATATTTTACTAAACGAAACTTCAATTTATAATTAAAAAAATATAAACACCTTGTGGTCTTTAGGGAACTTTGTGGTCCTGTGCAGAGAGGGTCCATCACGATTACAAAGATGAGCCACATAAAGAAAATTCAGTCTACTGTAAAAGTAGCACTTTGATGTGATCTGTACAAGAGGGATGGGGCGGTATCTTTAAGCAGAAGCACAACAAGGTGCAGGCAATTCATGTTTTAGGGGATTGCTCTAGGGCAGATAGGATCGGTAGACACACCGAAATGGACTGTAATCAAACTTTTGCCGAATCTCTCCCTCAGGCCTGAAAATTCTGGCGAAACCATCTACACTGGTGTGGTGAATTCCCAGGCTTGTGTTCTACAGTTAAGTTTCATTTTTGACAGATGTGAACTACATACAATGATTTGAACCTCCTGCCTTCATCTGCTCAAGCCATAGCAAGGGCCTGTAGTGAGACAGAACAGTGAAGTGGTTGTAAAATGGATATACTAAACTTCTTCAAAGACCAAATCGCAAAAATCATTCTTTCTCAATTGTGCTAAGTTTTCTTGGAAATACCAACCTTTTATTACGATGTAGGACAGTATCTTTGCATTCCCAACTTAGTTGACTAAGTAGAATGCTGCCCTACCTGTAAATTACTTGCCTTAGTAATCAGGTTAGCTTTTTGAAGTTATTGGAGGACTTTCTTTAGGAGCATCAAGGGTCCTCACAGGTGGCACTGAAGAAAGCTAGTTTGTCAATGTATGCAGCACAAGAAGTCCTCCTAACCTAGCATCTAAAACATGACAGAGAATGTTATAATGTGTAGGATTACTCCAAAACTGAAAGTGACTCTCAAGCATTTGGGAATGCTGACCTCTCACTGGAACTTTCACATAGAGCATTCTGTCAATTTCCAGAGTCATATCAAACGTATCCATGAAATAGGTGATGCTCACCTTGTCAAAGCACTTCTCATTGTGGCTATGAGGGGGTTGTCTGTCTTGGTGCCTGTTTTCAGAAAGTCATCTACATGGTTGAAGACATGTACCCATGCCCTGAGTGCCCAGTTGTCTGACTCCCTAATGCTGATATTTTGTTATAAGTGAACACGGACCATGCATGTGCGCCATGACATAGACCTGTCTCACGGATTGCAGTTTTGTTGGACCGGGAGGGGCAACCACAGCACTACCCTTATAGTGTTGGAAGGCTACCCCTTCACCAGGAGTTAAGCAGCACGAGCACAGTAGTGACAGCATACCATGTAGTGACTATTAATACTGAACAAGACCTTTTTGCCCTGTGTTACTGGAGTGAGACCTACAGGCCCATTCTAATTTTTAAGAGCTCTACTGCTATGTGCTTAACTCAACTCTTGGCCATCATCAGTTAGATGTGGAGTGATGCGCAGCACAGGAGTAGGGACTCGGCACTGGTTGTATGTGTGCCTTGGAAGGGTACAGAACAGGGATAGGGCAGTACTATGCAGTATGTGCGCGTTAGTGCATGTATTGGGTGTACATATGTCTGTAAGGAATACATGGCACAAGAGATGGTAGTGCTATGCAGTGCATGCACAATGAGAGCATGTGCTGGGTGTATGTGTGCTTGCGTGACATACAATACGTGAAGGGTGAAGTGTTGTGCAGCACGCACATGGGAAGTGTGTGTGTGTTGCCAAATCGCCCACCCAGGTTAAATATAAAAATGCTTCAGTGCTGAACAGTGCACACAAACTGAGTGTGTGTGCTGAATGCATAGTACATGTAAAGGTACATGGGTACATTACATGGAGGTACTAGTGCTGGACATTGTGTGCTGTGAATGTAGACCGGGTAAGTGTGCCTGCAATTGTACATTACATGGAGGACCCTGGGGTCCATTTTGGGAAGCCCAGACCTGTCTGGTGAATACATGAGTAGGAGAGGAACCCCCCGACAGATGTGTGTATTGCTTCATTCATGTGAGCTGGGTGGGACACGCACTGTAGGGAAAAAGGAAGAGACTCCTTTTACACTTCAAAAGACTGCTCTTTGATTCAGTGACAGATCACAAGGAAAGGGCCAGGACACATCTCAGGAAGGGATATGGGGCTCATAAGGCAATCATAAAGAGACGGGCTGGGGCCTGGGTTTAACCCTTTATGGCACTATCAGCTTTAGAGTGTGACAGACAGTCTTTCATGAGGAAAGTAGAAAAGAAGAAGTGTCCTGTAGGAAAGTAGGATCTGCTTCTTATGGTTACCCTCACTTTTTGCTTCATGTAACACTGTTTGTGACTAGTCTGACTGGGATCCTGCTAATCAGGACCCCAGTCTATCTACTTTCTCCCTATACTATTATATATACTTAGGTACACTCCAGATCGGATACTGGGGTACCCTTGTCAGTCCCTAGTATATGGTACACATGTACCCAGGGCATAGGTACCCCAGAGGCCTCCCATGGGCTGAAGCATGTATTATGCAACTCATGAGAGGCCATGCAAAATGGACCTACAGGCCTGCCATTGCAGCCTGTGTAAGTTGGTGCATGCACCACTTACTTAAGATATAGGTTTACTATATCTAAGGGTCACTAAACTTAAAACCTATAAGTAACCCCTATAGCAGGGCTTTACAATCCTGAGGGCAGGGTGATTGGTTCTAAGTGAGAGCACGCCACTTCATGAGCAGAACACCCCTACAGCCTACGGAGTCCATTCTCCTGGATTGTCAGTGAAGCAGCCATATACGACTATATAGAGGGGCATTACGCGAACGCGTGGTGACCAACTCTAAAACAGCTGAAACTAACCCTATCGTGTTTGGTGTCAAACATGTTGGCATCATACAAATCATACCCACACACCGGTAAGCGGTGTGGGAGATATGATTCCACCCCTCAGAAGCGAGCTTCGTGGGGTCCCTGGTGTTCCCGGTACCAGCCTTCTAACTCCGGACAGCACAAAATGGTTGCTGCTGACCAGAGACACATTTCTGCCCTCCTGCTGCTGAGCCAAGCTCGAGCAGGGGAAGGCAGAACAATAGGCATCCTGTTACAGGGAGGTGTGACCACCTCCCAGACAGGATTTAGTGTATTAGGGCTGGGTGGGTGCGCTTGCCAGCGACTGAAAGTCTGCATGAGGGGCACATTTGGTGTCCCTGTGCATAGTCCAGTTCAAACCAGTCCTGGGAGCCGTTGGCTCCCGCTCTGGCGTGAAACTGGACAAAGGACATGGGAGTAACCTCCCCCCTGTCCAGACCCTCTTCTGGGAGGGTCCCCTGAATGTTTCCAACCCTCTCCCGTGGGAACTTAAGGCCTCACCTGGCTGTAGGACTTTAGATTCATCGTGGACAATATTCTAACTAGAAAACACTGCACTTCGACCGTCTGGGCACTCTGGACTTCGCTGGACTTCGTTTGGGCCTGACTCCGTCTCCCTCTCAGTCTGCTGCATCGTCTGTGTTTGTGCACCATACACGATCCATGAAGGACCTGTGGATCATCAAGACAACTGAAGATAATCTCCCTTGAAGTGAAGGAGTCACTCCCCTGCATTTGCAGGCACCGCAACACTGCTGGCCGGTTTGCTGATCCCGAGCTCCTATTGCCTCTGAAGGGTCCAGCAACACATGAGGTGGGTTTCTACATCCCTCAAGGCCCGAGCTGCCCTCTCACCAAGTTTGAAGTCAGAATCCCTCGTGGGGGCTGCAATACCCGAGCCCCTGTGCACCGCGTACTTTTGCAAGTGAATGTGCTTGTTGGCAATTCTTTAACAAGTGCATTGGGCTCCGAGTAGCCCCAACCTCTGGCACCACTTTCTACAAAGATCTTCAACCACCTCGCACCGTGTGCTCCGTGGCCTGTTGTTTTGTGAAGCTGCTCGAGGTCCTCTTGCGACTCCTGTGCCTCCGGCCTGTGGGTCCATTTGAGGGTCAACTTTGCTTTTCTTGTGCTCCCCTGTTTGCTCCGGCTTGCCCTGACTCCCCTGTGTGTGGTGAGTCTCCTGGACCTTGCTGGTCTGAGCCGGACACTTCCTTGTCCTTCTGCGTGGGTTGCTGTTGCCAAGGCTTGTTGGTGCTCCCGCCGGACACCGACCCCTTAGCACTCGACATCCTTCGTGGGACAGCTCTATCTGGCTCCTGGTCATCCTCGAAGCCGCCGGGTCCTACCAGCTGCAGAGTCAAGGTCCCTGTCAACTATCCTGAAGCACCCGACATCAGTGGGCATTCGTCTACCGAGCCCCTGGTCACTCTGAAGTGACCCAGACTCTGTCCCCTCTGCTTTCAGGTACTCTTTGACAAGGATTCACGTTTGGATTCCAACGGACATTCTTCTCCCTTCCAGCAGTGGCTCTTCTTCGAAATCCTCCATTGGGTTCGACAGCGGTTTCCGACGCCACTTCACACCTATGCACCCGGCTTCCCTGGGTTAGGTAACTTGGGTACTTCGGTATCCACGGGTGGGGTGGCTCTCAAACCTTCTGTCTTCCACAGGATTTCTTCGTAGTCCACTGGGAAGGTTCCTTAATCTTTAAAACTCCAACCGCAACTTTCACATAGAGTTGTACGGAGCATGCGGTCGTGTTTCCACACTGCACCCCTCCTCCGTGGGGACCCTATCTACTCACCTTGGGTGGTTCCTTGGAGTCCCAGCGATTCTACGTCCTCTCAACATCGTCCTGACTCTAGTCTTGGTTCTTATACCATTTTCTTAGTATATGGTATATGGTTTGGTCTCCCCCTGGGGCCCACTGTGTATTAGTGCTATTTACTGTCATTTCTTTGCTAAAGTATGGTGTGCTTTGTGTCTATCTCTGTGTAGGAGATACTGTAACATACTAGATAGTGTTATATAAATAAATACATATTTTTATAACTACTGTGTGGTTCTCTTTTCATTTAATCTATACTATAAGATTGCATTCTGGTGAATCAAGCAGCTTTACACTCCTTCAAGACTTAGCCTGAAGGCTGCTCTCCACAGCTACCACTTGGATAGCTTTCTACGGTTGTCTGAGACCTCTTAAATCACCGTATGGGTTGTCTGGAATGGTGCAAGGTGCCCACTTTAATTAGTGGACAGCATATACCAGGCCAGCCTCTCACATGTCCACTTCAAAAGAAGCAGAACCTCAACATAACACTTCAAAGACTCATACCCTAAATTACATTTTGGTGTTTGGAAAAGGACTATAGGAAGGAGAAGTTGAGACTCCAAAATTTGTCATCTGCCAAGCAGCCAAATGGGCTGTGTGAGAAGGGGAAGCTTTGCAAGACTTCTGTCTGCGATCAGGACGAGGGGCAAAGGCATGCTGGCCTCCCCGCTTGGTGATGGGATATCACTCCGGACACCAAGATCACATGCCCTGGAGCCTGAAGCGCCAGCACCTGCCTGCCTCCCAAGACCAGTGTGCCGTGTGAGGAAGAGGAGAGTGTTGGAGTGTTGGAGGTAGCAAATTCCAGTGGGGAGCCCTGTGAGATGATTCCCTGAGCGAGGTGTGAATTTGTGCACCTGGTCAGTGAACTGCTCCCCTCCCGCGTAGCTCCACCAAGTAGTTGCTGCCCTGCAGACCCACTGACCCTTGCTGGGTAGTGAGTTTGAGGCCCTCTTCCACCCGCAGGCTCCCACCTGTGCCTCATCCCTGGTGGCCCAGTGGTAGAGCATCTCTGCTCTGCTACTGTTACTGCCCTCTGTCCCTGTGTTTTTGGCCACTTCTTCCCTTCTTCTTCCTTTCCACCTTTTTTCTGCTATTTTGCTTTTGCCACTTTTTGCCAATTTATCTCTCTTTCTTTTCCACTTTCACTTTACTTCACCCTTTTCGTGCCGCTGCGGACCCCTGCAGCCCCGGCCCCTTCCAGCGATGCGTTTCACGCTCCCCTTTTCCTGCTTCCTGGTTGTCCAGCCCTCCCCCTCACACTACTTAATGGTGGCCGTGCACAGGGGGCGTGCCGTTGACAGGTCCATCTGCGTCCGTCCGCGCCTGGACCGCGCCCAGCCCCACGGACTCTTGTCCTCAGACCCGGCACCGCTACGACTCCAGCACCCTCCACGCACTCAACCCCGGATGCAACACTGCCTGCCAGCTCTCGACTCCAAACGACACTGACGGCCCTTTCTCCTGCCACCATTGCCGCTGCACCCTCAGCCACCTGCGCACTCCAGCTCCTCCAACGGCCCGACCGACCTCCACCGCACCCAACCGCCTCAGCT
Source organism: Calotriton arnoldi (assembly GCA_963921515.1). Taxonomy (NCBI): domain Eukaryota; kingdom Metazoa; phylum Chordata; class Amphibia; order Caudata; family Salamandridae; genus Calotriton; species Calotriton arnoldi. Next base: position 5,191,269 of record CAWUFW010000073.1, on the reverse strand, counting down.
GCATCCTCCTCAACATTCGCTCCCTCCACAGACATGCCACAGAGATCTGGGACCTCCTTGACCTCGCCTCGCCCGACATCGCCTTCCTGACTTAAACCTGGACCAACCCCAGTTCATCACCGGACATCGCCACTGCCATCCCCGATGGCTACAAGATCATCCGCAAGGACCGCGTCATCTGACCAGGGGAAGACATCATCCACAAAAACACCTTTCGCCTGACCACCCACACGGACGACCCAACGACTTACATGGAGCACCGACACTTCCAGATCCAGACCAACCTGAACACCACCCCCTGCGACACCCTAGGCTACAGACCATCCGACCCCTGGACTGTCTTCACCGCCATCATCTGCTTCATTGCAGCCCAGTCCCTCACATGCAACGACTACACCCTACTTGGTGACCTCAACTTCCACCTGGACAACCTCAATGACCAGAACACCTCATCCTCTTAGAGAACCTCACCAACATAGGACTCAAGCAGCTAGTCATCTTGCCTATGCACATAGCAGGACACACGCTCGACCCCGTCTTCACTGCCAGCGACAGCGTCACCATCAGCCACACCACCGAACTCCTCTGGACCGACCACCACTGCATTCACTTCTCTTTCACAAAACCCACAGTACACCACGACGCCCACCACTTCCCCTGCAGAAGCTGGAACAAAGTCACCGAAGAACATCTCACAAACTTCCTCAGCAGAACCCCGCCACCAACATCCAGAGATACCAACACCGCAGCACGCATCCTCCACCAATGGATTGCCAACTGCTCCGACACCCTGGCTCACCTCAAGAAAGACCCCGGTAAACAACACGTCAAGAAAGCAAGCTGGTTCACTTCCGCCCTCCAAGAGTCCAGAAGCACCTGTAAATGGCTCAAGAAGGGATAGAAGAACAACAAAACCTCGGAACCCCACGCCGAATTCAAAGCAGCCGCCACCGTACACCGCTACCTCATCAATACCACAAAGAAAAAGGACCTCCAAGACAGAATCAACGCCTGCAAAACACAACAGCAAAGAACTCTTCGCCATCATCAAGGAGTTCGCCAAGTCCAACAGTGAGACCACAGACGTCCCACCCGCCCAAGACCTCTGCAACAAACTGGGCACCTTCTTCCACCACAAGATCAAGCATATCTATGACAGCCTCGATGCCCAAGACCACCCCACCGCCCCTGCTGCCACCACAACCAATGCGGCCACCCCCCAGCAGATCCTGCTCAACTGGACCCCACTCACCACGGACGACACCCTAAAGACCATGAAGAGTATCCACTCCGGAGCCCTATCAGATCTGTGCCCGCACCACATCTTCCACAGAATTGCCTCCCCCATCGCACCCGAGCTACGCCGCACCATCAACTGTTCCATTGAGACCGCTACCTTCCCCGATGACTGGAAACACGCCAAGATCAACCCCCTGCTGAAGAAGCCTTCTGGGGACCCGACGGACCTCAAGACTTTAGGCCCATCTCCCTGCTCCCCTTTCCAGTCAGAGTCATCGAAAAGGCAACGCCCAGCTTGCTGATTTCATTGAAGCCAACCACGTCCTGGGCATCTCCCAATCCGGTTTCCGAAGCAACCACAGCACCGAGACCGTCCTCCTCGCCAGAAGTCCTCATTGTGTGATCCACCCCCCCTTTTTGGAACAACTCCTGGTGGCCGGCTGCACTGGGAACATTCCCCACACCCATGGACCACACACGAAGCCTCAGCATCATACTGGATTCCTTGCTCACAATGAACCACCATATCAGCGTTGTCTCCTTGTCATGCTTCAACACGCTCCACCTACTCCGAAAGACCTTCAGATGGATCCCCACTGAATCCAGGAAGACGGTCACCCACGCCCTCATCAGCAGCAGACTCGACTACAGCAACCCACTCTACCCCGGCATCACCCAGAAACTCCTCTGGAAGATCCAGCAAGTCCAAAACGCCGCAGCCAGATTGGTCCTAAACATCCCCTGCGGCAGCCACATCACACAACACCTGCGTGAACTCCACTGGCTCCCAGTTGACAGAAAAATAACCTTCAAGGTCCTCACCCACGCATACATGGCCCTCCACAATGCCGGACCAGCATACCTGAACCACCGCCTCTCATTCCACACACCCAACAGACCCCTCCGCTCCGCCCAACTGTCACTGGCCACCGTCCCACGGATTTGCAAGACCAGGTCCGGAGGAAGATCCTTCTCCTACCTTGCCACCAAGACCTGGAACACCATGCCCCAGCCAATCCCCATCGCCTTCCCAATTCAGGAAGGACCTCAAGACCAGGCTCTTTGAATGAAACCAGCGCTCCGACAGATCTGCAGCCCCCCTCCAGCGCCTTGAGACCCTCACAGGTGAGTAGCTGCGCTCTACAAACCCCTGATTGATTGATTGGGTTGTTTCCCGTGTCCCGTGTTGGTTGTGCAACTCCTGTATGCCAAGAGAGGGCTGCTGGATACTGAGCGGAGAGTTAAGCGCTATGTGGATCTGTGCTATCCCGTACTCCTACTCTGACCCCATATGCCAGAGGGGGACCACCGGTAAAGTTATCACTGCTGAATCATTGGGACCCATGACCTTCTCGGCGTGGACGTTTGCACCAAGAAATTCTGCACACGTGTTGTCCAAAGACCACAGAAACCTGTATGGCAGAAGGGGCTGCCGGTACTAACATGCCAAAGGATTCGAGTTGTTACCTGAAGGAGAGACTGAGGCTGCATTCCGTGGGTTTGTCCTATACTGCAAGAGAACTGTACCTGACTGACCTGAGGGCTGCTGAAGATGCCGTGGATGAGGTCAAACCCTCACTGAGCTGCAGACGGGAGTGAAGAAAGGGTTTCTCCCCCTCCCCCAGGGTAAAGCCAACTTACCATGTCTTCACAAGCTGGGAGCTGCTCGGACAGCTAGGAAGGACTCCGGCAGCGTCGCTCGGGAGAGAGATCCTATGTCGTGGGTGCTGCCGCATCGGCTGCGAGTAGCTCGACTTCTCCAAACTGAGCAGGACTCGCTTGTGCTAAATTTGAGGCACCCACTGCTCTGCCGAACTCCTCGGTGCTGCAATAGTGGGTAAGATGTGAACTGGACAAGTTTGACCCTGGAGTACTCGCTGCTAACGGTGCTGCGGCACCATAGACCCTTTTGCCTAAAATCCCGAAAAGTCAAAGGGGAACTCTTGAGTATGCATTCCCTAGGTGCAGCCATCTGTGAATGAGGAATAACCCCTAACATGTTACATGAAGGAGGGTGGGACAGGGATTTGCCTGACAGCTACTAGAGCTCCAACCTCAAGGGGGATTGTGTTGTTGCTTTTGATTGTCGCATACCTTTGCATGTGCAAAGTTTGAATTTTTTAAAATTTCTTTTTCATATAAAAACAAGTATTTGATTGGATATTGATTTATTGTTCGTACTCCTTACACTTCGAGTTATGAGTCCTGCGCACATACCTGTATCTACATCTCCCCCTGAGGGAGCCTTGACTGCTCCACCACAGCTACCACTGAAGTGCAGAAGGGGTACTTGGCCCAGTTGCTCAGGATCCATAGTAGGTAGGGGTCAGATATATCAACAGTAAAAGGCCTCAACCACCATGGTTGGGCCCAGTAGCCCCTGCATGCCCCACGAGCCTTTGAAATGGGTTCTGACAGTGTCATCTACACTTCACACAGAATCTTAGCTCAGTGTTCCATGCTTTAACAACAAGAAGCATTGGCAACTTCAAGGATTACTTAAGAGCCCCATCATCTAAGTTCAAAATTTTGACTCGCTACCCTTGATGATGTCTGTAAACTTTTTGGACATCTGCACATTTTGTTTTTGGCTCACTCCCCCCATTGGCTATGTCATGTACACATCAATGTGTCAGTTCTGTTATCAGCGATAAGTCGGAGAACTGCTCCAATAACTTCCAACTCTTCCTCAGCTGTCTTGATGTCTGCTTGGAAGAGAGACCCATCCTTTCATTTCCTGTGCAGGAGGTCAGGTGAAGCATTCATTCTCCCCTTCCACTTCAGCTGCTATAAGAAAGAACACCAGATCTGCATGATCATGGTGAGGTTTAGGTTGCTTACATGCAATATCATGTGGGGTTACCTCAGGAGTATGTAGATCAATGAGGTAAATCAAATCGCCAATCTTTAAAAAAAAAAAAATAGTATTTAGTTCTCTTATCCCAAAGGGCCTAGAAAATCAAAACATAGACCACTCAAACCTCTTTTCCTGGTGATTCCTCTTTCAGGGAGCTTTACGACCTCACCAGAGTTTGGTCAGCTCTGGAGTAGCATCGGGATTACTTGTAGCTGTCTTCAGGCTTTACACAATATTTGAAAGGGAAGTGATGGTTTTCAGGATTTTCACAAGTCTACAATTTCATCAGGGATTGCACTGAGGATCAGAGCACAAATCCTCATGTCAGCACTCCCTGTTGCAGTCCTAGTCTACAGGGACTATCGGAATTCTGAATCCACCTCCTCTATGGTTAGGCTTGCATCCTGCTTGGCGCAGAAGGAAACTGAGACAGACAATGGAATTTGTTCCATCTGTTCAGGAACCACAGTGTTTGAACTGACGTCCTTAGTGATGCTATAGTATCACTACTTGAATATGTACTACTGTATGGTACAGTTGGATGAAACAGTACAAATGATCAACTTGTGGCTGTTCTCCTGGATCATTCGTGTTTGACGAAAGCATGGGTGTGAGAGAATTGGTGGAGTTCATTAAGATACATGAAATAATATGCATCCAGGAAACATGATGCACGTAGTTAATTATGTTTATTCAGTTTATTAATCTGAATTTGTATGTGCCTGTGGCCAGCCACATAAAAAAAGGTTATATAATAGACTCCCAATACAGTCAGTCTTGTACTACAGGTTATACTCAAATGTGTTTTATGGAAGTGCACAACATTTGTAGGTTCATATAATAATACAGAAACATAGTTTCTACTTCTGACATATATGTTCTTTTTGCCTCACAGTTTGACAAGGAAAACAAAACAGTAAACAGAAATAGGTCTCCCCGCGCACAGTGGCAGACAATCACAATGTGAAGGTCCTAGAAAGATGTAAAATATTTGCCTCTTTACCACAACAATAATAATACATCACTGACCCTTGTGCAGTATGTTTTGCAAATCCCCCCGGATCTTAGAGTAGGACCGGTGCTTGAAAACTACATACATATCTTTTACATAGAATGCTTGGCTGCCCACTTTCCATGGGCACAATGAACACGCTACCCTTTGATTGTTAATATAAACCTAGATGTTATGTGCGCCATATGTTAGTTCAAAGATGTTGCTATAGCTGATTGAGATCATAGTGCATTGGTCACAGACCTGGGTAAGGTACAGATGAAAGGTAATGGCCTAGACAGAATCATATAATACAATATAAAATGAGCCAGTAGAATGCAGCTGGCTGCATTTGATGAGCTTGTCATATGGGGCATATAATTATGCTCTGAGCAATTAATAACAATAAGGGTCACCTAAATGATTTGTGTAACTCGTCTGTGTTATGTTTCTGTCACAACCCCTTTCAGAGGGCCACGGGGCATGCAGGGGCTACTGGGCCAAATTGTGGAGTTGGAGGCCTTTTACTCCTGATGTCCCGGCGCCCGACCTACTATGGATCCTGAGCAATGAGGCCAAGTACTCCTTGTGCACTTGACTCTCAGTTGTAACTGTGGATAAGCAGTCAAAAGCTCCCTTGTTGGGGGCTGGGTGGAGCGAGTCTAGATACAGGTACGTAAACAAGACTCGTAACTCAAACTGCACATAGTATAAACAATAAATCAATGCCCAGTCAAATACTTGTTTTTATAAGAAAAAAAGTATTTTATTTCTAACTCTAGTGAGTCAAAGGAATAATGACATTCATGAGCAATAACACAATCCCATTGAGGGCAGGGCTCTAGTAGTTGTCAGGCACATCTCTGTCTCACCCTCTAGCTTATAACGTTGTTGGGAGTTATTCCCCATTCACTGGTAGCCGCATCTAGAGATGCTCACTAATAGCTCGTACTCAAGAGTTGCCATTTGACTCTTAGGAATTAGTCAAAAGTGTCTATGGTTGCACTACACCTTTAGCAGTGAATCCTCTGGGGCCCACAGGCTCAGTTTAACTCTTAGCCGCTCCTACAGCACAAATTTGTTCGACAGTATAACAGGTGCCTGAGTGTGGGCACTCGTGAGTTCAGATCCTGCTCGGACAAGTTGAGCTACACGTGGCAGCACCTGGCAGGCGCCGGCTCACTCTCCTGAGTGACGCAATCAGTTCTCCCCAGCAACTGGAGCAGCTTCCAGCTCTCAAAAACATGGTAAGTCAGTGTCTCCCAGCAATAGGAGGGGGAGCACTTTTCCATCCCAACAGTTTCATTATTGGGATTTGTATTGTGGGCAGTGTGCTATTTGTTTGGTCCCATAGGACTCTCGGTTATCTATATACACATTTGCAAACGGTACTCATGTCTTCAGCTAAGACGAGAGCCTGATTTGTCCTATGGTGTAATTTTTCTGGTATTGTGTGCTGGCCTGCCTCCAAACCTAACTCTGTCTCATGTAACTTAAATGATGTGAAGTTGGCTGTTGAATTCAGATGTAATAAGATGATTTGTGGCCATGTGACATGGTCAGGGTATGGACATGGCTGTGTGTTTCAGCACTTAAATGGTGTTTGCTATTTTTCGTACACATTTTTATGTCATGAGCATGCCTGCTGTCTGCTGCCTAGTGGGTGGAGATAATCAGAACATAGTAATATTTGCTATGTAGTCTGTCTTAGTGTGTGATGCTGTGACTAACATAGTCTTTGAGTTTGGGACAAGGATGTCGTAATAGTAGTTAATGCTGCTGGTGTGTTCATGCTGTGTGTTGAACAGATATATCTGTCAGCCAACAAATATTTTGTGTATGCCTGTGGCATATCATAGTGGATAGTGGTATGTTGTGTTAGGGGTTAGTGTTACGTTGATATGCTATTGGTATTTGTAAAGCTCTCTATCACCTGTGAGGGTATCCTGTTGCTGAGCACGTGTGTGTGCCTAGCCTATTCTAGGACTGGTATGGGGAATGGATTATTCGAAAAACAGCTTCTTGCAGAGTTCAAGAAGAGAGGAGGAGGCTCTGATGTGTAGTGGGAGTTCGTTCCATGGATTGGGTGCAACGTACTAGAAGGCCAGGCCTTCAGATCTGTTTCTGTCTTTATGTGGGATGTGTGAGAGTCTGGAAGTATGGAGGTGTCTGGGTTGTTAGTGGAAGGAGAGATGTGATTGTTCATGTAGCTGGGACCTATGTTGTGTAGTGCCTTGAATGTGAGAGAGAGCCGTGTGAACTGAGTGCGTTTCTGTATCGGGAGCCAGTAGACCTCACTGAGGTGTGGTGTGATCTGTGTTCTTCGTGGGAGGTCGAGGATGAGTCTGGCTGCCGAGTTCTGGATGGTTTAAAGTCTTCGCATGAGATGCTTGGTGATTCACGTATAAAGGGTGTTCCCGTAGTCCAGCGTGCTGGTGACAAGGGCGTGAGTGACCTTGTTTCTGGTGTTCCTAGGGAGCCATTTGAAAGCTTTCCTCAGCATCATCAGGGGGGACGCACGAGGCAGTGATGGCGCTGACTTGTACAGACATGTCCAGTTTGTTGTCAATGACGATTCCGGGCATCCTGACGTGGGTGCTAGGGGTGGGTACAAGTTCGACCGGTCATCAGGTGAAGTCCCACATTGAGGAGTTCTTTCCAAAGGTAACTATTTCTATCTTGTCGGTGTTGAGCTTAAGACATTTGTACTTCATCCAGTTGGAGACTTTGGTCATGCAGGAGATGAGCTTGTGCCTTGTGCTGTGGTGGTATCCAAGAGGGAGAGTATGATTTGAGTGTCATTTGCATTGGAGAGAATTTTGATTTTGTGTGGGTTGATGACGTTAGTCAGAGAGATCATGTATGAGTTGAAAATGTAAAGGCTGAGGACGATCTGTGAGGCACTCCACAGATGAGTTTACTGGCTAGCGAGGAGTACGGTGCTAGGCTCACTGTTTGTGTTCTATCCAGCAAAAAGAAGCAAATCCAGCAGATGGCGGGGCCTTGGATACCAATCTCGCGAAGGCGTTTGATGAAGATGGGGTGTGAGACTTTGTAGAAAACTGCAGAGAGAGATCCGGTAGGATGAGGGCTGCTGTGTCTCCTCTGTCCAGGATCATGCCAATGTCATTAGTTCAGAGCTTCTTGACCTCATAGCTTACTAAATGGATCATCTGTACTTTGCTGAATGTAATTTGAAATGTTCTCTCTAATGTGTTCTCCTGTATTAAATTACTGAGCTTTTCAATATATTTCTCACATTTTTCTAAAATGTGTTTCTAACTCATACGGATAAAAAAGTGATTAAAAAAAGAAAAACACATAGGGCCTGATTACGACTTTGCGGGTCGATGTCGAGGCCGGCGCGCCGCCAAAGCCATGGTCACACCGCCCGCCAGATTAGGAGTTTCCTCCTGTCTGGCGGGCTGGTTTTTGGCATTCCTACAGCATTGGCTCAGAAAATGGGCACCGCAATGGGAACGCCAAAAACTGTTCTGCACGGCATCCATGCCGTGCAGGAACTGGGGTGCATGCATACAGGGGGGCACATGTTGCGCCTCCCTGCATTCATCCCCAAGGGCCCCTCTTGTGTCCTCTCCGCCATGGTGTTCATGGAGTAGGAACCTCCATGACACCCGCCAGCGGAGAGGAAACTCGTAATATGCTTGGAGGGACCGCGGCGGTCCGGCCAAGCATATTGTGGTGTCCTGACCGCCGCAACACCACCAGGGAATGGCAGTTCCCTGGCGGCTGCAGGGGGCAATGGTGGTCCGACCGCCCTAATCGTAATAGGGCCGTCAGTAGACCACCACCGCTACTCTCCCACAAGTCTGGCGGTCCATGAACCGCCAGACTCTTATTCAGCCCCATAGTGCCACGCAGTGATAAAACATTTGAGAAGGTTAACTGGCCCCTTTAGTTGCTGTTTTTTGTACTTGGCTGTTAAACTGGTACTAATCGGGTGAAATGTTTATCCAGACAATATTATTGTGTGTTAAAATAAAAATAGGGAAATAATAGGGCCACAGAATATTCAACATTCTGCAGCATAATTTCCCTTCTCTTGCTGCATAATTTAGTCAACCCTGCTGCATATTTTAGTCAACCCTGCCACATAATTTGGTCCTGCATAGCCATATAATTTTCAGGGCCTTCATTATGTGGCATATTGGTGCTGTTCTTTTGAAAGTTGGACATTCCTTTGGGAAGCAAGGAAACAATGTGAATTGTACATTACCTAACCAAGATAACTATATCTTAATTACTACAACCACTAATGGAAAACAGTTAAAATATTTGATCAGCACTTGCACTTCAGATATGGGCAGATGAATGGAGAAGGGCACTGATATACAGTGATACTACATGCCTGCAAAGCCAAATCATATCATGCACAGTTTACTTTGCATTGTGCTGACTGGGCACTCCGTTTTGCACATACAGCCACAGGTTTCTGTGGAGCAGGTGTGGTGTCCCAGTGGTTCCAAAAATAGCCAACGTAGACAAATCTGTGCCGAAGGACAGGGAATGTGAAAGGAATTTTCCCTCATTGTGGAGTCTAGGAAGGTCTTAGGAGGTGGAGAAGTAGAAGAAACTTTGGAAGACAATGTCTAAAGACTATGGGCCTTATTATGATGGCGGTCGGTTGGACGGCAGACTGCTATCGCGGCAGTCAGGAGACTACCCGACAAGCAGTCGGCGGTCCAACCACCGCATTAGGATGCGACCGCCTGGCTGGCAGTCGCAAAGTGCTCCTTTACACAGCAGCTTGTGCTGCGGTCCAAAAAAAGGTCCACAGCACAAGCTGTAGTGTACAGGAGCACTTTCTGAACCTCCATGCACCGTGTGCCATGCACCACACGGTGCATGGAGGTGCGGGAGGGGCACTACTTGTGCCCCTAGGCCCATGATGGAAGGGGGCCCTTCTTGGAGCCTCCAAAATCTGTTTCCAACAGCCTTTTCATGGCGGTGTTTCTGACATGAAAAGGCTGTCAGAAAGGGATATCGTAAGCCTGATGGCAGTGCCTGCCTTGGCACTGCCTCCATCCGAAATTGCGATTCTGACCGCCGCCCCGATCGGATCACTGATCCTATCGGAGGCGGCGGTCTTTCCCCCGACCGTTTAGGGTCCGACCGCCTGGATTTGTGCTGTTCCTTAGTAGATCATTCATTATTATCTTATTAATTGCTCATCCTAAAAAAGAAGCCTATCCAATGTTTTCAAGAAGGATTTTACTTGCAAAGAAGAATTCAATTGTGAACTTTTAGGGGCTACACTGTTATGTCTTCTTTTTAAATTCCAAGATGAGTGTTACGTATTAATACATTACATAATATTTTTCAGTGTTCTTTGTGAGTACTTAAAGATGAAGTACTTAGATTTGGTGCTACGCAACCTTAGTTTGGCTTCAGCTAATGATACATTCTTATTTGCAGTGATTCATTTAGAGAAATAGAATGCGCTTTTTGTTGGTCTGCTAGTAATTAAAGAGGTTTAAACGGCACTCCACTTTATGGCACATTAGGATTCAATACTGCTTCTATTCACTTTTTTTAGGACTAAATAAATGAATTGCATAATTTGGTACATGAAGTGAGCTTTGGCTAATACAAGATGATATTTTTCAGAAATTGGCAAGTATTGCTTGGCGGTAACTTAGTTATTGGAGAAACATGATATCCAATAGTACATGGCTCTGGCCTATTTGATCTTGCATCCTCATGAAAGGCAGAGGTTGAATCTGTGTCCTTACCTATACAATATAAAGGGTCCCCCAACTTTTGTGAATTTTTTAGATCAGCCTCTGTTTTTTTGGTCTATTTTCCATAGCCATAAATTAATCTGTGTATTCTTTTCATCTTGAGACTGTAGGGCACACCTGCTACCCGCCCCCCACTCCATCCCAATGTCTTGTCTTGCGATCATCACCTCTAGGCAGCATAATGTGTGTTTGTGTCTGGGTAGATTAGCTTAATTATAATTACAGCACTATTACTATTATTTAATTTATCAACAGCTTGTCGATATTCTTAAGTGAAAAAAGATTTAAAAAATAATTGTATGTTTTCTCATTTAATTTTTCCAATTCTTAACGGCAAACCAGCAAAGCCACAATCCGAACACTCAATCTCAAGGCCTCTGCACATTAAATATCAGGAATACAAATACATTCCCATAATTGCCTTTGGAACTCCCAACTCACACTATCTGTGTGGAGTAGTTATAGTAATCATAATATTAACCATAATAATAATAAGCCCCTTTTCTAAGGACTTTAAGTAACAGGTACTACTACAACTCAATTTACAGTAGTACTGACCCCAGAACGAAAAAAGGCTGACCAGCAGATCACACATACTCTAAAAGCAAGCGCCCTATTTAGGGTGCCATCTCGTATGATTACTGCTTCTTCAAGGCGCAAAGCCATGTGCTTCTAAATGAACAAGGAAGCTAAATAGCTTGAGTCCTATGGAAAGGAAATGGACCAGAAATAAGGTTTCTCATCGAGGCAAGCCAGTGCTAGTGTGAACATCTCAAAACACCTTTGGATTGAGTTTGACTGCTGTTCTTCCTTGCTCATAAACTATACCCAGGAGAAGTATAGGTGTATCCTTTAACTAGGCAAGGGAGAGGCTGGGTCACCTGGCTCCACAACAATACCACTGCCTGAACCATGATCAGAGATCTTTGATAGCATTGGCAAGCATGTCGTGTGTCTTCAGACATGAAGTCAATAGCCCAGGAGAAAGTCACCAACTTCATTTGATAGCAGAAATCACTTTGCTCTGGCTAATGATGAGGTCTCCTAGCAGTACAATGCCATCAAAGTGTCAGACCACAGTCCTCCTTCCATCCATTGAAAGCTTTTTCAGGTTTTCAATTCCATGGCCGTTTTTCAACCCTTCCTCTGGCAATCACCTCTTTTTCCTTAGGCTTGCATTCCCTGTCCAAAGCAAAACACACTAGAGCAAAGTCCAAACAATTCCTGTGGACCTGTTCAGGATCAGAGACGTTTTAGTTTTATATAACCTCCACAGGTGTCTGCCGTCTTCCTCTCCTCCATCTAAGTTGGCTACCTTCCTTCCACTAATGAAAATGCCTTTCCTCCATGGCCATAATTTGACCCAAGCACCACTGATTCATAGGGCCTCTCAGTGGTTCGTGACAGAAGCATGGCATAGCTTCTCCAGCCATCTTCATCTAGAACACATATGTCCCAGTCATCATATTAGATACTTCTGCATAAGATTGAGAGGCTTATTTTGTTAGGAATCATTCATGTACCTGCCCACAAGGAGCAAAGAAAATAGCTCCTTTTTATGGTGGAAAGACCCCTCCTTCCAGCTTAGTAGAGCACAGCTCTTGATTTCCTGTATCTACAGTTCCTACTCCTAACTGGATGATTGCCTCATTAGGGATTTGGGAAAGTACCTAGTGGAGTCCCGTCTGGCACAAGCCCTATTGGCCATGTTCAGGTTTGGGGTCCTGGTGAACAAACTAAAATTTTTCCTGGTACCACAAAGAAGGTTCAAGCCCACCATGGACATTCTGAACTTGCAAACTGAACCTACTTTCTCCTTCCAAAGAGAGTATTGGCCATTAATCTGGCCATTGGACCAGTTTCTATGGAGCCTGGCATATCAGCATAGGAACTTCTGTGGCATCAGGGACTACAGGCATTGTTTATGGGGGTGGTTTCTGAAGAACCGCTCTTGACATACATGTACTTTTTGCATCTCTACCTGGTAGACCCCTGTGAACTATTGCTGGACAGTCAGTGTAAGCCTTTCCCAGGCATTTCTGACCATTCCTGAGATGTTGGGCTCACGCTTCCAGTTCTTAGCAGGCTCTGTTCAACCTACCAAAGTAGTAGATAATAATTTCGACTGATTCATCTAGTTTGGATGGGGAAAAGGGTCTCAGTATAGGGTGCAGGGGCTCTTCATTAGGAAAGAAAACATAAAAGTGATGGGTGGCTAAACCTGATAGTGCTCAAAGTGTCCTTCTTGGTCCTAAAGGCTTCCATCCGGTGGTCAAGATCAGAGTGGTGATTGTTCAATGGGACAATACCACAGACCTAATTAGCATATAGTAACATAATGGAACTTGCTGTCCACACATATTTTGGCTTGAAGTGGAATCAGAAGAAGGCCATCACCCAGGCCGTTTGTTTGCTGGTTCACACATGGTGGAGATTCACAACTAGAGTGTAGCAGCCTTATCTGCAATCTCCAATCCCCACCATAAACCATCTTCTAAGCTTGTAGGTGTCCAGATGTTAAAGCTTTTGCAACTCGCCAGACTTGCAGGTAAGGGCAATTCTCCTCATGGTTGGGCAGAATCACATATGTCTGCGATTGAGGTGAACCTATGCCACCTCCATATTTGATGAGCTTTAATTTTGTGTCTAGACAGAATCTGGACTTTGCTTTCTGTCGCAAAACTGTTTGTATCTCTTATTTGGTTGTAATAATGATGGCTGCACTCCGGCTCCTGCGAGAATTCCAGCATTTCCCTCTATTATACCTTGCATAGGATAGTTGCTCAATCTAGTGTCAAAGTATACTGGATCAAATGGGCCTTGGGGATCCTCCATTAGTTAAAACAACAATTATAGTTAGCACTGTGCCCAAGTAATCTAAACATCAAGTTCAAGGAATTTAAAAATGCTGTATAAAAACACAACTACTATTACTGGTCTCCTAAATAGTTTGAAAAGCACTACTTGGTTGCAAAGGCAAGGACGTCTGATCTGAATTCCTTTTTGGGACATCTTCTATCAATACATTTTCGTCTTTATTGGTCTTGCTTGAATTCATGAAGACCCGATTTAATTTTCTTTGCATTAAAGAACCCAACATGTGAGAACAGTACATTTGGAACTGGTCCATTTCTTGTATTTTTTTCAACAAGACTGCTACACAAACCATTCCTTTTTGCTCATCTTTTGTTTAGTTAGGACAAGTAATACTCAAGAATCCAATGCATGTGGGTGAGTATAGTTGGCTAGGGTAGGTGTATACTTATCAATGGCTACATGCTTTTCTGAAATGACAGATTTATGTAGCTGTACATAATGGAAGCAATGCTAGTTTGGGGAGCTGCACAGAGTGCTACCACCTGCACTGATTAGATTGTTTTTAAAAACAGAAAGCAAGGTCTGATCAGCAAGGTATAGGACCACAGAATCTTACTTCACCATGTGCGCCAGAACTCGTTCATCTGTACGGTGGAAAGCAGAATATGAACTAAGATGGACGAATGGATTTATAGATATTTCAGTAAAGTTTGTCTGATTAGTACGTACGTGTGAGATTCTCTGTGAACCCACTGGTATCATTTTCTTTTAATAGGCAATTTCAAACTGATAATTTCAAACAGCAGCACCCTGTATATATAACAAGAAATACATCTTGTTTTTCAGATGATGTGGATGATGAAATTTTAGCTGGGGAAATTCATAGGACCCCAGTCCATTTTCCAGTCAGTAAAATTAAAGTGGAACCAAAGGCGATTGACTTTTCCCAAGCAAAGGTAAGAGATGTCTGTGAAGGTGTAATGAACCTGTGTTCAAACTTGATTTTTTTCCAGAAGAATCTTCTTATATCTGATTTCTTTATATTTTTTAGAAGAATGTAAATGTAACTCCAAGCCTTGTTTTATTTTGTTAGATTGCAGAGTTTCCAACAGGCCAGAAGTGCTGGTAATAGGCTGGCCCAAAATGAAGGCTGCTTTGTGTGGGGATTAGTTCTCATGACCTTCAACTTCAGTCTGTTTGTGCTTGTACCTCCATGTAATTGAGATTGTTTGTCCTTTTTGTTTGACAATTCTTACGAGACTGTGTATTCTTGTTCTTGTTCACTGTGTGCTTCTTGTCTCTCTGTCTGTAATGTACTGGTTGTGGGTTACCATCACAGAAATCTTTGGGGCTGGGGGGCAGGTGTTCTGGTCTTTTGACTTATCTTACAACGATACAGAAATGTTTGTACTGACGTATGTTTCTTCTTTTTATAAATAGCTCAAATCACATTGCATATTTTCAAAATGTTTTTGTTATTTAGAAATGTGGCCTTTTATCCTTTCATATTGAATTATACAGAAACAATTCTAGGTAATTCATAATGAGTATACATTCAGATGTGTGAATTTGCCATGCAAAAATATGTCCTAGTCAGTGTAACAATTTTCAGACCTTAAGGAAGAAGATAAACAAGTAATATAATCCATATCACTGAATTTTATTTATGTTGCTTCTGCTCATCTCGAATGATCTCACAATATCAGCAGCACCATGAGAACCTTAAAAATATTCAATGAGATTTTTGTTTGGAATCTCAGAATTACTCTCCTGTTTATCCAAAAGGCCAGAAACTTGGTCACCTCCTCCTGCCACCAGTGAGGGGTTTGATCTGCAATTTTAAGCTGATTGATTTGTTTCTTGCAGAAAATGTAATTAGTCCTCCATCATGGCTCTCTCTGATTCCATTAGTGTTGATATTGTGCCACTTCGTAGCAGGTTGTCTGATGAGGCTAAACGTTTCTCATGTGCACATCCAAGTCAATGCATAGCTGCTCGTTGCGTCTTCTGACTCTAAAGACTGTCCCCCTCATTGCGATCAAATTAGATCGTCATGTGAAAGAACTTCAGACACTGCCAGTGCAATCGAGTTACACCACCTCTTGTCTGGACAAACTGGTGCTGAGGCTTGGGCGGCCTACTTGCCTAAAGTTGTGACTCCCTTTCACATTGGAAAATCCATTACAGTGCCAGCATTCTTCTCCCCGTCTCACCACTCGAAAGAGGAGGAGAGACTTCATTGGCTGCACCACAAAAGGGCTTTAAGCTTTTACATTGAATAATCTTTATGAAGTGAATAGTCCTCTGCATTAACATTTGACATGCACTGGCCGAGAAACAGTCTCCGGAAGGACTGAGAACCCAATTCACCATGGAGTGCCTGTCCTTGATATCTGCCATGCTGCTACGTGGGCTTTGGTGCAAAGGTTTATGAAGTACTACTGCCTTGACAGCCAGAGCCATTGGGAAGAGCATTTCACACATTCGGTCCTGCAGAATACTTTGGTCTGAGTCCACTCCACAGTGGAAGCGACTGCTTTGGTATCTATTTGGTATCTATTCTAAGGTGCAGCATCAGTGATTAAAAGTATCCATCAGAACTAGTTTATTACTTTTAGTAACACTGTTTCTGGTTGATGCTCTGTCTAACTGCAGATTCCTCACCGTCCTCCTACCTACCTGTTCTGTACAGTTGCCTCTTTTTAACATCTAAAAAGGCCCCAAATTGTTTCACAGTTTGCATCTGAGGAAGCAGAAAGAGTCAAGCAAGAAACTGGTGTTTCGGGCAGGGATGGGTCTTATATGTGTTGCCACTCCGTCTGTTTCAGGGCAATGCAAAGCCGCATGTTGCCACAAAGCAGTGTGCTTGAGCATTGCTGAGAAAGTTTCTGGATCCAGTCTTGCTCCTGGGGAGTATTCCATGGTGAGGAATATGTGGTTATATAGAGAATCTACCAGAAAGAGTGTTACAGAAGGTAAGGAGCTTGTTCCTTTGGGTTTACCAAGGAAGGATATTGAAAACTTACAAAATGTTCCAAATGCATCTGTTGGACCTGGTCCTTTCTGCAGGGTCATCCCCAAACTTTTTGAGTTCAACCTCCTTTTTTTGAATCCACTTTTGTTGGCTTTAGGACCCTGCTCGCTTTACCCTGCTAACCAGTGCCAAAGTGGTTGTGCTCTCTCCTTTAAACATGGTAGAATTGGTTTACAACCAATTGGCATATTTAATTTACTTGTAAGACCCTAGGAAAGTGGTACAACATGAAGCCAGGGCTTGTAAATTAAATGGCACAAGTGGCTCTGCAGCACTGATTGTGCCCCCCACTTAAGTAGCACTTTTAACATGTCTCCAAGCCTGCCATTGCAGCCTGTGTGTGCAGTCTTAAACTGCCACTTCGACCTGGCATAATCAACTTTTTGCCAGGCCAACCTAAGTCACCCCTAGGGTAGGCCCTAAACAGTACGGAGAGCAGCGTGCAGTTAAAAAGATGGATATGTACTTTTAAGTTTTACATGTCCTGATAGCAAAAAACTCTCCAGTTCATTTTGCACTACTGTTTAGACAAAATATTCAGTTTAAAATATCGGGAGGCATAAATATCAGCAATTAAATACCATGACACACAAATATTGTGATGCACAAATATCGTTTACAAGAATATTGTTTTTAGGAGGTTTTATTGTTTTAAAGGATATTGATGTTTTTAATATTGTTTTTAGTAATATAGATGTTAAAAATATTGTTTTTTAAATTATTTTAGTACGATTTAGTTGATATATTTTGTTACTATTGTTTATATAAATTCAATTAAAAAAATTTAATTTAGTTTGTAATTTTAAGTGATTTAGAATTTTTATTTTATTATTAATAATTTATATTTGCATAGCGGGTTGTTGGGTTTGTATGGGGATAGGGTGTGAAGCTAATTCGGAGATAATTAATTATGATTGAATACATTTTATATAATTATATGATTGAAATGTATTATGTAAATTATGTAATACTGATTTATTTTCATTTTTTATTATTTGCCCTGACTGGAGTAGGAATAGTAAATCTAACCCTTCAGAAGTCCAACACTTTCCCTACTATTGCCATGATTGGAGTAGGAATAGTACTGAAGTCCAACACTTTCCCTACTGTTGCATAGGGAATAGTATATTTAATATTCTTGGACTCCAGTAGTTTTCGTAATATTGGTTAAATAGATTTGATAACATATAATTGTTTTTTTTTATTTTATACTATTTGTTTTTATTTTTACATTTTTGTTTATAGAATTTTTAGTAAATGTGTTTTTGGGGGTTTAAAAGGTTTAGTATTTTATTTATTGCCTAAATCAATTAATATATTTTTTGGTATTTAATTGTTTATATTTTGAAAGGTTTTATTGTGTATATAATATATATACATTATATATATATATATATAATATATTCATAGTAATTAATTTAAAATATAACAAATTCATAGGTAAAATAAATATTTGTATTACTTATATACATATTTATATCAACACAAACACACATATGTGTTTGTGTTTATATAAGTATTTTTAAATATTAGTGGAATTTATTTAATTTACATTCGCAGGATAAAGACTGATTTGCATGTGGCTGGGTCCAAACTGGAATTGCGTGGTGAGCAAAAAAGCAAGGGACTAAGGGCCAAATGTACGACCATTTGCTTTTGCGACTCACAAATTGCGAAAAATTGCGAGTCGCAACTTGCGAGTTACAAAAGCAAATGTACAACAGTGTCAGAGACACTGTTGGCTATTCCCAATGGGGTCGCAAAATGCGAGGCTCATGAATATTAATGAGCTACTCGCAATTTGCGACCCCATTGGGAATGGCTGACCCTCCCAGGGATGGTGGAATGCTGGGCTCAGCAGACCTCCATGTCTGGGACTGCTTTGAATACAGCAGTTTTTTTTAAACGCAGCCCGTTTTCCTTAAAGGAAAACGGGATGCATTTAAAAGAAAAAATGAAACGTTTTCGTTTCATTTTTTAAGAGCAGGTAGTGGTCCCTGGGACCACTGCCTGCCCTTAAAAATATTTTGGAGCCAGACACAAGGGGAAGGGGTCCCTGGGGACCCCTTCCCATTTGCGACTCCATTACCACCTACTTGAAGAGGGTGGTAATTTGTGAGTGTTTTGCAATTGCGGTCGCAAAACATTCTTACGTAGGGTAGAGACTCGCTATTAGGAAGGGACGACACCCCTTCCTAATAGCGACTCGCAATTCCTAATCAGCGAGTCGCAGATAGATTGCGACTCGCTAATTAGGAATTGTACATGGCCCTGTAACATTTTGCATTCGCAAACGGGTTGCAAACCCATTTGCGCATGCAATTTGGTTTGAGTTTTTGACATTGCTCAATATTACGTTAATCAATTGTTCTTTTTGCATTCGTCACCCGCAGTGGGATGGGTATCCCCGACGTGGGTCTCGTGCTTGCCATGCCACTGGATTCAAGCTATCCTGGCTGGAGAGGGGTGATACCCTGAAACTGGTCCTAGAATGGTTTTTTCCGGTCCAGAGAGGAGCGGCCTGGTAGTTCGGGCTGGACTGTTCCAATGGGGAGCAGGGTCAAGACTGATTTGCGTATGGCTGGGTCCAAACTGGAATGGCGTGATGAGCAAAAATAATGGATTTAGGCCCAGATCTCTGACTGGGGGTGAGTGTTTGACATTGTCTAGCATTTTGTCCATCAATTGTTCTTTTTATTTTTAGAAAGTTGGCATTTTACACTTTGGACCTTTGATACGAGTGGAACTACTCCGTGGGCCAATTACAAATTGGCTTCAGGTTATTGCCTTTCTTATGTCTTTTGGAGATTTGTGGAGTATAGCCCGATTTTGAGTTACTAATTGGTCACTTATTCTAGATTATAGATCGGTGTTACGTTCTACGTTGGATCTATCAGGACGTTATTGATGGACAGCTTACAACAACCACGATTTCGATATCACTGCAGGTTATTACCTACTTTAAAGTGTCATTTGTCTCCATTTTCTTGTGGCTCTGACCCTAGACTTTTAATGGGTTGCATGTAGCCTTGTGGCTTGGTCTCTTTCTAATGGTTCCCTCTCCTGTTGCAACTACACAGCCTGTCTTTGGAATTGTTCACCTTCTTCATTATTCGGGTGGCACTCCTCTCATGAGATTCATCACCACTTAACAAAATGCCTGTTCTTGAAAGAATATTTCTGGCTAATATGGTTTTCTATTCCTTTCAGATTCCGAAAATAACTCTTTGTTTGGCACTATGGTGGGTGATGGTTCCGTTTCGGTCTACTGCAGACACACTCTCTGATTTACTCAGATTCCGGCAACTACTCCCTTCCTGACGCATTGTTGGGTGACGGTTCTGTTTCAGTCTACGTTAGATAATTTCATGATACTATGTATTTGAAATTACAGCCCTGAAAGAAGTTGAGGTATATAATACCAAACGACGAAACGTGTTGGCTGTATCAAGATGTATTGTTGAAGAAACCTACAATTATCACGTGGATTGTATCATATGGATTATCGGCTGTAATAAGAACTTGGATTGAACCTTGAGCCTGAACTGGTGTCTATAGATTAAAAGTGGACTAAGATTACACTTGTGAACTTGAGATCATTATTGACATTCTTATTACTCCAATGTGTGCTCGGAGAGGACCTCTGTTGTTGCTCTGTTCTCTTTTTTGAAGGGACAATTAGGGTTGAATTGGTAACCGACCCTTCCTCTCCTAGTAGCACCACTTTACTATTGTGTAATACACTTCCAGATACGGACTAGAGCGCCCTTTGTTTGTGTCTATACCTGGTTACCAATTCTGTTTTTTCCAGTCCCAAGAGAAAGGGGATGTCTGACACCTCAGTTGGGTGGAAACCTCTAGAAACGTCTCCTACTTCAAAGTGGGCACCAGGTATAATTATTGGACCTTATACTCCAACTTCCCAGTACACTTCTGGACCTGTGAACTCTACCAGGAAGGACTGCTGTGCTGTTGAAAGGACTGCCACTCTTCTTGGACTGCTGCCCAGAGAAGGACTTGTGCCCTACTGTTCTGATTTTCTGCCCTCTTGCCTGGGTGAGAAAGACTGGACCTGCTTCCCTAAACCAAGGATACCTGAGTGACTCCAAGAGGTAGTTGACTGACCTCCTGATAAGAAGCATCAGGGACAGAACAGGCTTCCATCTGTTAGATTTGAAATGTCATTCCCGTAATATACATGATTAAACTGCCCTATTTGCTATGTTCAAACCTCTGTTTTCGTTAAGTTAGCATGCATGGCGCCATCTTTATTGACGCCATGTTGTGCTGTAACCAAGATCGAGTGTCTGTCTCTAAAATGCTCGCCTCTGCAAGAAAACTGCCCTGCTCCCTCTGTGTGTACTTTTCAAGGTTGGAGCATTGCTGTACTAATGAATGTATACCTTATTGTTGCATAACTTTGCCTCTAGATACGTTCGTTCTCACCGCTTTACATGGTAGAGAGCTGCCGAGCGGCCTTGGGACTGAGATAGCATGTTCCCCGCCCAGTGGCGCTGCCCATCTTATGTACCTTCTTTGTTCACCCTGGTCCGAGCTGGAAAATTCCAGTTTGGGCAGGACTTTAGAGGTGTTGGAACTGTATAATTTGTATTGCCATGTGGAGGGTGATCAGACCCCTCGACCGTCATCTCAGGAGACTGGTCAGACTGGGCTCCGCTGCAGCGTAATAGCAATAAACTAACTGGTTTATATTCTCTTCTGTCTGACCGACTCTTCATTTATTGGGAAGGCATATAGGTGGTCACGAGAGACCCGGGTGACCCATTTCGGGTCACTTCATTCACAACAACCTTGAAGCCAGCACCTGAACTCTGCCATCGGTGAGTCCTGCCCTTGCAAGTGGTGCCACCCCAGTCCTGAACCTCGGAAGTGGGCCTGAAGGTGCTCTACTAGACCATCTTTGGATTCATGAGAACTGATGCATCTCCTCCGCGGTGCAGTGCATCTCCCTCAGAACCAGCGCATTGCCTCTGCCCCTTGATGCCTCGCCCTTGGAACCGACCCATTGCCATTACTGCATGGCCTTCCCCAATACAAAGATTCAGCTTCGCTTACAGCAGCCCATCGCATTGTCTCACCCGATGTAGCCGTCGGACCTGCCGCTGCACAATGCATCTCCAGGTAAGAAATCACCTTGCCTAATGCAATCCTGTGGATCCGCTGCTGCACTACGCATCTCCACACAAATACTCCACATCGCCTCTGCTGCGCGATTCATCCTCGACGTGGGATTCTGTGTCTCTTCACAAACTGTATTAACGTAGTTTATTCAGCGGACTTAAGTGAGTCCATGTAGTCGGCACACGCTCCATCGCTGTTAACCTGAACTTGTGACTTTGTCCCAGTCTGGCAAGACCAGATAGCCACAGTTGGTGCTTTGTGCTTTTTGGCGCTATATTCGCTGAAATTTTTAAACTTGGAGCTCTCCGGTTCTACTGATTGGATGTTTGCCATTTTGGTCTCAAAGTGTTTATTAAATTGCTGCGTAAAGAATTTATATATTACCTCAAGTTAAGCCCAACTGATCTGTGCCGAGCTACCAGAGGGTTGCACACAGTTAATTTGGGGTTTGCTTGTGACTACACCCTGACAAGGATTGTGGCTGCTACTTACATAGGGTTTCACTCCCCCTCAGCCAGTAACCCAATTTCTTGCACCGCCATTTCAGATTTTATTAAAACTCAAATACTTTCAACGTGTTTTCTGCTTTAGAAATTGTGCATTGGTTACATGCTCTTAAACAGAGAGAAATAGGAATGCCTTTAATTGGTTATAGTGCTTATTGTGGAATATGAACATAATTCCTACAGAAGAAACTTATTTAATGAACTCTTCTGATCTTCAGCACACTTCCAGAGGACAGATTCTTCTTATAAACATGTGGCAGTAAGTCAGAGAGAGTATTCTGGCAATTGAGGTGACGTCGACCAAAGCCTCCTTCCATTAACCTTTATGATTTTCCTTGTTTTGGAAGAAGGTTTGAGATTCCCAGGAGAGTGTCCCGTTAAAGTTTCTCACAATGTTAGTGTGCAGAGGTAAGGGACGTTTTCCCTTGCAAAAATTATGGGGCCATGAGAAGTGGCCTTCCAGCCAAGAAAAGTTGGCTGCCTATGATACTCACTTTTCTGTGTTCAACTGTAAAGAGAACTAGATATGCTGCACTTGACAAGCCTTTCTACGGAAGAGGCGTCCCTCATTCTACCACCACTGTGGAAGCAAGGTTGTGAGGATTAGGTTTTGCAGCTAAAACCCAAGATTGTAATTGTATTGTAATTGCATTTATATAGCGCTTACTACCCCTGACGAGGTGTCAAAGCGCTTTTTCGTTGAGTAGCACGCTACTCCAGAACCCATAAAGGATTAGTGGTGAATTAGTCTAGTGAAAATGTGAAAGTAATTTGAGTGGTGGATATGTTAGTCAGTTATTTGGATTGAGAAGGATAGTGGAGGGATAGAAGAGGGAAAAAGGTTTGCATTTGTATAGAGCTTGCTACCCTTGATGGGGTGTTGAAGGGCTTTTTCGGCGAGCAGCACGCTATTCGGAACCCAGAAAGGATTAGTGGTGAATTAGTATAGTGAAAATATGAAAGTAATTTGAGTGGTGGATATGTTAGTCAGTTATTTGGATTGAGAAGGATAGTGGAGGGATAGAGAAGGGAGAAAGGTTTGCATTTATATAGCGCTTGCTACCCCTGATGGGGTGTTGATGCGATTTTTCGGTGAGTAGCACGCTATTTCGGAGCCCATAAAGGATTAGTGGTGAATTAGTATAGTGAAAATATGAAAGTAGTTTGAGTGGTGGATATGTTAGTCAGTTATTTGGATTGCGAAGGATAGTGGAGGGATAGAAGAGGGAAAAAGGTTTGCATTTATATAGCGCTTGTTACCCTTGATGGGGTGTTGAAGCGCTTTTTAGGCGAGTAGCAAGCTACTTCGGAACCCAAAAAGGATTAGTGATCGAAGATCGTCAAAGAAACATATGTAGTCCTCAATTCTTATTTGAGGTTTAAACAAAGGCTGACACCAGGCAATAAGATGAGGTAGAGAAAAGGAAAACTTGATCTCCCAGACTCAACTACATCCATTACTGTAGTTAGCACCACAGTATCCAGGTCCTGAGCAAAATGTTCCCTCTATACATAGACAACTGCACCGTAGAAACATATTCTTCTTGCGGAACAGGTTGTTAGAGGAATGACAAACTCTGTTTTATGGATACATGTAAGTAGGGTTACTACCTTTCCCATCCCTAAACTCTAAAAACCAGGTATGACAGCATACCCTTACACATCCCGAAACCCTTAAACCCCATAGGCCCTTTACTTTCTCTTAATTCTCTTATTATAATGTAATTTAAAAAAACGCTTACCTGCATGGTAAAGTCCTGCATTGTAAAGTGCCACAAAATGACATTTGCCGTACATACATCCATGGTAATGGCCACATTGTAAATGTAACACATGCTAACGGCAACGTTGTAAAGACTGTACACCCTTTTGACTAGCTGCTTAAATGTTAAATTGTTGCTTGTTGACATTGGGTCAAAATATCTACTTGTATGTTTTCGAAGAGAATGAAGCAGAACATATTCATATAACTGATACTCATACCTAGCAATAGGAGAAAAACATTTTCCGAGTTTAGGTAAATTGTGTGGAATTATGTAATTTTATTTATACGATTCATGGTTTGTTTTGTTTTAGGAAATGAAAACCCTCCTTTCTCTTCCAGGGGATCCTCATCAATAGTCATAAGCACTGAATATTCCCGCCCACGTGCGGGGACCCCGGAAATATAAAAATTATATATGGAAATCACATATATACAGCTCTACATATATGCATATACATATATCATTTTTCTCATACCAATGCAGCTCTCAATAGGAGGCTAAACAATGTAATTACACACATAAAAAACTACTTTTGCCAATATATAAAAACACCAGAGAACAATTAGTACTTGAACTCGGTTTTTTAATGAGCAAAATACTCATAAATAGTAAAAACTGCAAAATAAGTAGACATTGTTAGCCTACAGGCTGCATTGTAAACCAATAGCATAGAAAATGAAAACATTTTCAACAAAAAACTGGCACCGTGCCTTTAAGGCAGCCATGACCCCTAGCTTCCCATCATGCCTCAGGGGTGACAGTTAGGTCAGTTGTTCTTTCCGGCTCCTTCAGTCAGGACCCTGGATTTTCAGCTCTTGTTTTTTTGACTTTCTGTCAAAAAATATCTATATAAATCTAGTTTTTTCTACTTTCACTCGACGTCTTTTGGTCCTAGAGTGCAAGTAGCTCCTTTTTGTGTTTCAGAAAAGGTTTATTTTTGGAAATGCCTTCTTTATTCGATCCTTGCCCGTCATGTGGCAAGAAGAAGGCCAGAACAGATACACATCCTGTGTGTATTCTCTGCCTCCCCGAGTCCCACTCTTCTGACAACTGCCAGCATTGTAAGAAGTTATCAAGAAGGACTATCAAGGAGAGGGACAGGATCCGTCTCTATGGCCTCTCTGAAAGAGGTAGGTCTCCTGTGAGGCAGAAGAAGAGGAGAACTCGGTCGACGTCGAGAGGAAAAGTCCCGACCTGTTCTCCGTCGGCGTCGGTATCGACGTCGAAGAAATCGGCGACGAAGAAATCGGCGTTGAAGACTTCGGTGATGCCGGCGCATCATCATTCGACTACGAAATCTTCGTCGACGAAGGTAACAGGTCCTCCGTTGACGTCAACCAGGCGGCGCTCAACGTCGAGAGACAGGTCTCCGTCGGCGCCGGGTGGGTGTACGACGTCGAGGCACAGCGCTCCATCGTCGCAGGCGCGATCGACGTCGAGGCACAGCGCTCCGTCGTCGCAGGTGCGATCGACGTCGAGGCACAGCGCTCCGTCGTCGTCTCATCAGCGGCGATCGACGTCGAGGCGCATCTCTCCGTCGTCGCCTCCTCATCGGCGATCGACGTCGAGACACAGATCTCCGCCGGGATCAAAGCAACGATCTTCGGCGTCGAGACACAGGACACCTCCTTCGGCGTCGAAGCAGACTCTAAGGTCGATACATCATTCCACGCCGTCGAGGCGGATGACTCCGCCGAGTGGATCTTCGGCGTCGAGACCAAGACCTCCGTCGCCGGCAGTCCAACGCCGGTCGACGTCGAGACAGCAATCTCCTGAAAGGGTGCAGGGAGTGTCAAAGCAGGACACTGCACCAGTGTTGGAGAGACGTTCGTCGCCGAGAAGTCCACTTTCTAAGAGAAGAAAGTCAACGTCGAGACATACGTCTCCGTTGAGAGGGCAGTCGGCCGCTTAGACGCTCCAGGTCAACGTCAAAGCGCCCTTCTGGAGACGCCTCACCTCCAGTGAGCCTGTCTTCGTCACCTTCAGGTTCGTCCAGATCCCCGGAGGTGGTTATCTCGACGTCCAACAGCCCAGTGTCAGGGGGTCACCAAGATTCTCCAACAAGGCATGAAGAGCTGAGCTTCACGCCTCCTGTGCAGTCTCCTAAGGAAAGAGAGAGCCACAGATCGCCTTCCATCCATTTATCGCCACGATGGCACAGGCCTCTACATCACTGGGCTACGGACAGGAATTACTCGAGCCCTCAGAACAGATCCCCGTTGGCTCGTTTAACTCAGAATAAAGAGCGATCTCCTTCAAGAACAAGAGCTCGCAGCCGCACACCGGTGCGCTCACACAGGAGGAGGTCTAGATCAAGAAGCAGGAGGAGAGCACACAGATCGCCTACTCCGTCCTCTTCTTCCACTCATACATCCCATAGAGACTATTCGCCTACTTTGACGAACAGTCCACCGTCGAGGGTCTCTCCGGTGGACGACATCTACACTTTTCAGGACATTCTTGGCAGAGGAGCTGTAAAGCTGGGTATCCCTATGCCAACTCGTCAAAGCAAGTCCTCTGTGATTTTTGAGACTCTACACCAAAGAGCAGCAGCTAAACCTCTGCTTCCCTTGGTACCAGGCATCATAGAGCCAGTGATGGATATCTTTCTCACGCCAGCGAGTGTTAAGACCGCCCCAGCGAGGATCTTAAAAAGTACCGTTCACCAGAGGACGATCCGCTCTTCCTCAGGGCTGACCCTCCTCCGGATTCAGTCGTAATTGCGGCGGCAAAGAAGACTCATGCGGTGGCATCCTCCTCTACTGTCCCACCAGACAAGGAGAGCAAGGTGCAGGATTCCTGGGGAAAGAAGGTTTGTGGCACTTCGGCCTCCATGTTGAAGGTCTCCAATGCAGCGGCACTCCTGGGCCGCTACGACAGATCTCTGTGGGACTCACTACAGAGATTCACTGAAAAGTTGCCGCAGGAAGACCGTAAAGATTTTGAAGAAATCTTAACAGAGGGCAGTCAGGTGTCTAACCAGGTCATCAGTGCTGCGGCGGATGGAGCTACCCTTTCGGCACATGCTTATGCTCATGGGGTATGCGCAAGGAGAACATCATGGCTACGTCTTACAGCACTCAAGCCAGAAGCGCAGTCACGCATCCTCAATCTTCCATTCTCTGGTTCCTCTTTGTTCGGGACTCACACGGATGATGAGATGACGCGGATGAAAACGGAACTGGACACGCTTAAAGCGGTGGGCCTGGAGAAAAGAAAGGAATTCCGTAAGAGATTCCGTCCTTACAATAGACGATCCTCCCAACAGAGGGTTCAAACCCCTCATTGGCAGAAAAATCAGGATCAGCAAGGCCAGCAAAAAACGCAGTATCGGGGCAGACGCTCCTCCAGAGGAGGAAGAAACCAGCAACAAGGCAACAATTCCTCCAAGACGCAGTCGAAACAATGAACACTCACTTCCCCTGTCGCCGTTCACCACTCCGGTGGGGGAAGTATCGCAGATCATCTCAAAGAGTGGCGAGCTATCACAAAGGATCGGTGGGTACTAGCCACGTTGCAGAATGGGTACTCTCTACGTTTTCAACATCGCCCACCATCAATCCCTCCAGTTCCTCCGTCGTGTCACCAGTTAAAACTCTTGCAGAAAGAGGTTGCCACCCTTCTCAGAAAGTCAGCCATCGAGAGGGTGCCAGTATCTCAAAGAGGAAAAGGGGTTTACTCAAGATATTTTTGGGTGAAGAAAAAAGGCCAAAAGCAGAGTACAGACCCATTCTGGACTTGCGATCACTCAACCTATCCATAAAAAGGAAAAGTTTCGCATGTTGGCTCTCCATCAAATATATCCACATCTCAGACAGGGGGATTGGATGTGTTCGCTGGATCTGCAAGTTGCATATTTTCACGTTCCGATCAATCAGTATCACAGACAGTACCTGAGATTCCTAGTGGGATCCGCTCATTACCAGTTCAAGGTTCTACCCTTCGGGTTGAAGTCAGCCCCCAGAGTGTTCACGAAGTGCATGGCGGTGGTGGCAGCCGCACTGCGCCGCAGGGGCGTCTTCGTATACCCGTACTTGGACGACTGGCTGTTGAAAGGTCCTTCCCCAGACAGTGTGAGGATTCATTTCTTGAGCTGTCTCGAGCTGTGTCACCGGCTGGGCCTGCATGTGAATTTCGTCAAATCAACTTCACAGCCAACACAGAAAATACATTTTTAGGAGCTCTGCTAGACTCCACGGTAGGAAAAGTGTTTCCTTCGGAGGAGAGACAGTGTTCCCTCATACAGAAATGCCAGCTGGTTCTGCGCAACAGAAAACTGCCTGTGCGTCGGATTGCCTCCCTGCTAGGGTCGATGGCATCCTGCATCTTCCTGGTTCCCAATGCCAGACTACGAATGCGTCCTCTTCAGCAGGATCTGGAGGACAAGTGGGACCAGCAGACCGCTCGTTGGGACGAAAAAATAAGTCCATCAAACGCGGCTCGAGCCTCCATACCTTGGTGGATGAGAAAACAAAATTTGCAAGTCGGAGTTCCTTTCCATCAACCTCCGCCTGCTCAGACACTGATCACGGACGCCTCGCTGCAGGGTTGGGGAGCCCACATGGGTTCTCTCCAGACTCAAGGACTGTGGTCTCCAAAGGAGCGATCCTATCACATCAACATGCTAGAGCTGAGAGCAGTACACCTAGCCCTCAAAGCTTTCCTCCCCTCGATTCAGGCAACCTCAGTGTTAGTACAGACGGACAACACCACCACCATGTACTACCTGAACAAACAGGGGGGAACTCGTTCACGCACACTTTCCCTGGAAGCTCAAGCACTCTGGCATTGGCTCTTGGCTCGGAATCTGGCAGTCACAGCAGTCCACCTGCCAGGAGAACAGAACGTGAGAGCGGATGCACTCAGCCGTCACTTCGAAGACAGAGAAGACTGGGTGCTCAACGACGAGGTCGTCGAAGACATCTTCCAGACATGGGGTCGTCCCACCATCGACCTCTTCGCGGACGACGAAAATGCCAAATGCCGAGACTTCGCCTCACGGTTCTACCGACCAGGATCGAAAGGGAATGCCCTTTTGATAGACTGGTCAGGGGCATTTGTGTACGCCTTTCCACCCCTTCCGCTGATCCCGAAGGTGGTGACCAAGCTGTCCCATTCGTGCACGAGGATGATACTAATTGCCCCGGACTGGCCGAGACAATGGTGGTACCCGGACCTTCTGCACCTATCAGAGTGTCCTCACAAGAGGCTGCCGTGCAGACCGGACCTATCTACTTGTATGTTTTCGAAGAGAATGAAGCAGAACATATTCATATAACTGATACTCATACCTAGCAATAGGAGAAAAACATTTTCCGAGTTTAGGTAAATTGTGTGGAATTATGTAATTTTATTTATACGATTCATGGTTTGTTTTGTTTTAGGAAATGAAAACCCTCCTTTTTGGATCAAGCCTTTGCTGTTTCAACGAAGAATGGAAAATGCAAAGTTTCACATTTAGTGAGAGACCTCAGTTAAAGTACGGGATTGTCCAAAAAAAGGTAAAGTATAGTTTTATGTCTTTTTAACTGAATTACTATCTTAAAAAAATAGTGGCCCATAGACAGCCGTGGTCCGTGCAGGTAACAGCGGTGGGGCAGTGGGGCCGGGTGGGGGTATTTCGAGGAACAATGCACCGCTGTTGCCTTCACGGACCGCGGCTGCCCATAGAGCTGATTCAAAAGGGACATCTACTTTTATGATGCCCAACTCCCTTCCTCTCCTAACATCTTATGATGGGACTAGAACCTGCCTTCATAGCTTAAAAGTGTGAGACCAGATGATTTTCCACCCTGATCATGGTGCGTTGAAATCCACTGTGATCACCTTTCCGTTTAGAAATTCTGGTCAGTAGATGAGGAATACTGCTGCAGCTGCTTTAGACCCAAAGTTTTTTTAAATGATTTGGTATTTGGTTTTTGCAGCTTTGTGGCCAAGCTTAAGGTACAAATATTGAATATGCATTGTCCAACTTTTAATCCAAGCTTATTGAATACTCGGCCTTTGCCCCTCCTTAGGCGAACACAGTGCAGACCCCGAGTAACGTTAATGCTCGGTGAGGTAACAGTAATGATAAACTCGCCTTTAGCTTCTTCTACCAGTTGCACAACATCCGTATGAAGGGACATATTATGTATTTTGTAGTGTCTTATACTATGGAGTTTAAATTCCTTGCCGTGAGCCCTTTGGATTGTTCTGACCACTTCTGAGACTTAGGTGTGGCATTTAATGTAACACTTACTGCTGAAGGACAGTTTACCCACAGTTAACAGAGGTGTTAGATGAGAGGAAACTTTCCTCTTACTGCAGATTAACATGTTCAAGTGGAAGTAGACGTGCTCTCTGTCTGTTCTAGTAGCACTGATTTTGCAAGCCTTAGTTGACTTTGTGGATAACCACGTCTGGCAAGTTACTGAATCGCCACTACATCTTACTTGTAGGAATGCTACAAATAATATGTCTCATGAATGGTTTAACGAGGAGCTCAAAGTTAGACATCATTGTGAAATCTTCAAAAGGTCTAGACTAAAACTATTTTGCCAGATCTTAAAATGGAACTCAATAGCTTATGAAAAAGTTACTGTAACACCTATATTGACACCAAAATGACTTTCTTAGATTATTCAGTTACTGAAATCAGTCTAGCTGTGAATGTTTCCAAGATGTTAAAACAGGTGGAGAAACCACCTACCTCTGATCTGCTTTCCTTTAGTTCATGGATGTGGCGTGACAAATTATAATTCCACATTTGAGAGAAAAAATTAAAGGTTTGGACTTCTATTGAGAGGTTGTACATAGTTAATTTAACTAAGATGAGTTTATTCTTCTCAGCATATACATTGCTGAATACCAGCTCACTGTGCATGTGAATATCTTCTTTACCGACAATCCAACTGATGATCTTATTAGAGAAGTCTTATGCAAGGTGGCTTTTTGCTCCGCTGATATTTGTCATACTTCAGCTATGAAAGAGCTAACTGCTCTTTGTCCCATCCATTTCTGATTTGGTCAATGCTTTCTTCAGAACTGCCAGCATATCAGACTCCTTGAAAGACTTCTTGGATTATTTCACTGCTGAAAAAATAACCCTCCTTGAATCTGGACTGGCTTGTCAATTTTGGCCCGTGCTCCAATATTATATTTTTAAATTAAGATCTTGGAAAAAGTAGACTTAGTTTAAGTATAGGCCAATATTTCACATTTAGATCTGCTTGAGAATCTTCCGTCGGGGTAGCATCCCAGTACAGACATCAAGACCAGCCTTAGATTACTTAACTGCTAAAAAAAAAACATCCTCCTTGGATCTACACTGGTTTGGCAGTTATGGTCTGAACTCCCAATATTATATTTTTAAGTTAGGCTCTTGGAGAAAGAGTCCACTGTCTGTAGTAACTGGCTCTTTATGTGATATATCAAGGATCTAATATACTGTGTAAAGAGTCGAGGGGTTCCCTTATAAGTGGACAGGGGCTTGCTCTAGCAATCCCATGGTGCTCTATTAGGGGTAGTGTGGTCGAGCAGCCTCCTTTTTCCTTACCGGAGCAGTCGCGTTAGAGGGGGCCTGCATGCCAAGGCTGCAGGCGACGTTGGAAGGTCCACGAGCAGTGAAACCACAATGGACTTGGGCTCTGGAGGGCTGGGGAAACCTTGATGACACTGTCAGCCCACTTCGACTCGAACTTGGATAGATGGGTGCAGTGATGGCTTCAGGTGTCGGGTTATGGTGGTTCCGGAGGCCTCAGAGTCCTTTCGTTTGGAGGTGCTGCGAGATACTGGGAACAGTTTCGCTGTGCCATGGGAGGTCTTGGTTCTTTATCGAAGGCAGGCAGTCCTCCCAAGTTTCTGGAGTCAACAGCTGCAGGATGAGTCAACTTTGGTGCTGTTTTCGACGAGGGATGCAGACAGGCCAGCGGGGCTGGTACCAGGTCAGCTGCTTCTTCTCTCCTCTCTGCTTTTGTGGCTCTTCGGTTTCCTCTCTCTTCATAGGTCATCAGGATTGGTTTGTTTGGAGCCTGGGACTCCCCTAAATACTGAATTTAAGAGTGTTAGGGTAGTAGCCAATGGGCTACTGACCCTTGAGATTACTACGCCTCCTATATGACCACTTCCTTTGGGAAGTGGGCATAACCCTGTCCCTGAATTCTTAAGTATGCCACCTCAAAGGTGGCTACTTCTGAAAATCGTGTCCATCTCAGTGTAGCCAACCTTAGGGGTGGTACTAGCCTGGAGGTGGCACGCCTACTTGACTAGCTAATTTTCCTGCCTGTACAGGTGCCAAGGGGGTCCTGGACAATGGGGAGCGGCTTACTTTCCTGTGAGAGGAGCCAGACTCGCATTCCAAGGTGGTTGCTCTCTGAAGCTTGCCGGCCTGGGGAGGCTAATCAGCAGGTCATCCTGTGTGAGGGGAAGTTACACCCTCTTCCTGGACAGTCTTTTGTTCTGGGCCTCCTGAGAGCAGAGGTGTGGGAAAATGCCTCTTGACATCATTAGCCCCCACTTTTTGCCTGATGTCTCATGTAATTTCAGACTGTAAGGGCACGGGTCCCTATTAACCAGGCTCCCAGTGCCAGAACACTTTCTCAAAAACTCTACCATGATTGGCACCATTTCAGTTACTCGTGTATGTCCCTAATAGCTAGTACCCCATGTACCTAGAGCATGGGTACTGAAGAGGTTCCTCTGGGGCTGCAGCACTTGGTTGTTCCACCCCAGGGACCCCTCACCAAGGCTATGAACTCTGCCATGGCAGGCTGCATGTCTTGGTGCAGAGAAATCTGAGGAGTCAACATGGCACACAGCCCTGTGTGCCATGCCTTCCATACACTGCATGAGATATAGGTAAGTCACCCCTACTGCAGGCTTTAGCCCTATGGCAGGGTGCACTATATCCTATATGTGGGCATATAAGCATTAGCAGACATGTCCCTACAATGCCCAGTCCATTCTGAGATGTTGTAAGTGCTGAGAGAAGCCATAAAGAATACATAAGCTGGATACTTGTCAACACAATTATCCTAGCTCCACGGTGGCTTCACTGATTTCTAAGGTGTATGATATCTTGTCTTAATAAATCCTCACTTATGCCAGTTTTGAATTTATTAATAAATTCACACAGGCAACCCTTTTAAAGGGTCCCCTGAAAACCTACCAAGCACTGGTGTGGTTCCTGACTTGTTTTAACCAGCCTGCCACTACCAGACATGTTTATGACCTCATGGGGTGAAAGCCAGTGCTATCGGAGGACAGAGACAAAGCCTGCTCTGGGCGCAGGTGCTTCACACCTCCTCCAGGACAAGATGACCTTCCTAGACAAGAAGCTTGAAAAGGCAATGCTGCCTTTGAAATCCAACCCAGGAACCTCCCGAAAATAGGGGAGGCCCGGCCCTCTTCCCTGCTCCACATTCGGCAGGAAGAAAAGCGGGAAAATTAGTTAGATTAGGAGGAGGGACCCACTTAGCCTACACCACCCCTAGGGCAGGGCAGGTGAGGTGAACTCCTCATCTTCGGATGGTGAGAAAACCTCCTATCAGGGCTAGGGTATTGCCTCTTCCCACAGGATGTGGTCACTAGAGGGTGTAGACACCCTAAAGGAAAGTAGCCCATTGGCTACTACCTGTCTCCCCATGTAATGCCCATAAATTCAGTATTTAGGAAGCAATCCGAGACCTTGACATCAGATTCGACGGACAGGAGAAGACCCGCTGCTCGAGAACTAAAGCCCTACTACAGAAAAAAAAGGTGCCAAACCATGACTGCTGCTCCCAGGACTCAGCAATCACTGCTGCTGTGTCCTCCTGAAACCTGAAAGAACCGTGGAGCACCTCCAAACTTCAAAAAATCACAGTGAAGCTCTCTTGGAATGAAGTTATCACTCCCCTCCACATCGCAGGCACCGATTCCTGTTAAGTCCGGTTTGTCAACGTGCTCCACCCTGACCATCTTGATGCAGCACCGAAGCGAGAAAAGGTGTACAACAGCACCGGAGGCTCAGATTTGTCTCCCCACCAAGTTTGGAGATACCAGGACCAACTGGAGCCGCAAAGTACCAATACCCAGGGTACCGCACTCCCAACAGTAAACACCAAGAAGAAGAGCCTTCTCCGGACCCCCAAAGCACCAGAAGCAAGCGCCCATCGAGGGACATTGATGCTCCTGAGACCCACTTCCTGAGTGGCCCAACTGTCCCGAGATAGCTTCTCCAAGTTGCCTGCTCCTGACCGCGATGATCTCAAGATGCACAGCACCTGGCTGACCTGTTACCCGGCCCCACTGGCTCCAGCATCGACCAACCAGCCCTTCTTTCATGGTTCCCAGGCCTTTGCGACTTCCTCCATTCGAGTAAACCCTCTAGAGTTATCTGTAAGTCCTTCTGTGCAGTGCTTTTTCAAGTGCCCCCCTATGTCTTTGCGCACCAGTTTCCAAGACCTCAGCACCTTTGCTCCAGGCTGATTCAGGATGCTCCAGAACTCCTCCAGCTGGAACTTTGGACCTGGTTCCGACATTGACCTAAAACAAGAACATGAACTTTGTGAAAGCATTGCCTGAATTTCTATGCATTTTTCAGATTTTCCCCCATTGTTTTCTATGGTGCATAATTGCACATAGAAGTGATATATTTGTCAAAATTTGCAAAATCGTATCTCCGAAAGTACTTTCCTTTGAACTGTGTTTACGGTCTTGAAAATTATATAAAAATTGGCATTATTTTTACAAATTGGTCTCTGATTTATTCTTGAGTGTGTGTCTCATTTATTGCTTTTGTGAGTTCAACAAATCCTTAACTCTACCCTCTGATAAGCCTAACTGTTCTGCCACACTACCACAAAAAGAGAGTTAGTATTATCTACTTTTACCTACATTGGGTACTTCATTTTAGTACACTGTACAGAGAGGCAGTTTCCTACAAGAGGCTCTCACCCTAGGAAGTTAGAACAGTGTCTGGGGTGGCAGGCTGGCAGGAACCAGTCAGGGAGCACACCAGGTTTTCAGGGGGCACCTCTAAGGTGCCCTCTGGGTGCATGTATTGGTAAATCCTGCACTGGAATCAGTATGGGTTTATCAATAGGAGATGTTTGATACCAAACATCCCTATTTTCAGTAAAGCCATCATGTAGCTGGGGAACTCATTTTCACCAGTGTCCAGCACATGTTTTAAAATGGCGTCCCTGTCCACTTACACTGGCAGTAATAGGACTGACCAGCACAGGTGCATACCTGCTCACGCAGGTATGCCCTCACATGTAATATTCAGCACCCTGCCTTAGAGCAGTCAGGCCTGCTGTAGGGGGGGCTTATGAATGTCAAGCAGTGTTAGGGGACATAGCACACAGGGATGTGTGAAATGTCGTGTTTTCTCCTTTGCACCAAGACACGCAGCTTCTAATGGCAGCCTTGCATGCGATTGGTGAGGGGATCCCTTAGGGTGGCACAATTTGTACTGCTGCCCTTAGGGGCCCTCTTTAGTACCCCAGGCCCTAGATACCAGGGGTACCATTTACTAGGGACTTAAAGAGGGTGCTAAAGGTTTTGCCAATTGGGGAAACAATTGTACAGTGTTGGGAAAGAGCTCTGGTATTGGGAACCTGGTTAGCAGGAACCCAGTGCACTTTCTGTCGAAATCACATCAGTTACCAGGCAAAAAGTGGCTGTGAGCATGTCGAAAAGGGCTACTTTCCTACACTGTCCAACTACATTTAAGTCCTGTTTAGGAATCTTCATTTGCGGTTGTATTCCAGTAAAGGCAGCAAGAACACCCTGGTGGATATGCAGTTGCCATTGTTAAAGAATTTGGGTGGGAGACTTTAACCCTGCTCAAACTCTTGGACCTCCTCTAAGCTTCTCTCACTCTCGAAGCCCAGTCCTAGTGGACCTCTTGCATAAGTAATAAGAGCAGCAGGAGAGTTTTTGGGATCCTCTCTGCCTGGTCGCTTGAGTTGTGTGGTATGGATGGTCTTACCTGTAGATGGTCATGTGTAATTTTAGGGCTACTGCAAGCGTCTTGTCTGTTTCTACCATTGTTTAATACCTATGTGCTAAGCCTTCCATCAGTTTCTGCAGTCACTAGGCATACAGTTTCATAGTTTAGCTGACAACATGCAAATTATTTTTAAACTAATGTTGAGAAATTCCCACCATGCTTTTGAGGTTCTAGAATATCTAAAAAGAATTTTGGTCTTGGGTGAAAGGAAATTGACTTACTATAAACACTGTTTTGATATTGTTAAGACTGTGTGACTCCTCAAAGTCTGCCACTTATTAAAGAATTCACCCTTTGACAGTAGTTCAGGTGTGTTATATCCTTGAAGTAACTAATGATAAAACCTTGGTAGCATACTTTGACTCTTGAGCCTCAATGAAGGCTCTGTTTAATCTGGTGGTGATTGCCAACATGTACAGTCCCAAGTCCTTTGCTAAGATCATATATTTTGTAAGTGTGACCCTTTTAGCTTTGGTAGTTTGTTTATTGTTGGTATCCAGCTTGATGTTCTGTAGCAGTGCTCTGTAGGCTAGGTATGGCATAAAAGCCTGAAAACAAATGATCATATCACCCCAATTATATTGAAACTTCACTGCCCCCCCCCCCAAACACTGTATGTTCTTCAAGATCTGCTGCATCACCTATAAAACCACCATGCATACCTGGCTAACACATTAGGCACTTCAGCCATATAGTGCCACATCAAAAGCCAAGAAAATGCCAGACTGGAAACTTGACACTGAAAGAAATAGAAATCCAGACTTTGTGTAATCTCTCCAGGGATCTGGAACAAGATTCCATCACCACGAGAAATACCCCAATTTTCCTGCGTCTCATTAAGATCCTGGTGACCCACCTCTTTAGTGAATACTACAGCAGAACACTATGGTTCCATCACCCGTATATGTTCTGTCTCATTGTATGCAATCTAAATCTTGCCCTTGGGCCCCTGCCCACGTAGAGTGCTTTGCTGCTCTCTAGCTGGTTTGTGCCATATAAGCTCCCCTTTATATATACATATATTAATCGTACCCTGCACAGCCTGCAGTGTCCAGAATCAAGCAGCTTAAATTATAACAAACCCACTCTCACAAATAAGCCACCTGTGTTGCAGGAACTTAAATGGTTCCCTTTTGAGGTGCACATTTTGTTGAAAATTTCTGTGTATGACATCTCACTTTACATAGCAAGGCTTCATTCTACATGAACGATAGAATAATCTCTTTCTATCAGCCTTTCAAATCTTTACACTGCAGAGTCAAGAATCCATATAGCAATTGTAGAGAGATGCCAATTTTAAGCCAGAGCAAGCGTTACACCAGGGCTGGGCATGGTCGTGCCAACAAGGCGCATAATATAAAAAGAATTACCAACATGATACCAATGCAAGCATTGCAGCAGTGTTCGGTACAGGAAGGCCAATTATACCTACAACATAAAAAGAATTAACAGAATCATGCTTGGTCAGGCATTACACCAGTTCTGAGCAATATTGCAACAGCAGTGTTTTCAGTAAGTCAAGCATTAGTGCCATCATGCGTTCACCCAAGCCTGGGGAAACCCGTGGATTGCCCCAGTCTCTCTGCTAGACGGAGACTCCACTGTAGCTTCTTTGTACAGGGTATGGTTTTCTTTTCCAGAAATAAGACAACTTAATTCTCTTCTTTGTCCCTCATCACGAGTATCGCGCATTTGATGCTGGTTACCGGTTGGGGTCAGAATCTACAATCTGACATTCTTCCACCAAATTCCAGCGATTGCGAGTTTTTGGCCCAGAATGTGGACTTCCTACTAAGACTCAGTAATATCAGCGCTTTTCTGGGCAGTTTTTCCTAATTGCAGATGAAAACTGCCGACATGTTCTGCCTTCTGTGAGCGGACTGAAAGTGTCAGTGGGAAGACTGGTGGGGACGTTGGGACATGTGTGCACGGCAGGATTGTCTGTCCGAGCATTGCCTGCAGCCCTGTGCTACTGCAGGGGGTGGGAAGGGGCTGGGCTGTGATGCTCCCTGCGTCCGCAGACCCTACAGCAGCTGGCTAGTTGTGAGGCTTTGTTGGTTTTGGCTGGTTTCTGCGGGGCGACTTTGTCAGCGCATTTGATGATCTAGACTGTGACGTTGCAGCCGGCTTGGTTGGGTCTGCTGAGGTTTCGGGTTGCGAGGTGCTGAGGGATTGGATCCATTGCATCTTGGTAACTTTTCCCCAGCTGCTGTGGGTGCCCCTGTGGTGTTTGGTGGTTGTGTTTGAGTTCTGCTGGAGATGATAAAGTGTATGAGGGTGTGTTCGATCCAGGTGAGCTCTGTGGTGTAGGTGAATTTGAGTCTGTTGCTGGAGATGAAGTTGGTGTTGAGTGTGTGCCGGCTTTGTGCATGGGTTTGTTGGGTGAGGCCAATTTTGTTGAGGTTCTTTAGGAGGGAGGCGGTGTTGGTGTCGATGGGGTCGTCGCTGTGGAAATTGAGATCACTGATTAGGATGTAGTTATGGTAGTCGATGGCCAGGGGGGCTATGAAGTTGGAGATGACATCGCAGAAAGCTGTTTGGGGTCTCGGTGGTCTCTAAGCTAGGGTGCCTCTTATCGTGGTCATGGCGTTTATATGCTTTCTTTATGCTTCTTCTGGTTCTTGTACAGCTTATCATAAAGCATATTGCCACATTCCTGGTAGAATTCCACTATTGGGATCATGCCATCCCAGCATCTTACCCCTAGCCATTGTGCATATAGCAACCCTCACCTTCTTCGGTGTCTGGGATTATTCAGTCTAGGTTTCTCACTAAGGGGTTATAGAAAGAGGAGTGAATATAAGCATCCACATCACCACTCCAGAATATGTAACTCACACAAAATAATGGGACGCTAGTTATTGCGACAAAAACTACAGATTATGTGTACGGGGAAAAGGGAAGTCATTATCTTAAAGACGAGAACCCTCACTCACCCAAGGGTGACATGCTTCATCATTGGGTCCCCTCTTACACACTGCGACCGCAAGAGTACACAGTATGGGCTACAGCTCTCCCTCTGGAGAGGAGCGTGAGGTGTTTACTGGTATTCCCAATGTAAGCGATTGGGGTGAGGGGCAGAGTGCAAAAGAAAAACTAACAGTGTGTTAAAACTAGCTCATGGGTGACTCAACTCAATTTATTCCATGTCCCCATAGACTAGGGTTAAAAAGGTCAGTAATATATAGGACTGAAAGAATGTCCTATTCATCAAAGGTCAACATGTTTCTGCCAAATGACCAACAAGGTTCGCGGCATTCATCAGGACCTAAAGCAATGTCACTCTGCTGAACTTAGGTAAAAATTAAATGTATAAAAACCATACTTAATTGTCATGGTTATTCTGACATGGTACCAGCTGCAGTCCGGTCCAATGTCTAGGCGGTAATATAATTTTACCTCCACCTTATGGGA
This sequence comes from Calotriton arnoldi, assembly GCA_963921515.1. Taxonomy (NCBI): domain Eukaryota; kingdom Metazoa; phylum Chordata; class Amphibia; order Caudata; family Salamandridae; genus Calotriton; species Calotriton arnoldi. Next base: position 5,151,764 of record CAWUFW010000073.1, on the reverse strand, counting down.
GTTTCTACCTTAGATCACAGATTTCTCTTGTTCCTCTGTGTCCTCAATATGCGGCAGATTGAGGACACAGAGGAACAAGAGAAATCTGCCTAGACATTGGACCGGACTGCAGCTGGTACCATGTCAGAATAACCATGACAATTAAGTATGGTTTTTATACATTTAATTTTTACCTAAGTTCAGCAGAGTGACATTGCTTTAGGTCCTGATGAATGCCGCGAACCTTGTTGGTCATTTGGCAGAAACATGTTGACCTTTGATGAATAGGACATTCTTTCAGTCCTATATATCACTGACCTTTTTAACCCTAGTCTATGGGGACATGGAATAAATTGAGTTGAGTCACCCATGAGCTAGTTTTAACACACTGTTAGTTTTTCTTTTGCACTCTGCCCCTCACCCCAATCGCTTACATTGGGAATACCAGTAAACACCTCACGCTCCTCTCCAGAGGGAGAGCTGTAGCCCATACTGTGTACCTTGCGGTCGCAGTGTGTAAGAGGGGACCCAATGATGAAGCATGTCACCCTTGGGTGAGTGAGGGTTCTCGTCTTTAAGATAATGACTTCCCTTTCCCCGTACACATAATCTGTAGTTTTTGTCGCAATAACTAGCGTCCCATTATTTTGTGTGAGTTACATTATTCAGTCTAGCCCTGGTGTCTTGACTGATGCCTTCAACACTTGTTCCCTCTGCTCTGTGCATGGTACTGGTAATTAGGCATAAAGTTCACTTTAGGGTCCTTAAAAAGCAACCTTTATCAGTAGAGGCTGCTGCCAAAATAAAGTGGTGGGGCAGCACGGGGCAAAAAATAAAAGAAATACCTAACTTGCTACTCTTGCTGCCGGCTGCCTTGGTGCTCCTCTCTTCCGGAAGTCTCTGGGCCAGCAAAAGGCTCCCAAACTCCCCACCCAATCCAGATGCTGCTCTCATGGTGTGAGAACATGTAGGAAACTAGGATCTGCTTCTTATGGTTACCCCCATTTTTTGCTAAATGTGATACTGTTTTTGACTAGTCTGACTGGGATCCTGCTAATCAGGACCCCAGCCTATCTGCTTTCCCAATAAACTGTTATGTTATGTACTTTGGTACACTCCAGATTGGATACTGGGGTACCCTTGTCAGTCCCTAGTATATGGTACCCATGTACCCAGGGCATAGGTACCCCAGAGGCTTGCCATGGGCTGACGCATGCATTATGCCACCCTTGAGAGGCCATGCAAAATGCAACCTACAGGCCTGCCATTGCAGCCTGTGTAAGTTGGTGCATGTACCACTTACTTAAGATATAGGTTTACTATACTAAGGGTCAGTGCACTTAACCCCTTCTATGCTCATGACGAGCTCAGCTCGTCATGCTTCGCGGTGGGCGTGTGCGCATGACGAGCTGAGCTCGTCACGACCACACCCGCGATCGGAATGTCCAGCACCTGGGCGGAATTCCGATTGCGGTCAAGGGGTTAAAACCTATAAGTCACCCCTATAGCAGGCCTTAACAATCCTGAAGGCAGGGTGCTTGGTTCTAAGTGAGAGGGTGCCACTGCATGAGCAGGACGCCCCTGCAGACTACGGAGTCCATTCTCCCGGGTTGTCAGTGCATCACCCATTTACGACATATAGAGTGGCATTATGCGACCGCGTGATGACCAACTCTAAAACGGCTGAAAGTAACCCTATCGTGTTTGGTGTCAAACATTGTGGAATCATACCCCCACACCGGTAACCGGTGTGGGAAGTATGATTCCACCCCACAGAAACAAGCTTTGTGAGGTCACTGGTGTTCCCGGTACCAGCCTTCTAGTCCCGGACAGCACAAAATGGTTGCTGCCGACCAGAGACACATTGCTGTCCTCCTGCTGCTGAGCCAAGCTCGAGCAGGGGAAGGCAGAACAATAGGCATTCTGTCACAGGGAGGTGTGACCACCTCCCAGACAGGATTTAGTGTATTAGGCCTGGGTGGGTGCGCTTGCCAGCGACTGAAAGTCTGCATGAGGGGCACATTTGGTGTCCCTGTGCATAGTCCACTTCAAACCAGTCCTGGGAGCCATTGGCTCCTGCTCTGGCGCGAAACTGGACAAAGGATAGAGGAGTACCCTCCCCATTGTCCAGACCCTCCCCTGGGAGGGTCCCCTGAATCTGTTCAACCCTCTCCCGTGGGTACAAAAGGGCTTACCTGGCTGTAGGACCCTAGATTCGATGTGAACGAGATTCTGAACCAGAAACCACTAAACTACGACCATCTGGACACTCTGGACTTCGCTGGACTTAGTTTGGGTCCGACTTTGTCTCCCTCTCAGTCTGAAGCATCGTCTGTGCCCGTGCACCATACAGGCTCTGTGCAGGACCTGTGGAGCATCAAGGACAACCGAAGATATCTCCCTTGGAGTGAAGGAGTCACTCCCCTGCAACTGAAGGCACCACATCACGACTGACCGGTCTGCTGCTCCTGAGCTCCTACAGACTCCAAAGGCTCCAGCAACACAGGAGGTAGGTTTGTACGTCTCTCGAGGTCCGAGCTGCCCTCTTACCAAGTTTGAGGCCAAAATCCCTCGTGGGGCTGCAATACCCATACCCCTGTGCACCGTGTTCATTTGCAAGTGCATATGTTTGTTGGTGTTTTCCGAGCAAGTGCATTGGGCTCCGAGTAGCCCCAACCTCTGGCGCCATTTCCTCCAAAGAACTCCTGCCTCCTCACACCGAGTGCTCCGTGGACTGCTGCTTTGGGAAATCGCTCGAGGTCCCCTCGCGACTCGTGTGCCTCCGGCCAGTGGGTCCACTTGAGGGTCAACTTTGCTTTTCTTGGGCTCCCCTGGTTGCTCCAGGCCTGCCATGACTCCCCTGTGCTTAGTGAGTCTCCTGGATCTTGCTGGTCCGAACCGTAACCTTCTTTGACCTTCTGTGTGGGTTGCCGTTGCCAAGGCTTGTTGGTGTTCTAGCCAGACACTGACCCCTCAGTACTTTTTTTAAATTTTTTTTATTTGTTTATTGAAGCTTGCAGTTACAAACCAAACGCCCCAATAGGGAGCCATCAATGACTTCATAGCATGAAATTACACAAGCATTTTTAGAATAAAACGTCATCATATAGAAGGAGGATGCAACTAATACAGCAGCTCAGAGAGCCAACAACCCCAACCCCGCCCCCCCCCCGGCACTTAAAGGAAGCATTATCAAAGAAGCAAGGCATTCGAACATTATTGTCTAATAAATATGGGGGCACAACACTACAATCAAGCAACAATGGACCCCATCAAGGCACAGGCCTTAAACATAATAAAAAGAAGATAAAATGCTAGGAGCAGGACACATCACAAGTCGGGATGACTCAAAAGATAAAGTGTCAACGGGGCCCAGAAATCTTTGGGACGAGAGGGCTCCGGTAGATCTTCTGCATATGTCGCCAATTGTTCCCTGCAATAAGTTAGATCCCGGACCCATTTTTGAACTGTAGAGAGACTCTTTCCACCCCAGCATTGTGCCACAGCCCGCTTGGCCATTAAGGTCGCCACTGCAACCAAACGCCTATTACATGGCTTTAGAAACTTCACATCTCCCAGCAGACATATCTCTGGCACACACCGCACTCGCTCCAGCACCACCTCCGTCAATACAGCCGCTACTTTAGTCCAGAAGGCAGCCACCCCTGCACATTGCCTTGGTAAATGCAGGAAATCGGCATCCGCCTGCCCGCACCGCACACAACAGGCAGAGTCACGCAAGCCATATTTCTTTAATTGCAGAGGTGTAAAATACAGTTGATGTAAAAACTTGAAATGGATAATGCGTAAATTACAATTGGCGGTGAGGCGCCCCGTCAATGTACAGCAGAACTGCCAATGTTCAAGTGGGAAGGTGTGCCCCAGGGTTGTGTTCCAATTAAGATATGAGGGGTGTTCTCCCGGGTCATTCTCACGTTGGGATGCAGTGTATAGTCTAGTGATCAAACCTTTACGTTCCTCCCCAGACAGCACGGTCTGCAGCGCGCGCAATGGCTGTGGTTCTGTTGGATAATCAGGGTAGATTGCTCTAACCGCCTGCCGTACCCTGACATATGCGAAGCACAGCATCTGGGTGGGAGCCTGACCCGCCTGAACATCCCGCAATGAGCGGAACTGGCCGTGTTTGTATAGGTCGCCCATCTGCACAACTCCCCAACCGCATGCAGCGCACATAGGGTAGAGCGCTCCTGCGCCGCCAAGATATTCGGATGAGCCGCAACAGGTAGTTTTGGTGCATAAAGGTAATCTAGCTGTGCTCTGTGGGCAAGGGACCGCCAGGCCCAGGCGGTACATAACACAGGATTAATCTCCGTCCCCGGGCCCCCGGCACCACCTGAAAGGGTGGCCGCGGCAAGCGGGAGAATAGCATCCGCCTCTATCGCCGTGTGGGGTAGGAACCGCTGCGGATAAAACCAATAGTGCGCGAATTGCGCTTGGGCGCATAAATAGTAGAGACGCATATCTGGTGCCTCGAAGCCACCGCGGTCAAACGGCAGCACAAGAGTACTCCAACCACATCTAGGCTTTTCCCCTCCCCCCCCCAGACGAACGACAATAGGGCAGTCTGCAACGTTTTAAAAAGGGTAAGATTCAAGCGGATAGGAATATTTACAAATAAGTACAATAGTTTAGGTATAATGGTCATTTTGATCACAGCAATGCGGTCTGCAAGTGAAAGAGGTAGCCGAGCCCAGCACGCAGCCCTATCCGCAATGTGGGAGATGGTGCGGCCATAATTCATGGAAATTACCTGCTCAGGGTCCCTATGAAGCCAGATACCCAGATATTTCACCGGGTCCTGGGTCCAGGAGAGCGGGAAGTCCAATGCGATTTCCTGAGTGCCAGCTGTCAGAGGAAAAACAGTAGATTTAATCCAATTAATCCCCAACCCGGAGAAGCGCTCAAATTTCACATATTCACGGAACAGTTCTGAAAGATAGAGTGCAGGTTCACGGACGTATAAAAGCATGTCGTCGGCGTAAAGCGACACTATAAGCGGACGCTGTCGGAAGCTCAGTGCTGCAGAGGCGTGCAACTGGCGGAGCCTGCAGGCGAGAGGCTCCAGGGCCAGAGCAAATAGCAACGGCGACAAGGGGCAAGACCCCTCAGTACTTGACATCCTTTGTGGGACAGCTCATATCCAGCTCCTGGTCATCCTCAACGTCTCCTGGTCCCGGTGGCTGCAGAGTCCAGAACCTCCTGAAGGCACCTGAAGCACCCAACATCGTTGAGCATTCGTCTACTGAGCCCCTGGTCACTCTTGAGTGATCCAGACTCTGTCCCCTCTGCTTTCAGGTACTCTTCAACAAGAATCCACCTTTGGATTCCGACGGACACTTTTCTTCCTTCCAGCAGCGGCTCTTCTTCGAAGTCCTCTATTGGGTTTGACTGCGGTTTCCGGCGCCACTTCAGACCTATGCACCCGGCTTCCCTGGGATAGGTAACTCTGGTACTACCATGTCCACGGGTGGGGTGGCTCTCCAACCTCCTAACTTCCACGGGGTTTCTTCGAAGTCCACTGGGAAGTGTCCTTAAACTCTAAAATTCCAACCGCGACTCTCCCATAGAATTGTACGGAGCACGCAGTCGTGTTCCCACACTGCATCCGTCCTCCGTGGGGTCCCTACTTACTCACCTTGGGTGGTTCCTTGGGGTCCCAGCGATTCTACAACCTCTAGACACTGTCTTGACTCGAGTCGCGGTTCTTATACCACTATTTTAGTATATGGTTTGGTCTCCCCCTGGAGCCCACTGTGTATTCGTGCTATTTACTATTGTTTCTGTGCTACAGTATTGTGTGCTTTGTGATTATCTTTGTGTAGAAGATACTTTATCGTACTAGAGAATGTTATATTAATAAATACATATTTTTATAACTACTGAGTGGTTCTCCTTTCATTTAACCAGTACTATAACGTTGCATTTTGGTAAAACAAGCTGCTTAAGATTCCTTCAAGACCAAGCCTGAAGGCTGCTCTCCACAGCTACCACTTGGATAGCTTTCTAAGGCTATCTTTGACCTCTTAAATCACCATAAGGGTTGTTTGGACTGGTACAGGGTGCCCACTATAATTAGTGGACAGCATATACCAGGCCAACTTCTCACAGAACAGCATCTGAATTGGTCTGAGTGGCCAAGTTAGGCACTTAGTAAGGAACTGAGAGCCTGTGCCATTTCTCCACCCACTGTACAATACAGCTGGGTTGGAGAAATCTAAGTGCGCATGTCTGTTTGGCCAGTGTATGACGATCAGCCAAACTGACATGCACACCTACAAGTGCCCTCCACTCCTCCTCCCAGTCAAGAGGGGATTCCCTGGCCCAGCCCTAGGCTCTGCAGCATCAGCTGCCAGTGAAAAATAAAACAATAATACAATTGTTTTATTTTTATTCTGCAGTGATTCGACGTTTCTCCGCCATTACGGAAGAGCCGCCGCTCACCTTTATACTGCTGTTTGTCTAAACTGGTGCCTCTGGTTATCCTTAGTTTGCCATAGTCCTGTACTAGCCTATAGTCAAAGGTACAAGGGTCGGCTGAAGGTAGAGTGGAGCCCATTTCGGACTTCAGATGGGTGTTTCCCCAGAATACGTCTGGTCACATTTCAATGATGTGTGCCACAAAAATACCAATAAAATATATAACAACATTTAAATAAAAAAAACTGCTGCAAGAGGTTTAAACAAACTGTTATCAGCACCTTGGGAGCACCTACGGTCTGGAACAGAGTATAATATGAATGTTCCCAGTCTACCTTCACTGAAGATATAGATCACAAGCTCTCCTCTTCATGAGGAAAGCCTCCCTGGGGATCTGGAGCCTCTCTTGAGTGAAAGGGATGAAGTGTCCTGATGCCGCAACTGAAAGATGCCCAAACATACTGTGATTGTGCTGTTTAGACGCCCTCCTTTTTAAAAATATTCTATTCAAATCTTCCTCAGTTTATGCACTCTTAATGCTTATGCCCTCCGCGACCACATTCATGGCTTCAAGTTTATTCCCTGATACTCAGAGACCTTTCAGTCTTCTGACGTAGTTGGACAAAAAGTTTCGGATGATGCAGCCATCATCCAATAGCGCTTTCTCGTCTAGTTTCCTTTTGGATGTGCCAGGAATCCCGATTTAGATATGGTTGGAACATATGTTTAATACTACAGTAAACAAAAAATGGTGGAATAGAATCTGCGCAAAATAACTACCAAGTGTCAAGCGTTTTTCAAGCATTTTCATCTTTGTTTTGTGCTTTTCTCACTTTGGATGCTGAACAATGAACAAAGTATTTTCTGCTTATTGTGGGGAACAATCCTAATACCCGTATCAATCTTTGGATTCAGCAGGTCTCCTTGATTGGTGTTTCAGCTTCGCTTTCTCAGTCTAGTAAATATCTGGGATTTATCCTAGATTCTTGCTTTACCCTTTACGAACACGTTGAAGTGTTTGTAATCTCAACCAACTATTATCTCTCTCCTTTTCTATTTGTCTTTTGTTCTTTTACCTTCCATTTCAGTATTCTCTCTTAGGACAGTTTTTCTTGCAGTTTTTTTAATCAGTTGACGCACTGTGTGATTATTTTGACGTGTTGCATGTTTATTTTGTAGAGCTACTCATTCTATTTTTCTGAGAGGAGGCCGAGTGGGTGTATCTAAAAAAAAAAAAAAAATAGGATTACAATAAAATCATCGGCTTACTCATTTCTGTCAGTTCTGAAAACTGACGGCTGTACAGCTGATGAAACCACAACTTAAAAATAAAAATTCCAAGCCTATGTCCGTTAGCCCAACCCCTACACCTACAAATTGTCCTTACAGTGAACATCGCACTTTTTTAGAGTCACCATCAATGGGCAAATGCTCATTTGTTTTAACCATAAGGAAAACCTTTTATTCCCCATGTGGAAAATATTTGTCCTTGTGGAGAAATCCTTCCAGTACCCCACCAAATGTATGGAGGTGTTCCTGGGCCTCTTCCACCCTAATTATATTTCTTATGCCCCCCTTTTTTAGATATAAAGGTACCTGTGCCCTGAAGGGTGGAATTATATTGTATGACTACCCAGATTTGCAACTTTGTCAGTGTTCACCACTTAAGTACTACGGGTGTGACTGTGAAGATGGAAAATATTGTTTATGTTTAAATGAAAGGTTCCTTGCTTTGGACGGAAATATTCCCCTGCATTTTTAGTCTACTCTGGAGACAGGAATAAAGCTTGCAGTCAGAGTATGTAGTTTTAGTATTCCAAGTTCTTTCCCCTCTGCTTCTAAATATAAGTATTTCAAAAGAACAAGAGAAACCCATATGTCCATGCAAACTGGGTATTAAGTTAAACTTATAACAAGTGTTCACATGGAACTCATTTCTGAAAACAATTTCTTACTACCACAGAATATTTCTGTGTAGATTTAATCAAAGAAAGAGGGATTAATAATAAAACAGAACACATCTGTCATAAAAGAATTGAAAAAAGACTTATATAGCCCAATTATTGCTGTCACAGAACTCAGTTCAGCCGAACTGAGTTATTTATTCTCATATTGCAAGCAGGGTTGAAACGTCGTCGACACCAACTAAAGGAGGAAGCACCGGAGAACAGTCTGGTTACTCCTTTTCCATTGTAAAGTGATCATCCAGACGTCCTTGTATATACCAATAACCTTTTCAAAAACAAAGTCAGGTTATTGTCACCTCTTTTCTACATGTTTGGTTATGGTTGCTTTACTTGGGGTTCTCTATCACTTAATTCTTATCACTATTACCTTAAACAGTATGCGCCTATATGTTTTGTGTTAGAACGAGAATAAATAACTCAGCTCGGCTGACCTGAGTTCTGTGACAGCAATTTTTGGTGTAAATCTACATTAGGAAATGGTGAATAGAACAAAATTGTAAATTTACACTTAAATGCAACAGTCCATTTACACGTGAAAAATCTACCTGTGTAAATCTATCTTTGTGACTAGGGATTTTTCATCTTTGCAGTTACTCCTTTACCCCTCCGGAACTAGTTGTCACATAGTTGTAGATTAGGGGAGGTGAACTCTGTGTTTACCTCCCCTTTTTTATGTTCAACACTTCAATATGCACTTCCATGACACCACATATCTTCCTACAATACTTACAACCGCAAAAAGTCCTGGCACCTGGCTTACTGTCCACTGTAGTTGATGCCTTCTGATGCGGTAATGTTAATTATGTGGATAAGGATCTGCCATTTGTGTGCTCATCTGACACTTAGGGCTCTTGGTGCCCGCAGGAACATAAAACATTTTGTGAATGAGGCTAAATGCGAAAACACAGAGATCAAAAGACATGCGAAACCATGAATTGAAGACATTCCACAGCAGCGTGACTATTTCTCTCTAGATACCATGTGTTTACTGTGTAATCCAGCTGTTCTCTGGTCCTCTTTTTAGGGTGGCCCATGTGGAGTGTTGGCCGCGGTTCAAGGCTGTGTCTTGCAACGACTTATCTTCGGAGAAGGTAGCGATTCTCGGTAAGTCAGCATAATATACCAGCAGGACTTGTCACAACTGAAAGTACAAGTAGCTGTTCTTGAACCTGGTAAAACGAGTGACCTTTAGAACGAGAAAACCACCAGCATGGCATTTTCAGTGCCTGTGAAATTGTGTTAGCTGATTTATTCATGTTCATTCGGGCTAAACGAATGTGCCTTTTAACTCATAGATTTGAATGCTTTACCTTTCCACCTTGGAATCTCGTGAACACATAAACATTTTTCACAACATTACTTCTATAAAGGGTGTCCCATGGAGAAAAGCAGGTTTCCAAAAGAATGCAATAAGGCATGGAAAGGCCACTGCGAGCATGGGGTCTTTCACAGAAGTTAATACTTGTGAAGTGCATACGTTGCATGTAATGTTTTAAATGTTTCTTAGTTTAGCAACTAATTTTGCACTCCTGAGAATTCTAAAATATTCGCAGCTAAAACACGTTTGAAGATTTAGGAGCACTATTAACATATTGTTAACAGTTGCTTTATGAACAAGTTTATTTTGTGTTTCGGTCTTTCCTCTGTTGGAATAATTCCATACAATAGTCCTACAAACACAAATCAGTTTCCACATATAAAGTATAAAGTATCCTTCGGTCAATTTTGGATATTTAACGTGAGAAACAAAGGAAAGAATGAAAGAATGTGTAATGGGTCACGGTTGACAACATTGTCTTCAAATGACATAAAACTGTTAAAGTCTAGCTAAAAGATAAAGATTAAATTAAAATAAAGTAGGAACACGATCAGAATTGGATCAGTGGATCAAGAGTTAATAATAATCAAAACAACTCTCCCAAACAATAAATCATGCCACCTTGAATCTTTTTTTTGAAGTGCCTTTGAATCTGTAGTTGTATCTCGTGAGGCTTATTCCAGCCAAGCGATGAACATCAAATCAAAGAATGTGGGAAGCTCATTCAGAGTATTGAATCAGTCATGAAAGTTGTCAAGCTATGCCAAACTGGTTTGAAGTGTGGAAGTGTCTGGAAAGTAGAGTTGATCTGGGCAATTCAAATGTGGTTTTATACATGTCACACCATGTTGAAGTCATTTGCTAGCAATGTTAGTTTCCCTTGAGCCTTCACCTTGTCTGGATAGTGAGGGTCATTCAAGCTTAAGGTTCTGAGCCTGAATGCTGAGTGTCGAGGTCTTTCGAGCCAGAAGCTGGGGTTTGAGTAAGCTGGCGAAGCTGGAAACTGGCTCCTGCCAGGATGCATGAAACTGTTTTTGAAGGTCTTAAGTCAGAGATTTGATCCTGTTCTGGTACCTGTAGAGCCATTGTCAAAATTTGGTACAGTGACTAGACATGCTGAAAAGTTGTAGAAGTGGTTACAAGTTGCAAGGGACTGACCAACTACTCAAGCTTATAGACTCTTTCTATCAGCATTGTGTTTGTAAGAATGAAAGGCCTTAACAGAGGCAGGACCTTAATTCAACCCACTTCAAACGACTCTTTCACTCTTTTACTCAGTAAACATGGCAAGCAAGCAGTAGAGAGCAAGTTCTTGAGATTTCTTTTTTCTTTCAAAAAACTTCATTGGCATTTTGAACAAGTTGTACAAGCAGGAGCCATGTCAGGGAGACCCATGTTCCCCGACCCCATTCTTGCCCCCCCGCAACCACAGATATGTGCCATGTACAGCCACGCCAACTATTTTGAGGGGATCTACCCCTACAGTTCTGTGCAATGATTCCTATGCCATCTAAACAGCATTAACCCCCCCTCCATGTCATGGTTCCCATTTTCTTATTATGTGTCTCTTGTGGGGATTTCGATTATCTCAGGGTATTGCCACCCAGCTCCCAATCCGTTAGCATCCACCCTCCAGCATTCCCAAAAACAGCAACGCCATCTGCCATATCAATCCTCCAGTGCATCGGGGGTCTGCTAGTCCCTCATGTCCGCTAGCATAGCTGCCCATGCTCGGGTGTCATCCACGAGCTTTTCATCCCTCCGGACTTGTTTCATACGGATGCCCCTCTCGCATGTCTCGCAGCTATGCATCAATCCCTGTGGGTACAGGGCTTAACCATGATATTGCAATACGTCTCTTCGCTAACACTAACCCCAAAGGACAAACCGTCCACTCAATTTCTTAGCTTTGGGAGTGGGCAACAGTCCCAGCAGCATTGATTGTATCTCCCTGGGGATTGTCCATCGTGTAGCTTTTTGCAAACTTGCAAGTATTTACTCCCAATATTGAGTTAGGACCAGGCATGTCCACACCATGTGTAGAAAGGTCGCCTCTGTCTCTCCGTATCGGGGACATGCATCTGAGCAGTCCAGGTAGATTTTGCATAAGGTCTGTGGGGTGTGATAAACCTGATGCACGACATTGTATTGTATTAGCTTAAATCGCACATTAGAACTCACCTCCCGGACCCCCTCATGAATTCTCGACCAGTCTCACTCCGAGAGGGGCTCCCCTACTGCTTCCTCCCAGAGCAAGTTCTTGAGTTATTCCTTTTTTGTTCCTTTTCCATATTCCTGGGTGGTTATGATGTGCAATGAAAGTGGACCCTTCATGTACAAATAAATTGCTACAGCACGCCTGTAACTCCTGTCACCTTCCTTTGAATTTGCATCCTTCTTTTTTAAACATCGCTCTCTTTCAAATTCACAGGTGGATGGAGGTAGACATGAGAACCAATATATATATATATATATTTTTTTAAAATGTTTTATACCCGTTCACAGTAATATCTAAATTAGCATGTCTTTGGAAAATACATGAAATGTGTGTTTAAATTTCCTAGGGAGAGATTCCATGATCCTTTGGAGACGGAGATCTTTGAGGTCTTGGGATCCTGGCCTGACTTTTATATTCTTATTTTTGTATTTATATTTTTGGGTATTAGTACTGTGCTGATGCATTAAGAACGACTGTTGCAGATGATGAATTATATGGAGGCTTAAAAAAGCGGTAGTAGTAGTTGTCTGAAAAGAATGTTTTATAAGGCGGATGGACAGAGTGTGCCTACTGCTCACTCGCGCCTACATCATGCCCAGAAGAAACGTTTCCAGGGTCAAGAGGTGTGAAACTTGTCAGCCAATAGGTCTCGACAGTGAGACATATTGGCTTCGCTAATGACTTTTAGCTATGCTGTATAGCCCCGTGGCTGCTGTGCAGCATGCCTAACAATAAAAAAGAAAAATCCCTATGATGCAGCCGCTGCGTCTTTTTGTAGGTATGCGGCAACCCATGCGTGCTCCTAGAAAAAGAGGCAAGTATTTTTTTCTTCTTATTTACTAATCTGAGATGGGCTAGTAAATAAAAAGTAGCCCTAAAAGCACTTTTAAAAACATTTTGCACAAAAGTGCTTAAAAAAAAGAAGACACAATAACGCCAGTGAATAGAAAGCAAGCCAATGTGAATGGCAAAATACAAAGCCAATGGTAAGCAATGGGTGGAAAACATTCCTAGGCATGCTTTCGGCATGTCACCAATATGTCTTCGTAACCAGACAGCTGTGCTGTCTTGTAGGCAGGGGTATAGCTTAGTCAGTGAAATTCAGGGGGTATGAACCTCTAATCTCCCAAGTAAAAAAGCAGTGGGCTGCCGGATGGAGGAGTTGGATGACCGGTCTAAGTGAAGCTCGGTCCTGCCGTCTATGCCACCAGGGGAATGAAACATTGCTTCATATTGTATGCATCTGTCCTGTATTGATGGTTCAAAGAAGATCTCTATTAAGACGGGAGTTCCTTGAACAGGGAATTAGGTCATGCAGGCCTGCACTGGTGGAGTCCATGGACCCATGCAACACAATGTTGAACATTAGACTAACTCAGTTATTGAATATTTTTAAAAGGATGATCAGCTAACAGTTCAATTCAATTCAAAGTTTATTGTTTGATTACTAAAAACCATAACAAAATATTACAAACCATGCAGTTCATGTATACAAAGAACAAAGTTTAAAAATACCCATGTTAATACAGAAGCAGTGCAATAATCTTACTTTAAAATGGATTATGGTTAAGAGTGTCCAAGTATTGAGATTATTGCCTATAAAGGTCGAGGCCTTGGATAACAGAACAGTTGTGCATCACTTTAAAAATCTAAAAGGGGGCAACTAGACATAAAATTCCTGCGAGGCATAAGAAGAAAAAAAAAAAAGGTATAGACAATTAATTGTCAGCAGAAAACAATGTTCGGGTGGACCACGCTGGATGAGCCAGAGTTTATTAAGTGATTTTAAGGCGACGACGCGGCGCAACCAGCCAGCGGAAGATTTGCTGCCCTGTCTTTCCCCAGCAATTTAGCTGCTCTGCTAACAAATTTAGTTAACCGGATGTTCAACTTTCAGCTAACAGGTTATGCGATGAGTAATCTGGAGGGGGCTCCCGAGTCTAATTTTAAAACGTGATAAATCAGAAACCTCTTAGGCAAACTTAACATGACCAGAAAATTGTCAAGGACGGGCTGCTAGGGATTGCAATAATCAGCTACTCCCTATCCAGTTACGCTTAGGTAACTATTTTGTCTATACTGGTATTTTTAATGATGTGAAGTTTTGCGCCCTTTCACTTTTACAGTGGGACTCCTAGCCCATCCGGCACTGTATACATACCCGCCTTGGTCCTGCTTATATGCACCTTACTTACTTATATTAATCTACTTAAGGGAATTTTAGCCGCAAGTATGGCAATCTTGCAATTTACACATTAAGGAAAAGATCAGCCCCTGTTTAGCCACTTTTCTCCATTGTAGCTTTGTATTTGGCATCTCGACTAAAATACCTAGGAAGGAAAGTTGAAGAAAGCAAAGGGCTTGCAGCGCGGTGCTCAGTGGCTGTATCAGCTGTATAATAAATCTCCTTTTAATTCATTTTGTATGTGTTTTTAAACATTATGAACTGTGTGATTTTGTTTATGGTTTTAATTTACTAATAAACTAACAGTTGGAAGATCAAGGTCTGGAATGGACTGTTTCCACGAGGAACAGGATCAGTACTGACTTTCATTTGTTAGACCTCTCTCTAGAGTAGCACAGAGGGTGAAAGACAAGGGCTGAAATGCTAACCCAGGTGATTGCCACTGGTTATACTATTTTCAAGCATTCATCACATCACCTTTTGGATGTTTGATTGACAGTAGTATGGCTCGAAACCTGCAATGGGGAAGCTTTCCAGGTCTACTCTGCCAATGTTTGTAAATTCCAAAAAGCAGTAAATTTGCACCCATTCAAGGAGTACTTCTATGGTTGCAGATTTACAGTTTTTTGTATACTAGTCACTATATAAATTTAAGTTTCCGCTCCAAAAAATGAACAACCTAAAAACTGTTAGTGAAATGAGAATGATGAGAAAAACCGACTCAGACATAGTAGAACAGACTCAGGGCCCACAGAATCAATTACCAATCCAAGATTCATTTGGAGGGTGTCACACCCCCCTCAAAAAACAACCCCCAAAGCGATGCCTCTGCCCATCCCACGTAGGCTTGGTAGTTCTCCCTGAGAGCTCTTGACTACGTACAACACAACCGCCTGGAGTCTCTGCACTGCTATCACTTCATTTAAATGTATTTTCACTGCACTCACTCTTTTTTGGGTGTGCTACGAGAAGCCCTGATGGTAGAGTTGTCAAATTGGTTCATGTAGTGAGGGCTCCATGTTTCCATCTATGCCTTTTACAAATCATTTTACCAAATGACTGATGTCCCCACGTACTAAGCCCGAGTTGCAAATAGAAGTGGGCGCACCAGCAAATTAATAGCGTGAGCAGGGCCAGAGCTGAGCCAAGGGCCTTTTTTTGGCTTTCAGTGATCCATCGCGAGCAAAGCCATGAAAATGTTTGGCATGTATATCATCTTGTGTAAGGTAAAAATAAGATGCATTCTCTGCAAATTTGAAAAAATTGCAGGAAGTGTTTCACCTCAGCAATTCGGATTAGATCACTGCATAGACAGACATTTATTAAAAGTGATAAGTTTTAAATATGACCTTAGACACATTATTGACTCTTCCCCCCAACGACAGCAACATAGTGCAAATAGGATGTCTCTGGTTGCCACTGAGAGCCCCAACATAGCCCGCTGCACATGTCACACTGGCAAAGGCTGCATCTGAACCCAGGGCGTGGCCCATGAACACAAAGAAGGGAATACCACAGTACATACAGTGAAAAAAGAAGAGGGCGGAATGGAGCAGGAGCTGCAATCTGGCGAGAGAGGTTCACAATTTTGGAGACAGATCGTGCTGACATGAAAACACGAAAAAGGCATTAGATGGGCATTCAAAAAACTTGCAATTGAGCCCTGACAAAAACATCAAAAACACCTAATGCACCAAAAGATGGAATTCTTTGTACATACAATGCATGTAGGAGTATGAATGTGTAATGACTAAAGGTATATTTCTGATGTACAATAGCCCTCCATGCATTGCAACACCTTACGAGTTGGAATGATACACCAGAAAGCCCATAGCATATAGTGAGAGGGTAATATCCTGCTGTGCCTACTGTATATTTATTGAAGCAGCCCCCACCACAACTCTGCTACTCCTGTTTGTGTTACAGGGAAGATGAGTAGAGGCTGCTATGAAACACCTGGGGTTTAACTTGAGTACAGGCTCATCACCAGTTATTCCCTATGTTGAGGTCAATCCTACACTGCACTGTGTGCCTGAAAGGACTTCACCAAAATATGCTGATTGGAAACCTTTGCAGTGCAGACAGCGCTGTTACTCCCTTGTCTCTCTCCTTGCATCAGAAGCTGTGATACAGAATCAGGGTCGTAGTGTAATGCTCTCTCCTGTTCCCCATCAATTGGTAACCTATCACTCCATGGCAAAATGGTAAAGTGCTTTTCAGGGGGGGGGCGCTAGAGAGCCCGAGGCAAGATGGCTGCATTATAGTGAGGTTCTGCCGGTCGGGCTAATAATCCGTCATTAATCCGCTGACCCGTTGCACATCGACTCGTTAATTTGACAGCATTGTGTTGTGAATTCACGGAGGAGCCCCCCGGTGCATGTTGGTGTTTCGCTGAGAAAGTGGAGTGCCTGAATCGGGACGACGAACTGCTGACCGCAAGTTCACTGGTGCTCAAGATGGCGGACCGGTCGCGTTGAGCTGGGCCGCGGCGCGTGTGCGACTGCCGGGCACCTCTTCTACATCGGAGAGCTGGATGCAACATTGGCCCGGATGGCGGAACAGGTGGATTGAGATTCCTGACTGCTGCGCCGGATCGTGTGACTGCAGTGAAGTGAGGAGCGCGGCCGGGAGGACTGTGAGGCGCGGCCGTTGGGGGCAGTGTGAGCGGCCTGTGAGCTGCCTGGGCCGGTGTGCAGCATTGTGTTTCCTCAGCCGCGAGAACAGTGGCCGGCCGGGAGGACAACGTCCTGAAGTCCCGGTTCTGCACAGAGATCCAGTCTACCCTCTTGCCGCGAGCGGAGAGGTGCTGCGACCGCGCGCCACCGGCCTCTGTATCCTGTAAGGCCTGTGCATATACAGCGTGGTGAGACGCCTGGCCGCGGGGTTGGGGCAACCGATCGGCGGTGTCCGTGGAAATTGTACGTCTGCTGGGGAGAGGCAGACACGCCTAAGAGACTGTCAAGGCCTGACACGAGACCTCCTGCCCCAGGTAACTGCATGTGTGAGTACATTGGCAGCGGGAGTGCTGATTCAGCCCCGGGAGGCGGCGCAGGTGAACTGGGACCTGGCTCTGGTGACGGCGTTGCGGCGCTTGGGCGCACCTGTGCATAGCGGCGAGTGGTTTACATAACACGCGCCAGACGCCACTTGGACCAGAGCTCTATTTGAGCGGCCGCCCGGGTGCTGGGCGCCGGTCGCGAGGTCGGTAGCGGGGACCATTGTGCTGCGGGGTGAGGACACGCGGCCACGACGTGTTACGCCTGAAGTATTTCCCATATCGCTGACTGCACCGGAGTGGCCCAATTGCTACACTCATTGGGCTGGGAGCAGGAGCTTGGTGGTGGGCGCCGGTGGTCTGCTGCCGAAAAAGTGTCCACACGACAACCAACGTTGACCAAGCCTCGGAGGCATTGTATTGCGGGAAGAGAGCCGGCCCTTGCCTCTGGTAGGGCACACCAGCGCAGCGGAGCGTGGGGTGGCGGCCCCTCTGCGGCTAACTCATCGAGTGCAGGCGGCTGCTCTGTAGTGGGGTACCTGCGTCTCCCCACCTAACCTCCAACATGGGGAAGACAGACAAACAGCAAACTAAACTGTCCTTCGACTCTCAGCGGTCGACCCGTCCGACTGGTACACACTCTGACACGGAGCTGGAGCAGCCGCAACCACAGTCTACCTCTTTGGAGGCTTCCCTGCTGGCTATCCAGCAGAGCTTACAAGCCATTAATGGTAAGATAGATGGACTGTCCCTGCGGATGGACAAAATGCAGGCCACGTTGGACAGGCAGGGGGAGCGACTCACAACGGCAGAGCAGCGAATATCAGCGGTGGAAGATGAATCGCATGCCACGTCAGGTCAATGCCGAGAAATGGAGAAGCTTCTGGAGGTTATCAGAGCTAAGTCGGAAGATTTGGAGGCGCGCTCTCGGAGGTGCAATCTATGAATAACTGGGGTTCCCGAGAGCACGAACACAGGCCGCCTCGAGGACTATGTGGAGGCAATGCTCAAAGAACTTTTTGGAGCTGAGAACCTCTCGCAGGTGCGTATCGTGGAGCGCGCGCATCGCTCGTTGGCGTCCAGGCCTCCTCCAGGAGCTCCACCACGCCCTATTGTCGCAAAGATCCTAAACTAAGAGACCGTGACTCGGTCCTTCGGATGGCACGGGAGAAGCAGACCATGTGTTATCAGGGCAACGTGGTGTCTTTATTCCCCGCCTTCACTATCGCAGTGCAAACGGCTCGCAGGGAGTACACGGAGGTGAAGAGGAGACTACGTGCTCTGGAGATACCCTACGCAATGCTGTACCCAGCCCGGCTGAAGGTCACGGTGGACGGCAAGGTTAAAGTGTTCCAGTCTCCGAAGGCAGCTCAGGATTTCGTCAAGCAGATTTCGTTGCAACCGAAAGCGTCCAAGAGCGGCACATCTCCGACAGGCTCAGCAAGATCTGACACAGAAGTCTAGAGAGCGGCCTTTGCCCCATAGGTTTGGAACGATGCTTGTGTGAAGGCGGGGCCGCCTCCCTCGGCGGCTATCCCCTGACCGGTGGGCAGCTTCTCCTGGAGAGGCGTGAAACCAGTGGGATGCGCCTGTGTGGCGGGGGGCTCGCCCCCGAGACTGTAAGTGATTTTGTTCTTCATACACGTTTGACAAGGGCCCCCCTGGGCAGTATGATGGAGACTGTTGGGCTAAGAACATTGTGCCTATGTGAGAGCTCTGGACAAAGCTCTATCTAATTGGGTTGCCTTCTCATAGCTGTAGAGAGTATCCCTGGTCGAGGGGGTGGGGGGGTTGCCGCGCAATCTTGATATGTGCCATGTCTTTGCTCTTTCGGCTGCGCTGCGGGCACGACTGGTATTCTTTGAAATGTTATTTAGACTGATGTTGCCTGCAGGTGAATTCAGCAGTTCAGGGCATGCCTCCCTGCATCCTTTTCCTGGGGGCTGTTTTGCACGGGGCAAGCTGAGTGCGCATATTGGGAATCCGAACAGTAGCTGTTTGAGGCCCCGACTATACCGCGGGGCAGAACATGCGTAGGGGATGGTATTGCATGTGACCAGTGTATCTCTAGAACTGTATTATACGCTGTGGAGGAGAGTTCCGCATTAGAGTTCAAAATTCCAGCTGGCACGTAAATGTTAAGGGGGGCTATTACTGCCGTTGGGTGGAAACAGTTTTAATGTGACTACATACATGTGCACAGTGGGTTTATGGTTCTAATGCCCGGCCACGCCTGCTTGCAGGTGGGGAAGGGCTCCTGGATGTCCTCCATGTGGGTATTACCCAAGTTGGTTTTTTGTTTGTTACAAATGTTGCTGGGGACATGTCTTTGGCGTGATTGGGATGCTGAAGTGGGTGGGGGTTGGTTTATCTGGTTTTACAGTGTGACGCGATAGATATAACAGGAGCAGCGCTTTTGGTAGTGCATGGCAAGCACGACAGTCCACGTGTGTTAGAAATGGGATCTCTAGTTGGCAAGGGCTCGCACCTTTGTCCAAGTAGGGACCCTTCTTCCTAGTCAGGGTAAGGGTTGTTACACTCGTGAAGTAACCCCTGCTCACCCTCGTGGTAGCTTGGCACGAGCAGTCAGGCTTAATTCAGAGGCAGTGTGTAAAGCATTTGCACATAACCAACAGTAATACAGTGTAAGCACTACAAACGGACACCACACCAGTTTAGAAAAATAACCAATATTTTATATACTCAAGACAAGACCAATTACGACAAAAATCCACAATACTCTACTTTACGAATGAATACTTGATACGTTAACTTCTTCTTTGCAGGAATAGCACAAAAGCAAAGTTCAGTACGAGTCGGTAGCTCCGTCCGAGCCTACCGTGATGCTGAAAACCACAGAGTCTAACAGTTCCAGCCGACCGCGTCGATACGGGCCAGCAGAGTCATGAACAGACTCGGTTACAGTACCTTTCTCGTTGTGGCTGGTACGGTGTGTAAGAGCCGGTCGGCGTTCGTCGCGGTTGCGGTGCAAGACGGAGCGATGCAAGGTGCGGTGTCCCTCGATGCGGTGCAGGCAGCGGCTCGATGAGCGTCGTGCAGACGGAGTCGGTGAGTCCAAGGCGTGCGATGCAGGGTGAGACGATGCTCGATGCGGTGCTGACAGGTTGCGATGCAGGCGACCTAGCCGGAGTGCAGGAGCTGGCGTCGGACAGCGGTGCCAGTCGGAGCGGTGCGTCGCAGACGTGCGAGCGGTGCCCCAAATGCGGTGCGGTCTCGACTCTTGAGCCAGTTGCAGCGACCGCGTCGGTCGGGTCCGGTTGGTTCAGTGAAGCGATGCGATGCGAACTGCGGTGCCCACAGGTCACGGTGCAAGCAGCGGCTCGATGTTGGCGGCGTCGGACGTCGCCACGGTGAGACCAGGGTTGCGATGCGAAGCGGGGCGATGCGGTCTGCGGTGCAAACAGGTCACCGGCCAGGGATGGATTCGGTTGACGGAGTCGGTTGCAGTTCCCTTCCTCTGTGGCAACTGAAACAGCGTTCCAGAAGCGGTACCCAGAGGCTTGTGAAGTCTTTGCAGTCCCTGAGACTTCTTAACAGGAGGCCAGCTTGGTTCCAGGCCCTTGGAGATACTCAGCACAAGTTTGTAGAAAGTTCAGTCCAGTCCTTTCACTGCCCAAGACAGAAGCAGCAACTGCAGGCCAACCCAACAAAGCAACAACACAGCAAAGGGGCAGTACTCCTCCTGGCAGCTCTTCCAGCTCTTCGTCTTGGCAGGTTCCTTGATTCCAGCGAGATCTAAATTCATGGGGTCAGGGCCCCAATATTTATATCCCAAATTCCTTTGTTCTCTGAAGGCAGAGAGGCCTTTGCCTAGTCCAAACCAGTTCTGGAGCACTTTGTTGACAAGTCTCTGTCCCTTCTTTCAGTGAGTAGGCCAGGGACATCAGACGCACCACAGGAGGTGGAGCCAGCATTGTGGAGGGAAGGCACTGTCCTATTCAGGGCCCAGGTGCGACCCCTCCCACCCATCTACATGTAGATCTTGCTATTCAGCCCTGTGCTGACTCACCCTGTCTCCTGGCATCCCCCAGCCCCTGTCACTCACATTTCCAGACAAGGAATACACAACCTCGCAGAGGCAGGCTTGGATGGTTAGACAAGAAAATACCCACCTTCTAAAAGTGGTATTTTCAAACACAGAATGTTAAAACCAACTTCACTAAAAGATGCATTTTATCATTCTGAGTCCAGGCATACTAAACTCGAATTTCTACCATGTTCCCGGGGTCAGTTAGGATTATAAACTGTAATAATCAAAACTGCCCGTTCTGGCCTAGGGGGAACAGGTAGCCTTGCAATAGTGAAAAACGAACTAGGCTGTAATTCACTATCAGGACATGCCG
The DNA here is from genome assembly GCA_963921515.1 of Calotriton arnoldi. Lineage (NCBI taxonomy): Eukaryota > Metazoa > Chordata > Amphibia > Caudata > Salamandridae > Calotriton > Calotriton arnoldi. The sequence continues at coordinate 5,130,300 of CAWUFW010000073.1, read as the reverse complement.
CACACACCCGGGCATGTCCTACCTTTTGCATACACCGCACCCTGCCCACAGGGGTACCTTGGGCCTACCTTAGGGGTGACTAACATGTAGCAAAGGGAAGGTTTAGGGACTTGCAAGTGTGTGCACTTGCCAAGTCGACATGGCAGCCCCAGGTTGCGCACAGGCTCTGCGTTGGCAGGCCCGAGTTACACTTTACGGGCTGTTTGCGTGGGTGGCACAATCCAGTGCTGCAGCCCACCAACAGCATTTGGTCTATAGGCCCTGGCACTCGCAGTGCACTTTACAAGGGACTGACACATAAACCAAATAGGCCAATCATGGAAACACCAATCCATAACGCATTTTATACAGGAGCACTTGCACTTTCCCACTGGACCGCAGTGAGGAAAGTGCGCAGAATCATTACACCAGCAAAAACAGAGTCAAAACCGGGAGGTCAGAAAGCAAAAAGTCAGGGGAAACACGCCAAAAGATGCCAAGTCTAACACATGTCCCCTCCAGCTGAAAGTAGGGAGAACTACCCAACCCCATTGGAGTTCTCCTCACTAAGGCGGAAGAACCTGGACAGACCATCTGCGTTGGCGTGTTCTGTACCAGGACGGTGCTCCACCGTAAAGTCCATTCCCTGTAGGGAGATGGACCACCTCAGCAGTTTTGGATTCTCACCCCTCATTTGCATCAACCATCTGAGGGGCCTGTGGTCTGTCTGAACCCGGAAGTGAGTCCCAAACAGGTATGGTCTCAACTTCTTCAGTGCCCAGACCACAGCAAAAGCTTCCCTTTCTATGGCACTCCACCTCTGTTCCCTGGGAAGTAGTCTCCTGCTAAGGAAGACTACAGGCTGATCCAGGCCCTCTTCGTTCAGTTGTGAGAGCACCGCTCCCACACCATGCTCTGAAGCGTCAGTCTGCACGACAAATTCTTTGGAGAAGTCAGGTGCCTTGAGCACGGGCGCCGTGCACATGGCTGCCTTCAGGGCATCAAAAGCTTTCTGGCAGGACTCAGTCCAGATCACTTTCCTGGGCTGCCTCTTAGAGGTCAGCTCTGTTAAGGGGGCAACGATGGTGCCATAGCCCTTAACAAATCTCCTATAGTAACCGGTGAGACCTAAGAAGGCTCTCACCTCTGTCTGGGTCTTGGGGGCTCCCAAGCCAGAATGGTGTCAATCTTGGGTTGTAGGGGCGCCACCTGGCCGCTTCCTACCTGGTGCCCCAAGTACACCACAGAACCCTGCCCGATCTGGCACTTACTGGCCTTGATCGTGAGGCCTGCACCTTGCAGAGCCCTCAACACTTTCTCAAGGTGCTGTAAATGTTCTTCCCAGCTGGAACTGAACACAGCAATGTCATCCAGGTAGGCGGCACTGAAATCCTCCAGCCCAGCCAACACCTGATTGACCAACCTCTGAAAGGTGGCAGGGGCATTCTTCAACCCAAAGGGCATCACCCGGAATTGGTAATGACCTTCTGGGGTTGAGAATGCTGATCTCTCCTTGGCCCCATCGGTTAAGGCAATCTGCCAGTACCCAGACGTTAAATCAAACGTGCTGAGAAACCGGGCAGCTCCCAACCGATCAATGAGCTCATCAGCTCTGGGGATGGGGTGCGCGTCAGTCCTGGTGACGGCATTGAGCCCACGGTAGTCCACACAAAACCGGAGTTCTGGAGTGGCACCGGGCGCCGCAGCCTTTGGGACCAAGACCACTGGGCTGGCCCAAGGACTGTGGGAGGGCTCAATCACCCCTAACGCCAACATCTTAGAGACCTCCTCCTTGATGCTGGCTCTGACCCGGTCAGTCAACCTGTAAATCTTGTGCTTCACAGGATGGCTGTCACCAGTGTCCACGTCATGGGTACACCAGTGAGTAACACCGGGGGTCAGAGAGAACAGTGGGGTGAACTGTCCCAACAACTGGCGACAGTCCCCCTGCTGCTCCTGAGTCAGAGTAGGGGAGAGGATCACACCCTCTACTGACCCATCATGCTCCTTGGTAGACAGGAGGTCAGGGAGAGGCTCACTCTCCTCTTCCACCCCATCATCTGTCGCCAAGAGCATACTCACTTCGGACCTCTCGAAGTGGGGTTTGAGGCGGTTCACGTGAAGGACCGTCAAAGGGTTCCTGGGAGCCTGCAAATCCACCAGGTAGGGGACGTCACTTTTGCGCTCCTTTACCTCATATGGCCCAGTCCACTTGTCCTGCAAGGCTCAAGGTGCCACTGGGGCCATGACCCACACTTTTTGCCCAGGTTGAAATTCGACCAGAGTGGCGTTCTGGTCATACCATCTCTTCATTTCTTCCTGGCTTGCTTCTAGGTTCGCCTGAGCGAGTTTCCTGAAGCGGGCAGTTTGGTTTCTAAAGGCCAGCATGTAGCTAAATACATCCTGGGAGTTTTCCTGGGAGCTGCCTCCCAGCCTTCCTTTACCAAACTCAGAGGTCCTCTGACAGGGTGGCCATACAGGAGCTCAAAGGGGCTGTACCCAAGAGACTTCTGAGGCACCTCCCTGTATGCAAAGAGTAGGCATGGCAAGAGGACGTCCCACTTACGCCTCATGGGTTCTGTTAGACCCTTGATCATGCCTTTCAAGGTCTGGTTGAATCTCTCCACCAGACCGTTTCCTTGTGGGTGGTAAGGAGTGGTGAACTTGTAGGTTACACCACACTCCTTCCACAGGGATGTCATATACTTCGATATGAAATTGGTCCCCCTATCGGAAACCACCTCTCTGGGGAATCCCACACGGGAAAAGATCCCCATTAACGCCCGGCCCACCACTGGCGCCGTCGTTGTCCTGAGAGGGATTGCCTCCGGGTACCGGGTGGCATGGTCCACCAAGACCAGGATGTACCTGTTGCCCATGGCTGTCTTGGGATCCAGTGGCCCCACAATATCCATCCCTACCCTTTCAAAGGGTGTTCCAACAACAGGAAAAGGTTGGAGAGGAGCTTTGACCTTCCTCCCACTCTTACCACTTGCCTGGCAAGTTTGGCAAGACCTACAGTGTGCATCTGACTGCCTTCGCATTTGGGGCCAAAAGAAGTGGGTGACAAGCCTGTCAAAGGTCTTGTCCTGCCCCAAATGTCCTGCCAAAGGCACGTCATGAGCCAGACCCAGTAGGAAGGTCCTGAAGCGCTGGGGTACCACCAGCACACGGGCTGACCCAGGCTCAGCAACCTTAGGCTCACTGTATAGGAGACCGCTCTCCCAGTAGATCAGATGTGACCCGGACTGATTACCAGCTGCCTGGTCTGCAGCCTGCCGCCGCAGACCCTCCAGAGTAGGGCACTCGCTCTGCTCCCTGCAGAACTCCTCCCTGGTGGGACCCCCTTCTTGCCGCCAATGGGTCAGCTCAGAGATGTCTCCCAGTTCGGCTACCTGCTCCCCTGTAGGCACCGGGGCGTCCCCCTCGAGGTCCGCCTCCTCCCGGTCCGTGGGAACTTCGGGCCGGTTTCCCGCGCCCCTGCCCTTTCTCTTGGCAGGGACTTGGGCCACTGTTTCAGGCTCCAAGTCCTCTTGATCACCCTTTCTGGCTGCCATTGACCGAGTAGACACGCATGCCCACTCTGGCAACCCAAGCATCTCCAAGTGAGACCTGAGCTCAACCTCCTTCCATGAGGACTGCTCCAGGTCGTTTACTAGCAGACAATCTACAGGCATGGTAGGGCTCACAACCACCCTCAAGGGACCTGAGACCCCCCCCCCCCATTCAAAGGGAACCTGCGCCACCATACACTGGCGCTCAGAGTTGTCGACAGCAACTACTTGGTGGAATGCTCCTGGGACTACTTGCTTCTCAGACACCAGGTGACACCGGACTGAGGTCACACTGGCTCCAGTATCTCTGAGAGCCTCTACCCTGTTCCCATTAATGGTCACCCAGGTGCTATATTTCTTTGTGTTAGGGGGCACCTGGTTTCCTGGGACATCACTGTCCCCTAGTGAGACAAGGGTCATTTCTGCGGGATCCCCACCCTCCTGTGGGCACCCCTCCTCCCCAAGCGCTACACTAGCCAACACTTTGGACTGTCCACCGGTGGGCGGCTGTGTCCCCTTCGGGCACTTGGGGTCCCCCTTAAAGTGACCTACCTGGTCACATGCATAACACTTATGGGGCCGGTCTCAACAGGCTTCCCTGTGGAGACCCCTTTCTTCTTATCACCGGGGGGCTGGGAACCTTTACCCTGGGTACTAGTTTGGGGCCCTTTAGAGAACTCCTGTGCTTTACCCTTGTCCCCCCACCTTTCTGCTGGGGACCCTGCCCACCTTTGGCTGAGTCTCCCCCAAACGCTTTCTTGTGGACCCTGGTACTCACCCAGCGGTCCGCTTCCATAGCAAGCTTCCTGGGGTCAGTTAGCTTACTATCAACTAGGTGCTGGCGCAGATCTGCAAAACATAGACTAGACAAGTGCTCCCATGCAATCAAGTTGTAGAGCCCCTGAAAATCTGTTACACTACTGCCCTTCACCCAACCATCCAGAGACCTGCAGAACACATCCACACATTCCAACCAAGTGTTGACATCAGACTTCTTACTGGACCTGAACTGATCCCTGTACTTTTCAGGAGTAAGACCATACTTCGTGAGAAGGGCATCCTTCATGTCAGCATAGGTGAGGTGATACCCCTTACCCAAAGCTATCAGAGCATCCCTTGCTTCTTCCGGGAAAAGTGGCCACAATCCTGCTCCCCAATTCTCCTCAGGGACCCCATTCATGTGTATGGCTGCCTCATAACCCTGAAACCACCTTTGTATGTCATCCCCCTTCTTGAATTCCTTGCCTACGTTCTTGGGAATGTGCACAATCCTGTCTGCCTTTCTGGACGAATTGCTGCCACCATCTGAGCCTGACTTACTCCTAAGTTCTAGCTCCTTCAGTTCTCTCTCATGCTCTAAGAGCATCTTCCTCTCCTCTATGGCCAATCTCTTCTCCTCCCGCTCACTCTCCAGCCTGAGCTTCTGCAGCTCAAACTGCCTTGCCTCCCGCCTGTCCTCCAGCTCCTCTGGGGACAGACTGCTGCTGCCTGACCTGGCGGGTTCCCCCTACCCAAAAGCACATCCACCCTGGAAATAGGCTCCTCCACCTCCTCACTGAGATCACCAGGCTGCCCATTGGCATGTCTGGCTGCTACCCAGGCCCTCAGCGCCTTCTGTAGCTCCTCCTTCCTTGTGAGGCCTTTAATTTGGACTTTCAGGTTTTTACAAATCGCTCGTAACTCCTTTACGGCGTAGGATTCCAACCTGTCCTCCTCAAAGATAACTTCCAGAGATGCAACGGATGATGCAATTGATTCAGGCATGACAAAAGTCGTGAGTTGAAAACTGGCAAGATCAAAAATAGGCCAAAAGAAAAAGAACCAGTATGTGGTACGTAATGGTCTGCGATATGGTAGTAGTGCACACCAATCACTGTAAGTCAAGTGCAAACACAAGTCCTATCCTCACCGCTGACAACCAATGTTAGAAATGGGATCTCTAGTTGGCAAGGGCTCGCACCTTTGTCCAAGTAGGGACCCTTCTTCCTAGTCAGGGTAAGGGTTGTTACACTCGTGAAGTAACCCCTGCTCACCCTCGTGGTAGCTTGGCACGAGCAGTCAGGCTTAATTCAGAGGCAGTGTGTAAAGCATTTGCACATAACCAACAGTAATACAGTGTAAGCACTACAAACGGACACCACACCAGTTTAGAAAAATAACCAATATTTTATATACTCAAGACAAGACCAATTACGACAAAAATCCACAATACTCTACTTTACGAATGAATACTTGATACGTTAACTTCTTCTTTGCAGGAATAGCACAAAAGCAAAGTTCGTACGAGTCGGTAGCTCCGTCCGAGCCTACCGTGATGCTGAAAACCACAGAGTCTAACAGTTCCAGCCGACCGCGTCGATACGGGCCAGCAGAATCATGAACAGACTCGGTTACAGTACCTTTCTCGTTGTGGCTGGTACGGTGTGTACGAGCCGGTCGGCGTTCGTCGCGGTTGCGGTGCAAGACGGAGCGATGCAAGGTGCGGTGTCCCTCGATGCGGTGCAGGCAGCGGCTCGATGAGCGTCGTGCAGACGGAGTCGGTGAGTCCAAGGCGTGCGATGCAGGGTGAGACGATGCTCGATACGGTGCTGACAGGTTGCGATGCAGGCGACCTAGCCGGAGTGCGGGAGCTGGCGTCGGACAGCGGTGCGAGTCGGAGCGGTGCGTCGCAGACGTGCGAACGGTACCCCAAATGCGGTGCGGTCTCGACTCTTGAGCCAGCTGCAGCGACCGCGTCGGTCGGGTCCGGTTGGTTCAGTGAAGCGATGCGATGCGAACTGCGGTGCCCACAGGTCACGGTGCAAGCAGCGGCTCGATGTTGGCGGCGTCGGACGTCGCCCACGGTGAGACCAGGGTTGCGATGCGAAGCGGGGCGATGCGGTCTGCGGTGCAAACAGGTCACCAGCCAGGGATGGATTCGGTTGACGGAGTCGGTTGCAGTTCCCTTCCTCTGTGGCAACTGAAACAGCGTTCCAGAAGCGGTACCCAGAGGCTTGTGAAGTCTTTGCAGTCCCTGAGACTTCTTAACAGGAGGCCAGCTCGGTTCCAGGCCCTTGGAGATACTCAGCACAAGTTTGTAGAAAGTTCAGTCCAGTCCAAGACAGAAGCAGCAACTGCAGGCCAACCCAACAAAGCAACAACACAGCAAAGGGGCAGTACTCCTCCTGGCAGCTCTTCCAGCTCTTCGTCTTGGCAGGTTCCTTGATTCCAGCGAGATCTAAATTCATGGGGTCAGGGCCCCAATATTTATATCCCAAATTCCTTTGTTCTCTGAAGGCAGAGAGGCCTTTGCCTAGTCCAAACCAGTTCTGGAGCACTTTGTTGACAAGTCTCCGTCCCTTCTTTCAGTGAGTAGGCCAGGGACATCAGACGCACCACAGGAGGTGGAGCCAGCATTTTGGAGGGAAGGCACTGTCCTATTCAGGGCCCAGGTGCGACCCTCCCACCCATCTACATGTAGATCTTGCTATTCAGCCCTGTGCTGACTCACCCTGTCTCCTGGCATCCCCCAGCCCCTGTCACTCACATTTCCAGACAAGGAATACACAACCTCGCAGAGGCAGGCTTGGATGGTTAGACAAGAAAATACCCACCTTCTAAAAGTGGTATTTTCAAACACAGAATGTTAAAACCAACTTCACTAAAAGATGCATTTTATCATTCTGAGTCCAGGCATACTAAACTCGAATTTCTACCATGTTCCCGGGTCAGTTAGGATTATAAACTGTAATAATCAAAACTGCCCGTTCTGGCCTAGGGGGAACAGGTAGCCTTGCAATAGTGAAAAACGAACTAGGCTGTAATTCACTATCAGGACATGCCGCACACACTCGGGCATGTCCTACCTTTCGCATACACCGCACCCTGCCCACAGGGGTACCTTGGGCCTACCTTAGGGGTGACTAACATGTAGCAAAGGGAAGGTTTAGGGACTTGCAAGTGTGTGCACTTGCCAAGTCGACATGGCAGCCCCAGGCTGCGCACAGGCTCTGCGTTGGCAGGCCCGAGTTACACTTTACGGGCTGTTTGCGTGGGTGGCACAATCCAGTGCTGCAGCCCACCAACAGCATTTGGTCTATAGGCCCTGGCACTCGCAGTGCACTTTACAAGGGACTGACACATAAACCAAATAGGCCAATCATGGAAACACCAATCCATAACGCATTTTATACAGGAGCACTTGCACTTTCCCACTGGACCGCAGTGAGGAAAGTGCGCAGAATCATTACACCAGCAAAAACAGAGTCAAAACCGGGAGGTCAGAAAGCAAAAAGTCAGGGGAAACACGCCAAAAGATGCCAAGTCTAACAACGTGCAACAACACTGCTCCGCAACAACTGGGGCTGACAGAAAGTGACATTCGTCTGATGACTTGGAACGTCAGGGGACTGAATAATCCAAAAGAAATTAGACAGGTGTTTGCATATCTGGACAGACAACATGTCCAGTTGGCGCTGTTACAGGAGACGCACTTGACACGGGTGGGGGAGAATCGGTTGGGAGGCAGATGGGTCATGGTAAAAGCGGCAGCTTCCTACTCTAACTATGCTAGAGGGGTGATGATCTTGGTTAAAAAAGGAACGCCATTCAAGTTACTGTCGACGGAATCTGACCATCTAGGGCGATTCACCCTTGTGCGGGGGAACTTGGCGGGTACTGTTCTCACTATTATAAACACATATGGCCCTTATGTCGACGACCCTGACTTTTTACATGGCCTCAAAATATAATTATTCCAAATGCAATCTGATCTAGTGATATTGGGGGGTGACCTGAATACATACCTCGATCCGGACGTTGAGAGAAGCGCAGACACACCCTGGCAGGGGAAACGTTCAAGCAAAGTAATACATGACATTATGCATACATATTCCACATGAGGGATATTTGGAGAGATAGACATTCATGTGTGAAGGAAGGCACATATACATCGGCAGTACACAAATCATGGTCCCGACTGGATTATTGGATCCTCTCGTAGTCGTTAACAACTTGGGTGATGGGGGTTAAACATATGCCTCGAACACTCTCCGTTCACGCTCCGGTAGTGTTAGATATCAACATTCCAACGAGACATCATCAACCATTCATGTGGCGATTGCAGCCATCGTCCTTGCTGGATCCGATCTTTGGTAGGGGGTCCATCAAGCCATAGAACTGTTCTTTGAGGAGAATGTCGGTACAGTTGAAGGCGCCGGTACGCTTTGGGAAGCCTTCAAGGCGACCATCAGAGGGACCTGTATAGGCCTTCAGGCCGGGGTTTTAAAGGCTCTACGTTCCCGTATGAAACTCCTTGAGAGTGAGATAGGGCGCCATGAGAGGGAATATGAGCGCACGTTGGACACCCATGCGCTGGCAGCGATTCAGCCGCTTGTAACTGAATATAATGAAACAGCGGAGCAGGAGATACAGCACGTCTCGGCGATGGAGGGCTCGTTCGTATGGTGAGGGTGGTCGCCCGGGCCGTACGCTAGCGGCAAAACTCAAGGGGGGAGATCTCAGGCCTATGTCTCCGAAGTAGTGGGGACCGATGGAACACTGTTTCATCACTCTCCAGATATCTTGGACTGCTTTAGAGACTATTATGCCTCGCTTTATGGCCCAGGAGAAGACTCAGACAATGAGGAAATTGGTGCATTCTTCGAGGAGATAGCCTTGGTCTGGCTCTCCAATGCTCATCGGGAGTATTTAACGCAACCCATTACAGTAGAAGATGTCAAGGAGGCCATTCGGTTGCTTCCCTCTAGTAAGGCAGCGGGCCTAGATGGACTGCCCGGAGAATTTTATAAAGAATACGCTGACCTCTTGGCCCCACATCTGGTCAATATGTATGGGGAAGCGCATGAGACTGGTGTGCTCCCACCCACGCTTCGGGAAGCGTTAATTGTTACTCTGCTGAAGCCCGGGAAACGGGCAGACAGATGCGAGTCGTACCGCCCCCTATCGTTGCTAAACATTGACACTAAAATTATTGCCAAAATTATTGCCACTAAATTGCGCCCTCTATTGCCGGTCATGGTATTACCGGATCAATCAGGTTTCGTACCCTCTCGTTCCACGTCTCACAATTTGCGCACGCTATTTGCGGTCTTGCATCAACTGGATCCGGAGTGCTGAGCGGCTGCGGTGTTTCTCGACGCCGCTAAGGCTTTTGATTCGGTCAGGTGGGGCTATATGTTTGCCACATTACATAGGATGGGTCTGCCGCTCCCCTTTATCAGATGGATAGAAGTCCTTTACATGGAGCCGACAGCGAGGGTGCGTATTAATAATTGTCGCTCGCAACCCTTTAAAATCCACAAGGGGACTAGACAGGGCTGCCCGCTGTCTTCCATCCTATTCGCCATTGTGATGGAACCGTTGGCCTGTGTCGTGAGACAGCGATATGCGAGGGCGGCTTTGCAGTTTAGTCAGCGCCCATTGATCATCTCCATGTATGCAGATGACATGGTGTTATATATTCGAGATCCAGAGGAGAACTTGCATGCTCTTATTTGGGCATACCTGAAATATGAGCATCTCTCTGGGCTCCGAATCAATTGGGAGAAGTCCTCTATTTTCCCTCTCACGCCGAACACATCGTAGTTCTCAATGGAGTATCCCTTAGAGTGGACGACGGAGCCCGTGAAGTACCTTGGGGTATGGGTGCACTCGGATCCTGTGACAGTGTTGCAAGAGAATTATGGCAAGGTTATATCTACCACGGAGGACCAGGTGACTAGATGGCTGGGGTTGCCACTCTCCTTGGCTGACAGAATAGCAGTCATTAAAATGGTCATTCTTCCCCGGTTCTTGTACCTGTTCACTAATGTTCCTATCAAATTAACGAAGGTTTTCTTCGTTCAACTCCGTTCGATAGTGCTGCGCTTGATCTGGGCGAATAAGGCCCCCAGATGTAGCTGGGGAACATTGACCAGGCCGTACTCGCAGGGAGGTTTTGCGGCCCCCAATTTCTATTTTTATTACTTATGTGTGCAAGCCCAATTTGCACACTATTGGTTTCTTCCCCCTCCGTTCCTTCGGCATGTGGCGGTAGAAGCTGATGATATGGCTCCGGATCCTCTGGTGGCTCTCGTCTCGCGGGCAAAGTTCACCCACCCTTTCAGAGACATGTGTCCTGCGGATTGCACAGCGCGAGCGTGGCGGGCGATGGCGAGGTGCACGGGCGGATGACTGGTGTATCTTCCGATAGCGCACCACCCCAATCTCTCAGTTACCCAAGAAAAACGAACGCTGGACACGCTCACAAAAATGGGACTGATTACAATGGGAGACGTTTACCCAGAGGGCAACTTTATCCTGATGGCAGAAATAAAGGATAATCACGGATCTGTCCCAATGTCCGTCTTTGCATATTACATGCTGCGGGAAGCCCTAAAAGCTTTCAAAGACAAACACCCTGCTGCACCAGACACATTAGCTCCCCTACAGACCTTACTATCAGGGCCATCACGTGGTAGATTGGTTACACGACTGTATAATACCCTGCAAGCTGATACAGCGCCAGCTTCCAGTCAGGCGCGTGTGCGCTGGAAACAGACGCTTGGTGAGCCTCTGGACGAGACTGACTGGGGCTTTTGTTGTGACATGACCAAGCACCTTACAGCCAACTGTAATTTGCGCATCATACACTTTAAATACCTCCAACAAATATATTACACGCCACTTCAGCTCCACAGGTATGGGTTGCGGGAAGTTGATAGCTGTAGACGCTGTGGGACGCGTGAGGCTGATTTTCGCCATCTGGCTTGGGAATGTGCTAAGGTGCATAACTTCTGGTTGTTGGTTACGCAGGCCTTAACAAATATGGTGCTGGAGACTGTGGACTGTTCGCCCAGGATTTGTTTGCTGGGACTGGTGAAGGGCTTACAACCTAAAAACAGACGGCTGGTACTGATAGCCCTCTTGATGGCAAAAAGAAAAGTGGCTTAAATGTGGGATGGCAAACGGGCACCGCAGTTCAAGGACTGGCTTAAGGATCTTGTGTTTTGCAGGGATCAGCTTGCGTTCTACGCGGAGGAGCTTCCTGCCACCTCCCGGCCAAAAGATATCTGGGCACCACTGACCGCCTATTTGCTGACTAGTCCTCAGACGCCGACAGACGTTCTGGACTCACACGAGTGATCTTGATATGTACTGTACAAAATGGTGGATTGCTATGTAAACTGAATGTACGCTGCACTAAATAATATAATGTGCGCATGTTGTCACACTGGGGGGGAGGGGGGCGTTCTGGGCTTGCACTATTGTTATATATTTTGTGAAACACAAAAAATAATTTTTTTTTTTTTTTTTAAAGTGCTTTTCAGAGCTGTAAACCAAGGGCCTCTTTACAACTTTTTGTTGCCCTGCGTTAAAAGGAAAGAACAGGAATGTGCAGTATTAATGCAATACGGTGAATTCCTGTCCTTTCTGCCTGTGCCAGTGCACAATTTGGTGCCTAGCGCCAACGCAGGCGCCCGGGTATCTGCATTGTTGCCATGATTGCTTTTGTGCAGGAAGGGGCATCTTCCTGCACAAAAACAACCCAGAGAGGCGTTTTCCTCATTCTATGTATGCTGCAGAATGCAGCACACATGGAAAGAGGAAAAAAAGAGGCCTCGTTACGCTTGCTCTGAGGAGTCGTAAGCTTTTCGCGCTGCTCCAGGTTTAAGTGATTTTGTAAATCTGGGGCAACGTCAAAATCAATGGGTGTTGCGTGAGAACACCCACCGCAACGCCCATGGAACGCCTCCTTGACGCAGAGTAAGGCAACGCAGCACTTTGCGCTGGCTTGCCTTACTCTATATCAATGAGGCCACCCAAAGCCATACAGGGTGACTTTGCGTCACCTCATAGATATAATTGAGGGGCCTGCGCCAACTAAGTGTCAAAAAAACGAACGCTTCGGCTGTGCAGACCTCTTGTAAATAAGCCCTCAAAGCTGCATAGAACCCACAGCAATGCATAAGTACACACAGTGCATATGGCCACGCTAATCGCCTGGGCCAGTGCGCCACCGCACCAGAAACGTCTCTGTGTCTTGTTCTGGCTGATGGTAGAAGAATTTTTCAGAGCATTTTGGAGGTGAGAGAGGACATTAGAATCAGATTAACAGTATCGCCATAAAGGTGACCCTCTCCGAATCCTGCATTCTTGTTCTCTTCCCACGCAATGAGTAGATGCCCCTACAAAGGAGGAATAAGAGGGGTGAGTTGAGAAGGGGAGCATCAAGCAGCAGAATATAACATCCTTAAGATTTTGTGAACAAATTGCACATCGTTCCTCGAGGTCACATTAAGAATGTAGTGCATACAGAATGCATGTGGAATCGCCTGTGTATCTCTCCTACGGATTCTCTATTATGCCCAGGTGCAGAATATGCAACTGAAGCCACCTCACCTGTGTGGAGTTTGTAAATTGTTTACAGGAGGAGACGACTTGTGCAACTGATAGTAATGCTCAGTGTGCTTTATAATCCAAGGGCACTTGAAGATTCTTTTTTGGGACATGGGCCTCAGGCCAGGTGCAACCCCAGTCCCACAATTCAACTCCAGATTCCTCCCATACAGTGAAAATAATAAGGTATGGACCTGCTTTAGGCAGCCATGTAGTAAGATATTTTCTGCATGTGCTAATCAGGAAATTACAGCAGGAGGGATGCTGTAAGGGACCAGTGTCTGATTCACGTTTGGAATATGCTCTGGCAGCCATTTTCATCATTAAGGTGCGTTCGATCCTGTAACTGTGATCACTTAGAGTTGATAGTTTTATATTACCAAACATTGTCTCTATTTGCTGTGCTACTTAATTGAAAATATTGGTTGCCTAACTGGGTATAAAAGCAGCTCAAGGTATTAGCTTTTATACCAGTGTCCTATAGCAACAGAACGCATATGTGGTATGTATACAAATCAACAACCAATAGCTTTAGAGTGAGGCACCTGTTCAACGAATATGCTCCTAAACTTTAACTTTTTTTTCTTTAATGTTTTTTCAGTTTGTAAATGACTTAACCTTAATGTGTTCTTTTACAGGTGTTTAAAACCTTCAAATCACCAAAGAACAAATTGCCTTTCGATAGCCATTGCTGATATTTTGTGGCGTGCAGGGAACAGAGACCATGCAGTTGTTGCATTGTGAGTTAAAAATGTCTCAACAAAATGATAACGGTGCATGCATGCATTTTTATAAAACAATTGTGTGGCCTTCCTAAATATTCAGTGCATTTTTCCGTTTGTAATTTTGTGGCATCTTCCACTTTTTTATATTTTTTTATTTTTGTTATTGTTATATCTATGTATATGTACATTTGAGTGTATTATGGGTTGAAAACATTAATCTATATTATCTATCTCTGTGGCTGTTAAAAAATCCACAAGCCCGCTCTACGCCAGTTTAATCGATTATAGTGTGATTTTCATTGGAATTGACCAAAACATACTATGGACCAAACTGGCCGCTTGGGAGATCCGAAAACAACTTCATGCAGCCATTTTTGCCCTATTTACAGACACTTGGGTAACCCAAACTCATGCCACCGCAAAAATACATACAAGGAAAGGATTGAAAAAGGGATGCGTAAAATAAAAATACCCTGCATACAATATGTGGATGACCTGGTGATACTGGATCACACAAGCATTGGCATGAGGAGGGCACTGGGCATTCTACACACCTGCAATACTACCAACTCGCAAATGCCACAAAAACCAAAGTCCTGATTTTCGGACAAAGGGCCGAAAAACACCAGCTAAAATGGCACCTAGGCCCCTTAACCATAACCACAATCGGTAAATATAACTACCTAGCCGTTTAACTATCGGATTCAGGAAAACCCTGCCACTAGGCAAAGGCCCTTGAAGAAAAAGCGTCCAAAACATTGTTTGCCTTAACCAAACTTCACCACAAGTTACAGAGCCCAACAGCAGAGGTGATTTGAATAAGTTATGGGCATCTGGCATACCCTGGAATGCTCACAAAGATATTTGAGCATCTTCATGTAGCTGTCTACTGAAAAATATACGGTCTCCCTAAAACAACTAGACACACACTGATTCGAATGGAACTTGGGTTGGTAAACATGGACATTGAATGCAAAAAGGATGTAATCAAATACTACCACCAAGTGGCTAGAGCAGACAAAGACTCCCTGAAAGGAGCCCTGCGAATAATATTTCAGGACGATAAGAGCGGGTGGGCAGCAGTGCTATAACTACATAAAATTTGAGCACAGAATGCCTCATGAACCCAGTTGTCACCCTACAGCACACGAAGAGCACTTTAAAGATGCAGAGCACGCTCCTGTCACAGGAACGAAATCTAAATGAAATAAGGCACACCCCTGGCGCCATGAGTCTTGATAAATCCCATGAAGATGTTCCCTGCCAACCATACTTGAGAGCGGCCTTGGGAAGACAAGCCTTGAGGAACATATTGTTGACCAGACTCCTGACACTGTCTATATGTTAGCACAGGGCCCATTGGAAAACAAAATCTCCAGGGCAAAGGCAGTACATCTTGGAATCCGTAGAACCCCTAGTATGATGCTGCCCAGCGTTGCTTCCCCTAAAGCGAACCCTCTTAAGGCGTCTGTTTTTGCAGCACAGCATAAGAACGTGTACAGAAGCTGTGGCTTATGTTTTCTTGTCCAATGTCCCCATGGAGCTAGTTCGAATTGGCAAGTTCTTTGTACAGTGGGAAGGATGCTAAGGAACTATAGCTCGCAAGTGCATGTATATCAATCGGGCTGCACTAATTATGAACTTGTATGAACTCAAACATAAGCCCACGGACTGGCGGACTTGCAGACTTCTCATCCCCCCCTTTTTGTCCCAGTTGTATTATAACTCTGGACCACATGTACCCATGTATGCTCTGCAGGTCGCATCTCACGCTAGTAGATCACTCTTTGCTAGGGCTCACACTGCATTGCCTTAATCTCTTTCATTGCTCCACTTACAGGGTGGCGGTGCTTAGCTCACTTTTCACGTGACACATGCATTGGTTCTCTTTCATGGCACTTTGCACTTTGAAGCATATTTGCACGTACTTATTTGCAAGCTTGCAGATCTGGGGACATGCAGACTTTTTACCGCCAGGGACTACATAGCGCTGTTCCTACTGCCTCTTAATGCCCTTTTGTCCCAGCTGCATTTCGCTTTTTGCTTGCTTTCTGGCACTTTATACTTTGACCATATTTTTACTATACTTACCTATCTGCATGTTGTGTCTTGGAACCGCAGACCATTCCTCGTCATGGCCAGCGTTGCACTGCCTCAATAGTTTTGATCGAGCTTTGTTGCACTTTTATTAACGGCACAATGTGTCGGTCAAAGGGCAGACCACACTTTAGGCCCTATATTTTGGCAAAGGTCCTTACCCCTACCATAATTGCTGCCAACTTAGGGCGAACAAATTCGCCCTAAGTTGGCAGGCCCTGCCCTGACGTGGGTCCCTTGCTCACTTTGCCCCTGGATTCAAGCTAGCCTGGCTGATGAGGGGCGTTACCCCGAAACCGGTCCAAGGATGCTTGTTTCTGGTCCAGGGGGAACCTGGCCTGGCAGTTCGGGCTGGACTGTTCCCATGAGGCACAGGGTCAAGAGTGATGGGTCAAGAGTGATTTGCATATAGCTGGGTCTGAACTGAAGTGGCGAAGTGAGCCAAAGAATGATGATGGATTCAACCCAGATCTGTGACTGGGGGTGAGTGTCTGAAACGTTTTAGCACTCCGTCCATCATCTCCTTGTGTTTGCTTTGTTCAAATAATTTAATACATTTTACTCCATTTTTCTAAATTGTTGTAGGGTTTTTCTTGTGCTGTGTTTTCACTTTATCACTGTTTGAAGTGCTGCATAAATATGTTACACATTGCTTCTAAGTTAAGCCTGAATGCTTTTGTGCCAAGCAACAAGAGGGTTGAGCACAGGTTGATTTGGGGTTTGCTTGTAATTAACCCTGACAGGTATTGTGGTTTCTGCTTGAGTAAGGTTTCACCCCCCTGAACCAGTAACCCAATTTCCAACAGGCACTAAATTTCCTTTTTACATTATATCTTAGGGACGCTTAGACATCGAATCCAGTGAAAGTCTTGGTAGAGACTGGCAGGATAAAGCCAGGAAAAATGCTAATTCCTATGTTTGAAATATTGGCTTTAAATTCTTCTCCGTTCTTTAAGGAGAGATCTTAAAACATATAATAGCAGTTTTAGTACATCGGATCTTTCAAGGATTCACATGGTTGAAATGTTTCCTCTCACCATGCTGGGAATCTCCGGTACCCAGAATTAACAGAACAGTGTCCTATTCACTTCAAATAACATTAAAACATCGAAACAAAAAATCAAAGCTATTGCAGCACAACCATTCAACCTAACTTATTTAGTTAGCCAAAAACAATCTTGGTCATAGGTCAAAGTAATCACTTTGTATAGTTCTAGATCTCTTGAGTAACGAAGATGATAAGGAAACACCAGTCCGTTCAAAGGAATCCAATCAGATCATCAAATAGAGTTTTCTTGTATACTTTATTAAAGTCCCCCAAATTTTTTAAAATTCCCAGCACACGATTAGCCGACACGTGTTTCGTCCGATACACAGACTTTTTCAAGGCACGGTTTGGGAATATTGGCGAACTGTACTGTATACGCAATCCGTCACTGCAGCGCATCGACACGTGTTTCGTCCGATACACAGACTTTTTCAAGGCTGGAATGACAAATATTCTAAAATAAATATACTATGTACAATATCGTTAAAAAAAAAAAAAAATCTTAACCAATTACATTCCTAATGTGCATATAAATAACAAACCCAATGATCTGATATAATGAAAGAAGACAAACCTTAATCTTCAAATTATAATCATTCAAGTATTGCAAGGAAAAAAAGACATATTATGCCTATGATTGAGAAAGAAGAGATTACGAACCACCGAAAATTTGAAATACACCGTAAGATGAAATATTCAACTACTATATGGAGAGTGTATGTTTAGGTTATAGTTTATTTTATTTTTCGACGTTTAGTGTTATTGACACATTTGGATATTCTATGGCTTTTGGTACATTGAGTCTTGGGTCTTTTCTCTACACTTTCAAATTTTCGGTGGTTTGTAATCTCTTCTTTCTCAATCATAGGCATAATATGTCTTTTTTCCTTGCAATACTTGAATGATTATAATTTGAAGATTAAGGTTTGTCTTCTTTCATTATATCAGATCATTGGGTTTGTTATTTATATGCACATTAGGAATGTAATTGTTTAAGATGTGCTTTTAAAAAAAATGTTTTTTTTTTTTTTTTTTACAATATTGTACATAGTATATTTATTTTAGAATATTTATCATTCCAGCCTTGAAAAGTCTGTGTATCGGACGAAACACGTGTCGATGCACTGCAGTGACGGATTGCGTATACAGTACAGTTCGCCAATATTCCCAAACCGTGCCTTGAAAAAGTCTGTGTATCGGACGAAACACGTGTCGGCTAATCGTGTGCTGGGAATTTAAAATTTTTTTGGGGACTTTAATAAAGTATACAAGAAAACTCTATTTGATGATCTGATTGGATTCCTTTGAACGGACTGGTGTTTCCTTATCATCTTCGTTACTCAAGAGATCTAGAACTATACAAAGTGATTACTTTGACCTATGACCAAGATTGTTTTTGGCTAACTAAATAAGTTAGGTTGAATGGTTGTGCTGCAATAGCTTTGATTTTTTGTTTCGATATATGCATGTTATATTTGTAATGTGCAGCCGACACCTCCAGGTAGTAGGTGTTTGAAGCTGATATAGCACCCGGTTGCTAATATAGCAACACAGATACTTGTCACGCATAGTACTGATACTTTGAACACAGTTATAGTCTTTGGATGTGCGGTTATTTCCCTTTTAGGGAACACTACTACCTGTTCTTTTCTTTAACATTAAAACATGCATAGTCCACTTCAAGCCTCTTATTATGTGACTTAAAACAGGCACTGAGGGGAAGGGACCCGGAGCTGCAATTCACCACAAAGGCTGAGTGGTGCATATTTTCTTTCATAGTCAATCTGACAGCTAGAGAATCCTCACATCTCTACTTTTCTGGGACTTCTTTCACTTTGTTTTTGTGGTCTTCACAGTGTTAGGCATTTTTCTCACTTTTATCTATAGGAGGTAAGCATTTTTAAAGCCTCCCCCCACTGCCCATTTTGTATTTGGCAGGCTGAGCCCTTAACAATCTTCCTGTTGGCTGACATTCCTAGGGCTAGACCTATATTTAAGCCTTGTCAAACCTGTGGTGCCAGGAAGATTTATTATGACAACCCCATAGGAAATGCCTAATGTGTCTTCACTGATCCAAATACGTGTCCTGGAGATGTATGATCTGCCAGGCAACCAGTCATAGTCCCCTGAATGCAGTGACGGCGCTCCTATTTTGGGGTGGTGCGGCAACGCGAACTAGGGGGAGGGGAAAATAATTTTTTAAAAAACACTTCCCTGCTCCTACACCTGCCGCCTCGGTGCTCCTCTCCCCACGCTGGTCACGCTGCACATGCTTTCAGGGGGCAATCACGGTGCTGCTCTCATGCTGGTAATACCTGCATTAGAGCAGTGCTGTTATTGGCCTGAGCGGGCTGACTTGATGCTCACTCAGGCCCAGGGAGCCTTTGGCTTTGCTCCAACCCGACTGTTGCAACAGAGCTGGTTAGGAGAAACATGAGTGCGCATGTCTGTTTGGCTGGCCTGAAACGTCCAGCCAAACTGACATGCATACTTACAAGTGCCCAACACTCCTCCCTAAAGCATGACGCTCAACAGGATGGCCCTGGCCCCGCCCACGCCCTAACCTTGGTTGGCAATAGTGAAAAATAAAATGATAATTTAGTGGTTTTATTATCATTTTATTTTTCAGTAGGGCGACGCTCCTCCACCATAACGGAGGAACCTCCCCTGCCTGAATGATAGAGAGGTAAGAACTTTGTGCATTCTGTGTGTACTGTCTCCAAGCTCCATGTCGGCTAAAAGAATGCTCTCTGCAAAGGCTGAGAAGCTCTTGTCTTCAGAAAATATAAATAAATAATTGTGTACTGCCATTACAACATTGAAGACATCTCTCCGTCCAGTTTATAATCTTTCCTTACAAGACACTCTCTAAAATAGTTTTAATGTTGTATTTACAAATCACCCAGCACTTGATGAATGAATGAGTGCATTCTTTTATATAGGGGCAGTTATTCTCTAGTGCTATGAGCTTATAAAAGCATGCAGGTAAACGAGAAAGTCAAAACACTAGAAAATTTACAACAAATAGCAGCGGCTGCCGCCACAAAACTCCAGTGGTGAGGGGACAACAAAGCCGGGTTGGAGAAACCTAAGTGCGCATGTCTGGCCGGCCTAATACGGCCAGCCAAACCGACAAGCGCACTTTACAGAGCACACTACCCCCTCCTCTCTGCCATGCCTGGCCCTGCCCTGCCCAAAACTTCCTGGCTCAGTCAGCGGAAAAAAAAATGTTAATATTGTTATATTATCATTTTATTTTCCGCTGACTGACTCAGTGGGGTGACGCTCCTTCGCCATTACGGAGGAGCCTCCCCTGAAATCTAGCAACTCCATTATGTTATTAGACTATGTACGTCCACACTGCATGTAGCCCACAGAATGCTGCACCGAAGGATGAACAAATACATCCAAATCACATTAACAAAATACATTCCTCCTTTCCCCCCACTTTTACTTTTATATTGATTTATTCAAATGTGTGTTAATGTGCTCTTAAAATTAATCAAAAATACAAAATGCTGCACTGTGCCATTTTACATAATCGCACTTCGACAATTGCCTAAAAGAGCAATGCTTATTGGCTTTGTTACTGCTTAAGTTACTTAAATTAGACCAATGTATCATATGAGCACGTTCATGTATTCGATTGCTCTAGCGAACTGATGTAGTGTTTCTAATCTAAACAGATATTCAGGAAGACAGCAGTTCAGCCCTGCCGGGAGGTACAAAGCTGACGGAATCTTGGAGACGGTGAGCGGTGCAACTATACTCTCAAAGTAACTTTTAAACGCATGACTGACTAGGGAGGATATGTAGGCTAGCAGCTAGAGCTGCTGACCTGGGAACCTGTGGACCCAGGTTTGCATCCCGGCCTCGGGCTTAGGCTCCCTTAGTGTGATCCTTGGCGCAAATCACTTAATCTCCCTTTCCTTAAAATGCGAATTATAATGAATGAATTGTATTTATGTATTTGTGTATGGCCCTTAGGGCCTGATTACAAGCAAAGGCATTATTTATCTCAATCTCAATCGATAAATAACGATACCACGGGGTACTTTATTTATTGGGTGCAATAAATAATACGAGTTCATGGGAATAACGTAATTTGGGTGTTTAGTGCACCAAATTCCACATGATATTGTATGTACCATATGTTTCCCCTTGTTAAATTTCAATGAGGGTTGAGTAAATTAATGTATCCGATAATTATCAGATGCGTTAAACGCCTTCAAACTTGTAATTCCGACCCATGCGTAAACAGGAGTTTACGCATGGGTCAAAATATTACAAGGAACTCATAATCAGGTCCTTAATATACACAATATTGTAGATGGTCTTCCATTCCCCCAGTGCTTAATCTGTAAAATAATGAGTGCCAGTGGCAAAAACTCTTCTCAGAAGCCCTCGGCCAATGCTACTAAATGTCAGCGGCCGAATACCAAGGCTGTGTCCTCTTGATTCAGCTCATGCCTCTTTAATCCAGTGCCAGACACTCCCTGCCCCCTTATCTCAGTCTTGCAGGATCTGTTTCTCTGTCTTTCTCTTCCTGTATTTTCACTTTCCTGGTAAACAACTGATATAGAAAAGTAAGTGTAGGTCCCCAAAAAATAGTGATGGTGCCACCCACCGGCAACCACCGGCTCAAATTAAGCACTGCATTCCCCCATCTATTGTACAGCACTCCGTTGCTTCAGAGTTAGCTTAGCGCTATATAAATGCAAATATGCAATGATTACAACTCCATCATTATCAAAGTTATTGTAGTACTGAATATTTGGTGTCTTGCGTGATGAGGATCAAGGGTTATATTTTTTGTTTCTCAAAGGACTGCACGCTATTTGCTGTAAAATACTGTCTCAATTACACCTTTCTACCACACCCCTCGCATTGACCCGGACCATCAAGGCATTTGCCCAGGGAACCAGGAACTACGGTGTGGGAAAACCTGTTTCATTCCAGACCAGATGCAATTTGGCCCGGGTGCAGGGTTAATAAAAGAACCTACAAGGATATTAAGTGGGCTTCTGATCAGGCCTAGTGGCTACTAATGAGGCCATGAATGACTATAATCCATTCCCATCCCTCCCTCTTACTTGACTATTAAAACCAAACCATAACATCTTCAAAAACCAAAAAAACATATTTTATTTACTTAATGTAATTGGAAAAGCTCGTCTTAAATGGACTATCCAGGATAACTCAAGATATCAATTGTTTTACAATAATATGTGTGCATGCTTAATTGTGATTTTGTGTTTATGTGTGTATGTAATATGCTGAAGTCCTTCTTGAAGGTAGATCTTTTCCTATATCAAATACAAATACAGTAAGAGTTTAGTTTTGGGGTGATAATTGTAATCATTGTATCAGCTACAATATTTGTGAAACTGAGTTACAGACATGTTCCACCGCAAAAGAGTCGATAGCAGCCAGTAACGGTAAATCGGAAATCAAGTGATACATGAAAAACACTTTTTGACCCTAGGTTGACAGGTAATAACGTGCAATATGTCCTTAGTGCAGAAATGTTAAGTTCCTTGTTTGATTTTGCGAGACGTTTTTCATCAAACACGAGAAAATTGCTCTTTTGAGACACTTTTACAAAGCAGTTTATATTGCTTCTAAGTGAAACATAATGCTCTATTACTTACCGGTAATCTTCATTACTCCAGGTCCCGTTGCCTCGTACCCTTCAGTACAAAGTGGAGATAATCATCTCCCGACAGAAAAAAAGAAGAGAGGAATGCTGGGACCCTAACCCCAGCCCCTCCCACTGGGAGTACATAAGCAGTACTAACCCAGCATTCCGCCTGAACTACCAAGCCCACAACAGGAAGGCCGTCCGGGAGGGAGGGCGGGGCATATGATTGGGACGAGGACAACGGGACCCGGAGTAATGAAGATTACCGGTAAGTAATAGAGCATTACCCCCAGGTCCCTCCAGTCCTCGTCCCATTCAGTACAAAGTGGAGAATACCAAAGCAGAAACCCGGCCTTCCAAAACCTTCAAGCAAACCCATGAAACCACACCAAGGCAGCACCCACGGGAAGCAAAAGAGAGAACCACAGGAAACAAGAGGCAGAGCATCCAGACAGGAAAGCACCCCACCAAAGCAGGGACACACCCAACAAAACAAACAGAAGACGACCAAGAGGAAGAAGAGGCCAACCCACAGAGGGCATCCAGGACACACCAGGAGCCCCCCCGAGAGAACAAGGAAGGGGGAAAACACGCCAAACAAAACACCAACAGAGCCGCCCACAACAAAAGACAGGCGAGGGAGCCACCCAAAAAAGAAAACGACCCAGTGGCCCCACCGCCCAGCAAGCCAGCACAGGCCAGCAGAGACGCAACCAAGGACCGGAAACCGGGACCAAGGAAAACAGAAGGCGACAGCGACAACCAGGAGGAAGCCAACCAGAAAAACTGGAAACATAGAACCCAGGCCAACAAAAGGGAAACCCCAAACCGCCAAGCCGAGGGGAGGACGCCAAAAAGGCGACCAAGCCAAAAAAAGGGGAGCCGAAAAGGAAACACCCCAAAGGCAAAGCCCCAGAAGGGAATGAAAGGCGCCAGGGCAATAAACACCGCGTAATGCAGCGGGCTAGAGAAGACGAAGCCCCAACAGGACACGCCCACCCGACCAAAGGCCGACAACCACAGGCACCACCAGGCAGACACACCGGACCCGGCAGAAACACAGACACAGAGCGAGACCCCAGCAAGAACAGAAGGGAAGCCCCGCCAGCCAAAGGGAGCAATCCCACAAAGACAAGGGGAAGAAAGGAAGGCCCCACAGTCCCCGCCACAACCAGGCGCGAAGGGAAAAAGGGCCAACCAGAGGACAAACCTCAACACCACCGGACAGCAACAGGGCAAGGGCACAAACCCAAGAACCAACCAAGGGCAGGGCCACCCAGACCAAACCAGGAAGAGGGGAAGCACCGACCAGGCACCAGCCCCCCCAACCAGAACGACCAGGCCCCCAGAGAGCCCAGAGGACAAAGCCCCCGAAAACCCCACAGAGGAGGACCAGGCCCCAGGAAAGAAAGGCCAGCACCAACCACCAGAGCCGCCAACCGACAACCACCCAGCCAGGGAGGAGGAGCCAAAGCGAGAGCCTAGGAACAGGCCAAGAGCCAGCCAAGACCAAGAGACACACAAGAAGCCGGGGAAACAGGAACACAACCTCTGGGACGCTGCCCCACAAAGCCCACAGAGCCAGAAGAAACAAAAAACCAACCAGGAGGACCCGACAGCAAGACCCCAACCAAACCGAAAAGGGCAGGGGAAGAGCCAGAGACCAGAAACCCAGGAGACCAAACGCCCCACAGGGAACAAGGCCCCAAACTGAACCAGGGCCCGACAAGCCAACCCAGAGCAGCCAGGGCAGGCGAAGACAACCCCCAAGGCCACAAGACCAGAGCAAACAGAAAACGGCAGAAGAACAAGACAGCCTGAGATGCCCCCAAAGAGACCAGGCAGACAGCCGCCCGAACAGACAGGGCAGCACAAGACCGGGGACCAACAACATGGAACCCACACAGGCCCGGAAGGGGCGGAACAGGGCCAACGGCCACGACCCCAAAACCCCCAACCCCGAGGGGAGGCAACAAACCCCCAAAACCAGCCAAGCCAGAGAGGCAACAGAAGCCAGGGCGGAAGCCAAGCAGATCGCCCAGGCCCACAAACTCCAAGGCCCAACAACACACCAAGGGAGGGTCGGAGCAGGGGAGAAACCCCCAGGGCACAACCAAGGCAACTGAGCGCCAAGCAGACGGGAAGCCAGGGCCAAAGTCAAGCAACCTGCCCGAACCGAAGGACCCGGTGCCCAACCTACACCCGGGGAAGGCCCAAACACACAGGCAAAGGCAAAAGCCAGGGAGGGCAACTGAACCCCCCGGTACAGAACCGCCGCACCACACAGGACCGAAACCCAAACAAGGCAACAGCCCCGGGCAAGAACACAACAGGCAGGCCCAAAACAAAACAGAGGCAGCAGACAAAGCCCCAGAACCAAACCAGGAGCCCTGCGCCCACGGAGGACACACGGCCCCCACTGCCCCACACTGGAACAGAGACAGGAAGAGGCCAGAGGAGAGAAAGAGCCGCAAGCAGCCCACCAGACACAGCCCGAAGGCGGAGCGCAAGCGTCCCCAGGGAGCACACAACCGGCGAGGCAGCCCATGGGACAAGAGCCCAGGAACAGAATGAAGAAGAGGGACAGAGGCACAAGGCCCCCCCCACAACCCAGCCGCAGACCCCGGGAACCAGCAGCCAGGCCGGCGGGCAGCAGTAGAGACAAGACAAACACCCCAAGACCACCCCCCGACAGGGTGAGGGGGGCACCGCCCGACAAACACCCACAAAGGGAGCAGGCCCATGGGGGCACACAGGAAGACAGGAGCGGACGGACAGGCAAAGACTGGCCCGCCGAAACCAGGAGGCCACAACGGCAGGAACACCGCACCCCCGCAAGGACCGGAATCCGATAGCAGAGTGACCAGCCACCCAACAGGCAGAGACCACGCAAGACAGGACACCGACACCAGAAACTAGGGGGGCGAGGGGGTCACGCCAGACGCAACACACCCCAGAACAGGCACAAAACCCACAGCACAGCCAGCCCCAAGCACAGCCATACCAGCCAGAAGAGCCACTAGCGAGCGTATGGACAACCCAGAGCAGACAGCACCGGGACACCCAGGCAGACCCTAAACCAGGGACAAACCAGGACCGACCCAACCCAACCCCCTAGGGCAGGGAAGAAGGCCCAACGGGGGGACAAAGCCAGAAGAACCCCAACCAACCCCAACCAAGGAGCCACCGCAGGGGCAACAACCCAAAACACAGGGGAACCCCAGGTGAACACCCACAAACCCCGGCCAAACAGGGCAGGCCCAAGAATGAACCTGGCCCAACCAGCACAACCCCGGACAGCAAACCAGAGCAGGGGCGACAAGGGAGGAAAGGCCGGGGGCCAAAAGCAGGCACAGAGGACAACAAAAGCGCCACACAGGAGCACCAGAGGCATGACAGAAGGTAACAGGCAAAGCGAGGCACGGAGAGAGGAAGAGAACAGTCCACAGGAACAACCGAGCCCCACCGCAAACAGGAACCAGACGCCGCAACAGTAAAAGCCGCCACTGCAGCCGGAAGACACAGCAGCACCCAAAGGAGGGGCAAATAACCCCAAAGCAACGGCATGCGGGCCGCAACGCGAGGAAACAGCAGCACCCCCCCCCCCAGGGGCTCCCACAGGGCAGCCCGACCACAGGCCCCAAACAAGGGCCAAAGAACGAAAACAACCAGAGTCCCACACAAGGCGGCGGACTCCGGGGGACAACACCGGCACCCAGAGCCGGCAAAAGCATGAACACCGGCCGAGACCGACACGCCCGAGGAGGCAGGCAAGGAGGCAGCCCATGACCAGGCCAGAACACCTAGACAGGGAGCCAAAACCGAGACCCAACCAGGCGCCCCAGCCCGGAGGACGGCACGAGCCCCATGCTCACCAGGAGGGAGCACACCACCGGGACACAGGCAGAAGCGCCAAAAGCAAGCCGCCGCAAGGTCCAGGAGGTGACCAGAACAGGGCCACGGGGAAACCCAGGACAGATCCAGGAACAAAAACAAAAAGGAGACAACGGGAGCCGTGGAAGCCGGCACAGACAGACACCCAGCCTCCGCTCACCGAATCCCGCATCCAGGAACCCCGGCCTTCGGGACCCCGGGGGGGGGCACCCCCAGCACCCCCAGTGAAGAAGATCAGTCCGCGGACGCCGCCCCAGAATGCTCCGGAAGCTTAGTACCAAAGCAATGGTAGGCCGCCAAGTCGGACCCCAAGCCTCAAGCGCTGTGGAAGCCTTGCAGCACACAAGCAGACTCCATTGTCTCCGTGCCAAGGGCCACAGGACCAAGGCCCCACAACGGGAACCCATGACTGCACCGGCACCCAGAACACCAACCACAGCCGGCAGCCAGAGATTGCCATAATGCAAAGAGGCACACACCAGGGAGGGGGGCCGGCAGACGGCAAACAAGGCCCCTACCCCAACCCCCACAGTCAGACCAAGGAGCACACACACCAGCACAGTGGCAGGAGGCGTGCAACCAAACACTGCATGGATCAGCAGAAAAAAACGAGACACCGCTACGCGGTACTCACCGGGGGGGGGAAACAGGAACAAGGCCCCCCCTCCTCTGCCAGTCAGACCTGACCCCATCCAGGCCGTGCAGGAGGAAGCAGGAAGGCAGGAGAACCAGCAATCGTGGCGCGTCTTCCACCTGGCTAGGCCACAGGAAGACGTGTCCAGCAACCCGGAAGGAACTGGGAGGCCGGTGCACCAGCTGCAAAGGGCTGGCTGGCTGACATGCAAGAGCCGGCCGGGAATCATCCAAGCCGCCCGGTAAGCCGGGAGGCAGACCAGCAGACACTCCGTCCGCACAGCCAGGCAGCCGGACGAGGAGTGGAAGAAGAAACGCCACTCCAGCCCAGCAGGAGCAGCACCAGCATTCGTCCCAATTCTGTCGACAGACAGAAAAAAAGAACAGGCGGAATGCTGGGTTAGTACTGTTTATGTACTCCTAGTGGGAGGGGCTGGGATTAGGGTCCCAGCATTCCTCTCTTCTTTTTTTAGGTCTCGCCTACGCAGCGCGCATGCGCAGCATAGGAGGAGACCTTTAGCCATCAGTTCCCTTTTTTTCCCCAAAAACGTGCACGCGTTCCATTGCCTTCAATGGCAACGCGTGCACGTGTGGCGATTGCCTTGCGGGAGCGAGCGGCAGCGCCATATGGTATCAATTATCGCCGCTGGCTCCCGCAAGGAAATCGGCAGGCCCCCCTCCCCCCTGCTGCCGCGTGAGGCGCGCTTTTGCTTGTTTTACTTTGGGCGCGCGCTTGTTAATAAGCGCTTCCTCCCCTTACCTTCCTCGGCAGCGAGCAGCGTCAAGAAGCCTCCTGGTTACTTTGAGCGCGCGCTTGTTAATAAGCGCTTACTCCCCTTACCTTCCTCGGCAGCGAGCAGCGCCAAGAAGCCTCCTGGGCCCGAGGAAGCACTGTCACATCCTCCGCAGCGCCTTGAAGTGCCGGGATCTCCTGCAGGTCGCACTCCGAGGCATGGCTGAGCTTAGAATCCATTTTCAAGTCCAGAAATGCGAGCATTGGCTACGCCCCCAGTGGTAGCAAATACTTTTCTTCTTGCGGGTTATTATAAACCCTATGACCTGAGTCCAGGACACCGCAATGGGAGAATAGCTGCTGACTTACTGGCACTGTGCGCCCTGCCCCTGCATGCCAAGTGGCATGATCCAGTAAAGAGCTATATGGCAGGATTTTAGAATGGCATAAAAAACAAGCATTTGCAAAGCCAATGAAGTGCCGGGATCTCCTGCAGGTCGCACTCCGAGGCATGGCCGAGCTTAGAATCCATTTTCAAGTCCAGAAATTTTAGAATGGCATAAAAAACAAGCATTTGCAAAGCCAATGAAGTGCCGGGATCTCCTGCAGGTCGCACTCCGAGGCATGGCCGAGCTTAGAATCCATTTTCAAGTCCAGAAATGCGAGCATTGGCTACGCCCCCAGTGGTAGCAAATACTTTTCTTCTTGCGGGTTATTATAAACCCTATGACCTGAGTCCAGGACACCGCAATGGGAGAATAGCTGCTGACTTACTGGCACTGTGCGCCTTCTGCTATACTGCAGTAAATCAGTAAATTCAATCCTCTTACCACAGCTACAGAAACAAAGTTCAGGTTTAAGGAATGTACAAAAGACACTTTTTTCACCTTCTGATTTGTTAATGCATAGCAACACAATACATAGGATAATGTGCTACATACCTAAATGCTTATAAGGTCCCAAAGGCGAGACCTATTGGCTATGCCAATGCTTGTGCTAACTTTATCATGGGAAATATTGCAGCATTGTGCACCAGAGACCCCCTTGGAAATGAGGGGAAATAGTGTATGCCTACCACTCCAAAAGAGGTTTTAAAGAGCACCTCTCGAAAAGGTGGGGCATCACTCAGATAACCTCTTCCAGAACACATTTGACACTGTACCTTTTTTATAACATTTGTGTCAGAAGGAGATGTATTTCAGTGATCCCTCCTTACCGTTTGTTGTCATCATCAGTAAACAAGCATTGGCATAGCCAATAGGTCTCGCCTTTGGGACCTTATAAGTGTTTAACCATGCAACAGTTGATGTTGTTGCGCCAAGGATATTGTGGTGCATAACTAAATACTTATAAGGTTCCAAAAGCGAGACCTATTGGCTATGCCAATGCTTGTTCTGTCTGGAGATGATTATCTCCACTTTGTACTGGATGGGACGAGGACTGGAGGAACCTGGGGGTGATAATGGTTACCAAAATATATATGTATGGATCCCAAAGTAAAAATGTGTTTGTTTTTACCGTCCCCAAATAAACATGAGAAATGTTGTTGCCTGAAAATATTCAAACACCTCTATTTGGTTCCCAATTGCATTCATCTAATCTTTTACAGAGCAGCTCAATTTCTTCCCATTATATGAGGTTATAATCCGCTTCAGTGTTCCAGAATATTAGGGTGCTATTTAAATTGCTTGATTTAATGGTACTGCTCGCCTTATTAAGTGTTTGGAAGTTTCTTCCTAATCATCCCTTCTTGGGACAAGTTACATTAATCCTGTCCCCGCTTTTTACCTGTACTCCTCTGATGCCCACAAGGTAAAACTGCAGGGGGGTTGAGCATTAGTAATAGTATCTTTCTTCTACTCACTTCTATTGTCAACATTTTTCTCTGTCCTTTTCATCTCGTTGTTTATTATGAAAATAGTTATTTGTCTTCCACTACTATAATTTTTTTCATTCTCGTCTACCAAATAGCGTTCCTTTCCCCTTCTGCTCCTCCCACCTATTTACTTCTCTCCTTGACTTTTCCCTTGCCAAAGTACTCTCTGCCTTTCATTTTGAATCTTCTTTCTTCCCAGCTCGCTTACTTCTTTTTCACCATCTTCTCTTCTCACCTACTCCCCTCTCTTCACTTCCTCTGTCAGTTGTTTCCTGATTTTTTTCTTAATTTAAAGACCTTATCTCAGGATGCCTTCGATGTGTAGATCAGCGGCACAAGCAATGACAGGATTCTGAGAACATTCTTTATAGGATCGTCGTCCTTGCCACAGTGTTAGAGGCATACCATCTTTTATAAATCAAGGGCTGGTTCGAGGGTTTTGTTTGTCATTGAATAGACATCTAGTTTATAGTTAGCCATCGCGTGATGACGCGCAATGAGATATGGGCAAACAGATAATAAGCATTGGGGTTGAGAATATGGCCTGCACCTAAAGGTGTCTGAGCACAGCCTAAGGCTATGCTCACTGGGATCTTTTGGGAGGGGTCATAATCACAGGTTTGCAACCACAGATCACTTGACACAGATGAAGGACATGTCCAGAGGGTGTTGAGAGCTGACACCCAGATCACAGTGGATGTTGCTCAGTCACCTCTAGGACTAAGACTATTGAGCACAGGATGCATGATTGGCTACCCACAGCTTTCTGGGCACCCATAAATGGGCTCTTGGCTTGGCAACCTTTCACGCTCAATCCAGGAACTCTTTGAGCGCAAAGGTGCTGCTAAGTGGAGTTTGGGGCATAGGAGGCTTGAACAGCTTCACTGATATCATCACTAATATTGATGGTGATGTAATGTTATCAGTGACGTTGTTGATGATGTTGTTTGTGATGTCATCTGTGACCATGTGTGAGGTCAGGAACAGTATATTTTGGGGAGTTATGGTTGTTTGTGGTTTTAGGTTTCAATCAGAACCATAATGGCTCTCCAACTGAATTGATTTTGGGCGAATTTCCTAAATATAAAGTATATGTACAAGTATAAGAAGAATATACAGGAAGAGGGAATGCAACAATGTGAGCATTTCAGTACTGTAATGAGGATGGAAGTAGGATTGATCCACGTAGTTTAGGCAAAGTTTACAGAAATGTTGTTGCAATTAGATGGCATAAAAGTCATTTACTGACATTATTTCAAATGTAAGGCATCACATATGGGGACAGTTTGTACCCCAAATAAATTCATGTGTTTTTCATTCAAAAGTTTACGGTCTACCAAAATTAAACAATTTGAGGCATGGACTTGCTGTAGTGTGACATTTGCAATTAAACGATGTGGGACTCGTATGCAAAAACATTTCCTAGCTAATCAGTCATAAAGTTCATTGAACACATGTTATCTCTGGTCAAGCCTCCTCAACTTCTTCCTCCGCTAACCCTATAGCCAGTCATATTTAGACCAGAACAATAAATCTGTGAGTTCCTAATATGAATTGGGAATAAGTGGTACACAGTTGTTGTGAGGGCTAACTTTAATTCAGTTGACTATTATCAGTTAGTAATTTCTGTGTGAGTTGATCATTGCATGTATAGTATGTTATGTTTTTACATAAAATAAATCATGAACACATTTCCTGGTGCCACTGGCTCCTTTGATACTGTTTTCAATTTTACTTAAAGTGATGCTCAACGCAGAACAGGGAACAACCCCAAATGTATTTACTTAAATAAGAAACTTTAAATGAAAGGGATGTGGGAAAAGGTTTTATCCACTAAATCATATCTTTAACTGTGTTTGTCTTTTTCAGATTTTATTGTATACTTTAACCAAATATGAAGATCTTAAATCTTTTCTTCAGCAAAACATTCACCAGGTATGATCTTTGCTCCATCATCTTCCTCTACAATCTCAGCTTCCTTTTGACTTCTTACCCTCCTGATCCTTCCTACTTCCAATATCTTTATAGACTCACTGATGTATGATCAGTCAACTTTTTCAACTTCTTCATATCATCCTATGTCCCCAGATCCTTTGTTTCACTCATGTAAATAATTTCCTACATTTAAAGCCTGAATTGGGGATCTGAATCTGAAGAGCACATTTTATTTTCAGTTTAAAGTTTTATTATTTCAGGAGATTCACACTCGAAGTCCATGCTTAACATTGTGCTCTTCTGAATATAATTTTTTGCTTGCTTAATGTATTTCAGTGCATCAAGAGTTTTGGAACACTTTATGCAAAATAATTGCGGCAATAGATTAAAAATAGTATTCTGATTTTGCCGTTTATCATGGCTTTCATTGATTACAGACTAAGATCACATTTTTAGATGTGTAACATTTCTAAATAAAATAAAAACTGTCATTGGAACATATTCCAACATGTGGAGAGTTTCGGGTGGCATTAATGTGGGACGTTCAAGAATAATGAAATTAAAATAAATGACTAAGGGACACTTTTTAGACAATACAAATATTTTGATGTTTTAACTACTGTTTGGTGAGGTATTGTGGGCTGGCAGAATGAAGGTGAAAACGGGAATCAACTCCATACAATCCATTCAGATCAATATTTTCATTATCACAAACTGCAAATCATACAGATTATGCTAGTGCATGATCCATTACAACCATATTTTACCTTAAACATTTAGAATGCTGAATTACCTGCATTCATTCAGCAGGTCATTCAGCATTCTAAATATTTAAGGTAAAATATGGTTGTAATGGATCATGCACTGGCATCATTTGTATGATTTGTAGGTTTAAATTAATGTTGTAGAAAAGCTGCACAAGTTTGAAAAATGCTTCAGTCAATTTAAAGTGCAAATTTTTAAAGTAATCACCAGATCAAATATGTTTTCACTGCTAAAATATACAGCTATTTGCCATTGTTTAATGAAGCTCAAAAACCTCAGAGTGATTATTCCACATAGTCTGCCTTTATTCCATCATTAAAATATTTCTCATTCACTGAAAGGGTTTCAAATACAGGAGCCTTCAATTAATTGAGGCACTTAAACTTGGGTGAGTTTCGTGAAACAGCTTGGAACCCTAAAGAGATTTTCTTTTCCATGTTGTTTCAAGTCTTTAACTCTGTCCGTGGATCAATGAAGTCCTATTATATTTAAATAATAGGTAAAATGAGTACGGAATTGATTTTCATAGGTTTCTTTATTAGAAAGTGCAAATATCAGTCTTTGGACTTTTAAATACATCCTAAAATTACTCTCTTGTTTTCATGCTTTAGGACAAATGCAAGAGTTTATAGTACGGGTCAACTCACATAAAATGCTAATATGTTCTCTTCTCACCTGTTCTGTGATTTTTTTTTTTGTCTCCATCCTAATAAGTATTTTCATTGTGAATACATTTTTATTAGGATCTTTTCGTAGTTGGCCCACATGCCAAATAGGTAATTTTAGAAACATTTATGAAGTCTTACTGTGCTAAAGTATCAATTTAACAGCACTAATTTTCCTA
Organism: Calotriton arnoldi; assembly: GCA_963921515.1. NCBI lineage: Eukaryota > Metazoa > Chordata > Amphibia > Caudata > Salamandridae > Calotriton > Calotriton arnoldi. Next base: position 5,097,198 of record CAWUFW010000073.1, on the reverse strand, counting down.
ATCTCATTACCTTAAAGTTTGCTGATTTGTAAATTTACTTTGGTATCTTTTACAGTTTGAAATTGGTCCTTTCGGATGTATTCTTCTCACTTTCTCCGTAGTCTTCTCAAGATCCTTTGGTTTGTAAGTATTCCTTCGTTGCATGTGTTTGTAGCCCGTCCAATGTGTTTAACCTCAAAATAATCTTGATTGCATAATCTGGTTAATGGTACTTGGTTTGTTCCGTACACACTACTGGAAATAGTAAGATACACTACTAGAAATAGTAAGATGCTGATTACTTTTCTCAGAAAACTTTATATCTCTGGGGTCAGAAGGTCCCACAGATTCTGGGCAACATGAACCTTGCTTCCATCTGAAAGCATATTATTATTTATTTACATAGACCAGGCATAGGGGCATTCTGTCCACTGCATTTTTTAAAAAAAGGGTACCCAGCTGGATTGTTGTGCACATCACCTAGTGTCTTTTTATGAAATACTGTTGAAATATTATTACTCTTCTCAGCCATTAAAGGATGGTTCCCAGGGAGGGATATGGTTTGGCAGGTGTAGATAGATTGGGTTTATTTATTTATAATTCACAACCAAAGGACCAAAGTCTGTGGGGTGGCCATTATAGTTGTAATTGTCTAGATGCAATCAAATGGCCAACACGCAAGAGCCAAAAAGGAATGGTGATTTGACAGAAGAGTCAGCTCTTTAGATATTTCTGGAAAGATAACAATGAGTGTTTACCTTTGAGATTGAGTGGGAGGCCTTTATAGAGCCTACAATGCAACACCAGGAATCTTTGATCACCTTGAGATTTACAGCTAGACCAAGGTATTGCTAGGAGACCCAAAGCTGCAGACCAAAATGGGAGGCTGGGCTACTGCTAGAATATCTTCTGTGCAAGGGAAGATAAAGGTCTGAGGCAAATAATTGTCATAAACAATTAGGAAAGTGTCATCACAAAAAGAAAGGTTATATGCGATATCCATGTCAATGCCATAGGAACTCAATCTTTATGCATTGTTTAACCTTTTTTGTTTATGCTAGGTAGCCAGTATTTGGACTTTTGGCCTACAAGACCCTGCTAAACAGCACCCCACTGCTGCATGTGCCTTTTTCCCTAAAGCATGGAAACCAATTGTGTTATTACATTTACATATTTGCCATTTTTGTAAGTCAGCTACTTATCAGGCACAAATAGCTCACTTTGCTTCAATATCAAATTTCAAAAGTGCATCTACTGGAAATATTTTACCTTTCATATTGGAGCAATTCCTGCTATCTGATTTTAGAACGTCAGTGAAGGACTCCAGTCTAGACCTGGACAGTATAAGAAAAGTTAAACCCTTTTTTATTGTAAGTGCCAGATTTAGCACTTTGTAAGTTAGCTGTCATTGGGCTTTGTAGAAGTTATGTCCAGTGGCCTAGTGCTCCATTTGGAAATGTAAGCTGTGTGCACACTACATTTAAAACGGTAACATGAGTTTAAGTACAGTAAGTAAATAGGTAGAAAAGTCATTGTCACTACATATAACAAATTAAAAAATATAAAAAACATTTTTCAATGTGGGTTTTTACTATAAATACTGTAATGTTGACTTTTCTAAGTTCCTGTTTTTAAAGTAACCCATTTGGGCTGGTGGCCTGAGTATCTTTCCTGTAGTTGAGCCCCTTTGGCTTCTAGGTTATTAGACCTTTTCATACCTCCTCCATTAAAGTTTTCTCAATCAGAGAACTTCCAATGCTTCATTTGCATTTTGTTATGACAGCCAAAGGTCATTTTTAACGCAGGACAGTTACACTTGCTTGCACCGATGGAATGGGAATTAGCAGACCTGAGAAAAGCAGATGAGCCTATGTGGGTGGGATTTTGCTTTCATCCTATGAGGGCCATAGTGGATTGGCGTGGCAAGAGTTATGAGAGAGACAGACACAATATAAGAGGGAATCCTATGTCGAGTTCAAACCTGCCATTTTTTATAGAAACTGCAAAACAAAGCATTGTATGACTATGAGCAAAGGTTTGGGGATGCTTAGCTGGGACATGGTGCTGTAAAATATACAAGGAGAATGTGTGGGTCCTCTAGCTGGATTCACTTACATAATTTTGTAAGTCTGTGCAGAGTTTACCCCATAAGAATTGCTGCAACTATTGTTAAGACAGAGTACAGAACAAGACTAAGAAAGTACCTAGAAGGAGGAATTACCATCTGCGCGATCAAGGACAGTGAAGTGGAGACTTCTTCTTTATCTTGAATATCTGAACTTGGACAAGCTGCTCTGAGGGCCAGGACGGTGGGTCTCTGACTTACCATAAGATTCTGGCTAGAGGATTTTTGCCTGCTGGTGGCTGTCTTTCCAAGTCGGGGAAACATGGATGATTCCAAGAATGAGTGGTGGCTGAACCTTTGGCAAATAACTTGTTTGGGAGTGGTGAAAAGCATTTTTTCACTTCATCCCTTAGTCTGTTATTCATGAAGCCTTCCCTGATAGTTGGGGATTTTTTGGAGCATCAGGAAAGAAGTTATAGAACTTTGGAATAAGTTTGGTTTTGGACATTTTTAATCTCCAGTGGAATCAGGTGAGTTGTTCTCATTTGGAGCTTTTATGCCGCAAGACTTCAGTTCAAAGACAAAATACAAAACAAGGTACCAAACGTATGCAGCTTGCCAGGCCATGGCTTTCAGTTTTTATTTATTTGTTATATATTTTTTGTGATGAATTAACTTTTAGTAGGACAGTTTTGTCCCTTTAATGGGAGAGAGTTTGAAAGTCCCAAGGTAGATCTTAAGAGTGGCAAAGGGTGCCAAAGTGTGCCCAATTAAGACACATTCTTGTCAGATCTGATTTTTTGTGTGAATTAAAGTGGTGCAGCAGGACCATGAAATACTTGACCATGTAAAGCCATGCTCAGCCAAAACTGTTTTCCTTGCCCTGCTGACTTTGAGAATACAAACTAAGTTGAGAGGTAAAATTGATGACTGTTATGAATTGCCACACCTTGCTTCATCACTGGTCAGCTGCAATGGGAGACTAATTCTTTTTTTTAAATTGTTATATTTATTAGGTTACACAGTAAATGAGAAACATGTTACACTTCTGCAAGTTATACAATACGTAGGACTTATTACAAAGTAAACGTTCGTGAAGCCTTATCATGAATATATGTGCCATGAAAGACGCAATGTAACCCTTTTTTACGTCAATAAAAAACACAAACAAACAAGAGCCGCAGTGAAGGCATTAGGTGATCATAACAGGTACATCTCCTTATCATGGGAGACTAATTCTTAGTCCTCAAGAAATTTTGACCACGGTAAACAAACCACCTCTATCCAACCGTATTCCTTTGCCGATCAGCCTTGGAGGATGCCTATGATCTGGTCACCTGTACCGCTTTGTACTATGTTGGAATTTTAGTTCCCTTTTGTGTTCCATGGACACTTTTCATTTTATAACCACTGATCAGTAAATCACATTTGAATCATTTTCTTATCATTTTAATAATAAAATGTTATACTTTTTCGACTAAATTGGTTTAAAATTTCTACACATTTATTTCTTAACAGTAATGATTTGATGTTGCTGTTCATGTAGCACGTGCAATTTCTCTTAAGGCTTGCTTCTTTAGTCAAGCTACGAAGGGCAAAGTGCAGTTTCCTCATAGAAACCTATTTACTTATTAGGAACTAGATTGGTTTGTCTTTGTGGAAGCTAATATATGCACTATGAAGGAGTGAGAGGATTTTTGCTGGTCATCGCCTATAATCATACTACAGTGCTTAATAAATCCCAGTTTTTTCAACACCAAACCATTCTATGGGTGATCCACTGCATTCATCCCCTTCCCTTGCACTTCATATGGGAAAACATGGGTTATCCCTTACAGTTTCCCCAATAGGCATTTATTTTTTGTGCAAAAATGAACTCAATCCACTCCAGATTCTTTATATACCTATTTTGAAAACACAATTCCCACTGATTGGAGGGCATCACATAAAAAAAGTGGTGAACATAGGGATCCTCAAAATTTCTTGTATGAATACAGAATAAGGGTTCCACACACCCCTCCCAACTCTTATTCTAATGGCTTCTCCCATGTGTTTTTGTTACAGAGGAGTAGATCTCTTTAAGGGATGTTTACCTATATCCTAAGGAGTTTTACTGGGGACATTGATAGTGTTAGCCAAACATTGATGTGTATTGCTATTAATCTGGGGTGGTCCCTAGCTCCACAAATTTGTGTGACCACTTTAATAGTGACAAAAAAGAGAATGGTCCTGATATCTTAAACCAGTAAGATGATCTGGTTGGTGTATGAATGCATTTCTATTGAGTTACTACACTATGGAGGGTTAACCTGTCTTTCTTAAATCTCGTTTAGGAGATTAGTTGCATGGCCAATCAATCAATCAGTCCGGAGTTTATAAAGTGCGACTTCTCACCCGTGAAGGTCTCAAGGCACTGGAGGCGAGCTGCTGATCCGTCTGGGCATGGAGGTTCAGTTGAAGAGCCAGGTCTTGAGATCCTTCCTGAATTGGGTCAGCGATGGGGAGGGGCAGGGTATTCCAGGTCTTGGCGGGGAGGTAGGAGAAGGATCTTCCTCATGTTCTGGTCTTGTGAATCTGTGAGACGGTGGCCAGGGCAAGTTGAGCGGAGTTGTCTGGTGGGTACGTGGAATGAGAGGCCGTGGTTCAGATATGCTGGTCCTGCGTTGTGGAGAGCTTTTGTAGGCGTGAGTGAGGAGCTTGAATGTGATTCTCTTGTTGACCGGGAGCCAGTGGAGATGTTGGAAGTATTGAGTTATGTGGCTGCGGCGGGGAATGTCGAGGACAAGTCTGGCTGCGGCGTTTTGAACGTTCTGTAGTTTCCTGAGCTGTTTCTGGATGACGCCAGCGTAGAGTGCGTTGCCATATTCGAGTCTGCTGGTGATGAGTGCGTGGGTGACCATCTTTTTGAATTATGTGGGGATCCATCAGAATGTCTTAGAAAGCAGGCAGAGCGTGTAGAAGCAGGATGAGGGTATGGTGTTGATCTGGCTGTTCATTGTGAGCGAGGAGTCCAGTATGATGCCGAGGTTGCGTTTGTGGCTACGGGGGTGGGGGGGCTACCAGTGCAGCGGGCTACCAGGAGTCGTCCCAGGCCTTCATCCCGCTGTGAAAGTTGATTATGGCGGCTGTGGGTTCGTTGATGAGGGAGAGGATCAGCTGGGTGTCGTCGGCGTAGGATATGATGTTGAGTCAGTGGCTCCTGACGATGGCCGTGAGGGGGGCCATGTAGACGTGGAAAAGGGAGGGGCTCGGAGGAGCCCTGGGGCATTCCGCAGCTGATTTCTGTAGGTTCTGAGAGGAACGGAGGAAGTCTGACTCACTGTGTTCGGTCAGTACGGAAGGAGTGGATCCAGTCCAGAGCCTTGTCACGGATGCCGGCGTCACGGAGTCTTGTGATTAGAGTGCGTGGGAAACAGTATTGAAGGTGGCAGAGAGGTCCAGTAGGATGAGGGCTGCGGTTTTGCCATGGTCGAGGAGGGAGCGGATGTTGTCGGTGGGAGCGAGGAGTGCGGTCTCAGTGCTGTGGTTACTTCGGAAGCCGGATTGAGAGATGTCCAGGACGTGGTTCTCTAAGATGAACTCGGAGAGTTGGGTGTTGATGGCCTTCTTGATGACCTTTGCTGGGAAAGGAAGGAGGGAGATGGGTCTGAAGTTCTTGTCGGGTTGGCGGATGGCTTCATCAGCAGGGGGTTGATCTCAGTGTGTTTACAGTCGTCGGGGAAGGTGGTGGTTTCGATGGGGCCCAAAGTATATCGCTCAAGAATATGGGATCTACACCCTGGTAAATCAGTATGATCAGCACATCTCTATGATATTTTTGTTGGGTCCTCACCCACAGGACCACCCTGTGGCCTGCTTCATCATCGGACCCACACCCCCATCACCTAGTGTGAGTGGGCGGGCTCAACGTGTTTGTAAGCAGAGTGATTAAACTACTGCCTAGGGATTGAAAGTGAGTTAAAATTCCCTGCCGGATCCTAATTTGTATTTATTCAAAAGGTCCTTAGGCAGGTTTAAAAGCAGGGGGATGTCACAAGGGTATGATGGCCCCAGACATCTTAAGTCGACATTTTTCAGCCATTAAATGCCTAGTGGGTCATTCGGCTTTCTTCAGGACCAGTATAGTATTTTGAATCCCTACGTGGTATGGTTGTTAATTCCAACCAATCTTACATGCAGTCATACACAATTCAAACTATACAGACCATTATTAGGACTCTTTCCTTGATATGGTCTGGGCTAGAAGAGAAAATGTATGTAAATGGACATTGCATTTTAATGTCTCATGATCAAGCACAATATCCCTTTTCTGTGCTGAAAAACATGCAAACACGTGTATGACACCCCTCAGTATGTTTCATAGTGTCTTTTTGTACATATATATACACACACGCACACACACACACACACACACTTAAAAAGCACATAAGACTAAAGGTAAATCAAAATGCATAAAATTTAAAATTAAAGGCAGTGTACAGCATGCACATACAAAAACGTGGTGGGAGAGAAGGTTTAGAATGAACACCTACATTGCCTACATATCAGTTAGGCATCATAAGGTTTAGGGTAGAGATGGTCCCTATAGTCACACGCTGTTGAGAGAAACTGAATCTCTGAATATATTGCTATTGTTGTTTGGCTAGGCATAAAATCAAAGAAAGAGGGGGCATCCTTCACTTACTTCTTCAAGGGACATTGTCCGTGGAAAAACCTACTTCCTTCCCCACAACCCTGCATGCTACCGCTGTTCACGCTGAATGGCATTTATCAAGGGAGTAACTGAAATCATGTGGCCGCATCCGGGTCACGTGATAAGAGGCTGTAGGTGCTCAGGACTGTACAGCCGGCTTTATTACTGATCATGTGACACTTATCACATGATATCATTGTACCTGCTCATTGGCTATGTGGGCACAAATCCCCCATGGTTGTTAGGAGTTTGGTTAGCACCAAACTCCCTAAAGTTGTTTAGAGTGGGTGCCTCAAGGGTATAATGTCATCAGGCCAAAGCAGTGAGGAGAGGCGCATGACTGTGTCCTCGCTGTGTGTAGTCCATAGCTGAGTGGACGCCTGCTGGAGGTTGGGAAATGTAGTCTTACCTCCTGTGTCGGCAATAGTCAGTCAGTTTCGATGTGGCACATACTAAACGGTCAGCCACTATCAGGCCAAAGCACTGCAGAGAGGCGCATGAGTGCGTCCTCGCCGCATGTAGTTCTTAGCCAAGTGAATGCCAGCGGGATGTTGGGAAATGTAGTCTAAACTCCTGCGTCGGTAATAGTCAGTCACTTTCGATGCGGCACATACTACACATGCAGTCACTTTCAGGATGAAGGGCTGGTAGATGTAGTGGTCATCTCTTCCATGTAGTAGGTGTTGGGCTCCAGTGAACATGCCGCGTGGACATTATTTGGAGTACTCATGGGCAATGTCTCTAAGATGAACCTGAGACTTTTATTTCTTACACAAAACAGGCGCTTTGAAATGGGTGCATGAAAGTTTGTGTTGTAAGATATTCCACCATGGAATGTCATCATTCTGGCCCTTAATGTGCATGGGCGAAGTTTCTGTGTATTTAAGATGACCCTGAGACTTTTATGTCCTACACTTAACAGGTGCTTTGAAAAGGGTGCATGAAAGCTTGTGTGTTATAAGATATTCCACCATGGAATATCATTATTCAGGCCCTTAATGTGAGTGGACAATCTGTAAATCCACTGTTGCTCCTTTTCAAATAGGATTCTTTACAGGTTTCTGGTTTCTGCAGTCACTTGTTCCAGAACGACCCATTTGAGGTCTTTTACTGTATGTCTCATGGTTATATAGTATTCAGCCATTTTGGTAGTGGTGCGTCTGCAACAAATGTTGCTCCTCTGTTCACCTATTCTGGTGCTCGCCTTCCTGGTTGTCATCCCTATGTACTTTAGGTTGCAGGGACTGTTTATCATGTAAATCACCTGCTTGGTGTTGCAGTTTGTGGGGAACGTATGCCCACATCAATTTCCTTTGTGGGTCTTGTAAGGTGACATATGCTGCAGTGGCCACAAGGATAGTGACCTGTCACCTCTGGTAGACCCAAATCATTCTGTATGGTATTGGATGGCCTAGGGTTTGATTTAGGTCTAGAATGTACCAGTGAGTTTCTTACGCTTCTTGCTCTCTTAGGGGAGAACAAGGGATAATCCCATTGTCTAGTGCCTGTGTTGAGTATACACCAGTTATGTTTAATGATTTTCTTAAAATGGTCAGATGCAACCTTGTATTTGATCACACACACAAGGAGAGGTTCTGCCTTCTATCTTACTGGGGTTTCCAGTAAAGCCTCACGGTTCTGGTTTATTGCCCTTTTCTTGTTTTTCCGAATTATGTGCTCTGCATAGTTCCATGCTCTTAGTTTGTCTGCCAGTATCTCTGTCTGATGTTTGAAATCGTGAATCCGGCTACAGTTCCTTCAAAGACGAAGGAACTGTCCTTAAGGTAGATTTTCCCGTAAAGGGCGAGGATGACAACTGTCAAACCTCAAAAGATTGTTTTTGGCAGTAGGTTTGTGGAAAGAATCAGTCTGTAGTTTGCCCCTTTTGTGAAAGATGGTTCCATCTAGAAGGGTGAGAGTATTTTTACTCAAGGTATGGGTGAATTTTAGATTCCTGTCTTGGTTGTTTAACCATTCCACAAAACGGAGAGCTGTAGTTTTGTCACCCTTTCATGCCACAAAGTTGTCATCAATGTAGCATTTCCAAGTGGAAATGTGTGCACAGTAAGGGTTGTCACTGTGAAGGATGTATTTCTTTTCTGAATTGTAAACATATAGCCCGGCTACGCTTGGAGCAAAAGTTCTCTCCCATTGAAATTCCATCGGTTTGGAGAAACAGGGTGCCTTTGAATTCAAAAAGGTTTTTTGTCAGCGCAAGTCTTGCGCATTCCATCACAAAGTGTAAGGAGTTAGAGTGAGTTCAATCTTCCCCTTGCAGAATTTCTCTTATGACCTCAAGTGTGTTATCTTTAGGAAGGCTCGTATACAGACTTTCTACACCTAGACTCATTAATAGGTTTTGATACTCAATGAATTCAAGGTCATTTATGTGGACAAGGAAATCTTAGGTGTCCCTGATATAAGTTTCTGTTTTTTGTACGATAGGTTTGAGAAAGTAGTCACAAAACTGTGACAGGGGCTCGAGGAGTGAACCAATCCCTGTTACTATTGGTCTCCCTGGTGGTGGGTCATGATTTTATGAATTTTAGGGAGAGTGTAAAAGTAGAGAATTGTTGGATTTGTGTTTCTTAGTCTACTTCTAGCTTGCTAATCCACCCCTCGTACTCCCCTTCTTCAATCATGGTGTTAATTTCTACCCTTAGTGTTGGGGTCAGATCACTATCTAGGATCTTATAGTTATGTTCCTCCCCTAGTAATCTCCGGCATTCTGTTCTGTATGCCATGGTGGTCTGCAAAACAATGCCCCGCCTTTATCTGCAGGTTTGATAGTGATGTCTGTGTGCTTTTATAGTTCGGTAAGTGCTGCCCCTTCTGCGTTGCTTAGATTTTGGAACATCTGAACTGTTTGCCAAAATGGGCTTTAAACCGCAATTTGCAAAAAAAGGCCGCCAATTCACAGTGTAGCTGAAATTTGTCAAAGGCAAGTGTTGGCACTAATCCAATACCCTTGTTCAGTACCTGTGTTTGTGTCTCTGTAAGGATTTTATTAGTCAGTTTAGTCAATAAATTGTTGACATGCTGGGTCCCTGTTGTGTGTGGGACATGTTCCTCATCTGTATTTGTGTTTCCTGTACGTTAAAAAAAAATGACTGGGTTCTAGCCATGCAGAGACTAAAGGAAGCAGATGCCCCTCTCTGACATGCAAGAGGTGTGTCTTTGAGGCTTGGGCTCTGGGCACGAATCTAAGTTGTTCAGCAATTGAAAGTGTGCCCTAATGCACCCCAAGGTGATTCGGGTCCGCTATCAAAGCATAGCTCTCACTTCTGCTCCAGGTCACAGGCCCGGACCCACTCCTGGTCTGAAGGTCAGTCAAAGTCTTCAGGTAAGTCCAAGTCAAAGTCTCAACACAAGCACAAGAAAGCCAAATTGGACTCATCCCCATCCTGCCACTCAAAGTCTAGCAGGAAGGCAAACATCTGAATCCGAACTGATCCCGCACTAGGTCAAGGCATGCCATGAGTTTCCTTGAAAGCACAGCAAACATCACCTTCAAAGAGGCCATGCTGCAGGAATTTGATGCAATTCTGGCACCCTCTGGAGCGCCTCTGGATCCCACGGAGCTACATGGGTCTTGAGTTGCACTTCATATAGAAGGTTTGCCTCCATCACCAGCTGCCTCTGCGGAACCTGCTAACGGGCCATTACAGACTCTGGCACTGTCTTCTTCCTGGGCCCCAAGGCATGAGGGTTCCTCTGTACCTGCGCTGGCACTGACCCCACCAGCGCCGATTGAAGATCTGATCCTGATGCTGATTTCTGACACCAAATTGACATCAGCCCAATCCAATATTTCGCACTATGAAATTACATAAGCGCAACCGGTGGTCATACTGCCAGATTCCAAATCAATGCTTCTGTCCAGATGTCAAAATAAGCCAAGGATTCATACTATTTTTGGTTCAGATTCAGGCTCAATGAAAAAAGCACTCCATCTCCTTCATGGTGATGAGGAGGGTGAGGGCAGGTTCCTCACCCTTATTCTACTGAGCATTTATTGTATGCAGATATACCAAATGTCAATGGCCTTGATACAGCTCGTGATACAAAGCTAGATGTGCCACTTAGATTACTAGCAGAAGAAAGCGCTTCATTTACAGTGGTGTTCGGAGGGCAGCTGCAGTACTAGAATTAAAGTTGACCACTATAGAAAGGAAAACAAATGTACTGACTGAGATTTTCCAACCATGGCCAGCTTTATCTGAGTGATTATTGCTGTATATTGGTGCCCTTACTAAGGCCCTTGTAGGAAGGCCATGCTCATTCCCACCACTCAGTTGACCTTTGGCTTGGGGACATAGGATCGCCCTTGGTGACCCTGACTTCCTAACTAAGCACCATACACCAGAGAGCCTGATTGTTCAAGCTTCAAAAACTAAGGCTAATCCAACTTGCCTTCTGACTAGCCCTCTGCATATGGAAACAAAAAGAATGGATGCTTCTGCAAAAAGAATGTTTTCTTAGGGAGGTACACACATGCACTATAGGACATGACCAGCAACATCTTGCTGGCCACCCTAGAGAATCTCAGACCTCACTATCACCAAATAGTACATGATGCTCAGTACGCAGTCAAGTAAATGCTCTGAGCTAGCCTGAACACTACAGACTGCATTGACAGAGCTATCGGCATCAATGTTGGTCTCAGAAAGCATGTCTAGATATGATCATCTAAGTTTTCTGGAGACGTGAAAGCATCCCTAATAGAAATGCTCTTTGGCGGATCCAGGTATGTGGATAAAAGGCTGATTCGGTGCTAGAACAATTCAAGGATATTTGTACATCAATATAGTCTTTTGGGCTAATGACCCCAGTTAAGTGATTTCACACCCTAGTACTGACAATTCAGAGGCTATTACAAGGGACTAGTTTACAGACAATGCCAGTCCTCCCAACCTGTGCCTCAACAATCAACATAGTTCTTTCAAGGCCACACATTTGGCACCTGCAGAAGCCATTCAGTTCAGGAGGGACAGCAATTCTCAAATTCTTCCTCCCCTGCTGTAGTGGCTATTATGCCACTTTAGCTTGCTCTCTTAGGCTCGTGTCTAGCCATTAGGTTGCATAATATGACATATCCTTCAAAACTTGCGACCCATCATGTCAGATAACAAGGTCTTATAATTTTTTCAAAGGGACTATGCCATGCCCTTAATTTCCTACCCACCCCACCTTCCTCCCACATCAGAGTGATTTTCGAAGGGCACTCTGCAATTCCTATGCAGGAAGTCAACCTTCTATTGTCTATGAGTGCCATTGAAGACTTGGAGAAGGAAGAGGGGTGCTACTTGCATTACTTCCTTCTTTCAAAGAAGAATAAGGACTGAACACATATCAATAGTTGAGTACATAAACAGACATCAGTACATAAATACATAAAACAGAGAATTGTGTGAGATAGCAAAGGGTGCTATTTAGACAGAGCATGTCTACACCAACAAGGCAAAATAAAATGCACAAAGGAAGGAAGTCAGATAATATCCGAAACATGTTTGGCTATGCTATCATCTGTATTGAGATCTGTTGTATGTGAGGTATTCATGCTTCATAGTCCATTGGTCTATATGTTAAACCTGCTTTTGTGCAATAACACAACTGTTTTCATATTGAAGATTCACTTCCAGGGTCATGATCCTTTCTCCATTCTTGTAGTTAGTCATGAGTGCATAACTGTTATTCTGTGTATAAGTTTCCTTTGTAAGCACTATACCCTATTCACCCATCAAAGTGAATATGGTATGGTGCTTACAGACAACATGGCTGCCATGTGGTACTGCAAAAAGCAGGATGGAGAGGGGTCCTGGATCCTGTCCATTGTGGTGCTATGCCTCTGGAGATTACTAGACAAGCAGAATATCTTTCCGTTAGCCCACTATCTAGCATGATCTCTTGGTCGCCAACCAGTGGAAGGGTATGTAAGTGCCAGAGCAGATGAACTAAGCAGACATTGTTTGGCTCACCATGAATTCCATCTGTATACTGAGGCGGTGCATGGCATTTTCAAACTGTAGGGTACTCTCTGGCTAGGTCTTTTCACCGCAGTGGAGAACAAGCAGTGCCAACAATCCTGTCTGCTGGAGGTTCCTCGAAAGCACTCCTTAGGAGGCACTTTCTGGGTTGAATGGATGGAAGGCTCCTTTATGAATTTCCACAGCTTTGTCTACTGCCTCAGATTCTGAGGAAGAACAGGACTGTCTTGGCCCAAGTCATTCTTAACACCCCACACTGTGTTTGGAGAGTGTGGTATCCGGAGCTCCTGAGCTTTTGTCCTCAGATTAGGCTTCCTCTTTGGGAAGACCTCCTGTCTAAGGAACAGGGCAGGATCCTACATACATGTCTTCACAACATACACCTCCATGCATGCAGATTGAGCAGCAGCAGCTAAATGCATTTGACTTGTCGACCGAGGACGTTGATGTCATCTTTGAAGTCAGACACCCTTCCAAGAAGTCGATCTACAATGGACGCTGGGACACATTTGTTGCCATATGTGGTGCCTGAAGTACTGACCACTTACTAGGCAAACGTTCTGATGCTCTTTTGTTTGTTCTTTAATTAGCCTAGCAGGGCCTTTCAGTGGGCATAGTGAATGGTTATTTGTTGGCCATTTTGGCCTTTCTGTGTTTATTTGACCAGCCTTCTTTGTTTAAATCACTGATTGTGATGCGTTTCATAAAAAGTTTGACTCATGTTCCCCCAAACTATTTGTTATGCCCCAATAGGATCTGAAATTTGTCTTGATATTTCCCATGTGCTCATCTTTCTAACCTATGTATAACTGTTCCTTGAGGCTTTTGACACCCAAAACCGTCTTCTTCATTGTGATTACATCAGCACATCACAAGTGAACTGCAGGCACTTTTGGCAAATAAAATCAAGACAGTGCAAAAGAAGACCCTGTCAAGAGCGATGGTCCCCTGCTTCAAAAACTGCTATGTACTGGCCGAGAAGCAGCCCCCTGAACACCTGTTGACTCATTCCACTGGGGCCAAGGCAGCTACAGTAGCTTTGCTGAGAGTTGTGCCTGTTCTAGACATCTGCCAGGACATTGGCGATGGTGCATACATTCCTGAACCATTAATGTCTTGGCAATCAGGTCCGTCAAAAAGGCTTCCACCTGCTCAATTCTGCAGGACTTTTTGGACTGAGTCCACCCCTCTGACCCTCCACCTTTGGGGAGTACTGCTATGTTATCTATTCTAAAGATGAGAAATAAGCATTAAGAAGTATCCATAAGAAGAGCAGGTTCCTCACCTTCAGCATACCCAAAGGTACCATACCCAAAGAGAAAGATGCAAGAAACTGACATCAGCGTGGATGGGTGGCATTTATGTAAGGCTTCGCTCCGTCACTTCCAGAACAGTACGGACTGACATGGTGGAGTCACTTGGTGCCACCTCCCGGCACCTGGCAGCACTGTTGTAGAAGTTTTCATATGCAGTCTGGTACCTTTGGGTATGCTGAAGGTGAAGAATCTGCTGTTAGATGGAGTATCCACCAAAAAGCCGTTACTTAAAGGAAGGAATTGGGTATTTTTTTTTACCTTAGTTCTTAACTTACTTTTCCTAGAAGTGAGGCGGTATACCTGCATTCCAGGCTCCAAAAGGCTGGCTTTTTATTACTTGTTTTTGACAGCTGCAATTGGCATCCCTAATGAAACCATGCAAATGCCATGATGATATAATGGTATCACATGTGCCAAAGATGTGAAATGGAGTGACAGAAAGAACGTACATCCCTTGCTTGTGACCATGATGGCAAGGAATGTCATCTCTTTTACAGCATATTGCATTCATATTGTTAATAATATTGGCACATTCCAATGTGAGGGATCACAGTCATGATTACAAAGTATTCCATTCAAGTGTGCATTTTAATCTTTCTACCTTGTTCATGTTCATCAGAGCGAGGCATTCCTACTCTCATACATAGCATACTCCACTCATGTTGTATGTAGCATTGACACACTGTCATGTGATCAATCAGTGCCTTGATTACAAAGGACTCCAAAATAGTGTGTATTTTAATCCCCCTACATAATTCATAGTCATCAATGTGAGTCATTTGCAGAAACTTAACCACAGCTCCAGGGTCGGCCTTTGCACAGATAGAGCCATGGGCGGAAATAAATATTCCACCCTCACTCTTGGTTAAGAAAACGAGGCAGCAGGGGTCCTTTCCACAGTCACTGGATGGCTAAATCAATGATATTCTTCTGAACACAAACATCTCCACACCTCCATCTACCTTACCTGGATCTCTCGAAGCTTAGCTCCTTCAGGCTGGTGTCAAGTTGCTTGTTGGGATGGGGAGGGGGTATTGGTGTGTGGTGGCAGGGGTTGAGAGGTAGATGGTAGGGCAAGGAAAGGGCTTGATAATGTGCCAAAAAACAGGGGCTGCAGCACATTATAAATGATGAGGCGCTTTAAACGGAATCACTGGAGCCAAGGCAGAGGGACTGCTGTTTGCAGAACCTTGATGCAGAAAGGTCAGTGAGCCCCACTCAAGTTTGGCACCCTGGACCCAGCTCACCCATGCCAAAAGCCGGCCCTGCAAGGCTCATATCACTGCTGTAGTTAAAGACTCTCTTGCGTAGCGATGAAATTGTGTCCCAAATCATGAGTGGGGGAAATCCTCAGTAGATATACTTGTGCGTCAGAGGGAGGATCAGGTGACACAAGATTTAAAAATCATACATTGCTATAGTGCCCTCATAGCTTACTGATATGCTCTCATCTTGAACCCTTTAGCTCTCTGTTCAGTGTACCCTGGTTCAGCTGCTACATCTACCACTCCTCATACACATCGACATGAGTTCCCTACATGTGCTGTTTCAGTGTTTCAAGCATGGCTCCCTGAACTTTGTGGTGGAGGAGGATGCATCTGTATTACTCTATGGACTGCCCCATCTTCCCCATCTCCATAGAAATAGAGATGGAGGAGTTCAACCAGACTGTCTCAATATAAAAGGTAAAATACAGCCTGGAAGGACAGAGTAAAACGCAAATGACTGAAGATATCACAAACTTCAGGGTTTACGATCACAAGCTAAGCAGCCAGAACAAGGCTTACGTTAAATAAAGGCAACATCTATGCAGCATGCAGCGCATAGACTAGCTACTGGCTGGGCAGGGAACCAAGTTTGAACTCCTTCATCTGATGTGTAAGGACACCAAGGGTGCAGGCCCAGATTACCTTCAAATTAACTTCCCAAGCAGCACTCCTGCACCGTAATGATCTGTTTAGATATTCCCTGCTAATCTGTTTCCACATACACAGGAAAGAAAAACAGAGATAGCACATATTAGATAAAAAGGCCACAACTTTGTAATGTCCGAGATTCTAACTTGTGATGCCAAGCATACTACTGGCTGCTTAGGAAGAAACTAAAGGCAGCTCTATTCACGAATATGCGATGTTACATCGCATGCTGTACAACGCATGCGATTATAACGAGGTCGTTACAACGACTTGCTGTAGGGGGCGCGCTGGATTTAGGAATAGTATAATTTACTATTCCAACTCCAGCATGTGCAACAGTAGGGAAGGTGTTGGAATAGTAAATTATACTATTCCTTGGTTTAGCGCGCCCTCTACGACTTGCGATGTAATGGCTTGTGTTGTAACAAAGCGGTCGTTGTAATCTCATGCGTTGTACCGCATGCGATGTAAACGCAGTTTCCCCTATTCACACAGACCTTTGACACATAATTGGAGAGAATGAGTGACCAAACAGGCTCTAGCGTTTCCTTATTTCTTGACAGGTATATTACAGAAACTTTGGGCCGTATATCGGCAGTGCCCCTGCCACACCAAATGTACAATTCTCCAGTTTTATTTGGGGTCACTGGAAGTGCATGGTTTCGGTCAGCAGAGCCTCCGATGGCTCTATAAGTGTAAACATCTGACATGGATGGAATCCCTTATGCCCAGGTGCCGCCAGACCACGCTGATGATCGCCCTGCTCTTATGAGGGTGGGGTGCCTGTCCTTGGCCCCTGTCTGCCATTGCAGCCATGGGGAACACAGGTCGAAAAAGGAGATATCATAGCTGCCAAGGTTTCAAATCGCTATGTGTGACATTTTCATAATTTCAGTGTCATTATGAGTGACCACACAACGACTATGAGTGACACTTTGTCACAAGCAAAATTAAGCAATGAAGACCAGGGAAACACACAAATATCAGAAATTACACCCATTTGAGTAACAAGAACACTAAGAAGATCTTAGAACTTCTGCAAAGCACTAGAAATGGAAGGGTAGGAGAGGCACACACAGCCTAGGGGTCACAGCCCGGCTGCAGGCTGTAATTTATTTTAAAAAAGACACACAAATAAAAGAGTAAGTTGAACAGCCTACTAGTCTTATAAGCAATTGACACAAAATTTGTGGCACAAATAATGTTTACTTAGTTTAATTAGGATAAATACACTTTACCTGCGCTCACTTTCTCAGGCACTTGTCATGCAGCATGCAGACTCCTCCTCACCGCAGCTGCTGAGGCGGCGCCACGGCCCAGTGGGCTGGGGTCACTGGTGACGTTGAGTCCCTCCCGCTCGAATGTGCAGTTACACTGATGCGACCTATATTTGTTGCACTAACTTCACTTACTGACTGTAGTAACAATGGCCTGCCTCATACTGAGTCACTCTCAGCCGGCGCTGGTGGGCCTGGGATCGAGTGCGGGCGGGATCTCATATTTCCGAATGTATGACGTTACTACGCATACATTTACAACGCGGTATTTTACATTGCGTTCGTTACTTGCGCTGGAGGGCGCTGGACCTAGGAATAGTATGATTTACTATTCCAACTCCAGTCTACGTACAGTAGGGAAGGTGTTGGAATAGTAAATCATACTATTCCTTAGGTTAGAGCGCCATCCAGCGCAAGTCGTTGTAACGACTTGCGTTGTGAAAACCGCAATGTAAAAGCATCGCGTTGTAAAAGTTGCGTGGTAAAGGATGTCTCCCCATATTTCCGCATTACAACTTATCGTCAATTTATTACCGTCTTGGTGGCGGTGAGCAGCTGCTGGCAGGCTGTGCCTTGTCATGGCGCCCAGCAGTGCAGGTCAACTGCACTAGACTGCGGTTCGAGCAGCGAGGTCGGAGGAGCTGCTCCGGCACCGCACTCAGTGACTCCTTGATCAGAAATTCAAAGCGCAGCCGAAACTCATGTCGCCCACTTGCACCGCAGATTGTAGCTGAGCAGGAGGACAGACTTGTGACTCTCCGCGGTCCATGTAGTTCACCGGTGGCAGTCGTCGGGGGGTGACCCGGTCGACTCGCGGGATCTCCATTTTTAGATAATATCCCGTCCGTGGCACACGCGGTGCAAGCACAGTCTGTAACTTTATTCTGTTGAACTGCGGCCGCGCAGCGGGCGGCAGCTTCAGGACGTCCCGCCTTTGTTATAGGTGTGAGTCACGTCCTCACGGATATAACAAACACGCACGGTGCAGTGTCAGGTCAATATTGTTACATTGTGTCACAGTAACAGCTAGTGCCGCGGACTCTGAGCCAGCCCCCAAGCATGCCGGGAGCAGCGTGCATGGCACGCTGCCTCTCCAGCTTAATTTTAGTCTTAATGTGGTGCATGAATACTAGAGCTCCAGCTTTACAGCTGAGGAGCTCTATTATGCGTGACTTTTGTATTTCAGTGCAGTGGTGCGGAGCACCACACTGAAAAGCGTTAGTATGACGCCTGATGCGTGGTACTTGGCAGGGCTGAGATATTGGGAGTTTCTGTTCTCAATACAAAACAGTTTTCCAAGCGGTCGCTTTAAACATGACGGCCCCTCAGCAAACCTTCAGTGATGCGATGAGAGACCCTTCGAGCAGTTGGGGATCTTCAAATAGGGAGGAAGACCCTCGTACTCTTACAAGATTTGAGTTTCGATTAAGCCATCATCCGTTTAGTTGCCATGATCATTGAATTTGGGCCACCTAAAGTTTTTCTTCAGGAAGGAGCAGGTAGTCTGATATTTCATCACTGGGCGTACCAGGTGTTATAAACTGAAGACAATAAACAGCTGACATACTCTTATTAACCAGAAATGGAAGCATTCGAAATATTTGCTTCTTCTAAACAGTGGTGTATAAGAGCAAATATGTGATGGCCCTCGGCGAGTGGAGGAATTTGTGCTGAGGAGACCTCCTCTAAACGCCTGTGCTGATTAGATAAATTGCTTTGTAGACATTTTTTTAAATTTCGTTTACATACCTATCAGCTGCTACGAGTTGTCCCGTAAAAGCGTGTTCTCTTTCTGACACGAGATCTGACCCATTTCCATTGAGTTTCTGTGCCAGTTAGTTGCTGGTACAGGGAAAGTCAATGGCTTTTGTTTACATACCCGACATATTTCTGGCTTCACTTGAAACATCTGAAAAGAACACTCATGTTCCCTTTGGTTCAGATTTATTATTGGTACACCGGGTCAGGCTGGTCGTAAGCATTTATTAAAAAGACTCACACAACAGACTAGGGAAATGGTACATTAATTTCTTCAAGCTTTCAAAATATATTTTGATTCCAAGGCATAATTTGAACACTCAAATAGCAGTATTTTTATTTTAATTGCAGTTCTTGGTTACCTTAAGTGAACCTTTGGTTTTAAGCCAGTTATGGGCGCTGTTTGTTTGGAAAGAAAATATGAAGAGCGTGGGGCACATTTCAAACAAGCACTGGTAAAACCAATAGGTCTGGCTTTTTAAATAAAAAATGCATCTTCACTGATTGACGGTTTTGCATGTGTAGTTTTGTACATACTTGTTTGGAAGGAAAATGAATAAACTGTTGGATTTGATGAACGAGAGTACTGCTAGATGAATGCGTGAGTGGCTATGTGCATGCAAGTGAGTGGATGGATAGTTGAGTTCCTGAGTGAATGGTTGAATTGGTGAGAGTATGAGTGAATGGGTGAGTGCATAAATGCATGAATGGTTGTTTGAGTGAATGGGCAAAAGCAGACAGATTATATCAATGTTACCGCATCACCTCAAACAACAGTAGTGATACTGTTATACAAATTCCAAGCATTACCAATATTATGTCCATGCAAGCATTACATACGGGCAGGGCACCACTGTGCCAAGAATGATCAATATGTGAAGAAGTACTATCATTATGCCAGTACAAGCATTAGTCAAGGGTGGCCAACACCTTGCTGGGACTGCTTTTAAAATGTTAAGAATTACCTCCATCATGCTAGTGTAAGAACTGCACAAAATAATGCAAGAATTGTGTATGTTCATATTTGCCCCGTTACTCAATATTCATAAAAGCATGCTTAAATCTGCACCCTGCACCGTTGTAAATTAACAAAAAAGGAGAACTGTGACCTGCTGTCCTGCATACAGCTTACAAAAGTTGCCCTTTCATCAAGTGTTATACTTTCAACCAGTACCAGCTTTTCTGATGGATACTTCTAATTGCAGGTTTCTCACCTTTTGGATTTGCCCCAGGCACCAGACTTGATCTGGAACTCCTTGAAACATTTGCCCCGGTGTAATACCAGGTGGCACTATTGGACTCCGCTGCGACCCCACAACCCCTCTGAAAGTGACTGTGCACTGACGTCAGTTCTTTTCTTTACATGCAGTTCGATGTGGATCCAGAGCACTGCTCACAACTTTTGTCAGTGTTTTAACAACTCCAAAAGCATTTTTAAAAGGTAGTGTGCTAGGGAAAATGTCTAACCTAAAGATAATAGGCTTCAAGCCATTCTGCAGAGGTCAGTCACAGATCCACACAATATCAGTCAGTGGTGTCTAGGGTCTAAGCACAACTTTAAGTCTTGCAACAAATGCTTCCTGATGAACTAGAAGGCCGTCCAGGAGCAGGAGATGAAACTAAATGTCACTGAGCACAATAAAAGCGACAAGTCGTCCATCTAACAGCGGACCTGCTTTAAGTCGCAGATCTGCTCTAGGTTCTTGTCCTGCTCCTGGTCCCGGTCCCGCTCCAAGTCACCATCTTCGAGTAAGTTGAAGTCAAGGGACAAGTCCTGGCATAAATAAAAGATGTCGAAGCGGGACTTGTTTCATTACCTCACTCCTGCTCCTAAGAAAAGTCTCACAGTCAGCACTGAAGGACCTCTCTCAGCCCCCATCATACAGCTTGGAACTTGCTCAGAGACTGGTCCCAGTACACGCAGAGTTTCTTGGGCCATTGTCAACCCAGCAACATGTAAAGGCCTTCAGGGTGGCCATGCTGCAGTTTCTCCAGATGATTCCAACTCCCTCTGGAGCACCTATGCACCCCATGGAGCCTTAGGGGCTCCCAGTCTAACTTCTGCCAGGGGGGGTCCTCCCTTTACTCCGAATGGCCCCCACCCAGGTCGCTACCGATGCCGCTCCATGCCTCTTCTCTTGTGGCAGATGCCTCATCGGTTCCACCTGCTCTGGCACCATCCTCAACTTCAGTGGCACCATTCCAGGTACAACCCTGAAACTTGTTTCCAATCTGGAGCTGATGTAGGCTCACGCTAGGTCTATGACTTGTTATGAGATTACCCAGATGCAGCCCCAACTTTTGAATGAACTCCGGCCTCTACCTTGACAGCAGTACTGCCATAGGCTAGAAACCATTTTTGGGATCAGATTCAGATGCAGTTCAAGGGCTTTAAAATGTTCCACAAAACAAGGATAATGAGAAGGAGGTCGATACATTTCCTCCTCCACATTACACTGATGCTGGCCTTTATTCAGGTCTTCAGAATTCAAGTGGGCTGCATACTTCCCGTGAGAGCAAGTTGGACTCCTCGCTGGGGCCTCCCACAAAGGATAATGCTCTTTAACTGTAGTAGTCCGCAGAGAAGCTGAAGGGCTGGGCCTTCAGCTACCTACTATAGTGACTAAGGCAAATCTACTGATGAAAATCTTACAACTTGGGCCCGTTACTGCAGACCCCTTGCTTCCTCTTAATGAGGGATCGACAGAAGCATTGATGTTTTTTTGATGTAAGCCCTATTTGGCTCGCCATTAAGTTGTCCAGTGGCGAGGCATCATAGGACCGCTTTTGGGGACCTGGCATTTCTGACCAGCCCCTTTACTTCTGAGAGCTCGGTACTTCAATGTTTCATCAACAAAGTAAATCTCAAAGCACTCCTGACTGTGCCGACAGGCTGCATTCAAAGCACATTGATTCATTTGGGAAATTGTTTTTTTCTTCAACCAGTTTGGCTTTGAGGTTTCTGAATGCCATCTGTCTGGTGGGATTCTGTACACATGCTCTTTGCGATATGCCTATCTAGATCAGACCACTGATTCCAGTTAAATTCAAGAGTGCTTTTGCTCAAACAATACAGGACAGCCATGGCGTGGTTAAGTATTTAAGTGACGGTGTGGACACAACGTACTGTGCAGATCATGATATGGGCACCAATCTAGTGATTAGGTGTGATGCCTGGATGCACACCAAAGGATTTTCAAGGGAAATGCAAACATCCCTTATAGATATGCCACTTGATGGCTGCAGGCTCTTTGGTGAAAATCGGACTCTGCATTGCAGCTCTTCAAAGACAGCAATTCTGCAGCTGGATTTCTGGGATTATTATCCCCAGCTCGTCAATTCCACTAGCAGTAATGAGATCATACCTCTGTTCTTTACCAGAAAGTTCACTCTCTGAAGGTCAAAGGGATCCTATGAGAGATTCCCAAAGGTGGAGAAGAGCAATGGCTGGTACTCCCGATATATTTTGGTAATATAGAAAGACAT
Source organism: Calotriton arnoldi (assembly GCA_963921515.1). NCBI lineage: Eukaryota > Metazoa > Chordata > Amphibia > Caudata > Salamandridae > Calotriton > Calotriton arnoldi. Next base: position 5,074,721 of record CAWUFW010000073.1, on the reverse strand, counting down.
ACAACTCAGACAGACCCATACAAGACCTTCATCTTGTCAACACCTTCCTTTGGAAGAACAAGTTGTTGACTTTGACCCAGGTTCTATATCTCCTGGAAACAGATGACTGGATGGCATCCGTTACTTGCAAGACTCATCCTGCAGTCTCACAGTTGCTTCATTTGGTTGGGGGGTGGGGGTCCGAGCACTTTTAGTTTACTATCTGATCCTACCCTTGCCTCATCCCCTGGTGTGTTTACAAATGTAAAAGCAGTGATTGCGACCCATCTTTATAGGTTGGCGATGCATGTATTTCTGTTAGTCAATAACTGGCTATTGAAGGCGGGCTTGCCGCAGTAAGTTTTGGACCACCTGTAGACAACTGTTACCCTTCTGTTCTCCCTTGGGTTTTCCATCAACAAGCTGAAACTCCCCCAGCAGTCTACACAGAGGATTCCCTTCATAAGGTTCATCCTAGTCAGTGTGGTGTTCAAAGTCTTTCTTCCCCTACAACAAATTTTGGCGATTCAGATTATGATCCTGATGTTTTAGGCTCACTCGTATGTTCCGTTGAAGACATTTCTTAGGCTTTTTGGCCTCATGGCCTCATGCATCCTGCTGCTTCCTCCTACCTTTTGGCACATGCGGGCCATTCAGTGGAACCTCCACCTGCAGTGGGCACCGCACTTGGGGCGGTCTCTTGCATAACATCTGTACCCCGGAAAAGACAGCTTGGCACCTTCGATAGTGGCAGGCAGGCACCAGCCTGACCTGCGAAAGGCCATAGGAGAATGGGTAGGACCCCATCCAGGGCTCACAGTGGTTATGAATGCATTGTCACTACTCTGTGGTAGGGTCCTGGGATACGTAGAAATCAAGGGTGTTTCGTTCCTGGTAGAGCAGAAGTATGACATCAACCTTCTGGAGCTTCACACAATTCCATTGGTTCTGATGGCTGTCCTCGCATCCATGAGAGGGAAGCCATTCAGGTCTTGATGGACAACACAACTGCCATGTGGTACTACAATAAGCAGGGCGGTTTGGGGTCGCTTGTGCTGTGCTAAGAAGCAATGTGACTCGGAAGGTGACTCCACCTCCAAGGGATCTCTCCGGCGGGCAATTATTTGGCAGGATAACTGAATGCCAAGGTAGACGAGATCAGTAGATGTTGTCTGGTGGACCACGAATAATGTCTTAATCCAGAGTTTGTTTAAGGTGTCTTCACACAGTGGGGCATGAGATGGCTGCATCTTTTCATCACCGTCCAGAATGTATAGTGTTGAGTTACAGAGCTCCTGGAGTTTCCACATCAAGGATCCCTGAGTCACATCTTACACTTGCAACAAGACACTGGTCTTCTGTACAGCTTCCCACCCCTGCCTCTTCTGCCCTGGGTTCTGAAGAAGATGAGAAAAGACCACGCTCAGGTAACCCTAACAGACCCAAATTGGTCCAGGAGAGTACTGTACTCTAATCTACTGAGCCTGAGAGTTTGCACTCTTGTCTGTCTGACAATTCAGGGATCAGCTGTCCGCAACAGGGCAGGGTTCTGCACCCTAATCTCCACAAAGACACCTCATTGCACAGAGATTGAGCAGCACCAACTGTTTGGGTTTGATCTGTCTGCTGAAGTAGGAGATGTTATTCTTGAAGCTAGATGGACCTCTACCAGATCTATTTGTTCAGTTAGTTGAAGTTCATAGCCTGATACAGAGACCATCAAGTTGATCTCTTTTGACTAAACTGTCTGATGTTTATTTTATCTCTGACCCAGTCAGGCTTTGCAGTGGGCACCATTAAATCGTGTTTGTCAAGCCTTTTGGCCTTTCTACATTTGCCTGACCAACCTTCGGTATTCAAGTCACTAGTTTTGTTGTGTTTCATGAAGTGGCACATATATATCTATATGTTTTCTTCTGAGGCCTATAAAATGCCGCATTTGGACCTTAATTTGGTACTCACATCCTTAATTCGCATGCCATTCGAGCCTATGCACTGTTCCTCATTGAGATTACTGACCATTATGATGGTATTCCTCATTGCAATTATTTCTGAACGCTATGTCATTGAGTTACAGGCACTACCAATACAACCCATGTATACCATTTCTGGATAAGTTGGTGCTGTCAGCTGTGTTTCCTTCTTGCCCAAGGTGGTGTCATTCCACGTGGGCTTTCTGTCACTAGCCCTGCCTTTTTACTTTGCTTCATTCCTCTAAGGAAGAAGAGAGACTTCACTGTCATTTATGATTCACATTCATATTTGCAAGGGCAACTTAGTATATTAAAGAAACAAAGCAAACAATGTGAATAGCAGGTATTATTATGTTTCTAAAATGATTCAACAACCCCCTTCCAAATATATGTAGCACATCAAACTACAAACTCATAGTTCGGTCTTTGAGTTTCATTGTTTTTAAATGTTTCTTTTTTTTTGTCTAGTCTGCCGTAGAATTTGTATGTCTGGCGTTAGCCAAAACCTTTTGATTTTACTAATCGGCCATTGGACTGACAGGGCTTCAGCCTTCCCACCCCCCACGTCAGGTGCCGTGGACTATCCTGAGGCTGCCCGGCTGGTAACCCAGGGTATTGCACTGCCCGACCTAAAGCCCTGGCATTCACAGTGCAGAAAACAAGCCTCTGCATTTATGTTTTCTAGGTTGAGCCTAGACAGCACTTGTGCTGTCACTTAGTGTAGGATAGTGCTCCTTCTTTGCATAGTTACCCCGCATTTTTGCCTGACATCTGATGCAACCCGATTTGATGTGCCCTGGGACCCTGCAAATCAGGTTCCCAGGACCTGTGTTCTTTCCCAAAATTGTACCTTTCTATCCACAATTGGCACATTCCTGGCCACAGGCAACCCCCTTGTAAAAGGTACCATGGGTACCAAGGGGCACTGTGACCAAGGAAGGCCTCTGAGGGCTGCAGCACCCATTGTGCCACCCTCAGGGGCCCTGCACCTTAACATACACACTCTGCCACAGCAGGGTGCGTGTTTTGGTGCAGAGAAAAGTGAAGAGTCGACATGGCACACACCCCTGCATGCCATGCCTGCAATCCACTGCCTAAGGCCTAGGTAAGTCACCCCTCTAGCAGGGTGCACTAGTCCTAAGGTAAGGGTTCAGAGGCATGAGCCTGTACCCTGTACAGGCTCATGAGGTACATGAGGTACATGAGCCTGTACCCTGTACAGTGTCTAAGTTCATTCAATAGACATTGTAAGTGTAGTAAAGCCATAAAGAGTATATGGTCTAGGAGTTGGTCCCTACTCCACAGCTCATTAGTGGTTGTACTAAAAACTGGGAAGTTTGGTAGAAAACTTCCCAGCACATTAAACCCACACTGATGCCAGTGTGGGATTTAATGTAAGATGTACTCAGAGGTCGTCTTAGAGATGCCCCCTGAAAGCCAACCAGCCCTGGTGTGGTTCCTGAATGACTGCCCGCCATTACCACCACTAGACAGGTTTCTGGAGCCCTTGGTAGAGGGCCTCCGCTCTCTCGGTCCAGAAACAAAGCTTATCCTGGGTAGAGGTGTCATGCCTCCCCCCCCCCCCAGGATGGGTCGCCCACAAAAGGGGAAGCTTCATAGGCCTGCCGCCTGCCGCCTTTGGATTCTGACCCCCACCTGGGCGGGAGAATTGGCGGGAAATCCAAATTAGGAAGAGAGGTGTGCCCACCATTACCAACCCCACCCTTCAGGTGAGGGAAGTGAGGTGAAGCACACATCTCAGTCCCCTCCATCTTGAAGATGAGGGGACTCAGCCAATTAGGAAGAGGCTCATGCCCCCTACCACTGGAGGGTGGCATAATATAGGGGGTGTACCCACCCCAAGGAAGGGACCCATTGGTCCCAACCTACACACCCCTTTAACACCCCTAAATTTTGTATTTAGGGGCGACTCAGAACCTTGCCTCCTCAGATTCGAGGAAGAAAGAAGAAGGGCAGAAGAGCTGTGCTGACCCAGGAAGAAACCGAACACACCAACTGACTTGGCCCCAGCCCTACCAGCCTGTCCCAACCACGATCTGCCTACAGCGAAGAAACCGGTGTGTCCCGCAGCAGCAGACCCCCAGAGCCTGGAGGGCCTGCCCTGAACTCAACCAACAGACTCTGTCTCCCGTGAGCACCGGATTTGCTCAAACCAAAGACTAAATCATCAGAGTCCGGACTCCGCGATTCTGCACCACTCTGCTCCCAGCGGCCACGGCCCGAGGTCGAGTGGCCCCATACTCCAAAGAGGTCCCCCCGGCGATTCTAAGTTGGGATCCTGTGACCTCTGGCCTCCCACAAGCTTCGACGCTGAGCCCGCAGCCTTTACTTGAAGGGCCCCCGCGACCGAAGGCAGTAAGGAAAATGCTCCCTTGACCGAAGCGGTCCGGGAAGTCCGGCTGTGTCTGTTCGACTGACGCCGACCCCGACCGATCGCAGCCTAAGGAAACCTACAACTAAGGCACCTCAGCCCTCTATGCCTTCCAGGCCCTGGGTGGCCCAACAGATGGTGTGAAAGCTTCCTCCCAGATCCCTAGTCGCCTTCCCAGTCGTTGGTCGCCTCCAAGAAGTCCCCCCAACCAAGCCTGCAACTTTCCAAAACTGACAGTCTCCACCGAGAAGCCCAGGGACTGTGACGTCCGCTTTACCTCCTGCACCAGGACACCTTGGTGCCGCTGGCAGTGCAGTTCTTGTCATGATCATTGGCCCCTGCGGTGCCGACCGCAACCTTAAAAGCTTTGCTCCCACACCCAAGTGGCCTGCTTGCTATCAGACCCCAACCAAAGGCCCTTAGCCCGCTGGCTAACGTTGGGCCCCTGCACTCTGCACCCGGCTGCCCCAGTGCCGCTGGTGGTGCAACTAGACTGTCCACTTGGACCTTGGGGAACCTTGGCCCTAACCCAGAAACCTCAACACCGTAAGTCCAATAATTCTGAGCTCGCTAACCATTTTTCCTCCCAGAGGGGACTCGTGGTATGAGATTTTGGGTTTTAAAAGTGTTCTATGTAGAACTGCTAATGTATGGGGAAAAGTGAGCACTATTGTAACGTAATCCGAAAGTAATCAAAGAGTATTCACTGTGTAATGCCAAGTATTCTGAAAAGTGATATCAACCTGTCACTATTACAATTACAAGAACAACTGCATTTCCTTGACAGTCGTTCATTTGAAAGTATTTATTACTTACCTGTACCAAGTCCTGCTTGGTTTTATAAATAAACCATAAGTATACCTTTTTTTATACTTACCTAATTGATCTGGATTCTGTCTCTGAGTGTGTGACATCAGCCTTGATTGAGTAAATACAATAAATGCTTAACACGCCCTTCGATAAGCCTAACTGCTTGACCACACTACCACAAATAGAGCTGTTAGTGATTATCTAATTTAGCCTCTTCTGTATCTCTGGGGATCCACTGGACTCTGTGCACACCATACCTTACTTTGGTATAGTATATGCAGAGCCAGCGTCCTACACTTAGCGACCTGTTGTGTCTGCTTTGTGGGGTTCATCTCCACCCATTGCTTCCCATTTGTCTATGCCAGTCTCCTTTCAAAATCCTTGCTTGCTAATGGGCAATCCTTCATCTTTGTCCCTCCTATTTTTTTGTTTACACCCACGGAGCACTGGCAAAGTACTGTATCCTTACGCTTTAGATGTTTGTGTTGCTTTGGGGACTACTTTTCCCTCCTTTTATTTCCCTGTCTCAGCACAGAGCATGCTTCACGTTTGCCCCGCTTTATCTTTTTTTGTGTGTTCCTCGTGCTCAGCGCAGCGCACTCTTCATGGCTTTTGCGCTTTATCTTTTTTCCCTACCTACCCCAGGTTGCGCTGTTTGTTTTATTTTAAATTTTCCATCCGATGAGCATTGCAGCCCCTCCATCTCCCCCTTGCTAAACATGGCAGCAGCTTTGGAAACTGAATGCCTTTCTTATTTTCTGCCCGTGCCCGTTTTTGTAGGCAGAGAGAGATTACATGATTTGCTCAAAATCACAGTATGTTGAAGCCGAGACTCGAACCTAGTTCCCCAGCTCTCTAGTGGGCAGCTCTACCACTGCGCCATATCCCCTCTACGTGAACTATTGCTCAATTAAGCAGCAGAACCAATGAGAGAGTTTATTGGGATGGCAGGGGGGTATTACAGCACACATGCACATCAGTTTGGTGCTGCATATAGAGGTCAGCGCTACCGGAGGACGAGGTGAGTATGGAGCATGATTCGATTTGTGTGGGTCCCACTTTACAGGGCCTTTCTGGGCTTTACTTTGCCTCCCACTGATGTGATAAAGGTATATTCTGTATCTCGTTCCTCCTTTTATAAAGGTTCCAAAATGCCTGCCTGTGCCCCTTGTGCCACAACAGCTCTCGGTTTTGGCACATGGCCTGAGGCCCCGGTAGGCAGATCTGTAGCCAGCAGCCATGACACTCAGTGGCTCATTCACTTGGAGGGATGCCCTTAGCTGGTATGAGTAGCTGCAGAGCAGACGGGCTCTCCACATCCAGTCACAGCATCAAGGACCGGGGAGGGTGCTACGTGCCCAGGACTTACTTTGTCGATGCTCAGAGGGGTCTGGCAGATGTTGGGATGAGGGGTTGCCCCCGTTATCTAGTGCCCGGACCCCGCGGCCTCTGGACAGGGCAGCATTGCCTGCGCCCATCAAAATCAAACTGCCTCTGTCAATTTTAATTTTAAAATGCATTCTTTGCACCCCAGCTGAGGAGTCCCTGTCTAGAAATGCCTTGCAGCTTGCTTTACCCTCTACCCCGGCCCCTCATCACCCAGAAAGGCTTTCCCTTGCAGGCAGGATAGGTATCGCAGCAGCATGCAAAGATCCCGCTCTCCCGATGCCTCCGCTACTTTTGTTTCTGAACAAACTCCTCTCCTACTGGTGTGGGCTAACGTTATGCACACAACACAAGCTCCTTATCTTTATGTACTGTAAATTTAGAAATGAATGGCATGGAAATGCCTCACGAGCCTTCCCCGTGAAGCCTCATACATTCTTTTATTTGTCATTATTGTGATGCTCTGGTGCATTAGCCAACAGTGCTAATTTCATTGGATTGGATCTTGAGACCCATAGTTTGCACACAGATCTCAGAAGCAGGCACCTGAATGCACTGAGCGATCTGACTAGCATTTGATCTTGTAACCAAGCGGTTAAGAAAGATGCCCAGCTGTGCGATTTGACCAGGATTGCACCCTTTTCCGATCTCTGCAGCATGAGCATTAACCTACCTTATCACCCTTCATACCCCTCTCAGATATTCAGGTTCACGCTCTCCCTTCCAAACGGTGAAATCCTGCTCATGCACACGTACACGCACCCCCAGAATGCCATTCCCCAGGTGAGTGTATGCTGGTATGAGCAGAGTGCTGGTGAGTGCATTTTCGGGGTGCTTGCAGTGCAGATGTAGACATCATCCCACTGTACCCAGAAGAGTGCCTCCTTCACTCAGCGTGCGAACCTGCCCATCTGAAGGGAGGCTCAAGAGCCAGGCTAGGCCTCGGTGGTGCCCCGGGGGCTCATGCAGCTTAGACCCATCTCCCAGAAACATACCTGCCGACGGTGGAGACCCCTAGCCTGCCAGGTGATGCCTGTAGGAAAGACCAGTATCCCAGCCCTTGCCAAGAAGATGCCAACCGAGTCTGGCAGAGTGCCATGCTTGGGTGAGTTCTGGTCACTTTATAAACCGGTAAAAGAGCTGAGTGGGCAGAGCGCCTGTAGTACCAATCTGGGCGCTAATTAAATGGCCTATATTAGTACCACAAGACACATTTTCGTAGCCTTTGTTCTAGAAAGCTGCAGGTAGTGATCTTTCTACTCACATGGTCTTTGTACGCAGATATGCCTAGTTGTACCATTTATAATCTGCTCTCCCCCTTCGTAGGTTCCCCTGATCCGCTTCGCAAATGGACTTCCTAATATTGTCCTTCACAGGCTCCGGATTCAGTATAGCCACGCAAAGAAGGTCATTTTTGGTTGAATTAAGTATGTGCGTTTCTGTGGGATGAAAGGCAGCCCTCAGTCTTATTTGCCTTTTCACATTTTTTAAAACTGCTTTGCTTGTATCTGAAATGCAATGTGGCTTTTAAGTTTATTTGATGCCGCATATCAACAAACCACATAAATACACTCTACATCATGCCACATAATTCCAATCAGAATAATTTCACTCAACGCTACACAGTACCACGCAACACAATTCTACTCCACACATTACCATTCAATACCACATCATTCGGCAACACACCACAAAATTAAACTCAACAACACATCTCATACATTCAATCCACACCGCAAAATACCACATCATGTCATAATATTCAACAACATACCACTACACAACATAAAATACCATTCCATATATTTACACTCCATGACACACAATCCCAGTACACTCAAAACCACATACTTAGGGGTCGATTCCGATTCGGGCCGGAAATTTCTCCGACCGAGCCGGACCCGGAGAGATTTCCGACCGAATCGGACCCGTGCAGTCCGACCGAACGAGTACGATGCGTCCGTATGTTATCGGACTCGAGTCGGTCGGACTCCCATTGAAGTCAATGGGAGCCGGTCGTACAACGCGTACGCGGGCTCCCATTGACTCAATGGGTGCGAGTCGGACAAGTGCGCCCCCTACAGTGGGTACGCGGCGAAGCGATTCGCGCCGTACACGCACAGGTAGGGGGACCCATGGGTCCCCCTGTGTGCGACTCAAGCGGCTACGCGTACAGGGGGTCCGACACGGACCCCCAAAGTACGGCTCCGACAGCTCTTACGAGCCGGACGGCGCGGCTCGGTCGGACTGCTCGCGGCGCGCATCGTACTTACCCGGCCGGGAAACGTCTCCATTGCGCGGTGCGAGTCGAGTCTGAGCGAGTCGGTCGGAGCGGTTCGAGCCGGGAGCGAGTCGGTCGGAGCGGTCGGGATGCCCGGACGAGTCGGTCGGCGATTTCGCATCGTACTCGCTCGGCCGGACCCGCGTACGGTTCGGTCGGGAAACAGGGCTCCGAATCGGATCCGGTAAAGCCGAATCCGATTCGGAGCCCTACCGGCCGAGATCGGAATCGGCCCCTAACTATCCACATAATTCCACTGTACATCATGCCACATATTTCCACTACATACCATGCCACATATCACTCCACACATCCACTCCACACAATTCCACTCCACACAATTCCACAACGAGCAATTCCAATCCAACCCACATAATTGCACTCCACACCATATACATCCACTCCACTCCATAACACATGGTTGAAAGACATTGTCATTTACAACGCCAATAGCTCTTACTCTCACAAATACGAGACTTATTGGAATTGCCCATGCTTGTTTATTTATTTTAGCAGCTTCTCCTGTGAGCCATTTCATGGCTTAGTCGCTGCATCTCTGCATGACAACGGTGATGAGATGGGCTCGAAGATAGGCAGTGAGTGTGAAGTTAAGGCAGACCTTACCATCCAGGAATGAACAATAGGGTATCCTGCAAAACGCACACAAAAAAGAAAGGGAATAAGCTCCATCCACAATGGCCATTGCTTCCTCTGCACAGACTGAAGGGTTGGGGGCAGGTGAATTTAAAGTGGAGAGATGATAGATGTATACTGAGTTACCACCTACTTCATATAAAATATGAGCCCTAAGCTTATATTTGAATATCAATTTGTGGAAAAATCTACTGTATGCCTTTTATTTCCCAATTTCACCTCCTTTAGATTAATAATCATTTAGGGATAATGCACATTGCTTGGAAATAATTTAGCGTGATATATGATTGTTTTAATTGTTTAAACCTTTTATTTTAAGCAGAAATAAATACCAGCCTTTGTTGAGGTCCCACATTTTCTTTTATCAGCCTTTTCTTAAAAATACCATCCATTTAACTAACAGATTGGCCAGGTGGCGCTCCTATGGAACAGTACATCATGGAGGGAAAAGCTGGTTGTCAGTGGGGCAGAACCATTGAGCCTCATAAGAAGACGGGGGACAAGAGAAGGGGCAAGGGTAATGATGAGTGTATGAGGAGCACAACCAGTGTTAACAATAGGCAGAGTGAAAGAGTAAGGAGAGAGAGATGGTGTATGATAGAGGTGGGCGAGCCAAAAAATTAAAAGGGTGGGCAGAGGCAAGGGTCTGGCTTGCATCTTAAAGCCTGTGGACGAGCCGAGCCCTGAAAATATTTGCTATGTTAACCATACAACAAACATCACATAAAAATTCGAAAAAGTGCATTTTTTTAACATGTGGAAGCTTTGACGTTATAGGGAACACTACAACACTGCATTGAGAAGTACTTGTTAAAAGTGATAGTTTTATACAACTGGTAGTCTGAACTCACGAAATTAAAAGTGCATTCAGACACAAAAAATGAAGAAAAAAAAGAGTTTTGGTGAAATAAAATATTTACCTAAGATCACATTTAAGCCGGGAAACCGCAATTTATCCACGGTTTTTGGATTCAGTTGCAAAAATCAGCCACTAAACGAGTATCTATTTGCTGTTCCATATGTTTAGTCTTTTTTTTTTACGTCTTAGTGCATTTATCTGCAGTTTTTTAAAAATAGCACAAACACGACCTGAAGGAATTGGAGCATGTTACATAAGCCCCAGTTACATTATACAACTGCACATGCATTGTTTGGTAAACAGTCTAAATATCGAGTTTTTAATGTCGACTTGCACTAATATCGAGTGCAGAATATCGTGATACAAAAATATCGACTGTCAGAATATCGTGGTCAAGAATATCGAGTCTAAGGTAAGTACTATCGTTTTTAACAATATCGAAGTCATTAATATCGTTTGCAAAAATATAGTTGTTAAAAATATCGTTTTTTTAGTTAGTGTTATGTATTTTAGTATGTATTTTAAATGTATGTGTTCTATTTTTTTGTCTAAGTATTGCATTTGTTTTTTAATATGTGTTAAATTTTTAGAAGTTATTAATTTTATTTTAATTAAATTTTGCGTTTTAGTTCCGTAGCGGGTTGTGGATTTATAGGGGAAGAGGGTGGGAAGTAATTTAATTATAATTAATCTATTAATAATTTTTAGAATTTATTAATTTTATTTTAATTAAATTTTGCGTTTTAGTTCCGTAGCGGTTTGTGGGTTTATAGGGGAATAGGGTGGGAAGTAATTTAATTATAATTAATTAATTAATTAATATTTTTTATTAATTTATATATATGCATTTAATATTTTATATTGTTAATTGTGGTAATTAATTGATTATTAATTATTTATTAATTTGTTAATTTTTATTATATTTTGGTAATTATGTTAATTGTGTAATTTTTTTAGGAGTGCGCTGTGGGTTGATAGGGGTGTAGGGTGGGAAGTAATTTAATTTTAATACATTTTTTAATATTTATAATATATTTATTTAATGTATTTTATAGTGTTAATTGTGTGAATTAATTTATTATTAATTGTTTTTATTTTGCTTGTTAATTGTTATTAAATAACTAATTAATTGTTAATAAATTATGTTAATTGTGTCTTGTTTTACGACATTGGTGGTGTCATTTATAGGGGAATATGGTGGGAGGTAAAATATTTATAATTAATTAAATATTTGTTAATTAATGGTAATTAATTAATTAAACATTAAATATGCTAATTGTGGAATAATTTTGATGTGTGAGTTGTGGCGTTTATAGTTGTAAATGTTGGGAAGAATTTAAAAAAATTAATTAATGATTTGTTGTCAATTGTTATTAATTTATTAATGTAAAATTAGTTATGGAAATTGTGTAAATATTTTTAGGTGTGTGCTTTTGTGTTTATTGGGGTAGAGGGTTAAAAGTAATATACTTTAAATAAATTAATCATTAGTTGATCATTAATATTCATTTATTAATTGATCAATATTGTTAGTAATTGTTTTGTTTTTATTTTGTTTGGGGATTTAGGTTCAATGACTGTAATGTTTTGTTTTATCCCCTCCGCTATCCAACACTTTCCCTACTGTTGCACTCATTGGAGTGGGAATAGTAAATTATTCCCCTCCGCTATCCAACACTTTCCCTACTGTTGCACTCACTGGAGTGGGAATAGCAATTTTTACCCCTCCGCTATCCAACACTTTCCCTACTGTTGCACTCACTGGAGTGGGAATAGTAATTTTTACCCCTCCGCTATCCAACACTTTCCCTACTGTTGCACTTGCTGGAGTGGGAATAATAATTTTTACCCCTACGCTATCCAACACTTTCCCTACTGTTGCACTCGCTGGAGTGGGAATAGTAATTTTTAAGTCTCCGCTATCCAATACTTTCCCTACTGTTGCACTTGCTGGAGTGGGAATAGTAATTCTTTTCCCCTTCGCTATCCAACACTTTCCCTACTGTTGCACTCATTGGAGTGGGAATAGTAAATTATTCCCCTCCGCTATCCAACACTTTCCCTACTGTTGCACTCGCTGGAGTGGGATTAGTAAATTATTCCCGTCTGCTATCCAACACTTTCGCGACTGTTGCACTTGCTGGAGTGGGAATAGTAATTTATTCACCTCCGCTATCCAACACTTTCCCTACTGTTGTACTCAATGTAGTGTAAAATGTACTTTTAAAAAATAATAAATATTTTAATTTATAATATATATATATTTTATTTTTATTTTTATGTTACAGGTGTATGTATATATATATGTATTTATAATTTTTAATATATTTCTAACATTTTATAATTTATTAAAATAATTATTTCTTAATTATTATTAAGTAAATATATATATTACATTTTATATATGTATGTTTAATTTATTTTTACATTACATTTATTACTTATAATTGGTAACATTGTCTAATAATTCTAAATATTTTTTTTAAGTTATATGTATTATTTAATTTATTTTACATTATTTTTTATACATTTAAAAAAAAAAATTTATACTTCGATATTTTTAACAACGATATTTTTTTCTCTCGATATTTTAGTACTTACCATTATGAAGATAGGATGTCGATATTTTTGACCGATATTTATGTCCCGATATTTTGGGAACACAATATTCTGTCACTCGATATTCTGTCGGTGATCCGCATTGTTTATATGCATGGAGAGATTGTGATTTATCCAGAATCACAGGCTGTTGAGCCAAAGCTGAGACTCGAACCTGGTTCCCCAGTTCCACAGTCATCGGCTTTAACTGTAAGGCTGCATCTTGGGTAGAGGGAGACAGGCAGAAGCCATATGAAACCTCAGCATGGGCTCGAGGTTCCAACAGGACCTCGAGCTGAGCTAGAGCCCGGCTTCAGGCTCGAGTCTGGCTCGAACTTTCATTGGCTTACTTGATGGACCAGCGACAGAAAATGAGAGGCTCTAGAGAGGTGACACTTAAATAGTAGGGCATCGAAGGGAGAGTGGCATATAGGAGAGTTTATAATAAGCAAGAAAAAATAAAGGGAGAGGTTAGAGAGAGGTAGATGTAAGACTGACATAACCAGCAAGAGCAGACAAGCTGCTGGGAGGAGAGAGGTAGATGGAGAAGAGGGGAGACGAGAGGTGAATAAAAGAGGGACAGAACCAGCATGAGAAGGAAAGAGGCATGGTGGTGAGAGGCCTGGCGAATACTTTAGACTCTTGATGAGAACCCTCGTCGTCCGTGGTGAGAATTTCACTGGGAAAGGAGCGAAGGGCGTTCTTCCTGCAAATGTGAATAGATTGGTCATCACCTTGTACAAAGACCACTGCAAAGAAAGTGAGGTTCTGATATTGTACCCAAAACTGCTGAATCACTACACTGATGCATGATAGTGCAACCTGGTACGTCCTGATGCTTCTAAATAATCACATATGTTACTGCAGGAGCTGGACACTGTGACATAGCAGTATCTGAGTCTGGGTGGCCTAAAAAACAGGAACAGTGGGCATCAGTATGTCCCCATGAATGCTAAATAGGAAAAACTTGAGAGCACGATTCCGACACCAAAGGAGGCTGGAGTAGGTAAATCACTCCTGAACATCTGCATAGATCAGACACATGATGATTCAAGAAAGATGGAAAATCCCAGATCTAGCCATCCAGTGCCTTCTCTACCGGGAGATTTTCAGAGACAGTCACATAACACTGTAACATTGAAGATTGCTGCCACAGAGGGTCCTGCAGCTGTGGACACTGCTGACAGATTGAGCCACATATTGCTGCAACAAGGGATACACGGGTAGCACTAGAAGCAAAGATTGGCACTCTAGTGCTTGATGTAGGGTTAACTTGGAGCGGATCAGAAGAAACTGGCAAGTTAAGAATTAGAAGCTGAAACAAAACTGACAATGATGGAACCTTACTTTTGAGCCCTAAGGAAACACTTTGAGAAAAAAGGCCATTTACTTAAATACTGGGCCAAAGATGCAGAAAGAAGAGTTATGAGGAACAATTAGATTGTGGGCCTTTGTGAATGAACTGGGAACCTAAACACTGAGGGGCCAATTCCGATTCAGGCCGGAATTTACTCCGACCGAGCCGGACCCGGAGAGATTTCCGACCGAATCGGACTCTAGCAGCCCGACCGAACGAGTACGATGCGTACGCATGCAATCAGACTCGATTCGGTCGGACTCCCATTGAAGTCAATGGGAGACGGTCGTACAACGCGTACGCGGGCTCCCATTGACTCAATGGGTGCGAGGCGAACAAGGGCCCCCCTACAGCGGTACGCGTCGATGCGACTCGCGCCGTACATGCACAGGTAGGGGGGACCCATGGGTCCCCCCTGTGTGCGACTCGCGCGGCTACGCGTACAGGGGGGTCCGACACGGACTTCCAAAGTCCGGCTCCGACTGCCCTTTGGAGCCGGACGGCGCGAGTCGGTCGGACTGCTCGAGGCGCGCATCGTACTTGCCCGGCCGGGGAACGTCTCCATTGCGCGGTGCGAGTCGTGTCCGTGCGAGTCGGTCGGAGCGGTTCGGACCCACGAACGAGTCGGTCGGCAATTTCGCGTGCGCTCGCATCGTACTCGCTCGCCCGGACGCACGTTCGAATCGGTCGGGAAAGAGGGCTCCGAATCGGATCCGGTTAAGCCGAATCCGATTCGGTGCCCTACCGGCCGAGATCGGAATCGGCCCCTGAGTAGTTTTTGGAAGAGTAACATAGCACAACAGTTGTAACCAATGTCCTACTAAGTTATTCTCAGTTGAACCGGCACACAGAATCCTTTTATCACCATTGCCATCCGGAGCACCAATCACACCTATAATTGCAAAACTGTTAAACTACTTCGACAAAGACGTCATCCTCTGAAAATGTGTCAGCCATGCATGCCTAGGCCTTACACTCAACTCTAATCGATCTCTCATCTCACTACCAGCCAGCACCAGCAGGGAGTGGTAGCGAGGTCATGACAGGCCCCATGAATCTCCACAGCAGAGCCAGAGAGGAGAACAGCTTTCATCTGCACCTCGTCCTTCCGACTCCCTGCCTGCCTGTTAGTGTTGCTGGCTGATTGTTACTGTGTTTATAATGGAGGTACAACATTTTGAAATAAAAATCTGTATTTTGGATTGTTTCATTTAAGCACACTAGATTACTTCACTGCACTGAATGGCCTTCATTGGATTTGATAGTCAACAACACCCCTTCTAAAGTGATGATTTTAGTAATGACGCAAGAGCGAAGGCAGCTGTCTTGTGCCTTCTGTATAAACCTTTACTGTTGTAGATTGAACAATATTATTTTCTACTAAGCAATATACAATTAAAATATTTGTACAATGTGCATCCTGAACTGATTTATTTCAAGGTGCTCTCAAATGGTATGCTTATGGAAAAGGAGGCACAGAGAAGAAAGTTATTTGCCTATGGTCACATATGCCTTATTATGAGTTTGGCAGTGTGTGAGCGGGACTGGCCTGCTCCCGCACCGCTAAACCTGTGGTTGAACCGCCCGCCAGATTAGGAGTTTTCTCCTGTCTGGTGGGCAGTTCTTTCGTGTTCCCATGGCGGGGCCTATGAAATAGGCACCGCCATGGGAACGTCAAAATCAGTACCTGCATGGCATGGACTGCTACAGTTCATGCTTGCAGGTACTGGGGTGCATGCACACTGCGGGGGGGCACAAATTGTGCCCCCCCTGCATGCACCCCATGGTGTAGAGGCACAAGGCCCCCTCTGCCTCCTCACTGCCACACTTTTCAATGCAGTTGCACCGCTATGAAAAGTGTAGCAGTGAGGAAACTCTTAATATGCTTTGTGGGGCCACAGCGACCCCCACCAAGCATATTGCTCCCTCAAGACCGCTGCGCCACCGCCAGGGATCTCTGATCACTGTTGATTGCAGTGGTCCTAGGGCGGCCCGGCTGCCCTGGTCGTAATAGGGCGGTCGGAAGACCGCCACTGGCCCTGCCCCTGCGAGTCTGGTGGCCCGTGGACTGCCAGCCTCGTAATAAGGCCCTTAGTTTGGTCAAGCTGCAAAGCTGGGATTGAAACCGGTTTTTCACATTTTTTCATCTTCTGCTTTGATGACATTTTCATTATTGAATCAAGAAGCAAGTCAGTTGTCTTGTGCTTCCTATATAAGTTCTTTATTGTTGTTATAGCTGGAGCAACATTATGCTCTATTAAACCATATACAAGAAAGGATTTTGTACAGTGTGCATCCTGAACGGAATTATCTCAAGGCGCTCTTAAATGTAATGATAATGGAAAAGGAGTTACAATAAAGAAAAGCAATTTTCAGGGTTATACATTTTGGTCAAGCTGGGAAACCCAGACTCTTGGTCAGGGCACCACAACTAGTTTGTATCTTGGGCCCACAAAAGCTTCTGACTAACCTGGATTGCTTACACAATTGGCGATGCAGAAGTACTGATTTTTCCTTATAACTGTCTGGTGGTGCAACAACAAAAGAGAATGTTTCAGGAAGTTAAGAAACGACTCCCTTAATCACACCTCAAGTGCATGTTATCATTCCCAGCAGACCTTAAAGTCCTGCACAATAGGAAATCTCACTTCTTCACCAATGCATCAGCAGAGTGGAAATGGGCTAAAGCACTGACAGACTGTGGAAGACCTACGCACTAATCCCAATACAGCCCAAAATTATGATCGCAATGAAGGAGAAAACCGCAGTTGCTTGGCAGACCATCCTCTGCTCTGCACAAGCTAAGAGGGTTGCTGCAGCAGTGAATCCTTGAGCTTGACTGGCACCAGTGATTCAGGAGACAGCTCATTGGCAATTGGTGGTGACACAGACATGCCTAGAAACGTCCCTGCAGTTGTGACTGGTTGCTGTAGCTGCATACTATTGCCTGCTCCTCGTTACTCTAGCCTCTGGTACACTGCCCCTGAGCATTCCCACATGGAAACTGAAGGCAGCAGAGCTGCAAGATGCAGCTTTTCGGGATACTGTGAGCCAAGGTGGACTTTTAAGGAGAAAATTAAGAGAGAAATCAAGACGCGTGCTGACAGACTAGGCAGTGTAAAGTGTTATCATTTGTCAAAATGTGTCCAAGAAACTAGAATTATAACCAGAAATGCCACATTATACTAGCTAAACCTGTTTAATGCGTAGTAAAATACATTTACCATTTGTTCTGCTAAAATTCCATTAATGACAGGCATATTCTTCAGTAAAATTCGTTAGAGGCCCAGTGTGCTTTAAAATGCATTATCTGCCATGAATTGGCCACACAATGACCCCTATGCACATTACTACAAAGACTAGGACAAGGAGAGGATGTGGCAGTAAGTCCACAACTGCTGACTTAGGAACCTGGGGAACCAGGTTCGAGTCTCCGCATCGCCTCCACGCCCTGTGATTCTGGGCATATCACATATTCTCCCCATGCCAAAACAAATGAATGTGACCTTTTGTAATGTAACTGGTGATAATCGAAGCACTTCAATACCTTGAGGTCGAGTTAGCCTTAGTAAAACTGCAAAATAAATAACTGGATCACTCGCAAACTGTTTTAAGACTGAGACAGAATTTTTGTTTGCTTCCAGCTTTTTAAGTGTCATTCTACCCCGAAATTTCAGTCCTAACTACAGATATATACTACAGAACCTGTAGGGGCATTCCAAGGGCAGCTGACGTGATCCAAAGGCTTGCCTCAGAACACCCACTTAACAACACCTAAATACCTATAAATATTGTTTACTCTATAATTGATAGCGCTGTTAGGGAGGGCGCTTGATTCAGAGTTCATTAGGCATAAACTTTAAAGGTTTACATCAACATTATCTCTTGGCGCGAATAGGTACCAAATGCACCGCTGATGGTGTGTGGTGAGATTGTAGTAGGAGACCTGGGCTGGGAACATTTACAAGAACAAACTGTGCCAATGAGTGAAAACTGAAAAACAGGGAGGCTTTCAGGTCTTTCCTTCTTTTGAGCATACCAGGTATTAAGAGATTGCGCAAAGTGAGTTCAAGTGAAGCAAAGTAACGCAGCATATTTAATATTAGGAAATACTTTTAGGGAATGTTTTATTTCATACAGTGTGTGAAATGTGCCAAAATTCTCGTAAGCCCCCACTCTTTTCTAGTCTCGTTAAATATGTGCCATGTCTCGGAATGCTGGCACATTCGCCGTCTCAGAGCGCCTTAAAGCAAGGTTTCGCAACACGTAGATCCAGAGGAGTGGATCCCAAAACGTTAGAATCAGTACACTAGTTTGAATCATTTTAGTCAACAGTAGGTGGCACGTCATAGACGTAACAGCATGAAGGGGGCGCTACAACAGATAAAAAGAGCTTCAAGATCACTAGAGGGCCTGTGAGATGAAAAAATCGATATTGAACGCGTGATATTGTTCCAGAGTTTGGAGGTGCAGCAAGAGGACGGAGATGATAAGCGAATATTTACAACCGTGAAAAATGACACACGGAGGTGGGGTGCCTGTGAAGGGGTGGGCATGCGATGGCACTGTAGTTTAGAGGAGTTCTCAAGATAGTTGAGTAAACCTGCTGAGGAGGTATTGTTAAAGGTCTCACTTGAGTAGTAAGATTCAGGAGGTGGTCTCTCTGATGTTGGATGGAAGAGCTTTCCAAATCTCGCGGCATTACCTAAGATAGAATGACAGTGAGGGAGTCTTCTGAAATCTGGGTGCCAGTCTTGAGCAAGGCATGACTTCTCAGTACCACTACTTTAAACAAAGACCCTTGATATATCACACACATTTAGTATTCAATACATGGGGTCCCCTAATCTATATTTCGGGCAGGAAAGGTACTGGTCTTTATCTAGGAACATCCTCAGCAGTGGCGGTTTCTCCGTTTGGGCGGTGGGGCGTTGCCCCACTTATAATTATTGCGCATTTTAAGAGCGCTCCGCTTTAAATTATTAATACAATTTCAACTTTCAATGTTGAAATTGTATTAATAATTTAAAGCGGCGCGCTCGCGTTGCGCGTCACGTGACATAATTGACGATGACGAACCAGCCTGTAGTGGATAGCCTAGCGATAGCATAGCAGCATGATGAGCATTATCCATTATGGAAGTTCAAGTGTGCGAGTGTGCACTGTGCGCGTCGGCAGGTTGGCAGTGCGCATGTTGGGTTTGGCCGGCTGCCTTTCCACGGCCAGGAACCCAACATGCGCAGAGTGGATTTTCATCAGCAAGC
Organism: Calotriton arnoldi; assembly: GCA_963921515.1. NCBI lineage: Eukaryota > Metazoa > Chordata > Amphibia > Caudata > Salamandridae > Calotriton > Calotriton arnoldi. Next base: position 5,055,168 of record CAWUFW010000073.1, on the reverse strand, counting down.
ACAGGCTGACTGGGGGGTTGCCCAAGACCGCAGACCCCAGTAGTTAGAAAATGAGTGGCGAGTTTGCCTGTTCACCCCAATCCTGGTGCTGCTCTCTTACAGAGAGAGCCTCTCTCTGTAAGAGAGCAGTGTCTGGATTAACTGCTGTGCTGAAGCATGTAGTGTGCGGCTGCCAGTCTAGTCTCTGAGCAGAGGCATGATTGACTTGGCACTGCGGGGGTGGGTGGGCCCGCCCGACCCGCCCAGCGTCCAAGTAGCAATGCCCAATCACTGTAATGGCTTATTGTTAAGCCATGCAGTGATTGGGTCATTCTGCCGTTGCTGGGCAAATCGGGCCGGCCAGTCACCCTTCCTCCTCCTCAGACAGTCTCTTCACGCCACGGGAGCACGTGTACAGTGCACTAGTGTACTGGTGGACTTGTCACTCGAGAGACTCGAGATCGAATCGAATTGAGAATAGACTGACAGTGAGAAGAGTCAAGTCCAGTGTGTGCACTTAGCAGGTAGGTTTTGTGTAAAGTACTCTCTATATGGTTCAAACTTCAGGGACACACAGGTTGTTGCTGAGGTGTGACTGAGGCCATGATCACACCTTTAATTTGCCAGGCGGGGCCACTGCTTTGCGCAGCCTGCAGCCATTACATCAGCCAGCCATGTGAGCTTCATCATAGGCCATCAAGCGTGAATTGAACTCCCGGTTTTTTCAAAGGCAGGCGTGCGCACTTAGAATTGTAGGCCTTGACCCCCCTCCACGGTTTCAGCGCGGCCTAGTAATACTAGGGGGTCAAGGCCTACAATTCTAAGTGCGCGCGCCTGTAAGCCCCACCTGCGATGATTGCTTCTCGCGGCACTGTGACGAGAGTGTGGAGATGGGGTGGTAGGCAGGGAGAGACCCATCCTTCAATGCCAGCCTTTCTCGGAGCTCAGCAGGAAATGTGAGGCGGCCTCACTGAGGCCAAAGGGCCTTTGGCCTCACATTACCTGCTAAGGGCCGGTCTGTGTCACACCATACGGCCGGGGATGATTGCACTGCAGACAGCGGGCCAACTTGTTCCTTTGCAGGTGAATGGCTTATTCTGACTTTCACGTACATAAAAGACTCCATGGCCGGCCAGAGACATAAACGGCATCCTGTACTCCGCAGCCAGCGCCGGACCCACCGAGCTTCTGACATGTTCGCAATTAACAGGTCTTCGCACGGTCCTGGCTGTGCGGCCTGGGCTCGGGGAGGGTGGCCACGTGCCGTGTGGGTAGCCACAGGGTGACACTGTTGCCGTAATCACCCTGAGATGTGTGCATCTGAGGGGGCGATGGGGAGGGTACAAACATGCGCGTGTGCTTCACCAGACACACGGGGGCGTGTTGTGGTGGGGTGCCCATGCATCAGACCGGCTAGAGCTGCCGACTGTGGAGCTGGAAAACCAGGCTCCAACCTCTTAATCTCCCAGCGCCTACCAAAAAATGAATGTGGCCTTGTCTGTGTAAGGTAACTGGAGCTCATGTAAAGCACTCCTAAACCTTCGGGTTGAGTTCGCGCTCTCAGCGCTATATAAATCTGCCAAAAAAGAGAGCTCGGATTACCGGCATCTACCGTCTAGTAATCACGGTAGCTTCTCAGGCAGCTTCTCAGATTCATGGCTCAGTCCTGCCTCGTGGTCACCTTCCTGCTTTCTCAAATTTGCTTGAAAATGCACCATTTGTCCACTCTTTTTTCAAAATTTTCTCGGGGGGCCAAACCCCCCCCGAACCCCAGTAGGTTGTTCCGGCTCGCTCGCTACGCTCGCTCGCTGGGGTGCAGTATGACAAGAATTTTATGCCTCACCACTTTCAAATGTCACCAGCCGCCACTGATCCCCAGTATGTGTGTTATATTCTAAAAGAAGGTCCTGTGCCTAGGGATAACAGAAAAAACCCACAGTGAAAAGATACGTGAAAATGTATATACAAAATATAGGAAGTGTATCAATTAGGCAACCCTAAAGGAGCGATTGGCAGGTTCCACCGATTTGCTATTTCTTATTATCAACATCTTTCCTATATATGAAGGAGCCAACACCCGAACAAGCTCAGAAGAATGTTGTATTTGTGTGCTGCCTGTATAACCTTGTTATAATAATAATAATCATACAGCTATTTATAGAGCGCGAACAGCTACCTGTAAAGAGGTGTCCCAGCGCTATAGCAGCAGGTGACACGCGAGAGTCATGTAACGACCAAGTATTCCAGAAAATTACCTTAGGGTAAAAGGCCATGTTTTTGCTGCTTTCCTGAATTGCGTTTCGCAGGCAATCTGGCGCAAGGCATTAGGCAGGGAGTTCCATATCATACAAGCCCCGAACATGAAAGATCTGCCACCCATCCGTGCTTTCTTGACTCGTGGGGTACAAAGCAGGTTCTGAGTGTTTGACCTCAGTGACCGAGTCTGTTTATACGTGCCTAGCCTCTGTTTCAAATAGCAGGGGCATGTTCCATGGATTGCCCGAAAAGCTAGGGTTAAGGCCTTAAATTTGATTCTATTTGCTACAGGTAGCCAATGTAGTTCCTTGATATGCAGAGAGATATGCTGCCGAAATGGGACACGTCTGATTAATCTCGCAGCCGCATTTTGAACCATTTGTAGTTTCTTAACAAGGTAAGCTGGTAGGCCCAGATAGAGGCCATTCGCGTAGTCCAGGCGAGAGGTTACTGTGGCATGGACTACAACCCGACGGCAGTTCTCTGGCAGTAGATGTATAAACTTTTGCAGGTTTCTCAAACTGCCAAAACAGGCAGCTGTCACCTGCTGAATTTGGGCCGAAAAGGATAAATCAGCCTGCCACTTTACACCCAGATTTTTGGCACTGCCAACAGGAGCGGGTGGGGGGCCCATTTCCACCGGCCACCAGAGGTCTGCAGCAGGGGGCTGGTTCTTGCCAAAAAACATCACTTCCGTTTTGTCGGCATTCAGCTTAAGTTTGTTGTTGTTCATCCAATGCACAATATCTTTTAAGCAGCCCTTAAAGCTCTTAAATGACTCTTCTGACTGATCATTAAAGGGAAATACCAGCTGGGTGTCATCAGCGTAGGAAATTGCCTTCACGCCCCAGTTGGCTATCAGAGAGAATAGAGGGGCCAGATATATGTTGAATAGCATCGGGCTTAGGGCCGACCCCTACGGCACCCGGCACCATAGGTGCTTACGGTCAGACTGAAGCGGTTGTAGAGCCACCCTTTGTGTACGCTTATGGAGGAAAGACTTCAGCCAAGCCAGTGCTGTCCCCTCAACCCCAATGTCCAAAAGACGTTGAACCAATATTGAGTGGTCTACCGTGTCAAATGCCGCTGAAAGATCCAGGAGCACCAGCATAGGTGATGCCCCCGAATCCAGCGCCATCCTTACTGAATGTGTGGCATACATCTCGAAACCCCCCGTGGATCCCCATAAAGGTTGGGGAGAATTCTTCCTCACTGGAAAAAATGATTAAAACTGAGTTGTAAATAGCAAGTAGCATGCGTCTTTCATTATTTATGCCTGCACTCATGATTTATTTTAATGCTTCCTAAATTTTCTGTTTGTATCACAATTAAATCAATAAGAATACAATCCTTGGGGGCGTGGCCAAGCCACGGAGCGTGATGGCCGCTAGCTAAGAGGCGCTCCGATACCCGTGACTCTCTCCCTAACATCCGTACCGACTATCCGTCTCCCGAGCAACGGGAAACCTGGGGCAGAGATCGCTGCCACGGCTTAGCCCTTCTTCGGCGGCCGGGACCTGAATCAGACGGAGCAGAGCACATACAAACGTGCGGCCTTCCCCGGCTGCTCAAGCCGGAGGCTGTGGTGGTGAGTGGTGGGCAGGGCGACGTGCACCATCGAGTCGCCCCGCGAATCGAGGCCGAGGCCTGGGCCCTGAGGGAGGAACGGACGTGCCACATGAGAATCCAGCACCTTGCTACAGTGCAGTGTATTGGCAGCCACCTGGAGCCACGCGCGGAGCACAGGTGAGCACGAGCGAACATCCGCCAGCAGCTGCTCCTGGCATAAGAGGCTCACCAATAGCTTGGACACTTGCTCCAGAGGGCCTACTAATCCGGAATGAGCGCGGCACCCTGCCGATCCGAGGACTAGGTGGGGGCCGCCTGCTGCATCGCGGTCCTACCCTCCTCCCCCCCTCTCGCAACTGTGAAAGGAGCCCGGCCCAGGGCCCCTCCCCTCCCGGTAGGCATTGGAAATCGCCGCAAGGGACGGAGGCCCACCACAGTCCTACACAAGGCCTGAACAGGCATGGGCACACAGCAGCAGAGCGCCCTGGAGGGGGCTAAGAAGTGCATCGAGGACTGGTAGATGCCCAACTCCCCCCTGGTCCGGCGAATGTGTGCTGGAGGGCGCCTGGAGACTGGAGGGCAGACAACCTATTGGCAGCCTCACACGGCAATCAACGGTGAGTGCACAGACCGCTGTTCCCTTAGACCGGTGGGCGCCCCGAACACTCTGCATTGGCACACGTAATCTTGAGGGCCTTCCACACGGCGCAGACAACGACACTTTCGCAGTCTAGGATCCGGATTTCTTCACTAGTATAGACAGGGGTCCCGAGCACCAACGCTGCGCAACTCATCACCTCGCTGAGCACTGGGGTGTGGGGGAGCCATTGCGACAATGTCGGGGACCAGAGGACATAAACCAGTACAGCAGAACAAGCTGGATAAATACACCGTCGCTAAATCAGCCCTACCGGCACCCCATCAAGAGGCCACCGCCAAGGCGAGTGTGGAAGGGGGCACAGCAGAACTGACACTTCAGGACGTAATGGATGCTATCCTGGGGGTCCGGACCTCCCTTGAACAAAGGATGGATGCGATTACAACGGAGGTGACGCTCCTTAGGGCAGACTTAATGAAGAATCGGGAACGTGTGAAACAAATGGAAATCACCACCTCCAGTCTCGTAGATGACACCTCCCAGCTGCAGCGCGAAGTCAGCGACCTTCAGACCTTTCGGAAATTTGCAGAGGAAAAGTTGGATGACTACAAAGGGCGCACCCACCGCAATAACGTACGCATCATTGGGGTTCCGGAAAAAGCGGAGGGGCAGGCGACGGACCTCTTCGTAGAAGATCTCTTTCTCACTCACCTCCAGCCGAAGGGATTGTCCAAATTATTTGTGGTAGAGCGAGCCCACAGAGTGCCGGGGGGGAAGCCGAGGCCAGGGGCGTAAGGATCATGAACTTTCGCGACCGAGATGTCATCCTCCAAAATGCCAGAGTCGCCCCGCCTCTTCGATTTGAAAACTCGGAAATGTCATTCTTTCCAGACTTTACCCTAGCGGTGCAGAAGCAAAGAAGATCGTTTCTCATGGCAAAAAAGACCCTGCGAGACAAGGGAATCAAGTATGCGATGCTGTTCCCAGCCCGGCTCCGGGTGGAGGTGGAGAATAAAGTCTGGTTCTTTGACTGTCCACAGGATGTGGCAGACTGGCTGGAGGCCCGGAGATTAGCGGAGTGAAATGCATCTCATGAACGACTCATCCCAACTGGCCCCTGAACTGTCCGCATCACTGACTGTAAGATGGGTCATAACATATGTCGAGGGGTGGCACTGTGCCTAGGGAGGGGGCGATGAGATCCTTGGGCCAAGTTGGTAAGCGTATAAAAGCCAGTGGGGTTCTATATTAAGGCATCATTGTACAGCACACCAGGAACCCGGGGATGGGAACCGCCCATTTCTAACGCAGGGAGGGAGCACGGGGGCACGGCCTTTCCCCCCCCCTCAAGTTAACTGTAGTTAGTATCGTTTTTGGGCGACAGGCACTCTGCAAGTTTCGTAAATGGGCAGTTTTAGGCCCAGAGTGCATGGGAGCAGGGTGGGGGGTAGTTGGGAGGGTACAGAAGAATTGTTATTGTTAAATGTCATGTCGGCTGACCTATGTTTTATGCAGGTGGAAACGAATGCCAGAGACATTCATTATGCCGGGTATGCACCAGGAGGGACACTTTAAATTACTAAGTTGGAACGTAAATGGGTTGGGAGACAAGCTGAAGCGCTGCATAGTCCTGCAGCACATTAGAAGGCATACCCCAGAGGTGGTTCTACTGCAGGAGTCACATCTAGTGGGCAACACCTGCAAAGCATTAGACTGAGGGGGCTATAAACTCATTGCACATTCTGGCTTTACAACCGGTTCCAGAGGAGCGGGCATCATGATAAAGAACTCCTTCCCGTTCTCCATACACCAAACGTGGGTAGATGATCTGGGACGATTTGCAGCAGTTTCAGGGCAGTGGGAGGGATCGACTCTCAACCTGGTGACGGTCTGCGTCCCACCTGGATTCCAGAATCGTACGTTTCAGGAGCTGGGGTCCCTATTGCTCACGCTCCCGGTGGGCCGACTTGTGGTGGGGGGAGACTTTAACTTGGTGGTATCGGGGGTCCTAGACAGACACCCTCCAAAAGACATTGGCGCACACGTGAGGTGGCTCCCAGATTTCATAGAGGCAATGGGCTTGGTAGACGTATGGAGAACATTCCATCCAGACACTATTCACCACACCTTCTACTCGGGGGCTCACAACAGTCTTTCCCGCATTGACTACCTGCTGGTCCCGGCGACCCAGATAGCTGAGATGCATGACACTAGACACATGGCAAGGGGAATATCAGACCATTCACCGGTCTGGACCCAGGTGTTCCTGGGCGGGAAATGAGAGGGGAGAATTGCGCCTATCAACCCGTGGTACCTTCGTAACCCAATAGTTGGGGATTTCCTAGTGCAAACTATCGACAACTACTTTCCCGAAAACGTAGGCACGGTTACCTCGCCCCAGACCATCTGGGAGGCCTTTAAGACAGTGGTGAGAGGGCAGGCACTTTCCTCGATAGCCAGTATTCGGAAAGAAAAACGCAAAACTCTTGATCAGGTGAAGAGCGAGATTCTCCGTCTGGAAGGGATAGGCAGTGAAGGAGCCACGGAAGAGAATCTCGATACCCTGAAACTCAAAAGAGATGAATACAAGAGCATTGCTACCGACCTGGCTAAGGAAATGGGGAGGGACACAGCAGGTAGGATCTACGATCTGGGGGACAAAGCTGGGAAGCTATTAGCCTGCTGGATAAAAGAGACTTAGCGAGCCGACTGGTCCCGAAACTAGAGGAGGGGAAATGGGCAAGTAATGACAGACCCTCAGGCGATTGAAACGAGTTTGCAAACTACTTTGAAACGGTTTATCGTTCCAACTCCACCCTCACAGTGCAAGATTCAGCAGAGCTGCTTAGAGATCTCCGTATGCCTACCCTGTCAACTGATGACAGAGACATGCTGGAAAGCGCTCTCACAGATGACGAATTGGCAAAGGCGATCAGAGACCTCCGATCCGGAAAAGCCATGGGTCCCAACGGCCTGCCAATAGAACTATACAAACTAAAACCAGATGTCATTGCCCCACACCTGCGAGCAATGTTTGATGATAGTCGGAAAAAGGGTCGGCTGCCGAGAGACCAGAGAGTGGCCACGCTAGTAACTATTCACAAAGAGGGTAAACCGAAGCACAAATGCTCCTCATACAGACCCATCTCCCTGCTAAACGCGGAACCCAAGATCTTGGCTAAAACGCTAGCGAATCGTCTTATCCAGGTAATTAGCAACCTAGTACACCCCGATCAATCTGGCTTTATGCCTCACAGAAATACGGCTTTAAATCTCCGCCGTCTTCATGGGGTGCTAGGTAGACTGGACACAATCCAGGAGTCAGCAGTGGTGGTATCCCTAGATGCCACCATGGCGTTTGACACGATAGAGTTGTCCTAATTTGGGTTTGGGCCCGTTTTTATAGGGTGGATCAGACTGTTCTACGCAGAGCCCTTGGCGCAGATCGTGGTCAACAGTAAGAAATCTGTGGTATTTGGGCTGGGCAGGGCTGTCCACTGTCCCCCCTCCTCTTCGCTCTCTCACTGGAGCCACTGGCTACCTGGATTCGTTGGAGCCCAACTATTAGAGGGCTCAGGTGGGCGGCGGATTGGGAAGACCGCATCTCCCTATATGCGGATGACATCCTTCTATACTTGGCCTCCCCGAAGTCTTCCATCAACGCGGCCCTTAACATTTTTACAAACTTTGGGAGATACTCAGGATATAGGATAAACTGGGTCAAATCCCTGCTGTATGTTCTAAAAGGAGACCCCCCCCATCCCTGCCCCGAGACTGCCCTATGCAAACTGTGAAAGAGGGCTTTCGTTACCTGGGTATCTTTATCACTTCAGACCCCAAATGTCGACATGAGCGAAACCTACTCCCACCACTACAGAGGCTCAAAAGAGATGTTGCTACCTGGAAAGGGCTCCCGCTATCACTATTAGGCCGGGCGGCATTATTCAAAATGATGGCATTACTGCGTTTCCTCTACGCATTGCAAAACACCCCAGACGTGGTCCCAAATAGATATTTTGGAGACATAGAAAGCATACAGAGGGATTTACTATGGGAGGGAAGACCCAGGATAGCCTTCCATAAATTAGTCCCGGTGGTACGACGGGGGTATTGGATTACCAGACATTAAAAAGTACTATTGGGCAGCGCGCTTAATGGCGATTAACCACTGCACGTACCGCACAGATGAGGACCCAGAGTGTAAAATGGACAAATGGCTGCTCCCTGGGGGAACATACCATAGGGCCATTTACTCGAAACCACAGAGATACCCCCTGACGGGGCCAACTAAGCATTCAGTGTTGGTCTGGCATGCCGCTAACAGAAGTCTGGGTTGGGATAAGAAGATCACACAGGCCACCCCGCTGTGGGAGACGGAGCAGCTGGGCACCTTGGGCACCACGAAGGGGTTCGACAAGTGGGACACAATTGGTATAACAACAGTTGGAGACCTATGGGACAAGGGAGAGGTGATCACGTTCGCCGCCCTGCAACAGACCTATGAGTAAGCTGGCACAGAGTACTACCGCTATCTGCAGGTTAAGCATGCGCTCGCCTCCAATATACCCAGGGGCACGACTCTGCCAGACTCTTCACCACCAGAGGACAGATTGCTAGAAGGATATATGCCCGACAAAGCAATATCCCTGACATACAAAAAACTGATTAATAACACCCTAAACCCCCTCACATCCCTCAGGCACCACTGGGAAAGAGATGGGTTAGAAATAGACGACGAGGAATGGCAAGAAGCAGTAGCGTCCCCAAGAGAGGTGGCAATCCCGTCTAGGCTCCGTTTAGTACAGTTGAAAATCCTCCATAGAGTATATATCACTGGGCCTACCTTAGTTAAAATGGGTAAAGTGGAAGACGGCACCTGTAGACGAAGATGTGGACTGTTAGGCACATTCATGCATATAATATGGGAATGCAAACCTATCCAATCTTATTGGGCGAAAATCCTCGATTGCATGAACGAGGTACTGGGGGCTACCTTGCGGATGGAGGCTAAGAGATGCCTATTGAACATTTGGGAACCCGCTGAGCTCGGCGTTAAAGACATAATCTGGGTTACGCTGGGACAGATGGTGGCCAAGCGGAATATAGCACAAATGTGGGGGGCAGGGGCACCGCCCAAGGTAGACTCTTGGAAGAAAGATTTGGACTGGTGCATGTTTCGAGAAAAAACTGTCTATGTGTCACGGGGATGCCCTAGAAAGTGGTCCTCTATTTGGAGTAAATGGAATGTATATAGAGGCAATATCTGTGTTCCCTCCATTGTTCCAGAAATAGAAGACCCAAATGTTCCGTAATAATTGTCAATTATCGATATGTATCTAAGTCACCCGCCATCATGACAAGAACTGATTCAGTGTTTCTGCCTTCTTGGTTGTAACCTGCAAAGTCGACTCGAATTGTTAATAAAAAGAATTACAACAAAAAAAAGAATACAATCCTTCAGTTTTACAATAAAATAATGCATAGAAGGGTCTGCATGCAATGTCAACGGTGCTTCGATCTTGCGCACATAATACGATCATCATCAGCACAAGCTTATAAGCCTGAGTAATTACATATTTTCAGGATATAGGCGAAAGAGTCACATTGTAACCGGGAAGGAATTATCCCATTCAATTTGGAGTATGAGTGAAGTGGTGATGAATTTAAAGCTGTGGTCGGTCCGAGGCAACCTCTGAACCGATGTCCATTTTAAGAAATGGAAAAGCAAAGAATCAATTCAGCCTGAAGGCTTAGTAAATACAAATAGAGTTCCTTCCTGTGCACTAGAGACTCTGAGCAGTGCCGAAGCCACCAGGGACCACCATTGAGAAAGCAGGGCAGATGCGCTCACCCAGTGAACGCCTCATGGATCATGAATGGCAACTGAATCCAAAGGTAGCGCAGGACATCTTGAGCTAAAGGAGAGCTCCCTGGCTTGATTTCTTTGCCACTGCCGAGAACATGCCGTTTCAACAATGTTGCACGTTGGAGTTCCCAAGAAGGGGCTCTCTTGAAGGTGCATTCTGCATAGGGTGGAGCTCGGAACTCCTGTACGCCTGCCCACCGCTATCTCTCCTGCTCTGAAGAAGATCAGTAATAATCAGGCCCAAGTGTTTCTAGTGACTTCGGATTAGGCTAGGAGAGTGTGGTATCCTGAACTTCTGGGCATGAGCATCTGTATCTCTTCCCCAATCAAGCTGACGCTTCGGTAGATATTTTAATTGCAGTAGTAGGGTAGGGCCTGCACAATCTACACCTGTATGTGTGGAGATTTAGCAGCAGTAGTTGACTGGATTTGATCTGCCTCTGAAAGTAGTGGATGCCATCCTGAAATCCTGGCGGCCTTCTACAAAATCCATTTATGAAGGATGATGGGACAAGTTGGAGGCTTGGTGTAGCACCTGTAAAACAGACCCATTACAAGTCAAACTGTCGGATTTGTTACTATTCGTTCTGCCTTTGGCCAAGGAAGTGCTTGCAGTGGGCACTGGTAAAGGCTATTTGTCTGGCCTTTCAGCCATTTTGCGTTTGCTGGACCAACCCTCCTTATTTAAAGCACCTGTTGTGATAGGTTTTCCCAAATGTTCCCTCCAAAATCTTTTATGATGCCACAGTGGGACCTTAAACTCGTCCTTAGTTTTCTGATGCATACTCTCCTTGAACTGCTACACAGCTTTACCCTACTTCTGCTGTCTCTGAAAAAATACTTCCTCATCGTGTGAATGAGCTTTGAGCTTTTTCAATTCATCCGCCTTACACCACCTTCTTTCCGGGCAAGTGGTGCTGAAGACCGGAGCGGGTTTCTCCCAAAGGTGGTGACCTCTTTTCATGTCGGCCAATCACTCACTCTTCTGGTGTTCTATGTACCTCAATACCCAACGAAAGAGGAGGAGAGACTCCACCAGGTAGATCACAATATGGTGCACCATTTTTATATCGATCATACCAAAGACCATCGAGTTGATGAACAGCTTTTTATGGGGATCTCTGGAGCAAAGGAAGGCAAAGCAGTGCAGAAGCTGACCTTGTCCTCATGGAGGTCCTCTGTAATAAGATCTGCTACGGAATGGCAAAGAAGCAGCCTCCATAAGGGCTGAGTGCCCTTTCCACGAGGACCAAGGCTGCTACCACTGCTTTGGCATGCAGAGTACTTGTCCTGGACATCTGTCAGGCTGAAACTTGGGTATTGTTAGACCTGACAGCTTTAGCGTGGTATTCTCCCCAACGTTTTGACTACTGCCTCCATTTTTCTGACCTCGTTGTTGTTGGCTTTAGGACTCTGTGCACTTTATCACTGCTAACCAGTGCTAAAGTGCTTGTATTCTCTCCCCTAAACATGGTAATATTGTCTCAAACCCAATTGGCATATTTAATTTACCTATAAGTCTCTAGTAAAGGGCACTGCTTGTGCTAGGGCCTGTATATTAATGCTACTAGCGGACCTGCAGCACTCATTGTGTCACCCACTTAAATAGCTCCCTAACCATGCCTCAGGCCTGCCATTGCAGAGCCTGTACGTGGCATTACACTGCCATTTCGACATGGCAAGTTAAACCTTTTGCCAGGCCTAAACCTTCCTGTTTTATACATATAAGTCACCCCTAAGGTAGGCCCTGGACAACCCAAAGGGCAGGGTGCAATGTATTTAAAAGGTAGGACATGTACTTTTAAGTTTTACATATCCTGGTAGTGAAAACCCTCAAATTCGTTTTTCACTACTTCAAGGCCTACTTCTCCCATAGGCTAACATTGGGATTACCTTATTTCATTTTATAAGTTTAATTCCAAATTGCAAAGAAATAGACTTTTCAAGTTTGGTGTCTCTAGACACAATTTAAAATCACAACTTGTGGTAAAGCCGGATTTGAAATCGCAAGTCTGAAAATTACACTTTTAGAAGGTTGGCATTTTATTTCTTTAGCCATTTGGTGCCTGATGTCTGTCTGTGATACACATCTGGGGAGGTAGACAGCTGGGCTTTGTGTAATCCCCCTAGACAGCCATACACAATGGGAGCTTAGGTGTGACTTGATGTGCCATCCTGGGACGATGGGAGGGAGGAGCTGGGCACAGCCTCACACACCTGAATAGGCTGTGTCCTGTACCCACATAAATAACTTCCTTTTTGTGAGTTTGGAGCCAGGGCAGGAAGGGAGGACCTCTGTGCCTTTCACAGACCTGTCTCTGAAGTCTCACCCACTGCAAAGGCAAAACTGGGTATAAGTACTGGACATTTGACACCACCACTTCAGTACACTCCTGGACCTGTGAAGGCTCTGCCTGGAATAAGACTGCTGTGCCCCTGAAGGACTGACACTGTGCTGGACTGCTGCCTTGCTGTGCTGCCCTGCTGCCTTGCTGTGCTGCCCTACTGCCTGTTGTTCCCTGTCTCAGTGAGAAGGACTGGACCTGCATCACTTGAACCCTGAGTGCCTTCAAGGGCTTGTTGGCTCGCCTCCTGATCTGAAATGTCAGTGGCATAAAAGACTCCTAACTATTCTGCTGCTGCACCTGGGCTCTGCCATCTGTGAGTCTGCCCTGGCAAGGTGTGCCACCCCAGCCCTAGACCCTGGGAAGTAAGGCCTCAGGTGTTTGCTTCAACGAAACCCACACATCCTCTCAGAAACTGGCGCATCAGCGCCGTTGCGTGGATCTGACCCGACGCTTCGCCATCGGAACTAGCACTGTGCGACGCTCTACTCTAGGTGTTCGCAACTCCGTTGATGATAGCCTTGGCGATGACGAGAACTCATCACAGTTCCTGCGTTCATCGGATAAGATACTTTGCGCTGTTGCACGGACTAGCGCATCACCGCCTTTGCGAGGATCGACACCTATGCATCACTTCGGCTGCTCCCTGCATCTTTGAAATCAACGCAGCCAGGATCAAGGTACTTTTGTTCCGCGGGCCTCACTGGGTCCCTGTATCTGACCCGTGCTCCATTGTGGTCGGCCTGAACGTTTGACTTTGTCCTGGTCCGGCGTGACTAGATATCCCAAGTAAGCGTCTAATACTTCTAAGTGCTATTTTACAGTTTATTCTTTAAAAATTCGTAGTTCTGCTTATTGGATTTTTGCAGTTTTGGTCTTGTTTTATTTATTAAATTAAGTTTTGTTTTTCTAACCTGGTGTGGAATCTTTTTGTGTGGGGTTTTCACTGTTTTACTGTTTGAAGTGTTGCACAAATACTTCACACATTGTTACTAAGTTAAGCCTGGCTGCTGTGAGCCAAGCTCCCCGAGTGTGAGCATAGGTTAATTTAGGGTTTGCCTGCTTCTTAACCTGACTAGGATTGTAATTGGTGCTTGACTTGGGCTCATACTTAAGTCAACCAACAACCCAATTTCTAACAGGCATCAGTGCACACATTCATGAAACCACTACCCCTTGATAGCCAGGTCCATTAGGAAGAGCATCTTGATCCTTCTGTCCGACAGAACTTTTTGGTCCGACTCCTTCCACATACCAACCACCTAGGGAGACACTGCTTTGGCATCTATTCTAAATGTGAGGAATGTGCAGTTAGAAGTCTCCATCAGAAGAACAAGTTAATTGCCTTCCGAAGTGCTCTTTCTGGTCTATACTCTTTCTAACCACAGATTCCTCTCCGCCCTTCCATCCCCACATTCTGTGAAAAGGACTCATTTCCATCTAAAAGGGTCCAGATTTAGAGATCTGCACACTGGCACAATTGAATACTGTTGGGTGTCTAAGGGCGCTGACAATGTCTAGAACAAAACTGGTGACTGCATGTCAAGGTAGCACCTATATATAGCTCCAGTCATCACTTCCAGGGTGAAGGGGACTTACCACGGAGCCACAATCTTCCAGATCCAGTCTGACACCTGGGGATATTCTGAAGGTGAGGAATCTGCGGTTAAATAGAGTATCCACCAGAAAGAGCGTTATCAAAGGTAAGTAACTTCTCTCTTTCTTCCATGGGCCAGATAATTTCGGCTTTTAAAGCCAACCGGTGCTTCCGGTGGCTGCTGTTTTCTGTGATGTAAGGGTTTCTCAGCGGTTGTGACGTTTGCTCACTCACTGTATTTGGTTTTAAGATTACAAGGCTTGCTTTTGGTCCAGGAGCTTTTTTTCTGCTTTTGAGCTAATATATCGAGGAATAGAGGTATTTCTTCTCATCAAGACATTTAACACGACCTCTCACCTTTCTGTAAATCAGAAAGACTGGTGACCTGAAAAAGAAACTTATTTTATCTGTACGCATATGATTATGGCCGAAAATATCTTCATTTACACCTGCCAGAAATTTAAAGGATACCTGACCGGTGTAAATGTTTTTACCACTTCTGCAGTTCTCCACCACAAGTACTTAAACGTTTGCCGTATCACTCTGTTAATGCCCATAAGCTTGTGAGTTGGTGTCCATATACAAATTCTGATCCTACCCTTTCCCACTATGGAAATGCTCTACGTTTTACTTCAGCAAAGGGTTGAAGTAGCTTCTCTGCCAGGGTGGGGAGGGACGCAGATCATTTCCAAACTTGGAGGGGATGTGGGGGCGAGGAATGCTACACGAGAAAAAAATGTTTCAACCTTAGGGAAAAAAAGCAAATAATACGCATACTGGCTGCATTTTCCAGTGTGTAATTTTAGACCATTAACAATCACCCACTGGGAAAAAAGAGGCCCATGGAATATGTCACTTCACATTCCCAATAACATATAATGCATTCTGCACGTGGCACAGCTTGTAAGTGTACTATTTGGAATGTTTGTGAATTGCAAAAACTACATTCAAACTGAGGTGCCATTCGTCACACATACTTACACACATTATTTTGTGAATCGGGGCCAAGGACTATAACATCGTATATAGTGTAATTTTGTATAGTAAAAATGTGTTGATTGTGTTATATTAAAATATAAAGGTATAGTGTTTAGTTTATCATAGTCTCAATAACGTGATGACTCCTTCTTGCCATCATACCCTAGTTTTTAGGCCTGGCAGCAGGGAGGTTTATTTGTACGATTAGACTGCATTCCTCCACTACACACAAAACATACAAGGAGAAACACACACAGACGGAAACATAGGAAAGGGGCTTTGGGTCATCCCTCAGTAGTCATTTGCCTTTTTGGCTGAGCCCCCTTTGGACATTGGCTCAATGGGCCGTCCATTACGTGTTTGATTACCCCACGGTATTTTGCAGATGTTTCCATTGTCACACTGTAGTCCCTATTTGTAATTACAGCTAATGAGATGCAAGGGTCATTGCTGCAGAAATCAGTCATAGCCAAAACCTATGATCATTGGAGAGCGGGCAGCCCGCAGCAGCGTGGAGCCTCTGTAAAAACGCGTTTGTGACCTTCGGCGCTGACATGCATTCACGGGTGACAAGATGCCATGTTGTGGCACATTTGTGTAGGTGGGGTTGTGTCAACCAAGAATGCATTTATTTTCTCATGCTTCATAAAAGGAAGTCCTATTGCGCTCCAGGAAGTGCTGCTTCAGGGTTAGACCGGTATGAGTGCTCGGCCACTCTCTGGCTTCGTCGCCATGATAGCGGGCTGCTTTGGCCCTGTACCACTTTCTCACCTTGCAATACGGCTTCACTGGCCCATCTCGTGCCAGAATTTGCTACTATGATAGTGCACCAGTGCAACAGCTATATTCTGGTGCTCGCAGGCAGAGAGCTACCGAGCCACTCGTGCTTTCCTTCATCCAGGGCTGCAGTTCAATCACTGACTTTGTGGTGTGCGGCCAGAGTCAACGCTCTGCCCGCTGGTAAAGAGATGTATGTGAGTCAGTGCCCCGATGAAAGGCTTCCAAGCTGTTTCTGCTGACCAAGCCCACTGGCAACGGGCAGGTTTGCAAGGGTGGCGCGCCAAGTGCAGCAATTTGTTTAATTCTAATTCTGACTCATGCCCTCTCTAAACATTACTGACTTCATGCAGTGAGACAGTGTAAGAGCGTCTTTCACTCTGAAGTCACATCAGTTTGTGGCGGTGCCCTGGAATACAATCTGCAGACACTCATCTCCATGAACCACGTTGTAGGAAGGTGGAATCTGACTATATGGTTGCCCCCACTTTTTTTCTGGTGTTTTGCTGGTTTATGACTTAGTTGGACTGGGATCCTGCTATTCAGGGCCCCAGTCTATCTGCTTTCTCTGTAAAATGGTTTCCATGTGCCTTAGGCACATCTCTGATTGGAATCTGGAGTGCCCTTATAAGTCCCTAGTATATGGTATACTATGTACCCAGGGCATAGGTACCTCAGAGGCCTACCAGGGGCTGCAGCATGTATTGTGCCACCCCTGGAAGGCCATCCAAACTGACACCACAGGTCTGCTACTGCAGCCTGGGTAAGGTGGTGCATGCACCCCTTACTGTGATATAGGCTACCTATATCACTATATACATACACACATATAAACCTATAAGTCACTCCTATGGCAGGCCTTATCAATCCTGAAGGCAGAGTGCGTGGTTCCTATGTGAGAGGGTGCCCCTGCATGAGCAGGGCCCCTCTGCAGCGTTCGGAGACCCTTCTCTGATGCTGTTTGTAGTGCAGCCTGACCATATACTCTTAAGCGCATTATAACCTCGCGTTAAATGCTAACTTTGGAATGGCTGCACCGAAACATGTCGTGTTTGGTGTCAAACATCTTGGAATACTACCCCCCCCCGCCAATTCTGGCGGCGGGGGTAGCATTCCACCCTTCTAGAGGGAGAGACATGTTGACCCTGGCTTGCCCGGTAACTTCTTTCTAAAGCCCTGGCATCACAAAATGGATGCTGCTGCCACAGACACAAGTCTGGCCTCCTGCTGCTGGACGAAACTCCGGCAGGGGAGGCCTGGACAATAGGTTTCCTGTCCCAGGGAGGTGTGACCACCTCCCCAGACAGGATAGTGTGTATTGGGGCTGGGCGGGAGCACTTTCGGGTGCTTTGAAGTCCTGCACTGGGGGCACACTTGGTGTCCCTGTGCATACCCCAGTTCAAACCGGATCAGGGCTTGCAGCCCCTGCTTTGGCGCGAACTGGACAAAGGGAAAGGGGTGTGGCCACCCCTCTGCCCTGACCCACCCATAGGTGGGGCCACAGAGTAAGTCCAACCCCTAAACTTAGTATAAGTATAGGAACCCAGTCCTTAGGACTTTAGATTATCCCTGGACGAAACTCTGACACAGAATCCTGGACCTTCGATACTCTACTACAAGATTAGAGGACAGAAGAATCTCCCTTGGGGTCAAGGAGTGACTCCCCTGCTTGGCAGGCACCAAAGAAGCAATTGTCCGGTCTGCATCGCCTAAGCTCCCGTCGGACGCCGAAGTCTTTGCATCACCAGAGGTGGATGTCCAGACTTCCCCGAGGCTGCCCTGAGTCCCCAGCAAAGCTGAGGCCCGTAGCTGTCGTGGGTAACGTGGAACCGTGACCCCTGGACACTGCACGCATTTGCTAGTGCATCCTCTTCTGGGTCTCCCACGAAGTCGTGCTTTGGGCTCCGAGTAGCCCTAGCCTCCAGCACCAACTGCACCGAAGATCACTTGCCTCCACTCCACGAGTGTCATGTGAGCCAGCTCCACGTGCACCGTCTCGAGGCTCCTTCGCGGTCGCTAGCCCGTTGGCTAGTAGCCCTTCACGAAGGCCAATCTTTTTCTTCTTGGGCTCCCTGGTTGCTCCAGGCTTGCCCTCACTTACCCTTGCTGGGTGAGTTCCCCAGACCTTGCTGGTCTGCATCATCATCAATCTTCATCTACATTGAGACTTGCCGTTGCCAAGGCTTGTTGGGTCCAATCCGGTCGCCGACGCCTCAGCACTCGACAGACATCGTGTACCAGCCCGAATCCTGCTCCTGGTCGCCGACGACACCTCCTGGACCTCGTGGCTGAAGTGTCAAGACGACCGTCAACCTACCTGAAGCACTCGACATCGGTGGGCATCTGCTCATCGCCTTCCTGGTCACTGGCTAGTGACCCAGACTCTGTCCCCTCTGCTTTCAGGTTCATCAGATCTCCGATCCACTCTTGGATCCACCCGGACACTTTCCACTTGGTCGCCAGCAGCACTTTGCAGCAGATCGCCATTCAAATCGACGACGAAACCCGACCCCGAAAGGCACCTATGCACCCGGCTTCCTGGGTGAGGTAACAAGAGTACTCCGGTGCTCCCGTGGGTAGAGACTCTAGAACGACCTAGTTCTCAAAGGGTTTGCTCCAAGTCCTTCTTTAAGTGTCCCTTTTCTTTAATTTCCAAACCGCGACTTTCTCCATAGAAGTTAACGGCGTTTCGCGGCTGTGTAATTACACTGCACGCGTCCCCGTGGGTCCCCTGTGTCACTACCTTGGGTGGTTCCTTGTGGTCCAAGCACTTCTAGAGGCTCTAGGCCTAGTGTCTAGCTCAGTCGTGGTTCTTATACCACTTTATTGGTATATGGTTTGGTACGCCCCTAGGGCCCAAACGTGTATTTGTGCTATTACTGTGTTTAAATAACTTATAACTTATGTATTTCGAACTCTAGCCTCATAAAGAGACTAGAGGGGTGTGTTTAGCAATAAATACATATATTTTGAATATATACCTGGTGTGGTGCTCTTTCATTTGATCACTCAAGAGATTATAGACTGGTAAAACAAGCTGCTTTACATTCCTTCAAGACATAGCCTGAAGGCTGCTCTCCATAGCTACCACTAGGATAGCTTTCAATAAGGTTGTCTTTAACCTATCTCCAATAAGGGGTTGTTTGGACTGGTGCAAGGTGCCCACTATAATTAGTGGACAGCATATGCCAGGCCAACTTCTCACACACGTGCCTAGGACCTGCAAACATGCACCCCATCGCTGTCTTCTACACTTCACCTATTTAATATATTAGCTGCCACATACTATCTTGATTTATCCATCACTATGTATTCTATGCCTCTCTTATTCTCCTCTTTTGTCTTCACTCATCTGTTTGCCCTTCCTGTATCTTACTCACTCTATGTTCCATGTACCTCCTTTTCTTAAGTCTGTTTCTTCCTAGCATCTTCTGCCCTTCCTTGCCTTTCCTCAACTTTGTGCCCTCTTCTCGCCTCCCCTATTTTTGAGACTCAGCAGTTTATATCAGCCTTCACTCTATATTTCTGCATAGTTTTCAGTTTCTCCAACCATACCTCCCAAATTACCCGCCTTGTGTAACACCCAAATTGGAGGATATTACGCCCACCTACCCACCAGCCTCCCACTTTCACCTGCCTTACTGTTGGATGAAACAGGCTCTTGCCTGCAATATCAGTCAATAAGCAGCAGCAGTCTTTATTATATACATTTAATAATAACTTGTCTCTTATACAGTGCCTCCTAGGTTGTAGATATTATGGTACTTAATTTACCAACCTTTGGGAGAATAGCACGCTGAGTGGGCCCTGCAGGGATTCAAACTTATAACCAGCAGCTCAACACTTTCGTCACGGCATGACCATTCAACTCATTGAGCTATTCCTACCGCATGCTAATCATAGTTTCACAGCAAGGAGAAGAACACCACAGAGCCCATGTATAATTTAAAACACTATCTCGTTCAATGTGACATGCACTTGGATCACTGTTTATCTAGTTTGTTTTAAACATACAGATCCAAATATACAATTGACAGGTAAAAAATAGTGTCATACTTTGTTTAAAAGAAATTGGGGGTCTCCTGCTAAAATTGGTAGTCAACCGGCTACTACTAAAGGTTGAAAGGTATTGAATCGGCCAGTCTCCTCTCCGTCCTCCTGCGACCTTACACTCCTCTCTACCTGCTGTCGACTCTAACACCCTTTGGCAAGATATTCCAAAAACGTGCAGAAGCGCAGCACTGTGCATGAGGAGAAGTGTAGATGAGAGTGAGACAGTATGAGGTGAGGGATGCCTTTGTTTGTAGAGGGGATAACGTGCTGAAGTGTGTGGGGCATGGGTGGGAGGTTCAAGCTTGTGAGAGGTGGAGGAGAAGTGCAGGAGATCAGTGCTTGCATTTGATGTGTATGGATATTGAGGTGGAGATGGTTATGAAGTGAGAGGCACAAGAAGGTGAGTTGGAGAACAGATGCTCTGCAATAAGAGGCGAGGATTGCGAATCGCGAGACTTTTCGGAACTTTAGGCGATCCCCATTTGGTCAAGATTGAATTAAGGAGCCCGCGGTAACGTTTTTGAACGTGTTGAGTTCTGACCTTCATCTTTTAGTTTCAATGGCCCCTGAGGAAGGGATAGGAGGTCCCGAAATGCATTGGGCCCAAGGAAACCAATTGCTATTGCTCTGTTAAATACCGCAACATAATGATGATTGTTAATTTGGTGTTCAATTTTTTGTGAAATTATGTTTTGTGTACAAATTGTCATGATTTAATGATCTTTGTACCCCATTTAATGTTTTTTCAAGAACAATATTTGAAACTCAATGAAAATTTATGGTTAAATCCATGTGATTACTATTCTTGTTTATTTAACACAAAAGTTGAATAGATATTATGCACAAATTTTGATGTAGTAAGCACAATATCTCAGCTGTGCACACGGTTCTGTTCAGGTTATTTTACCCGAACATATTCACACAGACATGTACACATGAGGGACGGGCAGCCCTCTTACACCGTGTAGCACGCTTTAGTTAGATTCGTTGGTTGACTTTACCTTTTTTACATATTAGATCAGCCGTTCTTACTCTTTGGTGTGCAAGTGACAATCTTATATCATTGTATCAAAAGCTTTATTTTGCCAGGTCGAAATGCCAAATTAAAACTGCACACACAGGCTGCAATGGCTGTCCTGAGACATGTTTAAAGGGCTTCTTAAGTGGGTGGCACAATACATGCTGCATGCCCACTAATAGCATTTAATTTACAGGCCCTGGTTACATGGAGTACCACTTTACTAGGGACTTATAAGTAAATTAAAGATGCCAATTGGGTGTAAGCCAATTTTGCCATGTTTAAAGGAGAGAGCAAAAGCACTTTAGCATTGGTTAGCAGTGGTAAAGTGCGCAGAGTCCTGAAAGCCAACAAAAATGGGTTCAGAAAACAGGTGGGTGAAGACAAAATGTTTGGCGATGACCCAACAGGCCACATGTGTTGAATCTGTTTGATTTATGCATTATTAATTGCACCCACAACTGACACTACGAGTGAAACAATGTGAAGCCGAAATATACATTTACCACAAAAACTATTACATTACCATTCCCTCCCTGAGTCCTTCAGGGATATAACCATTTAATCTGAGTGCAAACAGACTGACATTATAGTGGTATGGGCTAAGTGCTTTCTACGGATATCGAGTTTGTAAGCCATCTTGTATCTTTACAGTTCCTTAGATTGATGAATTTAGGCAATCTCTTACATACAGCGCTTACAAAGGCGGAAATACAGAATAAAGGGCCAGATGTATCAATATTGGGAATAGCGATTACCTAATTATGATCTCTGCGAAACACAATAGGAAATCGCTATTCCCAATGTATGAAACTCATAGAGTTTCATTTAGCGATTCCTAGTGGACCGCAAATCGACCTACCTCATGAATATTAACGAGGTAGGTCACAATTTGCGACCCATTAGGAGTTGCTAAAATTACAGGGATAGTGCCCTGCTGCGGTCTGCAGACCACCATGTTTGTGATTGCTTTTAAATAAAGCAATATTTTTTTTTTAATGCAGCCCATTTTCCTTAAAGGAAAACGGGATGCGTTAAAAAAAGACAAATTAAAAGTTTTCTTTTAATTTTTTTAAGAGTAGGCTGTGGTCCGTTGGACCCCTGGTTGCTCTTAAAAAATGTTTTTATGAACATTCACAATGGGGAAGGGGTCCCTTGGGGGCCCCTTCCCGTTTACAAAGTAGTTGCTGTTTGTTTGAAGTAGGTGGTAAAAATGCGAATGTTCAGTGACTGCATTCGGTCGTTAAACATTCTTACGTACCCCAGCGATTTGGTATTAGGAAGGGACGCCCTAAACATTACCCTTCCTAATACCAAATCGGTATGTATTTGCAATTCCACACTGCGATTCGATAACAAGTTACCGAATCACAATTTGGGAATGATACAAAAATGGATTTTTCCGGTCAAAAAGGGCCTGACTCTGCGAATCGGGCCGTTTGCGACCAGAAAACTGTGTGGTACATCTGGCCCAAAGTGCAATTAAAACTCTATTCTATTATTTCCTTATATCGTCTTAGGTTTAGACCAGTCTGTGCTAAAAATCACTTACCGGCACTTTCACCACAATAGAAAAGCTCAAAGGGCTTTATTTTGAGAGGAGACTGGTCGCTTTTAGAAAACAAACTAGAAAGCTTTCTTGAAAAGTGGTGAAATACTTCAGCAACTTAATGGGCTGGTATCAAGTCTCGATGTGGCTGTCTCAGCCATTCACCTTTAAGCGGCAGATAAAATAAGCACTGCTGAGTGGGATAATTGTAACACTTTTCGCTTGACTGTAGCAAGAGCGAGCTCTGAGCGCTTGAAGAAATAGTCTTTAAAAGATATCCAGAGCGTCGTGAAGGAGTAAGGCTCTCAGAGGCATATATCTTGCTCCTTGTGCGACTCGATAACAGCAGGGGCTAAGAAGGAATTTGGGGCCAGATGTACGACCCTATTTCACATGCGCAAACGGGTTTGCGACCCGTTTGCGCCTGCAAAAATCCTGTTGGCCATGTACAAACCCTATTCTGTGACTCACAAAAATTTGCGACTCGCAAAATAGTGTTTTGAAACTCGCTATTAGGAAAGGGTGTTCCCTTCCTAATAGCGACCCCAAATGCCATGTATGACTGTTTTGCGACCATAATTGCAGTCACAAAACAGTCGCAGTTTACCACCCTTCACTGAAGAGTGGTAAACCACTCGCAAACGGGAAGGGGTCCCCAGGGGACCCCTTCCCATTTGTGAGTGGCTCTAAAAATATTTTTAAGGGCAGGCAATGGTCCCAGGGACCACTGCCTGCCCTTAAAAAATGAAACTGAAAAGTTTCATTTTTATTTTTTAAATGCATCCCGTTTTCCTTTAAGGAAAACGGGCTGCCATAAAAAAAAAAAAAAGGAAATGCTTTATTTAAAAGCAGTCCCAGACATGGAGGTCTGCTGAGCCCAGCAGGCCACCATCCCTGGGAGGGCCAGCCATTCCCAATGGGGTCGCAAATTGCAAGTGCCTCATGAATATTGATGAGGCATGTAATTTGCAACCCCATTGGGAATCGCAAACAGTGTCTCAGACACTGTTGTGCATGGCAATTTGCGACTCGCAATCGAGCGCAAATTGCGACTCGCAAATTGTCATGGTCGTACATCTGGCCCTTGATTTAGAACGACAGAGCTCAACAGTCAACTGAGTGAAAAAAACTCTACTTTTTCCAAACACACCTGAGGACTACAACACACACGTCTCCTCTTGTTTTAAGAAATTTAAAATAAGCCCTAAACTTTTCAATAGAAAGGGAAGTCTATTGATAATCTCTGAGTTCAGATCAAGATTTTTAAAAAGTAGACAAAAAACGCATGACATTTGTCTCTCTTTCAAAACGGCAATCTAAGAATATTTGATCTAAACAAAAGTGAGTGCATCCTTGAAATCTTGTGAAGTATTCATGTTGAGACTAAACAACTGGGAGAAAGACGGCACCATAGCCCCAAGATACCAGACTGAGTTTGAGATGGCTGTGACCAAGGATTATTCACTGTAATTGGTAGTTTTGGGCCCATCCGAGGTTGTAATTACGACAGACTACGATTTCACAAGCAGCCTTTTTAGAGATCAGTACTAGGGCCTAGGCAGTGGCGTAACGAAACTTGAAGGGGCCCCCCTGCAAAACACATGGAGGCCCCCCCCCGGCAGCCCGGCCCACCACCTACCACTTTGCCCCATCGGCCCAAAAATCTGGCATATTTTGATGTGAAACCTCCAACAGTTAAATGAAATGCCTCTATATTGTCTTTCTCAAAGTTCTAATGAGAAAGTGGGAAACCCTCTTAACATATAAGCTACGCCATTTGTAACAATAATGTCAAAAGCAGATTATTTAACTGAGGCAGCAATCGGAACAATGCCAAGGAGCGATCCTATTGTCTCAGAAACTGCAGCAATCAGAACAATGCCAAGGAGCGATCCTATTGTCTCAGGAACAGCAGCAATCAGAACAATGCCAAAGAGCGGTCCTATTGTCTCAGGAACTGCCTGTGGCTGAAGAATAACTATGAAGGGTCTGAATTAGAATTGACATTAATGGACAATAACATGAAACTTTGAAAGACAAACCCAAACCTGCAATTCCATAAAAACTCGACTGACAATCAGTGCTGGCTGGTGACATGTGAAAGTGGTAATGGGGCGTAAACGTTCTGTGGGAGAGCACCGCGGCGAGCGAGCGCGGCGAGCGCAGCGAGCGAGCCTGAACAATTAAAGGGGGGTTGGGGAGAGTTCTCCCCCGAGAAAATTTTGAAAAAAGAGTGGGTAAATGGTGCATTTTCAAGGAAATTTGAGAAGCAAGAAGGTTAATAAAGCAATTGTGAAAGTGCAGTTATTACATTAATAAAGGGATGTCACATAACAACAACATGGTAGCTGCTTATTCAGTATAACCACAGAGCTTCATAACAGACTTCGAGATACAATGCTGAGAACCTCACAGATTTTTTTTATTTAAACTGCAAACAACTAAACGAACAACTAAACAGGTCACAAACTAGCACTATCACTGTTTATTCTCCCATAAATTCAGTGGAGTAGTGTGCTAATATGTATCCTGTTTCTTTAAGTTGGTTATAGAATGGTTATGTGTCACTGATGGTTCTGTATTCTTTGTAGAACTTTACCGCTGGTTGCTAGGTGAGGGTCAGTTTACTTCTGATCCTTCAAAAAATTGGGAACGAATGGGGCCCCTGTATAGTGGATGAATATGCCCTAACAGGGAAAGAAGAAACAGTTAAATCGATGCCTGGGCCAGGCGAGTTACATGCATGTGGGCATCAAAACTTATATTAATAATTCGATAACATCAAGAAGACAGTATATGTACATTTTTATATTGATATTTTTATTCAGAAAGAAAAATAAGATTTTTTTGTTTATTTTTATACATATATATATAAATCAATCTAAATTCATAATTATTTACAAAATCCATATATTTACAAAATCACATTATAATACATACATTATAAAAACAGCCATTCAGCATAATAGAATAACTTCTGTCTAACTATATATGACAAATACCAAGAATTGTTAATCATATAATAATTGATAGTATAATATGCATCATGGCACATAAAACACAAATGTTAGCTGTGTAATGTTTACACAAACAGAAAAGCAGGAGACCTGTCAATACTGGCGGTATAATCTTGCACAAACCACAAATGTAAGCCGTATAATGTTTACACAAACAGAAAAGCAGGAGACCTGTCAATACTGGCGGTATAATCTTGCACTACGCGCTGCTTCGGCCTTTGCCTTCGTCAGGATACCGTCTCAGAAATTATGCTGAATGAAATATAAAACAGGTGTTATAAGTTTTGATACCCACAATCTACAACTAATAAATACTCTAAAAACTAATAATGAACCTTAAGTAGGGGGGACAGAACAAGAAAACTGTCGCTGAGTGTAGCCTCTGACATCCATAAACATATTCAAAAACAAGATACTATCTGTGTTGGCATTTCTACCTGTTTACAGCTATAAACAGTGAAACAGGAAAAGAAAAAAGAGAGAAAAGAAAAGAAAAGCAAGAAAAAAGAGGGGCCAGAAAAAACATGGAAAAGAAAAGAAAAGAAAAAAGAAGAAAGAGAAAGAAGAGAAAGCTGTCAATTGATGTTCCTTATAAGGATGCCAACACAAATAGTATCTTGTTTTTGAATATGTTTATGGATGTCAGAGGCTACACACAGCGACAGTTTTCTTGTTCTGTCCCCCTACTTAAGGGTCATTATTAGTTTTTAGAGTATTTATTAGTTGTAGATTGTGGGTATCAAAACTTATAACACCTGTTTTATATTTCATTCAGCATAATTTCTGAGACGGTATCCTGACGAAGGCAAAGGCCGAAACGCGCGTAGTGCAAGATTATACCGCCAGTATTGACAGGTCTCCTGCTTTTCTGTTTGTGTAAACATTATACGGCTTACATTTGTGGTTTGTGCAAGATTATACCGCCAGTATTGACAGGTCTCCTGCTTTTCTGTTTGTGTAAACATTACACAGCTAACATTTGTGTTTTATGTGCCATGATGCATATTATAGTATCAATTATTATATGATTAACAATTCTTGGTATTTGTCATATATAGTTAGACAGAAGTTATTCTATTATGCCGAATGGCTGTTTTTATAATGTATGTATTGTAATGTGATTTTTTAAATATATGGATTTTGTAATTAATTATGAATTTAGATTGATTTATATATATGTATAAAAATAAACAAAAAAATCTTATTTTTCTTTCTGAATAAAAATATCAATATAAAAATTTACATATAATGTCTTCTTGGTGTTATCGAATTATTAATATAAGTTTTGATGCCCACATGCATGTAACTCGCCTGGCCCAGGCGTCGATTTAACTGTTACTTCTGATCCTTCGCCTCAGTATCCGGTCTTTATTGGACTCATGGAATAAACTGCTTTACTTTATCACAGCTGTTTCCTGCCTCGGTCAGTTAGCCTACCCCGATACTACAAGTGGTCACTCTGCTTTATTAATTGGAAACTCTCGACTGTTAACTGGTCACTCTGTCTATTCACAGCGCACTGTGCCACGTCACAGGCCACCTTGCCTCATTTATTGGTCCTTTGCATCAATCTTTGAGCACTCTGTCTCATATTCACGTATTAACGTACCTTAAATGTACTAAACATTGCTGAGTCATCTGCCTTGTTTTCACTGATCACTCTGACACATATTCACAGCTCACTCTGCCAAGTTCACTAGTTTCTCTCTGTCCCAATCATAGTTTGCGTTGCCCCATTTATGGTTTCCGTTGGCACATAGTCGTGTGGCTCTGCTCTATTAACATGCACATTTAGAGCTCAGGGTTCCTTGTTCACAGCTGAGTCCCCATCGCTCTCTAGTTACCTGCACCACAATATTTTGCTACGAGTTTACATGAGGTTTGAGACATGTTTTGATAGAGGTTGCCATTTCAGCTCACAATCTCCAGTTAGGCGACTAACGTTATCATGTCTCCCCTTCCCCGATACTGGCACATGGATAATTAGCAGCATCAGCAGCCCAGCCCTCGACTACTCCCTCTGCCTGCGGCCCTGGGTGTAGCGTTCCTCCTCTAGCCTAAGAATTACCCGACTGTGCCTTTTCCTCTCATGCCCACCTCTCCCCACGGACCACTCCTGCCTCGGACAGACTCACCTGAGGGCTGAGGCCTGGCCTGGGCTGCAGCTTCAGAGGCATGCGCGAGCGGGCAGCAGAATACAGGGCAGGGCAAGGCTAGCCAGGCAGGGGCTAGTAATAATTTAAATTATGACCGGTGACGGACGGTCCTTCTCAGTCTCTGGCGTGGCTGGGTCCTGGGATGCCTCACCTCACAAGTCACGCGCACTTTTAATTGCGCTCCGTAATGCGCATGACAAATTCAACGGCATTGGTCAACAGCCCCACCCTTAATACCGCGCTGATGCGGAGACAACTGCGCGCCGCGCACCCACCATTTAATTAATGAAGAGCCTCAGAGGCCCGGCCGGGGCCTGCGCGTGCGCACCATTTAATTTATTAAGAGGCCGGGCGTGCGCACCATCATGATGAAGAGGCTTGCCGGCTCTGCTGAGTGAGGGGGCCCCTGGAGCGCAGGGGCCCACCCGCGATGCGGGGCTGCGGGGGCATGTGTTACGCCCAGGGTCCCTAAAAAACGTGTAGTTACGGTGAGCAATCTACAACCGAAATTCTATATCTCTAATTCTGAATTAAGTTCTATGTTGAAACAGAAACTGCCAAAATTAAGGTTGGAGAGCAGAAATAGGGAGATGTCTTCTGCTGCTAACTATCCACAAGTGCGTGTTAAAATTCTGGTACTGTTTGTGTTCTTCTGTGGGGCGTTTTTGCTCGTATAATTAAACATCTTATAAATAAAGGTTTAAAAAATCTGGTGCTACATCAAGAAAGCAACCAAACGTCCTCCACGACCAAGTGTTGAAAGTAAACAAACACGCCCTCGCAGCTGCAAACTCCCTCTGGATTAGTCACAGAGAATCCTAAAATAGGAGACCACAAGCAGAAGTCGAGCCTTCCCTCAGGCATACAACCAGCCCAAAAGAAGCACTACAAGTTTTAGTTGGAGACAACAAGCTAAAATGCAACAGATCACTTGCAAGAACCATTAGCTTGAAGAATACTTCACTGGTCAAAAACTGACAGCATAAACACCAAATACCGGCACAGATCAGACCACAAATGCATAGAGGATACAAGTTGTCAATAGGTAGACTTTGGAGAAACAAACACTTTCTTCTGCACTGTCCAACGTACACTTGGGCCATCTATTTCCCCATATTCCGAAAAGAAAATCAAGTATTTGCAGTTACAAGTGAAGTAGGAAAACTCTGTCACCCTAAAAGACCCAAAAAAACAAATCTGCACACATTATCAAAAAGACAGTGTATAAAACATGGAAACTGAAACTACCACTGTTGGCAAGACAGTGAGGTTTAAAGAATTTTACGCTGTTACTTGGTCAAAACTTGTACCAGCAAAGTGGTTTGTATTGTATAACTGAGGTGGTATTTTTTTTTGTTGCAGATTTATATAGCGCAAACTCGACCCGAAGGTATTGGAGCGCTTTACATGAGCACCAGTTACGTTACACAAGAACACATTCATTTGCACGTTCTGTTGGATAGTGGTGTGGGTGGTGGTGTGTACGTCTTTGTGGAAGATAGAATCGTAGGTGAAGAAGGATGTCTTCCCCCTGAAGAAAAAGGGGTGGGGTGTGATGTTGAAGGAGGGGAGAGGTGTGCCTTATATTGAAGGAGGAAGAGAGTAATGCCTTCTTCATTGTGCTAAGTGGTGAGTCCGCGTTTGTCTGGGAAGGTTTTTGGGAAGAAACAGTAAAGTTTTACTTCCCCAAAAAATAGGGCGAGGGGTGCCTTTCGCATTAAATGAGACAATGCGTGGCCCAGGGAGGAAGCGGTGCTTCCTTAAAAAAGAGTTGCAGAGTGTTAAAAGTTACTATCAATGTTTGTTTACTCTCAATCTAAACTAGCTGCCAAGTATGTCCCAGCTGCAGGAATGTCCAGCCTGGTCACCCCGCCTTGTCCATGACTCGCAGCCAGTTCTCCCTGGTCTGCACGCACAGGTGCAGGCAGGTACAGCGAGCTCACTCCCAGCTCCCCCGCCTGCAGTCAGTCTGAGTGGTCAGTGCCGGGCAGCACCTTGCCCTGCCACCCAGGGAGCACCCAAGAGTTTTCAACCAGGGGTGCGGGCTGCAGGCTGAAACCAGCACACAAGCAACATCAAAGAGGGTGCATTTCGAGCTATCTCAACTGGCTTTGTATTTTTTTTCCATATTGCTTATCATTCACCTCGAGGCTACTAGCTTGGTTGCCATTGAATCATAAGAGTTCTTTTTCACACATAAAAAGTAAATAAAATGCGTGATGAAAGCCACAATTATTTTTGGAATTTAAACCTCTTGAAATGCAAATTAGGCATTTATGAGGGGCCGGATTGCTTTTAACAGAATAGTTGTGTAAGGCTCTTTCATCAAAAGACAGCCACGCACAACATTTTTAAGCCATGCTTCAACACGGGCAATTCGTCGTCATACAAAACGCCAATGGGATTTTTGCTTTCCTCCCACTGGTTTCTGACAAGCAGCTTACTGCAGCCTGCCTCCCCGAAGGACCTCCGCTCACCTCACTTGTTCATGGGACGGAGCCGCACCTCCACTTTCATGTTGGAGCCACTCATCCTCGTCCCCGCTGCCTTCTTTCCACCCCTGACCCCTCGACTTCCGTCTCCTGGCCTGAGACCCGCAGCTACGGTGGAAGGCACAGGCCGGCGCCGGTGGCAGAGACGGCAGCTGCCAATTCCATTTATCTTTGGTCCTAACCAATGTCCGACATCACAGACCCATCGGCCCCGGCCTGCACGTGTAGTTGTAGTGTCGCGCTCTAGTGTTCCACGGTCACGTGTGGCCGGGAATGCTGGGAGCGCGGCGGCCATTTTGGGCGCACTATCGGCTGGCCGAGCACAGGCGAGCAGCAGTTCCCGGCGCTCCTGAAAGGAGAGATAATAAAGGTTTAAAACATAACTCTGGGTCTGTCTTCCTTGCACCCAATTGCCTCACTACAAATTGGCGACGAGGCTGGGAGAAGGCGACCCGAGAGCGACCACGTGGAGTGCAGTGCACATACCACGAGTACCTTGCAAGGAGCGTGGCAGGGGCCCAGCCATCGCCTGGATGGTTTCCCACAGCGTGGCCCCACGCCGCAGACAAAGAGCTACGAGGGGAGTGTCCAAGTCCAGCACAGGACGGTAGCAGTACCTGTATCCTGGTCCACACCGAGTCAGAGCGACGTCACTACTGGTCGGCGACAAGAACCCCACAGAGCGTCAAGGACAGGTACAGCGCAGCCACAGCGTCCAGCTCAGGACATTTAAGCCTTACTCAGGGCCAAGGCGTTCTAAACAAAAACCCAGCACTCAAGGTCAGCTGGCGACAGTAACGGGGAGCACAGAGCTGACAGCCACCCCATACCTCCCCGAGTCCTGAACACACAACCGGCGACCAGGCAACGTGAACCTGGCTTACCAAGGTCCAAGTCGCATAGGAGCGGCCACGTCGTCCCACGAAGTGGCAGCAGAACCACAGGGACAGAGTGCCCCAGGAAGTCCTCCACCGAGAGTGAGTGACGAACCTATTGCAAAGCAAGCAGGGATGTGTGCGCAAACGTTCTCCCTCACAAATCCTCTACCATTCCTGCCCCACCCAGGGGAACCTGCTATGAAATGGGAGGATTGGAAGGAGTATTTCCTAAATTATTTGTCCGCGTTGGAGGATGAAGGAGAGGAGGTCTTTCCAAGCAAACGGAAAAAGAAGATCCTACTTCATAATCTAGGCCCCGAAGGGGTCAGGGTACACAGAAACCTGGTAAAGAAGACCAGACCGCCAGAAGAAACGGACGTGTTCCAACACGCCATAGACGATCTGGATAGTCACTACCAACCAGTAGTATGCACGGCCATTGACCGCTTCAATTTTTTTCAAAGGAAGCAGAAGGCAGGGGAATCAGTGGATGAGTACGTAGCTGCGCTGAAGAGCCTAGCCATCACATGCAAGTTCGGAGGGTTACACGACGAATTCCATCCAGGAAAAGCTGTGGGTCAGTGGCGATTCCCCTCTCAAGGAAATCGTAGCACTGGTCAAGAAAGCAGAACTTTCCAAGCGGTGTGCGGAGGCCGCGAAAAGGGAGGCTACCAGTAGACCACTGGTCGGAAAAGTGACGGAGACCCGGGGACAGGAAAGGAAGCCGCAGGCCATGAGGAATTCTGGATGTCAACAAAGGCCGGAGACAAGAGTGCAGGCTAACACACAGTTCCAGCGAGAAGCAAAGAAAGGATGTTACAGATGTGGCAACATGGCCCATGCAGCATCCGATAAAAGATGCCCAGCCTTCAGAGCAAAATGCCTATACTGCGGGATAATGGGACACTTCGAAAAGGTCTGCAGACGGAAACCTAGGAAGACGACGGTGAAGTATGTTACACAAGATTCTGACCTGGAAGGAGGAGAAGAAGGAGAAGAAGAAGAGGAAGTACTGTGCATCGAAGAACATGTGTTGGGTGTGGATGGCGCCCGCACAAGCAAGCCAGTGTGTGAAGTAACGATTGGAGGTGTTCCAGTCTCCACGGTGGCGGACTCAGGCTCCCCATACACAATCATACAACGCAAAGTGTGGGATCGAGACTTCGCCCAGGTGCTAGGCATGCATCTACTTCCTCCCGATATCAAACCAGTCACCTTCACGGGAGAACCCATACCGATGGTGGGGTTCCAGAAACTGCAGTTCCAGTTCAAAGGGCGCACGACTGAAGGAAAACTGTACGTGGCAGAAAAAGGACCGTCGGTGTTGGGGTGGATGGACCAAGGAGGACTGGGAATCAAACTCAATCCGGGAGGAGCAACCCAAGTACTAATGACCGGCCAAGAACAGGAGTACGAAGCAGACAGATGAAAGGGGGAGTTCCCAAAGGTTTTCGGAGGCACGATAGGAAAACTGACTAAGTTCACGCACAAAATATGCCTCAAGGAGGGGGCACAGCCAGTGAGCCACAAGGTGAGGAACATACCGTTCAACAGCAGGGAAGCGGTGCAGCAAGAACTACAACGCCTGGAAGATAATGGAGTGATAGAGCCGATAGAGAGCGCGGAATGGTTGGCTCCCCTGGTGGTAGCACGGAAACCCACCGGCAAGGTGCGTTTGTGCATCGACTTGCGCGAACTCAACAAGAACATAGTCGTGGATAAATTTCCCCTACCACGGATAAATGAAATGTTAGCACAGACTAAGGGCGTTCAGTGGTTCTCGACCATAGATCTGACCTCCGCGTACCACCAGATAGCACTGCATCCGGCAAGCAAGAAATTGACATCGTTCATCACACCGTTTGGTTGCTATCAATTTCGGCGAATGCCCTTCGGACTGGCGTCCGCCGCGGCTGTGTTTCAAAAGTTGATGCACAAATTGTTTAGAGGCACGGATGGAGTGCAATACTTCCAGGACGACATCCTGATCATGGGGAAGACGAAGACAGATCACGACACAAAACTCACTGAAGTCCTGCGCATTCTGGAGCACAATGGCCTCACGGCAGAATGGAATAAGTGCAAGTTAGGAGTGTCGACGGTGACGTACCTGGGTCACGAGATAAGCAATAAAGGGATCACCCCCAAAGAGGCCAACATGAAAGCCATCAAGGATGCACCCATCCCAAGGAATAAAGACGATGTCCGGTCCTTCCTAGGCATGGCAGAGTTCTACAGCAAGTTTGTGCCTCACTTCGCCACCAAGACACACAGCATGCGTCAGTTGCTAAGAGACAAGACGAACTTTGAATGGACAGAGGAGTCAGATGTAGAATTCGTCCGCATAAAGGAGGACATATGCGATGCAGTACCCTTACAGGGTTTTGATCAGGAAGCACTCTCGGTTCTCACCACGGATGCCAGCGATAGAGGGTTGGGAGCAGTCCTCATGCAAAAGTCGGAGAGGGGAGTATTGACGACGATCAGCTTTGCATCAAGATCACTGTCTACAACAGAGGAGAAATTCAGTGTGGTGGAGAAAGAGATGCTGGCTGCGGTATGGGCAATGGAACGGTTCCGCCAATTTCTGTGGGGATCAAGGTTCTTGCTAAGGACTGATCATAAGCCTCTGATCAAAGTGCTAACGTCCAGCGGACATGCGAATGCCACTCCTCGCATAGCCAAGATGACGTTGAAGTTGTTGGACTATGTGTACGATGTGGAATACATTCCGGGGGCCAAAAACAAGGTAGCGGATTACCTAAGCAGAGCAGCAGCCATGGAGGATGCGCCTCAGCCAACGGAAGAAGAAGACTACACCATTGCCTTCGCGGAAGATCAAGAAGTGGTCATAAGTGCGCAGGAGTGGAGTACAGCCTATGCAAACGACACGTCTCTCATGGAAATAAAAGACTTCGTGATTTCAGGATGGCCAGAAAAAAAACGTCTCACAGCGGAACAGCGGAAGTTCTATGAAGTGCGAGGAGAACTGTCAGCAGAAGACAGGAATGTGTTCCTGCTTAGAGGAGACAAAGTGGTGCCTCCGGAAGCACTGGTAAAAAGAGTAATGGCCATACTACATGAGGGACACTTGGGCATAGTAAAAACCAAACAGAGGGCCAAACAAGCATATTGGTGGCCGGCACTGGACAATCAAGTGGAAAGATATGTTAGAGAATGTGCACAGTGCAGCGGTGCAGACAAGAGCCAAACCACGATGAGACCTCCTTTGGGGAAGTTCCACCAGCCGGTCAATCCATGGGACGAAGTAGCGATCGACATACTGGGCCCGATCTTGGATGCACAGAGCATACCCATGTACATAGTAGTGCTAGTGGATAGATATTCCAAGTGGCCAGAAGTGGAAATACATGACAAAATGGACACAGACACAGTGTTGAAGTTCCTCACGTCCCTCTTTCTGAGAGAAGGGATCCCCAGGGTCATAACTTGTGACAATGGACCACAATTCACGTCCGATAAGTGGAAGGCATTCATGGAGAGGAATGGTATCCTGACAAAGCACACCCCGGTATACCATCCGGCAGGAAATGGCCTAGCAGAACGCTTCAACAGAGTGGTGATGGGGTCCGTGCAATCCGCCATCAATGCGGGAAAAAAGTGGGACATAGAACTCCTACGCACCGTCTGGGCCTACCGCATCACGCCCACGCAAACGGGGTACAGTCCGTTCAAGATCTTAAGAGGTCGGGACCCGTTCACAAGGGATAATATAGCGTGGAAGCAAAGGACCATCCAAAGTAAGTGGTCGCCCGCAGTGGTGCAGAGCAACTTAGAGAAAGCCCAAAAGCTGTACACGGATCACTACAACCAGCGACATAGAGTAAAAGAAGAGTTGTTGGAAGAAGGGGAATGGGTCAGGGTAAAACTGGCTCAACTGAAGAAGAAAGGTGAAAGCAAATTCAGTACACCTTTAAGAGTGCGGGAGACATATGCCAGATCAGCCTTACTGAGTGATGGGAAGGTATGGTCCAAGGACAGGATGACACGGTGCAATAAAATATTGCACTGGGAAAAGACAGGAGACAAGTCAACAGGAGCGAAGGAAGAAGAGCATCAAGGTACAGACAACCAGACACCCAGAGCAGAGGAAGCAAGGGGAAACACCGTGAACATCAAAGCAGAAGAAACCAGTGCCAGGTACAACCCGGAGAGTGGTGGAGAAGAGGGTCCCCAGGGGCCGCAAGAGAGTCAGGAAGAAAGAAGATCAGAGGCAAGAAATCTATCTTGCAATCCGAATGAAGCCACAGGTCCCCAGGGCAACAGAGACACCAACATCTCGACACCACCAAGATACACCAGATCGGGTAGGGCCGTGGTGTTCCCTAAGAAGTACCGTGAGTATGAAGTGGAGAAATAATACCGGTACACCCGCCTTCCAGAGACACTGTGTTGTAAGACATTATACTGAGAAGGGAGGTATGTAGTGTCGCGCTCTAGTGTTCCACGGTCACGTGTGGCCGGGAATGCTGGGAGCGTGGCGGCCATTTTGGGCGCACTATCGGCTGGCCGAGCACAGGCGAGCAGCGGTTCCCGGCGCTCCTGAAAGGAGAGATAATAAAGGTTTAAAACATAACTCTGGGTCTGTCTTCCTTGCACCCAATTGCCTCACTACAGTAGTTTACACTGCGCATGACAATTCAGTCACACCAGCAAAGCTCTGCCCCACCCTATGCCCTACCCTGAGGCTGAAGCGCGCGCGCAGAATGCATCATATAATTAGTGAAAAGCGACGATCGACGAGCATAACTTTCAAACTAGGTCTGAAAGACGGACACTTACAATGTGAGTGCACTGTGCGCGCCCCTGGAGCTCGGGGGGACCCCCGCACCGCGGGGGCTGCGTGGGCCTTTGTTACGCCCCTGGGCCTAGGCCGCCTATTCTGACTACTCTTTGTTAATATGGCAATTCTGCCTATGCTATCATTAATATTTGTTAAAGAATAAATACTTTTGAAGTGATTTCTTACATTTATTTGCTATTTTAAGTTTATCATTCAAAGTGGAATAATGCCACCTTTGGGTATTTTTCGATTTTTTTTTTTTACCATCTTATACATAACATACTCTCCAGTAAAATGCTGTCCACCTATAAATCCTAAAAGGAAAGGCGCCCCAAACCAATCTCAGAAGCTGAATCTGGCTGATTTTGTCTCCTCACCTGCAAATCTTGCAGCCTGGGTGGCATCCCTGCGTAGCCTAAGTGGCCCTGTCCTAGCAGCCCTCTCCTCTACTGCCTCTTGCCCGTCATCGTTCTCCCCTCATGTCTCCTCCTCCCTGTGTGTTGGGAGTTGCGGGAGAGCCCGGTCTAGCTATGAGCCTTGCAAAAGCCAATGAATCGCTTTCTAACTTGACAATGCAAGCCAGAGCTATTGGTTTTGCCAGTGCTTGTTGTAATTCGATATCAACCAGGTCCTAAAGACCTAATGTTCTATACACAAGATGTTAGGGCTTACATGCTCCTCCTGGAACACGGATGTTGTATTTAACGTGCTGTGTTGTTCTTTCGATCTGTGATTGTTCTATAACAAATGAAGAAAATACAAAAATACCCTTGTTGAAACATTGAAAGCCATTTGTAACTATAAGAAATGTTTACACCAATTCACTCGTCAGTTGTGAACGGTCCAAATATATTCCACAAGGGAAAGATTACCAAGTATTGTCAAGGCAAGCATACATAGGGAAGGACAGATTTACTATTCTCAACTCTACTTCTACTTACCTTGAAGTAATTGTGAAGTCAATGTAAGTGCAGATCAATATCAAAATTTTTATATTTTGGTGGAAACGCCCACTTATTCTTCATTGAGGTGTCATTTGAAAACCTTATGTTCCAACCCATTGTTGCTGCTGCAAGAAACACAAGACCTTCCAACAGGTTGACACGCCATCACCCCTTGTATTGAATACCCGCAGTGTACCAAAAACAGATTTAGATCAACGAGCGCTCTTTAGTCAGCTAGTCTGCTTATCCTTAAAGAGGATTGGCTGAGGTGAATGATTTATGTTCTGGCTATAGATAAAAAAAATAAGAAACTTTTCATTGCTAATGAATGAATATATGGCGAATCAAGGAAGGGACTGGGCTTACGATAACTACTAAATTAGGACTCTTTGCGTAAAATGTAATGAATGGCTGAAGCAGAAGCAAGTTATTTCAGTGGCTTTTTAAATTAAAGTTTGATGATCAGACTGTATGCATCCAACTACAGTGTACGCGTGTTAAATCGCATTCATTATTATGTTATGATATCTAACATTCATATAGCGCCCTATAGCTGCTCCTAGTGTTGCATTGTATTACATATGCTCTGCAAGCTTAGACCCCTTGTATTTCATGTATTACACAACGGATATAGTTAGTGGTTTGCAAAAGTGTTGTTGTCCCTGTGGGATTTTGCCACAATATGGACCTCATTCACAAAGGTACACTTACACTTTGTAGTAAGTTTACTACTGTTTTTGACATTCACAAATTACAAGTGTAAGTTCACTACTAGTAATGTTGCGATTGTGGTGTCTGCCATGAGTGCTGTGTCTAGTAAAATTACTGGTAGCAAAATTACCAAACCAGTATTAAACTTACTACAAAGTGTAAGTTTACATTTGTGAATCAGGCCCTGTATATTTATAGTGACACTAAACGGTATAGGGTACATGTTTCATTGGATTGTAATACAGGGAAAATACTGCATTGCCCTGTAAGAGGCCAAGCACATTACTTATCCTGAGGAGAGGATATTTTCATTTCGTTTCCTTTATTGAGAGCATAAAGAAAGATCTACTCTAGCTGCTATTTTCTTTTCTTCCCGTATCATAAAGAGAGTAAGGCCGCAGGTGCTTAGTTTTAGTGATTGTGGGTACCACTGACCTACATCTTTCAGACAAAATGCTGTCAAGATATGTGGAAGGTGCCTAGCACACATCCCTTCTGCACTGCTTCTGGTTGCTATCTTCTCTGAACAGAGAAAGCTTTCAGAAAATGCTAGGTGGTACTTTGTCTATCTACGTTTTTGTGCACATTGCAAATTTGTGGTAGCACCCTATTACCGAAAGGGTCATTACGGCTGGCGTCCCATCAGGAGGTATTATTTTGCATTCAAAATTATTATTTTTTCTCTCTGCTGCAACAAGGAAATTACATTTTTGAGAACTACAGCTGATCTATCACAGTACTCAAATACAAGGGAACCAAGGTATGCTATAACAAATCAAAACACACCCATCCACTTCCAAGCCAAGAAGCACCAGATCTTAAAGGCTTTTTTAAGTATTCACCATCACATCCCCTACTACAGTGTCGCACATGTTTCCTTTCCACTAGTGTGACATAAATCACAACTTACCATTAAAAATCAGTGTCATATATGCAATCACAGTTTACTATGTGGACAATGATGGCTATACCTGCCTGTTCCTCTCCTTCCAAGAAACTCAACGTCACTGCCAACTGTGAGCCGCAGACTCTGCAACAAACCGTAGGTCCTCCATTAGTCACATGGACCACAGGACAGAAATGGCCACCGAGCAAGCCACGGCAACACATTGCCCTCAAAAATATGTTTCCTGACCATAGTTAAATATATTCGTTATTGTTCTACCACGCTGCAAAGTATTATGAAGCCACCTTCAGGGAGAATGAGGTCTCCCTGTACATATAGTAGTAGTGATATTGATGACATTCAATGTTGAAAAGTCTCTCACTACATGAGGAGATGAACATAGCATATGATAAAACCACTTACTGCACAGTAAATATTTACCACCACTTAAAGCATGTGGCAGATAGTGTCCTCTTGAAACCAGGAAACGTTCAAAGAATGGAGCTCCTACAGAATTGTATTTTTCAGTGACTAGTTGATGATTTATGATATATTTAATTTTGGAAGTAAAATGCAGTATATGCTTGATTGCTGCTTCCTTTAGTGCGGGTGTGATTTGAAAGGCAGCTGTAATTTTTATTGTGTAAATTGGGCTGTCCTTGTAATACCTCCTAATGCTTTTACCTAATGATGCAATTGGGACTTCCTTCCATTGTCTACTTTGTTTTTCCCTCTGCTCTAAATTGATGCATATCTACGTTAATTAATCTATAACTAGGTTACTGGTTTTTCAAAATACAAGTTCTTCCTTATAACAAAAAAGTGGCCAAGCTCCAAAGATCAGAATCTTGAGTAGAACATACTCTTGAAATAAGAAATCAGATCATTTGCTTGTATTCATTTTCAGGAAGTTCTTATTACAAATTTGGCGTTGCCCCACTAATGATAAGAAAGGCATCCATCATTTATGACTAATCAGTCGTCTAGGTTGTCTTTCTCAAATGCCCATTGCCGTTTTCCCTTGGGTTTGTAATTGTCACATGAAGAGCCGGGTAGTCTCAGCTCCTAGACACTCTCTTTAACTAGAGTAGCATGTGGGCGATACAGATCACCATTGTTTATCTTCTCATAGTGTGTGACCTGAACTGATGAATGAATGAACTGGTTCCAATTCTTACCACATCAGTCTTGTTTGTATATTTTCCACATTCCATAAGATCTTTATTTTTGTCCTGTTTTGGCTCGACCTCGAGGTTTGGCGAGCGTGTTCAGAGTCAGAGGAGTTCACTCACCTTGTTCTTGGACATGTTTGCGTGGGGACTCTTCTGGGTAACCACTCCATCTAGCAATTTTGCAGTACGCGTCTTAATTATGACACAAGTAGGTCATATTAGGAACTGATACTAGGGCAAAACTTAAGTTATGTGGGTTTAAGGGGTTCACATCCAGTCTCTACACAATTTGTAATTAAAGAGGGCAAGATCCGTATGTGAGAACCATCTTGTCTTTTGTTAAATAGATGTTTCATTTGACACATTAGTATAATGGTTATTTGATGGGACTGCATATTTACAAATTCTACAAAGAGGAACCTCAAAGTGCTTGGGGGTGTTCCCCAAAAAGTGAGAATGATGTCACTTGTCCCCCATTAGAGTGGAAATGGAGGGAGAGTCATACAGCTATCATTATATTTTAAAGCTATTGATACTAATGACCGACAAGATAACAAAACTCTTTGGAAACATTCTCTGATTGAAACTAGCACTTATCTAGTAAAGACCTGAATTAGTGCTCCTCAGTGAAGAACAGGGCAGCGAGGGGAGTGGTATTGGTTACCTCGGCATACTTCTAGTGTGCAATTTCTGTGTACTTTTTTGCTTGCTGTTGGAGCATTTGTTAATGTATGTCATTCCTTTGCCATAGAAATGTAAAACAAGATGAGATCAGGTATTCTTACCTGTACAAACCAAATTACAATGAATAGAATGTTTATATTTTCTTTTTAATTTCTACCTTTTTGGTAGTTTCGAATGAATCATCGCTTGAAATGCTTTATTCTCTAGGTCTCACATAGTCCTTATGGATGATGACCCTGCCAAGCTCTGGGTTTTAAATGTAAGACTGATTACCAGTACTCCATAATTACACCACAGGATTCTGTTTCCCAAATGTATTGCTTCTATCTTCGTTGCCCCATGAGAAGTGCACCATTTTCAAGAGATTATGTAATCGCATGTGATTAATATAATCAGCATGATGTTACAATCAATCAAGGGTTGGTAAAGCGCAACTACTCACTCGTGAGGGTCTCAAGGCGCTGGGGAGAGTTGGGAAGCAGATCCGTCTAAGTGCTGGGGTCATTCGAAAAGCCAGGTCTTCAGGTCCTTCCTGAACTGGAGTAGCGTGTTACACACTTTTATTAATCTCTGTGGTGGACTTAACCCATGGAGTTTCTCTCTCCATATCACAATCGAGATAGTTGTCACAGTCTTTGATTGTAACCTTGAATGATTGACAGTGAGGGTATTCATATATTTATTCTACTTAGCCTGTTTTGTGGTATGTGAAGTTCATACATTTACACCCCAGTTGCAGGTTGGGTTTATTGATGAAGTAATATGGGCGGTGACTTTCAGCAGGACTTACAATTAAGCGATCTCTCTCTGTCACCAGGATGGAACCTGCTGATTATTTCTCAAACACAAGACTTTTCTCAATAGCTTGATCACTTGATGTCTGGAAAAGCAATGTTTTTTAATTCTGTTCTATGCACCCAACAAATTAAAAGTATTTTCATGATCTATATGTTGTATCATATTCCAAGTCCTACCACCTACAATTGCAAAAGCTTTTTTTCAAATCCAGTTTGTGTGAAAACACACTGTAATTGCTAAAAGATTCAAACTCATTAGATTAAACTGTAGTGAGTAACAGAATTTCAGAGTATAATAGAAGACTGCCACGCTTGTGTGCCTCATTCCAAATCCGTTGATTTTTTTGTACCTTTTTTATTGGCATTTGTCATAATTACACACAAACAGATATGGTCATTACATTCCATCTTGTTTTCCTTCGTGATACAAAGTACTACGCAGGCTGTGCATTCTTGCCGTCTCTCCTGTTGCTATCCCTGCCTCTAACACATACAACAGAAAACACTGCTACTATTTTATAAATCGTAGAATTGATCCGTTCTGCCTTCTGAACACTAACTAGGTCTAATCTCAACAATATACATTCCTGGGTTCATGTGTCTATGTATATCTTGTGCCGCAAACTATCTTGGGTAGGAGCTCTAACAGGAAGACCTCGCTAATAGTGCCCCTATTTTGTCTTTTTTTTTTTTTTTTATTAAAAGAAAAGAATGGAAAACAAAAAACTTTATCGATGAACT
This sequence comes from Calotriton arnoldi, assembly GCA_963921515.1. Taxonomy (NCBI): domain Eukaryota; kingdom Metazoa; phylum Chordata; class Amphibia; order Caudata; family Salamandridae; genus Calotriton; species Calotriton arnoldi. Next base: position 5,013,301 of record CAWUFW010000073.1, on the reverse strand, counting down.
GGAACAAGTAACAAACATATGCATGGTGGTCCGATTACCTACAGGAGCTAAGAGCTATTTGATCACATTACGGGCACAATTATGTGGGTGGGGGGGACAGAGGGGCAGTTCGGCTTTCAAACTACAACCCCATACTGTCCGAGTAGCATTAACAATAACAGGACTTCCAGGGACTCCTATTGTTTGTGCTCATCTTCACGTTTCGGTCTACTAAATCCTTCATCAGGTGTCTACCATATTTACCGCTTATTCCCATCTCTTATTAGGGACCAGCTCTCCACCCTAACCCACTGGTTATAGGCCCAATTCAGTCACTAGTCTGAGAGCCATCTCTTTGGCTGACCTCAGAATCTTGGTCCTCCTCGGGGTGTCTCCAAGCATTCAGGGTCTCCCACCACTGCTCAGCAATGGGGCGTCTCCGCAGGCCTCTCGCTTCTTCCCTGGTCAAAGCCCTCCCTTCAGCTCCAGCCCATTGTGTCACGTCCCGTCTCCAGTCCTCCACCCTTGGGCCCATCGCAGACTTCCAGGCCATGGCTATTCTCCTTTTAGCTAGAACTAAAGCCAGATCTAGAAATCTGTTCCTGACTTTCCGTTTAGGGGGCTGTGGGAAGAGTCCCAATAAGCAGACCTCAACATTAGGAGACAATGTGCTCCCCAGGGTCCCGTTCACAGCAGCCACCACTGGCTCCCAATACGACCGCAGGCTGGGGCATGCCCATGTCATATGGACAAAATCTGCATCCTTATAATCACATCTAGGGCAACCTCGGGCTTCATCACCATAAACTACTCTTAGGTTGTGGGGCATCATGTACGTCATGTGCAAGTAGTTGAATTGTGTATATTTCAGTCTGGTATTGCGGGAAATCGTTCTATGGTGTACAAGCATTCTGTTCCACTCGGGGTCAGATAGCTCCCTTTTCAATATCGTCTCCCAGCGCTCACGTTGCGGTGTTAGAGGTTTACGAAATTCCTCCGACAGCGAGCAATACAACCACTTCACTAAATGGCCAGCCGAACCCAAGGTTAACACAGAATGCAACACTTGGTGCATTTTAGGTTCCTCTCTACCTCCTCCCCATAATTCCTGAAATGTGCATATTAGAGCCTCATATTGTAGGAATTGACCTAGCGAGCTCTGCATCCTCCCCTAAATCTTCCAGGGGGATAAGAGTATCCTGGTGGAAGAGGTCCCCTGCAGTAGTTAATCCCACCTCGGTCTAAGCTCTCAACTGTTCAGCTGACAACATAGAAATTGGGTCTCCGTGCGGTAGTCTGATCAGTGGCAGTACTGGAGAATACAATGGTGTGCCTGTCGTCTTAAACAGCCCACATTGCAGAGCCGTCACCAATAACGGAGAGTGGCACGGGACCTCCACAGCTGGATTAAGCAACTTGGCCAGGAGCCATGAAGATTCCCACCTCCCTCCCCGTCGGGTCTATGTCATCCAGCCTTATTCCTTCTAACCACTGGGTAACCCACTGCAGTTGGGAAGCCAAGAAATAAAGTTCAAAATTCAGGACTCCCAGTCCTCCCTCACTCATAGGGCATTGCAGAGTCGTCAAGGATGCCCTGTAACGTCCCGTATCCTAAATGAGATTCCTCAGTAGAGAGTCAACCTGACGAAACCAACGAACCAGGATTGTGATCGGAAGGTTAATAAAATAATATAACAAACGCAGAAGCATGACCATTTTAGATAAGGAGATCCGGGCCATGATAGGTAAGCGCAAGGAGCACCAGAAGGGGACACAAGACCTAAGGGACTGAAGTGCCCTCCCAAGATTGCCCTCTCTGAGGTCTTCCAGGGAGTGATAAATGTGAATTCCCAGGTATCTAAAAGTGGGTTGAGCCCAATTAAGTTCAACCTGGAGTTCCTAGGGTCTGGAGAATGAGGGGTCGACCGGGAATAGATATGTCTTGCTTCTATTGACTTTTAAACCGGACACATGGCCAAATTTCTCCAGCAGTTCAAGTGCCAAGGTAGTACCTGTCACTGCATCCCCCAGATAGATCAGAAGATCGTCCGCATATAAGGAGATGATATGCTTATGTCCTCCCAGGGGTATCCCCATTCCCTCTCCACCCATTCCGAAGAGAACAGTTAGCGGTTCAATTGCAAGAGCAAACAAGAAGGCGATAGCGGGCAGCCCTGTCTGGTCCCCCGGAAAATGCCATACTGCTGAGATACAGTCCTGCCTGGTGTAACCCGTGCCGTTGGGGCCTCATACAATAACTTCATCCACTTCAGCCAATCATCCCGTATGCCCATCTGTTGCATGGTTTCAAACAGGTAATCCTACCACACGGTGTCAAAGACCTATTCCAGGTCGATTGACAAAAAAGCTACCTGCGGGAGGGCCTGGACCTCCGAATGAAACGGAACAAAGTACAATCTCTGCAAATTGAGGGATGTATTCCGAGAGGGGATAAAACCGTTCTGGTCAGGGTGAATCAAAGTAGTCATGTGTGGAAGTAATCGAAGCGTCATAACCTTACTAAGGATTTTAAAATCTATGTTAAGCATGGAGAGGGGGCGGAAGTCTCGCGGGGAGGCCCCAGGGAAAGCCGTTATGGGGAGAGGGATCACCACTGTATCAGGTAAGGAATCTGGAAGTCGGCCAAGTATTAAAGATTCTGCCTATAGTGTCACTAATTTGGAGGCCAATACAGGGGCATAGGTCAAGTAGAATTCTGCCGGGAGGACGTCTGGTCCCTGGGTCTTCCCAGTAGCCATGCTTTTAATGAAAGCTCAGACTACCTGCACCGTCACCGGTCCGCCCAGCCCCTTCCCAGCCTGGGGGTCTAGTGTCCGGAGTGTTAACCCTTCCAGAAAGTCCCTCTGCTCGGTCAGTGGGATTGGGGACGGTGCCTCATACAATTTTCTGTAATAATCACAAAAAAGAACATTTATTCCCTCAGGCTCATATACAATGCCACTGCTTCCATCCTTCACCTGTATAATCGGGGATCCTCGGCATTCCAGCCGTATCAACCATGACAGTAATTTGCCTGGTCTCCCCTCTTCCTCCTGTACTCTCATGCGATATTCTCTGCGATCATGGCGCTGTAACCGCTCTAAAGCTTTGTCATAAAATGAATGCGTCTCTCTCAGATCCTCTGGGTCCTCAGACTCTGTTCCCCTCGCATTTCCCATTTGGTGTAATCTTTCCTCTAGTGTCTGTAATTCTAAATGGAATTCCTGTTGTATCCCTATTGAGTGTCCTAGGCAATGTCCACGTACCACTGTCTTAAATGCATCTCAATCTACCAGTCTTGTAGATGCCGTCTGCATATTATCAGTGAAGTAATTATGTTATGGCGAGCTACAGGGTTTCCTTATAGCAGGCCTCTTCCAGCGTCCGTGTATTGAGCTGCCACAAGGGGACCAGGGGGCGAATCCCCAAGATTTTAAACTCTAATAATAAGGGTCAGTGATCCGATATTGTGCGTCCTAAGTATTCAGTGCAGGAACAGCATTACCAAGGGCATGGGAGCACAAAAAGGCGTCTAGGCGTGTGTGTACCTGATACATGGGAGAGTAGTAGGAATAGTCTCTTCAAGAGGGGTGCTGCGTCCTCCATATATCTTCCAGCCCCCAGTGTGTCATCCAATCACGTAACCCAGCAGCATTACGATGGGCTTGAGCTCCCGGCAATTGGGGAGTCGAACGATCCAACAGAACATCGGCTACACTATTAAAGTCTCCCCCAAGGAGTACGTTTACTGCTGCTAATTCGCCCAGAGGGGCCAATAGTTTATGTAGGAAGGGGACCTGGTCTTGATTTGGGGCATACAGGCTACCTAATGTTACCTCACGTCCCCACAGTCTTCCTGCAACCAGGATATAATGGCCCTCTATGTCAATGAGTGTACGCTGGGGTTCAAATGGAACTCCTGCCCTCACCCATATCAGCACCCCTCTTGCATATGCCGAGAAGGAGGTGGCAAATACCTGTCCCTTCCACCGCCTATACAGGTTCTCCACTTCACTTTGAATAAGAATGTGTCTCCTGTAGCATGGCTATCTGTACTCCTCACCTACGCAAATAATGATGGATGTTGTGCTGTTTGTTTGCCGATCCCAATCCCCTGATATTCCATGTCATGAATTTTAGTGTGTAGGGTGGTGTAGTCATTGTGAATCAGAAATTGTTAACCCATCCCTCCCCCCACCCTACGACACCCCACCCGCCCCCACCCAATGTACTATATTGGGCCACTCATGCATGTAAAGAAAACAGATGCAATATAAGGTATAAGACATCCCGAACTATAACTCCCCTTCCCAAGAGCAGTCTGGCAACAGACAGCCGCCCAAACCGTGAGTAAACCATCATGATGAATCAGAAGACCCAAACCCAAGTTCAGATTCAGTCCTCCAATGGGGGGGCAGGCTACACTTCTAGAGCAGCATTTCCCACTCCAAATGCATCGGGCCAAGCCCATATTACTCAGCCGACATCTCGCCTTGACCCATATCAGGATATCGTGTAGGCAGTGGTCGCCGTTGTTCTCCTCCGTCTTCTCATTAAATGATGTCATCAGCTGTCCTGGGGTGACCTCTGGCATCCGTGTGCTGTCCGCTCGAGAAGACTCAGATTCAGAATCCCCTGTTACTTTCACTGCAGTAGAGCAAGACTCCAATACATTCTATGATCCATTCATCATCGATGCCACTTCCTGAAGGGCACTCTTTCTTTTTCAGTTTGTAATGGGCTGGGTGTTTTTGCTGGGTCCCTCTTGCTTCGCCTCCTGGGTCTCTTCCTCCTCTCCCCTGCTTGCATAAGTTCAATTCTGTCTTTAGGGGGTCATGTCCTGGTCTTATAGGATTCAATCCAGTCCCAGGCCGCTGCCGGGTCTTCGCAAAAAGGAGTCTTGCCTTCCAACATGATCCGAAGCCTTGCGGGAAACATCAAGGAGTATTGCAGGCCCTCCTCCCTCAGGGTCTTCTTGACTTCAAAAAAATATGTTCTCCTCCTTTGCACTTCCATCGTGTAATCAGGGAATGTGGAGACCATACTGTTATTAACTATGAAGGGGCCAGTAGATCTAGCTTTATGGAGCAATAGGTCTCTGTCTTTATAGTGAAGGAGTCGTGTCACCACTGAGCGTGGAAGGCGGCCTGGTGCCTGCAGGCGGGCCGCACTCTGTGTGCTCTTTCAGATGTGTAAAAGGCAGAGAGGCCTTCCAGTGCCACCACTAATTTAAGCCAGTGTTCCAAATAGGCGACCATGTCTGTGGTCTCCACCCCTTCGGTAGCCCAATCACCCAGATGTTGTTGCGTCTATCGCGCCCTTCTGCGTCTTCCACTCTGCGTTCAAGCACGCAAACCCTGCCCGTAAGTTCTGTATCTAGAGGGAAGTTGTTACTTGCGCAGGGTGGAGATCAGCAAGGGAGGATTCTGTAGCTTTAACTCTGTCGGCTAGCTTGTGGTGTTCTGGCCGAAGTAGACCCAGTCCTACAGACACTGTGCTGATATCCTGGTGTAGTGTAGCGATGGCCTCAAGGATTTTAGTCGATTGCTGCTGCATTGGGTCACAGGAGGTCCCTGGTTCTTGACGTTGTGGATCTGGGGTCTCCCCCTGGTCAGTAGGTGTTTCTGATGGCTTGGCCCTGGTTTTGCCCATTCTCCTCTATGGGTGTTACCAGTCAGATTTATGAAAGGCTCCCAGCTCTGATCTCTCCATCGGACATTGGGGAGATAATCTGTGGCCAGGCAGGGGAGCTCTGGGAGAGCCGGTAATATTGTCCGGTAACACAATGCACAATTTAAAAGAGTCTTGCCAGCAAGTGAAGGGTTTTAAGAATGCTTCGGGGGGAGAGGGCCTTAATCTGGTACTCAGCCACTCACTATTTCACCTCTTGCACCATTTAGAAACATCACTGTTCAAGAGTGTAGCTGCCCTGCAGTGTGTGGGCGCCGTCGAGTTACTCCTTCACACTCCTTCTGTTCGTTGATCCTCATTAATACACAGTGGTATCTCAGCACGGCCACCAGGTACAGTATTTTCCCCAATGCACGGCACTTGCTCACAACGGCCAGGGTTTCCTGCTCAGAGCTCCACTGCTCAGTCTCCAGGGTCTAAAGGTGGCTAAGCTTAATATGCGGCCTCAATCCCAGCAACCTAAGGTGAATGAAGCGAGCACCTAGTTCTTCTCCATTACAATTGCGCACCTAAATTAAGCCACCGGACCCCGGCCAGGGCCCCGAGTTTACTCTTCTACCGGTGCCTTATCTCTCTTCATCACCAGAAGCTCCCTGCCCGGGCCCTCTGAGCTACATCCAAGCCTACTCTATCTTGCAGGAGACCAGGCCTTCTCGCCGTCTCAGCGGCCTCTGCTGGCAGTCACAGGCAGTCGGTGGGTGTAGGCGGGAGTCCGCTCCTACATGTAAGCGGGTCTTCGTCTCCTTTGGTCTCCACCTTGGTGCCCTCTGCACGTACGCTGGGTCGCACTTCTCTCTCTGTCGGAAGCTCAAGCAGGGTTCCTCCTCTCTTCCGTGGCCAATGTAGGCCCAGTGCGATCGCCGGCTCCTCTCTCCCCTCCTGTCGTCTAAGCTTCGTAAGCTGGACCTCCGCCGCATTTCCTCGCTACCTCGGCTCTCGACACAATTTCGTTCCAAACCTCGGGACGGTAGGAGTCAGCACTGCCATCCACAACTGTCGGGGCAACCGCCTCGTTTCTCGGTGCAGCAATGGTCGATGTTCAAGGCACCATTAGGCAGGATTAATACTGGGCTGGCGCAGAGCGGCAGACTCACGCGTCCGCCATCTCTGGCTACTAAGCCATGCTCCATTCCAAATCCACTGATAATCCTAACCTCCTGCGTCCAGTTTCATTTTATTGGTTACCTGGCTATCCTTTGTTTGATGAGTTCATCTCTCCAGAAGGACAGCAAAATTATGTTTCAGAGACTTGGTGACTGGAAATTTGAAGTTAGCAAAAATTATTATTGTGCACTGCATTACTGCAGGTATTTTAAAATCAGCATGGCATTGAATAATGAAGGCACTTAATGATAATCAAAGACTGCTTGCAGAAGTCAACATTTAAAAAGTATTAAATCAAAGTAATACCCTTTCAAGCTTAGAATGGCACAACAATTATGTAAAAAAAGGAAGTAGGGAACACTAGATAGTTCCCATGGGTTAGGTGGAGAGCAGATACTTTATATGGAACACTCTACAGCACCACTGACACTCTAAAACTATTCACCTCAATAGTTTGTTTTTTAGGAGAGTTTTTAAGCATAGGATTAGTATAGTGCCAGTCACACTGAGCTAGAAAAGTGACAACGTCGTTTGTCATTTTGTCATTTTCGCAGCACAGTCTTTAAGCAAAGTGCCATCCATGTCTAGTTGAAAAATGACTGAATTTTTTACCTCTCTAGGCACAGTGATACAGCTTTGGATTGGTCAAATCCAAGCCAACCTTGAATGAATAAAAGCAGTCCCTGAGACATGTGTTTTGCTCTCATTAGGGCTTGTCACTCCACGACGAAGTAGCAGTCCACCTGCACTCTCAGAACCCAGCTTCCACTGCAGTCATTGATCAACTGCTATGCCTTTGACCGTGCACAGCTCTCTGCTGCCTTTTGTCTTGGTTCCCTATACAAATGCTGCAGATATACATACATGTAAATATGCTTGTAACACATCTCAAATGCAGGTCCTTGTTGAGAATGCACCAACATTTTATATATATTATTTGATCAGCCAGAACTCTCCCTTTTTAATCACATTTTCTTCAATGGAGAGAGTGGTGTGCTCTGGATCACTAGGCCCATACTGCTGTTCACATGGACTAAGTCTCGATTCAGCTGGTAACTGGTAGTCATTGCACTGTACTCAAAGCAAGGGAAACATGTCTACAATAGCCATGTCTCCAAACCTCTCTGGGTTCACTCTTTCATCTTCGGAGAGTTAAAACACCCACAGTGACGATTCACTGTGTTGAAAGTGGCATCAGCATCCAAAGCTAGTTTTCTATAAGTCACTGCCTCAAATAAGTTATCCAGCATGGCAACTAGAGCAGGTTCTACCCCGTGTTGTCGCTCTTCAGCACACAACATAAAAAGCCTCCACTATGAAAAGGCATTTCAGGTGGACTTGCAACTTTGTACCACCTTCATATCAATGTTAGTTAGCTAATGCAGTTAGGTCTATAATTGGTATCTAATTATTACTTTAGGAAAGTTTCTAAGGTGTAGACTTGATCAAATGAGAGCTTGTTTAAAAGATGACATGTGATGTTTCTTATGTGAGGAAACTATTCACTGTTGCTATTACCGCTATGGAATATTGGGCAGGATATGTCTGTAAGAGCAGAAGTAAGGTAGTGTTTGTTGGGTGGGATGGAGGTTTCATTTCTCCTAGAAGTGCTATTTCTTTTTACTAAAGCATGGTAAAAGTAAAATAAGAGAGTTGTCACGTTTATTGGCTGCGTTTTTAAGACATTGTTCCTTTTAATTAGTAGGTTCCTCAGTTGTAGCTACCTTAGTCGTCTTCTTTTATGCATGTAGTAACTACATATAGCTTTGTAACAAAGATTTCTGGTAGCAAATCACCAAGGTTATTGACCACATGAACATTTAAAGCACTGGTACTCATAGTACGGCCCGGCAGGCCTTCATTGGCGGCCCACGGACCTTGCCTTGCAGTTTCCACAGCCCGCAGTAAACACAAAAGATGACCGCAGGCGCATACGTAGTAAATAGGTATTCACTACGTATGCTCCTGCGGCCTTCTTCTGTGTTTACTGCCGGCCTCTGTGATGTCAGGGCACCTTCGGAAAGCTTCACAAAAGGCCCTTTAAAAGTCAGCTGTAAGCCCTTTCACAGCTGACTTTTAAAAGGGCCTTTTGGGAAGCTTCCTAACTTGGAAAAAGACAGATAGAGGCGCTGAGACAGATAGAGGCAGAGAGACAGAGGCAGAGACAGATAGAGACAGGGACAGAGATAGAGACAGGGACAGAGATAGGGACAGGGACAGACAGGGACAGGGACAGACAGGGACAGACCGGGAAGGGACAGACAGGGACAGACAGAGACAGGGACAGACAGACCGATAGAGACAGACAGGGACAAACAGGGACAGACAGATAGAGACAGGGACAGACAGATAGAGACAGGGACAGACAGACAGAGACAGGGACAGACAGATAGAGACAGGGACAGGCAGAGACAGGGACAGACAGGGACAGGCAGAGACAGGGACAGAAAGAGACAGGGACAGACAGAGACAGGGACAGACAGATAGAGACAGGGACAGACAGATAGAGACAGGGACAGACAGATAGAGACATGGACAGACAGGGACAGACAGACAGATAGAGACAGACAGAGACAGAAACAGATAGCGACAGGGACAGACAGAGACCGGGACAGACAGATAGATAGAGACAGACAGAGACAGGGACAGACAGATAGAGACAGGGACAAACAGATAGAGACAGGGACAGACAGATAGAGACAGGGACAGACAGAGACAGGGACAGACAGAGGGAGGGACAGGGACAGACAGATAGAGACAGGGACAGACAGGGACAGGGACAGACAGAGACATGGACAGAGACAGATAGAGACAGGGACAGACAGATAGATAGATAGGGACAGACAGAGACAGGGACAGACAGAGACAGACAGATAGAGACAGGGACAGACAGATAGAGACAGGGACAAACAGATAGAGACAGGGACAGACAGATAGAGACAGGGACAGACAGATAGAGACAGGGACAGACAGATAGAGACAGGGACAGACAGACAGGGACAGACAGACAGGGACAGACAGAGACAGGGACAGACAGAGAAAGGGACAGACAGATAGAGTCATAGATAGAGACATAGCCAGATAGAGGGATAGAAGATAGAGAGCGAGATAGATAGATAGATAGATAGATAGATAGATAGATGTGTGTATGCCGGGTCTGGTGGCTCAGTGGACGAATGCGTCCACTGCAGGGGCCTGTGTTCAACCTCATGGTCACAGTTTTTTTTTCTTGCCCTAGCCCCGCCCCCCTCCCCCACTGACCCCGCCCCCACCGGTGCAGCCCTCGGCCACAAACCACACTCTAAATTTGGCCCCCGAGAGAAAGTTTGTGAGTACCCATGATTTAAAGGATGTCTGCCGCCTGCTAATCTCAAATACAGATTTTAATAGTTATTGTTGGTCAAATCTAGACTCCTTGTTGCAGAAGAAACAGCCATAGTGGGAGCTGCATGAAAGATTTCCTTTGTAACGTTTGTTATACAGTCCACAATGGTCATGATTAGGTGCATACATGTTTTCATAAATCCCCAAAAATCTAATACAACTCTTTAATTCTTGGACTGTTATATGGATCCAGAAGGAGTCTAAAACTTGTAATTCCTTTTGTTTACAGAGTACGTGCAGATTTTGATGTACCAACTAATTGTTTGATTGGAGCCCATGGATACTGTACACAGGTGAGCATACCTGGTGTGTTATTTATTTTAATAAAATAGTGATGGTTTTAGCATAATGCCATTTTTTGCTTGGTTGACAACTGTTGTGATCTTAATAGCCATAGTTCTTCCCAGTACGTGTATACACATGCTCAGTTTGCTCGTGTTTATACCTGTAAATGAATTTAAGCCCTACTCTTCCTCAAGATATCAGACTGCATTTCATGCACAGATCTAATCTACTCCTGAAATGAGAGTCCAGCCACATGGACCCACTTTGGACATAAACACATGGATTTATAGAGTTATGCAATAGTGACAGGATTCCTTTGAAGTGCAAACAACCATTCATTGGCGCTATATGTCTTTGTCATCAACAAATGATTGACCTCTGACACTTTGTACAAAATATGCCTCTCCAAAAGTGAACCCAGGCTGGTGCCTGTGGTATCCCCATTAGCCAGGTGTATGATTATCCACTGCAAAACCACAGTCATCTACGGCACTGTAATTTATCTAACTTTCAAAACCAGAAAAAATATACTAAGACTACCCTTGTTGGCCTATTATGGTGTCATCTCAAAATAAAAAAAGTGATTCTTACGCTTTGTTGATTAATTGCTTTATTGCATTGCTGCATGCAATTGCTTCACAACTGACCCACTGCCTTTGTAGATGTGTTTGTACACTGTAATCAAATGCATGTCCTCCACTCATACTATTAACTCAGTATCCTAAGTCTCCCTCTAGGCTTCTCAACTACAAATCTCTAGTCCAGCACCTGAAAATGCAATGGGAGCCTTCATCTACCACTTCCTTGTTCAAATATATCATCCTCCACTTCTATGCCGCTTCCACCAATAGATCCAGTGTACCAGTCCAACACACAGCACCCAGAACATACCATCCTATCACCTTGGTCCCCATCGTCCTCCGCTACACGGAGATTCAGATATGGTCTCCTAGCCAAAGGCTCAGTCTCTTCTTTGGACCCTTCATTCTTATCCTCATTTCTGACTATTGCCTTCAGTACTTCTTCTTAATTGAGATTTGGTTCACATCAGATAGCAACACTTATTTCTGCACCTGTTCATTCCATCTACTGCCTTAAGGTACAAAACAGCCTGGGTTTCATATAAGTGTTGCCGTCATTTACACAGTCGCTATCAGAGTCACTACTCTACTAAATATCCATTCCCCACCTGAGTGGCAAAGCATAGCTGTCTAAATCATTCTGTTCCTCTCCTCCAATTTAGAATCCCTCCTGTGTTTCTGCCTCCAAAGCACATCACACATTTCTTATCCCCTTCTCTTACATGTTGACCATAACTACTGGCCAAACCATAGTTTAGGGTGATTTGAGTTCCTGTTCTTGCTTCACAGAACTCATCTTGCATCAGAATTTAGGACACCATCCTCCTTAATCTCTTAGCCTTTGATCTTCCATATACCAAGCTTTACTACCTGGATATTGTCTTGGAGATTACGCTGCCAGTCACTTTAACTGTTTGATAATGGCATGTGCAGATCACTTCATTTTCTTCTTGATTATTAGTTATCTATTTCTATTTTTTATCGTTCGCTTCCCCTGGCTCCCTTTTCTGCTTTTCTTTCTCTCTCTCTCTTGCTCTGTGTTAAAGTATGTTAATGAAAATTTGGCCCTGGTCCCCTAAAAGGAGTGCTGGTGCTCCTGACTTTGAGACCACTTTCACTGGCTGGTGGAAAAAGGGCCTAGCTGCCCGGCAGGGCTTGGCTGGTCAGGGGTGCTTTTTGTACATCATGCTCAGAGTAATTATTTGATGGCAGTACTATTTGACTTCTCTTAAACTCTGTCAGAGTAAATACTCAAAATGTATTGTACTTTTTAACATGTAGCCAAGCAATAAGAAATAAGAAAGATACATTTCAGCTGATAAAATTGTGAGAACAACAAATCTTTGGGCTATTTACCACCTGCACTTTGTAGTACATAAAGTTGCACAACATTGGTACTACTCATGCTACAAAATGCTGTTCACAAACCTGCTGTCGAAGACCCCTGCCTCCACCTCTCCTATTTTTTCTATTCAGAGGTCTCCACCAAGGTGGCAGAAATCTCTACACATATAGGCGTGTTTTTGGTAGTAAATGTGGGAGGGACCAGGTAGCATGGCTGAAAAATGGGAAATACTTACTACTAAATGTGAGGAGTTCAGGGAAATTTAAAGCAGGGTTTAGGGAGAGACATGCTAATACAAACATACGCCCACAAAACAGTGAGATCGTTTCTACTCACAAATTAACTTATAAAGTTAGAACACCACTAAACGTATAAAACAAGCTCAAAAGAACTCCTACTCAGCCTTGGAGTAAGTCAAGCACTGCACATATGCCACTCACAGGTACTGCAACAAACTCCCATAAAAACTGTGGAGGCAGGGAAATAAAATACCACAACATAGGAACTAAAGTTAAATTAATTAAATTATTTTGACCTTTACATTGTGTATGTCTGTGATGAAATTATCGAACTATTTTTGTATTATTTGAAAATTTAACAATCAACTTCATTTAAAAAAATCAGATTTTAAACATTTATTAAACTATTAAAACCAATTTAAATTGACTACATATTAAAAATAAATAAAAAGTTTTTTTGTTATTGTGTATAGATGATTCATAAAATGAACTAATATACTTAAAATAATTCTTTAGTGCACATTATTTGATGAGTTAATGTGCTGTACTATTTTATTGTATGAGGTCTAAGCAATACATATTTTAAATTAATTTATATTTATGTTATACATTATAATATTTTTAATATTGTTTAAAAAATAATACAGTTTCTGGATATTCTCTAAACTTTCCCATAGGGAAGACTCTGCCACGGTAGTGGAGGCCTCCACCCACTTATGCAAAATTACTAGTAGTAACTTTAAACTCATAAATCCTGTTCTGCTCCACCCTTGATTTGCAAGGTTGGAGATGTGTAAAACAACATATAGCCGTAACTCTACACTCGGAAATGGTGAACAGCAGACAAGTGTAGATTTACACCTAGGTGTTGTATTAAATGTACACATGAGCAAATATATTTGTATATTTACATTTGTGAATAGGCCCCTTGATTTACATCAGTATAAGTTACTGAAAACAATCTGTGCACTTCCAAAATGTTCAAACCAAAGCTGTCAACTGCTTTTCTGCTTTTCCTTTAATAGCTGGCTGCATTTTAACATTATCAACTACTTTCCATGTAAACAGGAACTTGTGAACCTTGTGCTGACCGGTAAAGCTGTGTCTAATGTGTTCAACGATGTGGTGGAGCTCGATTCTGGGAATGGCAATATTACTCTGTTGAAAGGGATTGATCTTCGCAGTGACATCGGTTTCTTGTCTCTCTTTGAGCATTACAATGTGTGCCAGGTACAGTGTATTTATATCTCTGAAGGTTTTACAGGCTATTTAAAACGATTTTGCACAAATGATGAAGAACAGACCACATGAAATCCTCTGGTTTACGGTGTTTATTCAGTACAGCAGCTGACTGTACGTTATGCCATTTATTAGGTATATAACAAAAATGTAGTTACTGTAAAATAATCCTTTGCAAGGACTTTTCCTTTTATAATTATTAGTTATTTTGCTGCAACGGGGAAAACCTGTGCAAAGCAAAGGAGAAAATGAAATAAACAATATCTTCTGTTACTTACTCACCACGTGCTTTTTTGAGATTGAAGTCAAGAAGATTCATTGCCATGTTATTTCAACGCTAATCTGAGAAATGTGCGCCACTTCCTCTTTGCGTCAATGTAATGGATTAAAACCATACTAGTTAGTGAGGTTCCTTGATGCTTTTTTTCCTATTTAGAGGTGCACGGCGATTTCCTATTTATCACATTTTTATATGGTTGCAATAATATTGTGTAGTTACTATTACTTATGAGAGCCAGAGATATCCTATGTGCTGTTCTTTACATAGGGTTACACCTTTTGAATCTCTCTGCACTATTAAGCAAGATCCAGGGAAAACTCTATGCATACTACAGCCTAATGCTCATTCTACCACTATTCATGCAAAGTGGTGGCATGCTGCGTTATTTGTATACATACCACTAGGACAGAACACTCTCTATATAATGTGCTCTGGGGTGGCATGTTTTGTCTGCTTCTGGAGGTCTAGTTACCTCAACATTTGTTTTTTTTGGGTCTTCCAGAAGGCCAAGGAGGGATCTAATGTAGAATTAAAATTAGTCCCTGAGAAGATCGCCTGCCTCCACACCCAGTGAATCTTTAGTCTGGGATGGTGAGTATTTGGAGGTGAGCAGATCGGAGAGGAAAATTGGGAACGTCAATTGTGATTTAGTTCGTCCAGCAGTAGAGTTGCCATTCTCCATAAGCACCCCTGCCTTCTTTTAAAACGAAGTAGCCAATTGCCACATGTCTGATCTGATGCAGTTGAGGAGGGGGAACATGCCTTCTATTGTTACTGTGGTGAAGTAGAGCTAATTGGTTGTACCCTATGCGGAATAAGTAGTTAAACCGTTTTTAATCAGCTTTGATTCCTGATGTACTGGGAGATAGGACAGGCTTGTTAATTCTTGTGGTTCAGATTCGTGTAGATCTTAGGTTTACCTGACCACGTTAAGGAGCACCTGGGTGAGACTGTACAGTTTTCGTTCAGGGAGTGTGGGTGTTGTACCTGTATGATCTTTTCCTTGTGGCTTTTACAACAGCATGCACAGTATAGACCCAAAACACAGACTTGAGATTAGCATCATTGTTATTCACAAAATGTGAATTTGCATTTGTAAATAAATTTACTAGCACTATTATATTTCATGTGTGAGTAAATTTCTCATGGGCCTGTCATGCTCATTCGAGGATGAGGACACCAGCAAAAATTGGAGAAAACCTATAAGCTCTGATGAATAGTTGGTATTTGCAAAACCTCTGCAGGTAGTTTCCCACCCTGAAAACGATTGCAGATTTACTTATGCTAAGGGGAAGTGTAAATTCATATTTATGAGAAATATTGCCCAAATTAATGTTTATGAATGTCCCTATTTTTTGCACAATTTTGTCAAAAGGAGCCATCCCAGTCAATACATAATGCACTTGAGCCTTTGAGGTTCTGCAAAATTTGCAATGTGGCTTTTAGTCATCAGATAGTCCCAGGTAGTCATGTTTACACCACCTAAAATATGAAGAGATTATCTTTTTGGTTTCCAGGCATTCCAAATTGGTCTAATAATGCCCATGCCTGCAACTGAGGGGGTGATTTCTTCTTCCAATTTTTACATGTCAATGCTCATACTAGCAATCATATATAAACAGCAATCCCATTTTATCCCTGAGACACCCAAAAGAATTAAATAATCTCAGGTGTGGACAAACACATTCACATTATCTGCATCTTTCCATACAAATCTAGGGTATTTTACTTGTGATATAGGATCCAACTTCAACAACTTATGTCGGCTCCAATACGGCCTATAACCCATGAAAAATGGTTCCTTTTAAATGTGGCTAGTTGCACATTCGCGCACAAAAAATATATTGATGCTTGACATGGTTTACATTCTTTCAGCACTAACATGATCTTTCCCCAAATGCTGACTGGAGGATCTAACTTAGCTTTTTCTTGCTATGAAGGGGAAATGTAGCATATCAACTGTTTGTCAGAATCCAGTTTTGCTTTGAACATCACCATAGAACTATGAAGCTTTTGATTATCCATGGCCTTAAGCCAAGTTGCAGGTATTTGAACATTGACAGGTTTGCACCATTGACCCAATATTCGACCTCCAAAAAATCAATTTCTCCTTATCTTAGAGGTTGACTGGGTGAATCTGATAAACATTCAGGTCTGCGTGGGGAGCTCCTCAGTTGTCAGCAAATGCCGACCTTACTCCTAATATTAGATGACAATCTCATACAGCCCCTTGAGGCGTAGAGTCTGTCTTTTCCTTAAACGAAAAACATATACAATTAGACTTGCTGTTTGGCGGGGTATGTGATAGATCTCAAAAACACCAGAAGCTTTCGCTCTCCCCCCAAATGCCAGAATGCTCAAGTCCATTTAGTATGGTAGGCCCAATACCATCGCAGGAGGTAACTTTAATTGTCTGCCTTCTTCAGTCATCTGCACAGCTTCTTCGAAGCCAACGTATGTCTTTTTAATCCCTTGCAAACTATATAACTGCAATTTCTCTATGGCTTTCATCACAATATGCAGAGTAATGCTGTCAATCACAACACTGATCCATTTCTTCAAGTGTGATTTAGGCTATTCTGTTACTCTTGATAAGTGTCTCTAAATGAGGCCTGACAGTTTATAGGTAACTGTTACTCTAAATATCCAATGTGTTGCTAAGCATAGGATGAACTGCTATCACTACTCCATACCATTGCCTCAGATTTGTTGGTATTTACTTTATAACCTAACACACATCCAAACTCTAGTAATGCTCTCACGCTCAGGTATATCAATCTCCACACAGATTTGTGCACCCCAGGTCATCTGTGTACAGGGCAAGCTTTTTTAAATAGCCATTAAAAATGAGTAGTTGCATCACCTGTTCTCTATTGAGCTTGCAAACTAAAGGCTCAATGTAGAGATCAAATGTCTAGGGAGACAGGGCAGTCAGGGCTTTTGTCACACTTTATATTCAACTCTCGAGTAAATACTTGATTATTACCACCTTCACAGTGGGGTTGGAATAGCAATGTATGCCCCATTTACATTCTCCCCAAACTCGAGCTTCCATAAACCTTCCAGAGATAGGCTCAGTTAACTTGATCGAAGGTCTTAGCTACTTTAACTGGGCAAATGATCAATGGTAGAAAATGTGATGTTGCTAATAGTGGGTTATAAGAACAGAGTTAATGACATGCGCTAGGTGTGATGGCCCGCTGTGGGACTGCAGCATGTGTTATGAAACTGCCCACAGATTCATCCATTTGGGAAGCGGTATTGTGGAGTCTTGAGGAAGTCACAAGCATGGGTATTCCTAAAAGTTCTTGGAAACACAAGAAGGCGACCTGTTTTTTTAATCTCGCCTTTCTCCTGGTCAAACTATCAACTACAATGAGCTGGAAGCTCCTTACATCCTTACACCCCCATATTTGGAAGCCTGGGTTCATACTCTCACAAAACAGACAAAATCAGCGGCAACAGCACTTCATCGAGAGGAAGTGAGGGGTCTGTGCCGCTCTCCAATAGCCCAGGACCGGTAAAGTTTGTTATCCCAACTGAGTGACATTCCACAGATTCTTCAGTAATAGCCACTAGCCTGGACCCACCCTGCTCAGATGCTAGGGATTCACATCATCCCCTTTGAGACCCCCATCCCCGGTGGCTATTCTTTCCTGCCTTGCTTCTCCCAAATGATAAAAGACTCCCATATTAGTCACTTACCCCGTCTCCCAGTCCCTTCCCCAGTTCCCCGCTCTATGGTTTACTCCCCAGTTCCTTCTTTTATCGCTATACATGAGTGTCAGATGTAGAATTAAATCCTCCTTTAACTGTTTGTATATCTCAAATAATAAACCATTTGATTTGATACCTTACATAACCCACAATTCTTAATTGATGCCCATGATTTCTATACTTTAATTTCACTGTTTAACTCATCTAGTTGTAATGGGGACAATACTGGTACCTGAACTTCCTGCTGCCATCTTTCCTGCCTCCCTAGATTTTCCACTAAGCATTCTAATTATTGGATGAAAGCCTGACAATCTGAAAAATTTAAGAATTGCATTATTATTCTTGAACAATGGAGCTGAAATGAAATGCATGGGCTAGTTTTAAAATGTGAGTGTGCTATATAAGGAGGAATTAAGAAGATAAATACAGTGTGCAACAGGAGTAAGCACAGCCAAAATATCCAGAGGATGGCAATGCAGGAAACAAATGAAGACGATTGAATCGATGTGAGCTGATTAAACTCACTTAGTTTTTATGAGGCTCAATTTCATCGAAAGCGATCCAGTCCTCTGTTAGACAGAGGCACTACACAGGTCAGGTGTGCCACTGAAAGATGAGATCTTAATCACTGTCATCACTGTGCTAATGGATGGAGAATTCTGAGCCTCACGCCATGTCCTTAAGCAGCTCAATAAGCAAATAAAAACTGGTGGGGACAGGATGAAACCCTTAGACACATCAAACAGAAGGGACTTGTTTGCTTTTACTTTGACAAATTGTGTACAACTGTAAAGAAATGGGCAAACCAATCCAGGACCTTCTTCCTCAGATCTATCAATAAGATATCAGAAAGTGTCCCTTGGTCCACAATGTCATGCCAGATAAGGATCATGAATATTGTGTCATCTGCCATCTTGATTTTGGCCAGTCTCTGTACCACTGATAAACCTAAATAAAACAAGTTAGATATGAAAAATGAAGCTGGTTACTGGCCAAGTGATACTATAACGAATCTGCTAAACAACTGTTAGTGCTTTGTTAAGCGACAACAGCCCACTTATCAGAATGCCATTTGTTAGGTTTGCCAAGTCTAGAGTGATCTTTCTCAAAGAAGAACATATTCAGCCTTGCAATGGTTTGGGAGAAATTCCTTGCACCAGTGATTAATTTTTATTGGGAATCCAAAGATGCTTATACAATGTTGTTTAACAATGATGAACAAAATAAAACACCTTTCATGGCCTGATGAATGAATACAATTCCAACTCAGTTAGCAATTTAAATTTGTTCCAGAATTATACTGTGCTGGCATCAATTAAAAATAGAACAGCAGGCAAATTGTGAGAAAACCTAATTACTTTATCAGATGGAGAGAATTGACTTATTTGAGCAGTTTGTTTTTTATACATAAGCTTTGGCATTGAACTATAATTAATACAATGTATAATACCCTGAAATAATTATTTTGAGTAATTTTAAACAGCAGATTTGAACAGATTTTAGGCATCTTTTCAAGAAAGTTCAATTTTTTTACACAGTTATGTAAATCTGCAGAATACTAGTAAATAACTTCAACATTCTGTGCTCTTTTTTTGCTGAAAGCCCTAGATTTGATCTTTCAGAGTGCAGAAGGTCTGTTAACCATGAGCCTGAAGGATACCTCTAAGATTTAATTGTATGCAGAGGTGATCTTAAGTAACATAAAAAAGATCAACACATAATTAGCTGAGCGCATTTAGTGGGACTGCTAGTTTGGAGTAAAACCTTTTAATTGAATTAAGAAGTTATGTGGAAATGGGAGTTGGGATTGAAAGAAAGTTTGAGTCTCAACAAATAATTCAGCTCTTTAACTAAAGTGAATGTTGCCCAAGAAAAAGCATTATTAAACACTTAAGAATTAATTGTTGTATTCCACTGGACATTGGCATCACCTAGAAATATTTAATGGATGTAAAATTCACTGTGAAACATAATTCAAGATACTGCGAGAGCATTGAGCCCTTAGTCCAATTTTCCATGCAACTGATCTTTTTTAGGATTCTAAGATAAAAGGGAGTTAACATCATTCACAAGTTCAATTTATACAGTGTAACCAATTTTGGCCAAACAGTGAGTGCGTCAGCTCCTGTCTTGAAAGTTTCCGGGTGATTCGCCAAGCGGGGGCCCATGTAATTTTCATAGGAAACTTTAGACACGGCTACAGCCCGAACTGCTGAACGGAATTATACCGAATTTGGCAAAAAGTTAGCCCTTGGTTCAGAAAGAGTCCTTTTTAGGTCTCGCTGAGCCAGCGCATGCGCTGCTCTGCGAGACCTTTAGTAAGGGGCTTTTGGAAGTGCTACTTTGCTGGCTACCAGCATGCGGTTACGCGCGCGTGTTCGTGCGCAGCCGCCATCTGCCTGACTTTATTTCTTTACTTTTGCTATAATCGCGGCACCCGCTCTTTACTTTTAACATTAAAAGTGAAGCGCGGGTGCCGCGATTATATCAAAAGTAAAGAAATAGATGTTTTTTCTATTTCTTTACTTTTGCTATATTCGCGGCACCGGCGCTTTACTTTTAACTTTAAAAGTAAAGCGCCGGTGCCGCGATTGTAGCAAAAGTAAACAAATAGAAAAAAACATCTATTTCTTTACTTTTGATATAATCGCGGCACCCGCTCTTTACTTTTAACATTAAAGTGAAGCGCGGGTGCCGCGATTATATCAAAAGTAAAGAAATAGATGTTTTTTCTATTTCTTTACTTTTGCTATATTCGCGGCACCGGCGCTTTACTTTAACGTTAAAGTAAAGCGCCGGTGCCGCGATTATAGCAAAAGTAAACAAATAGAAAACAAGCATTGGCATAGCCAATAGGTCTCGCCTTAGGGACCTTATAAGTATTTAGTTATGCAGCACAATTGTTGCATGGCTAAACACTTATAAGGTCCCAAAGGCGAGACCTATTGGCTATGCCAATGCTTGTTGTTAAATGGTGTTAATCCGTTCAGTAGTTCCTGAGAAATTCAAAAAATAGAGGTCGGAAAATCAATTTCCCATAGAAAACTTTAGACATGGCTACAGCTCGAACTGCTGAACGGAATTACACCAAATTTGGCAAAAAGGTAGCCCTTGGTTCAGAAAGAGACCTTTTTAGGTCTCGCCCGCTGCATAGGAAAGAGACCTCTTGAAATCGATTCAGCTTTGCAGGCAAAAACGTGCACGCATTGCATTGCTTTCAATGCAACAAGTGCATGTGTGGCGATTCCCCTGCGGGAGCGAGCGGCGCCATGTGTTAGTAATTATTGCGCTCGATCCCGCAAGGGAAACACTGCCTGCTCTCGGCCGCACTCCCCCCCCAACCCCCCTACATGCGCGAGGCGCGCGCGCTTGTTTATGTATGCTACGAGTGCTGTACGCAGAGAGTGTTGTGTGCATCTTGTGTGTAATGTGATTTTCAATTAGTTCAGCTGGAGTACTGTCCTCTGTGTATGTCGAGTGCTGTCTAAAAGTGATAGCCAGGGCGTGCTGCACGAATTATATAAAGTTAAATATGCATTTTCTCCCTAACCTGCACTGCATCTTATGTGAGCAATGTGAGAACTGCATGGTGCGAGCAGTGTTTCCTCTTCGCACAATATACAGTATGCAAAGAGCACAATTTGAGTTGTCTTGTGAACAGCATTCATTGTGCAGTCAACTCTATGATTTATGATCTCTACGGCATGTGCATTATGTATAGATTATGATCTGTTCAATATATGATTATGGCACCATGTGCTCTGTCTTCTGTAGATTAAACTTGTGCAAGTGTCCACTTTACGCTGTTCATAAGACAAGCACCACTAGGTGAATTGTGTATTGCATAGTTTTGAATTGTGTTAAAGTGCAGGCTCTGTAGTGAATGCATTATGAGATGCCCACACTAATCGCCGTGATCAGCATGTGTTGTGATCGAAATAAAGGCATTTGAGGGCATCACATGTGTACTTTGAATGTGCAGTTTACAGTGCCTGTTAAACTCGCTACGCTGTGTGTAAACTATAGAAGTTAATAGTTGCTTAGTGTACTATACACCGTGATCTGCAGGTTTTGTGCAATAAACTGTGTGTACAATATTTAAATGGCACCGTGTTTATGGTGATCTGTTCAATTTGGTGTCGCAATTAACTCGATATACTTTGTGCAATGCATGCTTGGCGCAGAATGCAGTATTTCTCATGGGCAATGTACTACACAATATGCATGCAATGTTCTGTGTGTGGAACAAGTTGTGGGCACAATGCCCGGCTCATACCTGGGTTTACTGCTGTTCCAAGACGCTGTGTAGCATTCGGCTACCGTCCTGACTCCTTCGCTTGCTCTGCTGTCAGAAACTTTAGCCAACGATTTGCTATGCAGGTGCTGGACACGGAATGTTATGTACTAAAGTCACATTTTGTTCTGTTAAATTTGTATTGTTCAAAACAGTATAAATGGATTCGGGTTTGTCAGTAATCTTTTTGCTTGAGTTCATTCAGAGCTCTATTTGCTAGGGCACTTAATGTTAGTGCATTCGCTCATAGTTTTGTCTTGGGCTATTTTTAGATCACCTAGCAAATTCTTTTTGTTGCTGCTAGAGCTTATTTAAAATTATTTTGCTTTTAGCTTCTAAGCTCATTTGATTATTTTCATTTGGAACTCTTTGTTTAGCAGGCTCACTTTAAGTTATTAGTCACATTTGTACTTTTGGCTATTATCATACATACTCGACATGTACAAATTTTTACTGGCACTCCGATCACGTTTTGTTGCGTAGAGCATTTTGTTACTTTTTTAAAAGTGATTTGGCTATTTGATTATGCCTTTTTAATCAGGCTTGCTTATTGTTTCCCATGACAGTTTATATGCAGTGAGCATACAATCAATTTTCTGTTTGCCACTATTTTGGCTGTTTTTATCACTACTTTAATGGTAGTTATAACTACTGAATACATCTCACATTATAAACAAGCATTGGCATAGCCAATAGGTCTCTCCTTTGGGACCTTACAAGTGTTTAATTATCCAGCACAATATCCTTGGTGCAACAACATCAACTGTTGCATGGCTAAACACTTATAAGGTCCCAAAGGCGAGACCTATTGGATATGCCAATGCTTGTTTTTAAATGGTGTAAATCCGTTCAGTAGTTTTTGAGATATTAAGGGAAAAAAATCTTTATATATCTGGGCGGGACCTAACTACACAAGCACGAGCTTGGCTCTAATTGGCTGCCAACACTTCTATCCAGGAAGTGTATGCAGCCATCTTGGTGCAATGCTTTTTAGGTCTCGCCTAGCGACGCAGCGCATGCGCTGCTCGCTTGGCGAGATCTATTGTTGTCGATCTACCCAAACACCACTGCACTACCCTAAACCTTAAAACACTACCCCCAGCACGACCCCCCTACACTACCCAAACACCACTGCACTACCCTAAACCCTGAAACACTACCCCCAGCATGACCCCCTACACTACCCAAACACCACTGCACTACCCTAAACCCTAAAACACTACCCCCAGCATGACTTCCTACACTACCCAAACACCACTGCACTACCCTAAACCCTAAATCTACCCCCAGCACGAGCCCCTACACTACACAAAAACCACTGCACTACCCTAAACCCTAAAACACTACCCCCCAGCACGACCCCCTACACTATACAAACACCACTGCACTACCTTAAACCCTAAAACACTACCCCCACCCCGACCCCCTACACTACCCAAACACCACTGCACTACCCTAAACCCTAAAACACTTATCCCAGCACGACCCCCTACACTACACAAACACCACTGCACTACCCTAAACCCTAAAACACTATCCCCAGCACGACCCCCTACACTACACAAACACCACTGCACTACCCTAAACCCTAAATCTACCCCCAGCACGACCCCCTACACTACACGAACACCACCTCGCTACCCTAAACCCTAAAACACTACCCCCAGCACGACCCCCTACACTACCCAAACACCACTGCGCTACCCTAAACCCTAAAACACTACCCCCAGCACGACCCCCTACACTACCCAAACACCACTGCACAACCCTAAACCCTAAAACACTACCCGCAGCACGACTGCCTACACTACCCAAACACCACTGCGCTACCCTAAACCCTAAAACACTACCCCCAGCACGACCCCCTACACTACACACACACCATTGCACTACCCTAAATCTACCCCCAGTACGACCCCCTACACTACACAAACACCACTGCACTACCCTAAACCCTAAAACACTACCCCCCAGCACGACCCCCTACACTACCCAAACACCACTGCACTAAACCCTAAAACCCTACCCCCAGCACGACCCCTCCACTACACAAACACCACTGCACTACCCTAAACCCTAAAACACTACCCCCTACACAAACACCACTGCACTACCCTAAACCCTAAATCTACCCCCAGCACGGCCCCCTACACTACCAAAACACCACTGCACTACCCTAAACCCTAAATCTACCCCCAGCACGACCCCCTACACTACCCAAACACCACTGACCTGCCCTAAACCCTAAAACACTACCCCCAGCACGACCCCCTACACTACCCAACACCTCTACACTACCCTAAACCCTAAAACACTACCCCCTACACTACACAAACACCACTGCACTACCCTAAACCCTAAAACACTACCCCCAGCACGACCCCCTCCACTACACAAACACCACTGCACTACCCTAAACCCTAAAACACTACCCCCTACACAAACACCACTGCACTACCCTAAACCCTAAATCTACCCCCAGCAGGACCCCCTACACTACCAAAACACCACTGCACTACCCTAAACCCACCCCCAGCATGACCCCCTACACTACCCAAACACCACTGCACTACCCTAAACCCTAAAACACAACCCCCAGCACGACCCCCTACACTACCCAAACACCACTGCACTACCCTAAACCCTAAAACACTACCCCCAGTACTACCCCTATACTACACAAACACCACTGCACTACCCTAAACCCTAAAACACTACCCCCAGCACTACCCCCTACACTACGCAAATACCACTGCACTACCCTAAATCCTAAAACACTACCTCCAGCACGACTCCCTACACTACCCAAACACCACTGCACTACCCTAAACCTACCCCCAGCACGACCCCCTACACTACCCAAACACCACTGCACTACCCTAAACCCTAAAACACTACCCCAGCACGACCCCCTACACTACCCAAACACCACTGCACTACCCTAAACACTAAAACACTACCCCCAGCACGACCCCCTACACTACCCAAACACCACTGCACTACCCTAAACCCTAGAAAAGTAACCCCCACCCCATGCCCAATCCCCCTTACCTCTCACTCCTCGTGGTTCCTCTCTCTTCGTGGTTCCTGCTTCACGTCGTCTCTGAGGGGCGGTGCACGTCATTGTGAGGAAACGGAACAGCCTCTGTTTCCTTACAACGACGTGGATCGTCTACATTTTTTTAGAACGCATGGTCATTTACCATACATACCTTTACAACGAAATTCGTTGTAAAGGCATGAGTGGTAAATGACCATGCGTTCTAAAAAAATGCGTAGTAATGACTTTGCGATGTACAACGCATGCGCGGTAATGCATGCGTTGCAATGGTATCGCGAAGTAAAAAAGTCGTTGTAACGGCTGTTTACCGATCGAAGCTGGCCCCTGTTCTTCAGTGAGTCGTTTATTTGATAAATTAGGAGGAAGGAATGTGTTTTTTTTACCGAAAAGTGCATTCCCGGCTGTTGTATTGTGAAAGTGTCCGCGTGGCCTGGTTTCACTTCCAGTGAGACAGTGGAAGAGTCTGTTTGGATCTAAAGGAGTTCTGTTGTTGGACGGGGCCGGTGCGACACGTCATCAGAAAACACAGCTAATGGAAAGCGTCCTCCCCGAAGTGTGGAGCAGTGCCATGAGAGGTCAACGAGTGTGCGTCCCACCGCATTATGACCGTACCGCGTGACCCATGTGCCGCCTCCAGGGTTTACGGAGAGGCTCAGAAAGCTGAGACAGGGCTGTCGTAAACAGGAGAGGCACTGGCGCATAGACCTTGATCCGTTGAGTAGGGTACTACATAAGCAGGGCCTCAAAGAGTATAAAGCTGCCGTCATGGAGGAAAAGAGATTATACTTCTCTAAAACTACTGATTCTATGAGATCCTCTAGGGATCTCTTCAAGGTAATAAATTCTCTTACCTCTCCCCCTGCTTCCGACCCTTTAGATTTTTCCCAGGAGCGCTGTGATAAAATCTCTGACTTCTTCCATACTAAGATTTCAGATATTTACTCCTTGCTTGAAGCCTCCAACCCCATTGCGGGGTCATCTGTTCGATCCACCTTCCATCCCATTGGGGCCGCACTCACCGAGGGGTCGCCCAGTCTTCTTACCTTTCCTATTATGTCTTCCGAGGTGACAGATCGGAACCTCGAAGGGGTTAAATCAGGTTCCCCATTGGATCCTTGTCCCCTCAAGGTGCTAAAATGTGGTCGTGAAGTCATTATTCCCCATCTGACTGATGTTTTTAATGTTGCCATCTCAGAGGGGCAATATCCCACTCTGTGGAAGACGGCTGTAGTGAAGCCACTTTTGAAGAAACCTTCTCTGGATCCTGGTGAACTGAAGAATTATCGCCCGATCTCCTTACTTCCTGTCCCAGCTAAGATTCTGGAAACTCACCTTAACTCTCATCTCAGCACTTACTTAAAAGATTTCCATCTACTTGATGGCTCGCAACATGGATTCAGAAGCCATCATAGTACGGAGACAGCATTGACGGCTGTATTTGATAATATCCGGATTCAAGAGGACGCAGGGCACACCACCCTCCTTGTTCTACTGGATCTTACCGCAGCCTTTGATACCCTGTCTCCTTGCAGATTGATTGACTGCCTCAGAGAGATAGGTATTGGGGGCTCGGCTTTGGGGCTCCGTGCTTCCTTTCTCAGTGAGCGGGCACAGACGGTTAAGCTTGGTCAATTTTACTCAGCCCCCAAACCCTTGCTGTGTGGTGTTCCTCAGGGCTCCTCCCTGAGCCCTACTCTTTTTAATATCTATGTCGCTCCTCTTGCGAAGGTTGTGAGATCCTTTGGGTTGGAGGTGTTGTCCTATGCGGACGACACCCAAATTATGGTGTCTATTTCGCATAGTATAAAGGATTCGGCCCTTAATTTTAGGAACTGTATGCCGGCAGTTTCCTCCTGGATGGTGGAGAATTTTTTTAAATTAAATGGAGAGAAGACGGAGGTCTTGATCTTTGGGAGTAAACAGGAAATATGGTCCAGTGACTGGTGGCCGGACGCGCTTGGCGTCTGTCCCTCCCCGGTTTCCCATGGTAAAAACCTTGGGGTTATCGTGGATAATTCACTGTCCCTAAACTTGCAGGTTAGTAGGACAGCCTCCACGTGTTTTGGGATCATTAGGATCCTACGGAAAATTTCCCATTATCTCTCTTTTGATGCACGTAAGCAGGCCGTCATTGCACTGGTAAAGTCCAGATTGGACTATTGTAATGCCCTTTATTTGGGCATTAACAAAGGCTTAATGCGACGTCTGCAGATGGTGCAGAACGCCGCAGCCAGGCTGGTGATGAATTTACCAAGATATCATTCAGTCACAGCCTCTATTAGGGTGCTGCACTGGCTACCTGTGGACCGTAGGATCCTCTTTAAGACCTTGTGCATGACTCACGATGCCTACTATGGGTCAGGTCCAGAGGCGATTAAGGCTATTGTCCATCGTTATGTTCCTAGCAGGCGGCTCCGGTCTGCAGATAGGAATCTGCTTATAGTACCGAGATTCAAGAAGGTTACATGGGGAGGTAGAGCCTTTTCCACTGCTGCTGCTAGACTGTGGAACTCCCTCCCGGAACAGCTCTTAAGTCAGGTGTCCCATTCTCTTTTCCGCAGGGCCATAAAGACCTGGCTTTTCTCACAGACCTCGGTATGAGCTTGTCTCTTTGTCTGCACCCCTATGTCCGCTTATAGCGCCTTGACGCCCTTGGGCTTAGTTCGCGCTTTACAAATTTCATATTCATTCATTCATTCATACGGGAGGCAGAAGCGGCATCCATCGCAGGTCCTCTTGAAGACCATTGTAGCACTAATTCTACATTTTGGAACTAGGGCATTTTAACCTCGTTGTTCCTGCCAGATACAAAGAGAAGATCCTGTGTTATTCAGTGCCCTCGTTACCTTTTTTGTGGGTAGTGGTGCTTGTCACTTCGCTGCCCCGCCAGTGCGCACGACTGGGCTCCCCACCTCGTGTGCCAACTGCAGGGCCTCTGCCCTCGGATCACTGGTTTCGGTTTCTGGAGTGGCAACATAAACAGTTGCTCCCAAAGGACTAGCCTGAACACTTAGGTGAATATCCCCTGCGCCAGCATTCCGCGGAAATTCTTTCCTAGCTCTCCCATGTCGACGAGGACGTCATAATAGCACGGCTCCGCTCGCGACACCGTATGACATCATCGGAGCCATAAGAGGACCTCGTCGGTGTGCTGACGTCAGTTCCACCCATTTTTTCCGTGCCACCGAGGCAAACAGGCGGACCGACACATTTTCACATGTATACATAGTATACTAAAAAAAAAAAAATATATATATATATATATATATATATATATATATATTCACTGAAAAAACCATAGGTTTCAGGAACGTTATAGTTAGTTGGACATTTCACTCGTACAAAACCATAGAAATTCCGGCGTTATAGTTAGTTCAGCTAACTATAACTCGCGCCCCCGCAATGCACTGCTGATGACGTCACATATTACATCATGACATGGTCAGTGACATCACTGATGACATCTGCCACGTGAAAATCTGATGCACCTCCTCACACCTGAATATAACCTTTGATACACCCACTCTAAAATACAGACTACCATTTTCGAAAAAATAGACACATCAATACCAGTTACTAAATACGCACTGACTGATTCCTAGGTCTACACACACATCCACTCATTCACCCATACAGTCATTCATACATGCAGTCACTCATCAATACAACACTATCATATGCACTCATACACCTATACAGACACTCACACACTGCCACATATCCAGAGTTACTCACACACCTAGTCAGTCATGCAAAGAATCAATCATACTTCCATTTACTCACCTATACAGTTATACAGACACCACCTCACTTATTCATACAGATACTAACACATAATTACTCTCTTATAGAATCACTGATACAAATACACACTCATCCATGCAGCCACTCTCACAATTACTGACTCTCACATATAGTTATTTATATACACCATCACTCACATATACTGCCTTTTACATATGTAGTTACTTGCACATATACCACTGAGACATCCATTCACTCACCAACACACCCATACACACACTCACCCACCCATACAGCTGTTTCCACATGCACTCTTGAACCCATACACCCAGTGAATCAACCACTCACACATCTATGCACAGAGTCACACACCTCCCACCCACCCACACACACAGGCAGCCATACAAATACTCAGGCAAGCAATCAATAACCCATATAGACACTCATGCAGCTACTCACCAACCCGTGCAGCAGCTTACACAACAACAGACAGACTGATATAGACTTTCACACAGTTTAGTCACTAACCCATGCATTCAGTAAGACACATTTAATTACTCACTTATACAGTCAGTCACGTACCTCCTAAATCCTCCATACAGACACTTATACACCCACTCATTCTTCAATACAGCTTGGCATATATATAAAACAAATTTAAACTTTACAGAAACACACAGTCACTGGATGATGTCATCAGTGATGTCATTTGAGATGTCATCAGTGTTGTCACTGACCATGTCATGAATGATGTAATATGTGACGTCATCAGTAGTGCATTGCGGGGGCGCGAGTTATAGTTAGCTGAACTAACTATAACGCCGGAATTTCTATGGTTTTGTACGAGTTAAATGTCCAACTAACTATAACGTTCCTGAAACCTATGGTTTTTTCAGTGAATTTCTATGGTTTTTTAAATGCTAATTTCTAACTATAACGTGCCTGAAACCTATGGTTTTTTCAGTGAATGAATATATATATATATATATATATATTACAAAACGAAACCCTTTCAGGGTTAGAATGCTGCATAAATTATGCAAAAAATGAGCAGAGAACTCTGGGTACTTCCCAGGTTTAGGCGGAGAGCAGCTCCTTTAAAGAACACCAGCAACACTCTGAATCTGCTCATGTCAAATGTCTGTATTCCTAGCAAAGTTTTTAAGCATAGGATTAGCTTAGTGCTATCCACGCCAAGCTAGAAAGGGATAGTCTTTTGCCATTTCTACCGGGGGTGGTGGGCGAGGGGGTTGGTGACATGCAGATTTCCCCTGGTCGCACTGACGAGGACTTAAGGTTAGCCTGTTGTGCGACGGGGATTGTGGGGCTTGGGCTACTGGATGGGTTTGGGACATTTGTGCTCTATCATCGGCTTACTTTAGTGGCTGCTGGCTCAGTCAAAACGAGAATGTTGCTGCGAAGCCCCCATGCTGCAGGGCGCTCTACAGGTGCCACCAATATTAGGACGGACAAAGCAAACACAAGGAGATGATGGACGGAGTGCTGAAACTTTTCAGACACTCACCCCCAGTCACAGATCTGGGTTGAATCCATCATCGTTCTTTAGCTCACTTCACCACCCCAGTTCAGACACAGCTATATGCAAATCAGTCTTGACCCTGTGCCTCATGGGAACAGTCCAGCCCGACTGCCAAGTCATGTCTTCCCTGGACTGAAAACAAGCATCCTGGGACCGGTTTCGGGCTAACAGCCCTCATCAGCCAGGCTAGCTTGAATCCAGTGGCAAAGTGAGCAAGGGACCCAAGTCTGGGCATACCCTGCCAACTTAGGACGAACAAAGCAAACACAAGATGATGGACGGAGTGCTGAAACTTTTCAGACACTCACCCCCAGTCACAGATCTGGGTTGAATCCTTCATCGTTCTTTAGCTCACTTCACCACCCCATTTCAGACACAGCTATATGCAAATCAGTCTTGACCCTGTGCCTCATGGGAACAGTCCAGCCCGACTGCCAAGTCATGTCTTCCCTGGACCAGAAACAAGCATCCTGGGACCGGTTTCGGGCTAACAGCCCTCATCAGCCAGGCTAGCTTGAATCCAGTGGCAAAGTGAGCAAGGGACCCACGTCTGGGCATACCCTGCCATCTTAGGGCGAGAATAAAGCAAACACAAGGAGATGATGGACGGAATGCAGGGGCCGTTTTGAGAAGCACGCGCCCCTTAAATTCACACCTGCAGGGACAAGACGCTGGTAACAGACTACGAGAGGGGGGAGTCAACCTTACAGACTGTGTTAAGGAGTGCTTATCAGATAAAAATCCTCCATGGCCATAAAAAACAGCTAAACTCTGAAAGGCCGGAAATCACTCTCCCTATCAGAAATCCATTCGAAAGTATGCCATTGAAGACACACTATGGGTGGGGGGTGGGTAGTGTAATAGTAGTAATTCTGGCCTAAATTCTGACTCCAATGACCTCAGGGAAGGAAACTAAACCAGTTTGTCGTTAGCTGGAAATATCCTGACTACTCCCTCTTTGACTAACCAAAATGAAGATGTATACGAGGTGAATAGTACAAGCCCCGGTATAACAGGAATGGATTTTGTAGATTTGGGGACTGCACTTTTGAAGGGGGACAATGTCTGTGGTGATTTATCATGCCAGCAGGGGGGACCCTCTGCAGAAGGGGCAAAGGTCATTTTGGGGTGCTCCGTGGCAGACAGGAATAAAAGCAGGCAGCAGATACTAGATGAAATTTCACAGAAACTTTATGAAACTCAAGAAGCTCTTGAAGCCTTTTTCTCACTTACCAAGGCTAGGAGTCAATCTGAGTTGGACGAAGAATATGAGGATCTGAGAAGTGTGAATCAAGGACCGACTAGGGTGGGGTCATTATTGTCTACCACCACCCTTACCCCTCAGGAGGCACTATGTAAAAGAGATACGGCTGGAGCATCTGTTGTGCTATCCACTGTGAAAGTGGAGGAACTGCTGACGTGTGCATTTGAATTGAACAGTGCTCAAACCCTCTAAAACTGGGGTGAAGGGTGCAGAGGGGCCAATCTCACTGGCTAATAAAGTATCACGCAAGCCAACCTGTATTAATCAACCTGATCCTTCTCTCTTGGAGATCTATGAGTTTATACAGACCCTCAGGGATCTGAATCGCAATGTTAATCTTTCATTGAAAACCGCACACCTCAAAACACAAGTTGTGCTTTGTAAATTGTCAAGGAATATGGACATTTTACAGACTAGGATTACAGACATTGAAATCAAACCGAGCAATTTGGCTCAGCAGACTTATATTAATCAATCCCAAATGTCATTTTAGGGATCCTGGAAGAGAAAAAAGTGGATGACACTAGATCTTTTGTGGTTAATTTGTTTCAAACAGCATTCCCTCAGCTGACTGACTGGGATATGGATAGCGCTATCCAGCGGGCACACAGATTTCCATTTCGCAAACCTGGTGCAGGCCGAGGGGCCCAATATCCACGGACCACCCTAATTTATGTTGGGAATTTTATTTTACGCCCGTTTATCCATCAAGCTGCCTGCCCTAGATCACCGGTTAGAGCACTGGGCTTTCAACTATTTGTGAGATCTGACTTTTGCAAAGAAACTGCAGCCCGGTGATGGCGGCTACACAAAACTAATTTCTGACCTTCAGAGGGTGGGAGCAATTGTGTTTCTGCTAGAACCGGCTACACTGAAGATCAGATACAAGAGCAAAAACAATTTTTGCAATGATGTGGCTCCAGTTAAGGATCTTATAGATCAATGGTCAAAGTCGACCTCTAAAGGGGGTGACAGTGAGATGGGCCAAGAATCAGTATATGAATGAATATGCACCCAATCTGTAATGCTCAATATCTCCTTACCTCTAGTTAGGAACATTTTGCCTCTTTCTCACTCTTGGCGTATCATGTTCTTTATTCTTGGTACAAGTTTGTACTTCCATGTATTAGTTTACTCTGTCCAGTTTTGGTGTAGGCTGGTGGGGGTTCCCATCATGAGGGCAGCTTATGCTACTGGGCGATTGTGTGGGGTGGTTTGGTTCATACTGTCATCTGTGTGACAGTATTTTCGTGGGCGGGATGGGGTGGGTCTAGTGTGTGTCAGTGGGTCTTGGGTGAGGGTGTTCCTGATGGGGAAAAAGTGCAAAACGTTTTTCCATTATCACAGTATGGTATCTGAACAGTGGGTGTGGTGGATTGGTTGCAGTAAATTAACAAAGGCTTAAATCACAGCAAAAGAAAACATGTGCAAACCGCCATTAGAATACAATGCTAAGTTAAAATGGAAAGCTAAAATGGAGATTAAATGTAAGCTACATAACAGGGTCACTAACCATCTGAACGGTTTATGTGACACTTGAGTACTCTAAAGGTACTGAATGTAGGACCTTGCATGTATATCATTTAGTCTGTATACAAATTACGAAAATTGCATGAATTACTAAATACCATTGATATACCTTTATTGGATATAACCCTAATCTCCTGGTCTCATTATAGCCTGGTTATATATCTTGCTGGAGACAATGTAATCTTTTGAATTTGGGGCATATAATGGGGAGGGGGGTTATCCTTCCATTTTAACATCTGTGTCGAGATAAGGGGTTACCCAGCCAAGCTTTCCTGCAATATTTACAACTTAGTATTTTTTTAGCTTCATTTACCCGAGAAGATATAGACCAGGAGAGGAGTGAGTTCCTGGGTTTTTCATGAAGATACCTGTGCATGGATTCATGCAGGTTGTATATAGCTTCTTAATTCAAGGAGAGCCGACTCATTATTATTTTTGGCTCAGAAGTGGAGCAGATATTTAGGCCAGCACGTGACACCTCTCGATATAGCTAAATGTAACATGCTGACTCAGACAGTTTCTAATGTTTCGCGTATAAAGGCGCATCAGTATATCTCTAATGATCTTTACCATACACCTCTTTAATTATATAAGTGGGGTGTCAGAGAGTACTTCCCGG
Organism: Calotriton arnoldi; assembly: GCA_963921515.1. Lineage (NCBI taxonomy): Eukaryota > Metazoa > Chordata > Amphibia > Caudata > Salamandridae > Calotriton > Calotriton arnoldi. The sequence continues at coordinate 4,979,405 of CAWUFW010000073.1, read as the reverse complement.
TGTTTTCACTGTGGTATGTAGGGAGCAGATGCCATTCATATTTTTGCAACTTGTTCTGTGATCAAAAGTTGTTGGAATTGTGTATTTGGGAAGATTAATTGATTATCTGAAAGTCAGGTGGTATGAAGCCCCATGTTAATTATTTGAGAACATCCCAGGAAAACTGCCACCAGTCTGGTTGGTATTTATTTCATGGTAATTGCACTGGCCAGATTGGGGTTGGTGCGATTTTGGCCACAGAAAGAACCACCTCACCCTTTAACTTTATTACCATATGTGGTCTGAAAATGTCATTATTATAAAGTGATAATCTTAGGTCAAAGATTTTTCGTATTGGAGATCCCATGAAAGCTTGGCTTTATAAAGTATGGATCGGATACAATCCTGTATGACAGGGTTGGGTTGATATAGCTTTCTATTATAATATTTTACTCTTGGATGCCAATTGCAGAAATATATGTATATGTTGCTTAGCAGACTGTTATTCGACATATGTAAATTTCTTGTTCTGATGCATTAAGTATTTCTGTACATACATTTACTGCTCTCTTGCTTACCTTCTGTGGCTGTTTATTTGTTTGACTTTAGTTGGCAATAAAAAACAAAAAGATGTCATAAATGATGTGATAGAACATGTCAGGAGTGATGTAATATGTGAAGTCATAAGCAGTGCATGGCAGGGGCGCAAGTTATAGTTAGCTTGCCAGCTATAGCTGGTGAATTTCTGTGTTTTTTTTAGTTCATCACGTTAATGTTGTCACTGACATTTTCACCTAACTATAACGTTACTTTAACCTTTGTTTTTCTAGTGAGTATGTATATATATGGTGGTGGCCACCAGGTCCGGTGACAACCAGTCATTTTGGAAAATAATTGCCCATGAAGGCAGGAGTTCCAACTTAAAGATTGACTGTTACCTGAATCCTGGGGCTCGGGTAGACCACTTCACAAAGTTATATGAGCATGCATCAATTAAGCTTACTGCACCTGCTTGACCCCTCCCTGACCCTACTTCCTTGGATCTATACTTTACACTTGAGGAAACTAGGGTATCTATTACTGCAACTAAACTGGGCAAGGCCCCGGTTCCAGATAAAATCCCAGGCGAGCTACTGCTCCATGATACGTCAGTTTGGGCCCCATATGTCACCTGCTTGAGCAGTGCCATAGTTGGAGGGGCTCTGATCTCCGACACATGATAAGGAGCAGAAATTATCCCTATTTATAAAAAGGGGGACCAGAGAGGCCCTGATAATTATAGGCCGATAAGCCTCTTGGATATTCTCCAAAAGGTTTGTGCAAGGCAGTTGCTATTTAAATTAAATGACTGGATTGAGGATGCAGACATTTTTTCCCTTTACCAGGCTGGGTTCAGACCCAAAGTCAGCACCACATATCAGGTCTTTAGGCTGCTCCTTATAATCTGGAAGTATACAAGGCTTAAAGAAGGTCATCTGTATATAGCCTTTGTTGACCTCAAAGCAGCTTTTGATTTGGTCTCTTGGGGGCTCCTTTGGGCATCACTAAACACTTTAGGGGTTCCTGACGCCCTTCTTGGCCAACTGGTTAGACTCCATCAATATAATTATGCCCAGGTGCGATGGGGTCCCCAGGGGCAACTAACAGACCGAATTCCAATATGTAGCGGTGTGAGACAAGGGTGTGTGTTGGCCCCCACTTTCTTCTTCCTATTCGTCAATGATGTTATTGAGGCCCTCTGTTTAAGGAAATACTGATGCTCCCAAACATGAAGGGGAGACTGTTCCTGCTTTACTATTCGCAGACGACACCCTCCTATTCTCCCAGAACCCTATGGGATTGCAGCAATTATTGGACAACTTTAATACCTTTTGTGGGGCAAGGGGTCTGGAAATCAATGTCTTGAAAACCAGATTTATGGTAGTTAGACCCCATAAATCATTTAAAAATGCCTTATTCCTGGGAAATGAGAATCTGGAGCGAGTCATCATATTAAAATATTTGGGCATTATGCTCAATAGCAGGGCTTCATGGTCTCCCCATATACAGAAAAGAAGGGTGTGCTTCAACACCAGGCCTCAATCCTTTATGAAAAATACCAGGGGTCAACTTCAAGAGCCCTACTCTCGGCCATAGAGATATACAAATTAAAGGTGCAATCAGCTGCGTTATATGGCGCTGAAATTTGAGGTCATGCGAAAGCAGACCCACTTATGTTTAGCAAGAATAAATTCATCTGCTTGCTCCTCCATCTTCACAAAAGTACCCCCTTAATCCCATTGTTCCTTGATTTGGCACTTAAACGGGTGGGAGAAATTACTCGGTTAAGGCCACTTACAGTTGGATGAGGATTTGGACCACAGAGGAGCTTAAGCCATACCGGAATGCAGTAAAGGAAATGCTGTCTCTTGACACAGGCCTCTCTTTTCTGGATCCTTTTGGTCAGATCCTATATTGTTGACTGGTGCCTCAAAGAAACAGCTAAAAATGTGTTATTGGGAATATATTCAAGCTAATCTCTTCCATTCTTCTAGTCATGGGAGTCTGACAAACCAATTCTTCCTCCTCAAAGATCGTGCTTCATATGAAGCCTTTTTATACATCCCTTTACAGCAAAGGGCAAAAACTCTGTATCTAAAGTTCCGTAATGGAATCTCGAAATAGTATCTTTTATATCCATGTGGAATACTGGCAGGAGCACTGATCTTACTGATATCAATGTACTTTCTGTCAGCCAAAGAAAATATAAGACACTTTCTGTTCTTTTGCCCTGCATATAGTAAGCCCAGAAGTAAATGGATCCGTCCATTGTATAGCTATCTAAACATCAGGAGGCATACTGATGTCTTAAGGATGCTAAATGCTTCAGGCGTAAAGCCTGTAAATACGGTAAAAATGTGAAAACCATTCAGTCACCACTGAGAAATTCACCTGTTACCATCAAGGGTAAGTACAACTGCAAGACTGACTATGCAGTGTACATACTGGAATGCACATGCCCCAAGAAATATGTAGGTAGTACCATACATATGGTCCATACCAGAATTCTGCAGCATCTCAGGGCAATTGCCACTACGACAAGAGCTACCCCGTAGCCAGACATATCCATGAGCACCATCAAGGCTCAGCGAAAGATCTGGTGTATTATGTGGTAGACGCCATCCCCAAAAACCCCAGAGGAGGCAAGAGAGAGCATCTTTTGAGGAAGCTAGAATGTAGATATATCATCATGCTCAACAGTAAAATCCCACATGGGTTAAATTATGACTAAGAGTTCATCTCACACTTGTAACCCTGCTTTGCTATTCCCACTCCCCTGCAGCCTTTCCAGTGCATGAGTTTTGATTTCTGTTTTAATTTTGCATGCCATGGGCTCAAGCATTGGGTATGTTCCCGCTACATGTCTTGGTTGTGTCAAGGTGCAACACTAATTGCATATGTACTTAGCACTTGGTCTTCAGGAGGTGGAGCCCAGTATGTATTTTTTTGTAGTGTACCAAGGGAGAGAGTCTATACCCACTAGGGTTTGATGAGTAGGCACACATGCGTCATTTTCATTCACCAGTTTTATAAGGTACCTACCTGTTCGCATGTGACCTCCATTTACAACATATATCGTATGCATTGCGCAATGTATAGGTACAACTTAGTAACGAGGGCACTGTGTTTCTTTGAAGCCTTGTGACATTCTATGATTTACTTGTCATCAGTACATTGTCAGAAACTTTTCTAGATTTGCGCAGCCATGATTGCATATACCATTTCCAATGCCGAAGTGTGTTTTGTTTTGTTTAAATGATTGATTTCATTTCATTTTATTTTAAATGACATTCCTATTTCAATGTATAGTAGGCTGACAGGCATTGTGAAGTTAACATGCCTTCCTCACCTGAGTGTGCATATTTCTTCTATGTCCATGACATCAGCATGGTCCCCATGGCAACGTTTTAAATGTGCTCATCTCAGTGGCGCTGACCTGTGTGAGCAAGGTGGTCCGTCCACCGAAACTCGTCTCAGAGCCTTCTGCCCAGTAAAACACTGTGATTCTTGACTCCAGCGTGTCAGTGCCTGTTTCCTTGTGTGAATGCAGGATTGCTGATGATATATATATATATATTGTTAAGTATATCCATTTAGCATGTAATCCGTTTTGAAACTGTGTCTGTGGTTGTATTAGAGATACATTGAAATCAGGAACTATTAACGGTGAATTTCTTTCTCTAGCCAATAATATGCACATTTTCTTATGTTACAGGTCGGTTCTTACCTGAAAACCCCAAAGTATCCTATATGGGTAGTGTGCAGTGAAAGCCACTTCAGTATAATCTTTTGTTTGCGGAAAGAACTAATGAATGACTGGAAAATGGAAAGGAAGTTTGATCTTTATTACTATGATGGCCTAGCAAATCAGCAGGAAGAAATACGGTTAACAGTGGGTAAGTACTAAATGGCAAGTTCTCACTTTTTGATCTATAGATTGTATTTCCATCATACATTGGTAAACCACTGAGATAAGTGAACACTTAGGGGATCATTGAGTCTGTTCGAAACATCAAAAAACTATAGCCTGTAAGTGAAGCTAGGGAGTTGAAGCTAGGGAAGTGTACATTGACTGGTAAATATTTGTCTAGTCTTTGAATCATAGGGTGAAGTCCATGCTGTGCTGGAACTGGGGGTGCATTCACCCAGGGAGGCACAACATGTGCCCCCTGCATCCAACAACATGCATGGGGCAAGGGGGCCCTCTAGGGCCCCCTTTGTTTCCTGACCGCCAGCAGTTACATGGAGTAAGAACCTCCATGAGACCACTGGTGGTCAGGAAACTCGTAATATGCATGGTTGTGCTACAGCGGCACCAGCAGCACATTGGGAGCCCCTGACCACTGCGCCACCGCCAGGGAACGTGGTTCCCTGGCATTTGCGGCGGTCCAATGTTTGTGCAACTGCCAAACTTGTAATACAGCGGCTGGACCGCCGGTGCAGCGGTGGCTGGACCACCACCTCCGCACCACTGTGAGTTTGGCTGTCCACAGAACATCAAACTCGGTAGTAATTCAGGCGGAAGCAGGCATAAATTCAGGATAATTTATTAATAACTACACGGTTGTGGAGCCAGTAGGGAATGGCTCCACCAGGCTCAGCAGCCAGGACCAACTGTGAATATACATTCCATATCACTAAGCAACATCAAACTTCTACAGATGACATCATAAATATTCTACAGGATACACATTACTACACACCTTCCCTTGTTCCCACACAAAAAAAACCAAAAGAAATTTAAAAAAAACGAACAGGTAAGGTAAGAGAAGAAATTATCTGAAACGAACAGGTATGGAACAGGATCTGGTACTCCTAACAAAACCAATAGGCAATGAAATTTGTTGAACATCTGAACTTGAAGCATTGGAATTGGGAACTTCATTTGACACATCACCAAGGTTGCAAGAGATAATGGGACTAGAGCCATGAACAACATTAGAAACTTTTGTCACATTCCACCAGTGCCCCCTTTCAACTTGAACAGCATTCCCATAAATTTTAATAACACGGAGTGGCTTGCAAAATCTGCTTTCCCCTTTCTTCGCATATATAGGAGACTTAATTTTGACAGTATCGCCAACGTTAAGATATGACAACTTGACACCCTTCTTAGAGTCAAACCAACCCTTTTGTTTAGACTGGGTATGCAATACATTTTCCTTGACAAGAGGCATAAGTTTATCAATACTGGTGTCAGATCTCAACCATTTTGTCATCCACCCAGGTCTAAAGGAGGTGTTAGCTTTTCTTCCTCTCATTAGTACGAAAGGAGCAACCTTAGTGGAGGAATGCGGCGTGGTCCTATAGAACCAAATCATGTCATTGAGGGCACGCACAACATCATGATGTCCCACTCTAGCCCATTTGACACAATCCCCAACAACTCGATTCATTCTCTCTACCAGACCATTTGTTTGGGCATGATAGAGTGAGCTTTTAACATGTTTGATACATGAAGACTGTAGGAAAAGCTGAAATTCGCTGCTGACAAATTGCTTCCCATTGTCAGACACGATGACCTCTGGAAAACCATCCCTCAAAAATACATCAGTGAGGAAGTCGATGATAGCTTTGGAATTAGCTTCCTTGACAAGTTTTATCTCAAGCCACTTTGATGCATAATCCATGAGGACTAAAATGTACTTATTCTGTCCACTTAAAACATCATATGATCCCTGGACGTCAATCCCTACCTTAACCCATGGCCCATCAGGGCAATCAATGGAAATTAAAGGAGGAGTAAACACTTTCAGAGACTTATCTGATGTATTGCAAACACAACACTCACGGACCATGTTCTCTTCATCGGCATCCATAGACGGCCACCAAAAGGTGTCACGAATGCGACGTTTTGTGAGCGTGGCACCTAGATGTCCTTCATGAGCCCTTCTCAAAATGTTCAACCTGAGGGAAGAAGGAGGGACGAGCTTCTCACCTCTCAACAATAAACCATTCTCTAAAGATAACTCCTTTTCAATCTTGCAAAAGGGTTGTAACAAGGGAGAGAGAACCTTTTCGCGAGGCCAACCTTTCATTACCAATTCACAAACATCCTGGAGAACGGAATCGGCACAGAAGGCGGTCCTCCATTCTTCTTCGGAACCCACTTTGAGTTCAGGGATATCTAAAGTGGCAACAAAACAATCTTCGCAATCTTCGTCAACAAAATCATTAAATTTAATATCCTCTTGTTCATTGTTACTAACTGGAAATCTAGAAAGGAAGTCTGCCCTGAAATATTTTCCACCAGAAATGTGTTTGACGTCAAACTGATACTGTAACAATCTAGTGACAATTCTGAGAATCCTGGGCATGCAGCACTTACTCATATTGTCACCCAGAATGTTCACCAGAGGTTTGTGGTCGGTGAGGAGTAAAAAACGGCTACCCCACACATAGGGGCGAAACTTCTCTATGCCCCAACAACAAGAGAAAAGCTCCTTTTCGATAACTGAGTATTGATGTTCGTCTGCTCTCAAAACTCTAGAGGCAAAGCCAATGGTTTGTTCAGCACCATCAACCATTTGAGTTAACATAGCCCCCAAACCGACTTGGCTGGCATCAACGGTAATACAGCATTTCTGAGTTGGATCAAAAGGTTTGAGTGTTTGACAGTTACTCAACAAGGATCTCACACGTTCCAAAGCAAGCACACACTCATTGCTCCATTCGAACAGCACACCTTTTTTTAAGAGGGCACTTATGGGGCGAACAATGGTGGCGAAGCCGGGAATGAACTTGGAATAATATTCACAAAGTCCTAACAAGGACTTAACACCACACTTGTCTGATGGAGCAGGAGCATTGGTGATGGCTTCTAATAAGCCTAGCTTAGGACTCACACCTTCTTGAGAAACAACATGTCCGAGGTATTCTACTTTATCACAAGCAAACTCACATTTTACAGATTTGAGAACAACACCATGCTCATTGAATAAAGATAAGACCTTATGAAGAACAATATTCTGAGTCTTGGTGTCCTACCCAAAGACCAGAACGTCATCCTGAAAAACCAAGACAGAGTCCAAGTTTCTATGAATGTTGCTCATGACCCTCTGGAAAACGGAGGCCGCAGAGGCTAGCCCAAAAGGCATGCGGCGATACTGAAAAATACCTAAGGGGGATACGAAAGCAGTGAGGTGTCTCGATTCTGGATGGAGCGCCACCTGATGATATGCATTGGCAAGATCAAGTTTGGAAAAACGCTTAGCTCCCTTGGTGGCAGCAAACAAATCACATATTTTTGGTAGAGGATGTGAATCGACCCATATCTCCTTGTTAAGGGATCTCAAGTCAACACAGACCCTGAGTTGACCATTCTTCTTGCGGGCCACCACCAAGGGAGAAAGCCACAAGGAGGACTCAGCAGGTTCGATGACTCCTTTAGCACACAATTCTTTGAGTTCTTTCTCCAAGACAGATCTAACTCTAAAAGGTACTCCCCTGAGTTAATGTTTGACGGGTGCAGCGCCGTGGTTGACCACAATTTTATGTTTGAACCCACTTATTTTACCTAGATGTTCCCCGAACACAGAAGGGAATTTGGCTTTCCACCTTTGTTTAGTGTCGTCATGGCATTCCACCACCAACACTTGTTCAAGAGTGCCGGGTCTCAATATCATACCAAATAAGCCCTGGTGAAACCACCCAAGGATGTTTAAACCTTTGCAACATAAATTTTTCCTCTAATGTACCTCCCTTTGAAAAACATTTCATCTTCGAAAAATCCAAGAAGATCAATCTTGCGCCCTTCGTAGGACACTGGAGATCGATCTGGAGGAGACAACTCTATGGAATCGCCCCAAGTATCCTCAAATAACTTCTTAGTTATCATCGTAATGCGAGCACCTGAGTCTACAAGTAGAGGAAGAACTTTATCCCCAACACCAATATCGACATAGGATCTATACATGTTGAGGGATCACCTTCAATGGCTTCAGAGGAAGAACTGATATGCTCATTCGCATTATGCAGAGGAAAATCACTCTCTTCACGAATTACAGAAATGACTTCTGAATCACTCTCGCAGTCTGAATCAACAACGCACACAACTGGTTTCTTTGTGTTTTTCCTCTTTAGACAAACCTTGGCGAAATGCCCTACCCTCTTGCAGTAATTGCATGTGACAGTGATGGCAGGACATCTCCCATTCTTGGTATGAGGGGGGTTGCCACACCTAAGACAAATATTGGGATTAATCTCCTAAGGTTTGACATACTTGGGGAAAACTTTTGGTACTAGCATTCTTGACCTTAACATGTGGCTTACTAATCTTAATAACATTAACACTTTCATTAGGTTTGTCAATACTTTTGTCCTCAAGTTCTTTCAGAGATGTCATGGAAATCTCAATACTTTTAGCAATTTCGATTGTCTCATCAAGCGTGGGATCACTTAGACTTAAGAGATTTTGTCTAATGCTTTGTCTCTGCATTGACAAACAAATTGGTCCCTTATGAGCTGGTTTGGGAAATTTTCAAATTTGCAGACCGCAGCCAGTCTCCTCAAAGAAGAGATGTAAGAATCGAAATCTTCGTCATCCAGTTGTCTCCTCTTGAAGAATTTATGTCTTAAAACCATAAGACTGGGCTGCTTATCAAATCTTTTTTTTAACTTCAAAACAGTCTCGCGAAACTCATCTATATCATCACTTTCTTCTGGTGTTAAATTGGGTAAATGCTTGAAAATAGATCTCCCTTCAAACCCAAGTGAGTGAAGAAGAAGGCATTTTTTTCTATGAGCAGTATATCTTGTTGCCCCAATAGCTCCTAAATACGTTTCAAATGCATCGTACCAGATTTCCCATCGGACGGGAGGTTCACTTGGAGAGTCAAGAAATGAAGGAGGCGGGTTGACAGCTTGCATGGTGCACATGTTTTAGTTAAACTGAGGAAGAAAAAAAACAAACAAGGAAGTTGTAAAAATGACACGAAGTAAATGACACAATGCATAGAAATGTACAGGAATGGTAGAGAGAATTTTTTTTTTTTTTAAAAACAAGTGTGTGTGTCACTGTGACGAAACTGCACTAGACGTATGAAAACGGTGTGTATATCACCGTGTGACACACAACCTAAATAGGGATGAAAACTTTGGTAAAACGTAGAGATGCTGAAGGTGTGTGTATCACCGTGTGACACACAGCAACAGAATGACTCCAAAGCGATTGAATAAAATGTCACCAACTTTCTTTAAACACAGAACAAAATAATTATTGGGTGTGTGTGTCACCGCGTATAACACAACAAAGATGTGGTTACCAGGAAGAGAACACTTGCACTGTGTTTGAAGAAGACAACGAAGGAGACGAGTGGGTGTGTGTATCACCGCGTAATACACAAAAGGAAATGTTGTTTTGTTATCAATTTTCACACTCCGATGCAAATGAGTGGGTGTGCGTATCACCGCGTAATACACAAACGATAACGTTGCTATGGAAACAACGCTTGCAAAGATGGCCGCTGCAGCGTAGCGTATTGATGACAGTGGAACGCAACGTAGCGCAACAACGCAGCAGGAGGAAGGCCTGGGAGAAGAACGCAGGATACTTGGTGCAGAATGGTGAGAGCTGAAGATTTCCGTGTTCCCACAGAATGGTGAGATGTGAAAATTCTCGTGTTCACGTTCCCCGGTTGCTAGATGAACAAGGATTAAGAGTGAGTTGCCGTTAATGTCTGAAATTGGGTTTTGAAAAATGCCGTATAGGAATTTCAACACGAAGGGCCCCACAAAGTATTTTCACACGATAATTCCCAAAGCTGGTCCTAATGTTTGTAGAGACACAGACAGCGCTGAGCCAAATGCGCAATGCGGGGAAATGTCATAGAATAAGGAAACGGCAAGTGTAAATAAACAAAGCGCAAGCGCCCTACCAATTCGAGGTTTTCAGTCAAGTGTAGGGTACAGTACTTGCAGAATCGGATTGGAACTTCTTCAAACAGCTGTGACTCAGGAATGGAGATTTGTTCTTTCTTCTCCTTCCGCTCAGCTGGATCTTGCTTCTTTCCTCTCGTTTCGGCAGTAAAGATGCAGTTGTAGCACACAGGGTAGCAGGGTGTGACCATGTAGTTTAAGAAATCGTCGCCAAAATATTTGTAGTAATTCAGGCGGAAGCAGGCATAAATTCAGGATAATTTATTAATAACTACACGGTCGTTGAGCCAGTAGGGAACGGCTCCACCAGGCTCAGCAGCCAGGACCAACTGTGAATATACATTCCATATCACTAAGCAACATCAAACTTCTACAGATGACATCATAAATATTCTACAAGATACACATTACTACAAACTCATAATTAGACCCTTAGAGTTGATGGTCTCTGACAGAAATATATCCTTTGTGAGGGGGATTTCATAACTCAGACTCGATTGCTTACTTTACATGACTCTATCGGAGCAATGTGGAATTTTCTACACTTCCCAACCAACTCCTCCTGTGTCTCTGGTTAGATAACACAAGCTCAGGAAGGTTGAGCTGCCATAGGTGCATTATGTGTAGTTGAATACAAATAGTGGATAGGGCCCGGTTGGTGCTTACCTTTGGACTTAGAAGATATTTGTAGAAAAAGTTTCTGAGAAGGTGGAAGATCGACGAGGCAAGGTTACAGGCAGTGTCCGAGGAGGAGGCGTTGTCATCAGAGAGCTGCTGGACGAAGTTGTGGTGAAGATTTCTTCATTCAGACTTAGGGCCTTATTTAGATCATGGCAGATGGAATATTCCGTCACAAACGTGACCGATATCCCGTCTGCCGTATTACGATCTCCGGAGGATACAATGGGATCGTAATACAGCAGACAGGCTATCCGTCATGTTTGTAACGGAGTATTCCTCTTTGCCAAGATCTAAATCAGGCCCTAAGTCTCTTTTTTGAAAGTTGAAAACCTCCAGCGGCAATAGGTTGGAGGTTGTAGCTGACGAGAGTTCCATGAAGCCAGATACCTCTTTTGTGAAGGACTGCTGAGCAGGATTTACTGCTGCAGGTAGGTACGTAGTGGGAGTTTCCACGAAGTCAGGCCGAACGGTGATTCACCTTTGGTGGATAAATGAGCAGGTTAGTACTGGTCTCCTCTCGGTTCTCAGAGCAGTTTTTAGCCAAAAATTCCCAAGCATTGAATTTTCTCTATCTGGGCACCTTGAACACCACCACCAAGAGTCCAGAACTGGAGGGACACAACGTGGGTGGGGGGTAGGACTCACTCAGGCTGGGTCCAGGTGTGGGTTCAAGATGGTTGGAGGTTTTTCTATCTATGAGACTCTGGTCAGGAGGCCATCCAACTAGACTTTACACCACTCTGGGTTCAAGAAGTGAAACAAGGCTCAAGCAGGAGGGCAGGTTTCAGGCAGCAAAGTAGTCCTTCCAGGTGCAGCAAGGCAGTCTTCTGAAGTACATAGCAGCAGGCGACAGTCCTCTGAGAGTCCTTCCTCAGGTCTAGAAAGTAAACTGAAGAGTGGGCTTTAGGGTCCTATCTTTATGCCTGGTGCCTTTGTTGAAGTACAAGAAGTTTCTAGAGAATTCCATTTTAAGTGCTTTAAGTTTCCTGCTACCCCTGCCCTGGCTCCAAGCTGGCTGCATGAACAATGCAGGGGTGACAAGTCATTTGTGTGAAGGCAGAGCACAGGCTATTCAGTTGCAAGTAGGGCTGTGCCCGGCTCCGCCCCCCCATCCTGCCATTGATGGCCCCCCCGGCACACCTAATCCCTCTATTGTGTGGCTGTCTGGAAGGAATAAACAAAGTCCATCTGCCAACTACACCAACTTAAAATCCGACTTTACCATTAAAGAGGATTTTTAATTACAATTTTTCGGACACCAAACATGAAATCTTTACCTGTTCTCAATCAAATGTTAGCACTTATTAAAGGTAATAAGGCAACCCAATTTTATCCTATGGAAGAAATATGCCTCACAGTAGTGAAAAACGAATTTAGGAGTTTTCACTACCAGAACATGTAAAACTTAAAAGTAAATGTCCAACCTTTTAATTACAATGCACCCTGCCCTACGGGCTACCTAATGCCTACCACAGGGGTGGCTTATATGTAACAAAAAGGGAGTTTAAGGCTTGGCAAGGTGGGTATTTTGCCAAGCCAAATTGGCAGTTTAAAATTGCATTCAGGCTGAAATGGCAGGCCTGTGACATATTTTAAGGGGCTACTTAAGTGTATGACAAGGTATGTGCTGTAGACCCACTAGTAATATTTAATTTACAGGCCCTGGGTATGTGGCATACCATTTTACTAGGGACCTATAAGTAAATTAATTATATAAATCAAGCGCACTCCAATTTTACCATGTTTAAGGCAGTGAGAACAAGCACTTTTTCACTGTTTAGCAGTCCGAAAGTGCGTAGGGTTCTAAAGCGCCCCCCAAAAAAAATTCAGAAAAATATGGAGTGTGAAGGCAAAAACGTTTAGGGGTGACTCTGCAGAAAGGGCTAAGTCCAACACTATTTGTGCCCAAATGTAAGAAAAGCAGGGAAAGTGATGAACTTTAGAGGGTTAGATGTACTCTTCCCTTTCCAATCAAAGCAACAGTAGGGAAAGTGTTAGTCTTTGGAGGACTTGATATACTATTCTCATTCTTGAACTATTTATAAAAAATATTAAAATACGTAACAAAAGAAAAATATTTAAACATATTTAAAATAATAAATAAGTGCATTATAGATGAATACATTTGAATGCAATGGAAACAAAATAATTTCATAATACAAATGAATTTTAAAAATATAAAACAAGTTAAAAATGTGTAAAATATACTTCCCTCCCTACTACCCAAAAAACCCACCAACAAACAAAAAACTAATTATATAAATGAAACATGTTTAATATTAAATTAGTTATTAAATTAAACATATACAAATTAAAACAAATAAATACAAAACTGATTTACAATTTGTTTATTAAATACACTGATTAACAAATTATTAAAAAACAAGAAAGACATAAAATATCAATTAATCAATGAGATAATTTACAAAAATAACTGTCAGCTAATATTTTAATTAACATAAAATTCATTATAAATAAAAAGCAATAATATATATTTTCAATAATTTCCCATCCTAATTCCCTACAAGCCCAACAACCCGCATATAAATAAAAAATTACTAATTACATTTTAGAAAATGCAAATTACACACTAAAAGTCGCCCACTATACTAAAATAATTAAAATTACAATTAATCAATCAAATAATTTCACATAATTGTTAATTAATAATTTCATTAACATAAAAAACAAATAAAAAAACAATAATTTCTATTTAAAATAACTTTCCTTCTAATCCACTACAAATCCAACAACCAGCTACTAAATTGAAAAGTACTAGTTAGATGTAAAAATAGATAATTGCACATTACAATTTAAAACCATACTAAAAAAAAACATAATACTAATGCCTAAAACAATACAATACCTAAAAAACAATATGATAACTAGTATATATAATGTTATTTAACAATGAGATTTAATACAACTATATTCAAGTAATATTATATACAACAATATTTTGAAAAAATTGTATTAATTACCTAAAAAACACAATATTCTTACCTCGTTTATTATGTTGAACAATATTTTTGACTTGATGATATTTTGACGTGATATTCTTCTACCATGATTTTTTTTCCTCCACATTTTGGTCATTCTCTGCTGCAGGCAGCTGCTGCTCCCTGCTCCTCTCCACCTTCCTTGTGAACAACAGGGAGAAGAAGCAAATGCTCTCACCAATTTTTATCTTGCGTCACCCAGACTCCTTCACCTGCACCTTAGCCATCAGAAAAGTCCACAAACTCATTTACCACACATGCAGCTGGTAAAGGGGTTCAGTGATATTCCCCATTCCAAAGGGAAATAACTTGTGAACCCTGGAATTCTGTCCCGGTAAAGAGAGCCAGATTATTTTGTTTCTAAGTATCATGGACACTGGTAGGATGCTCCCAAGAGCACAGTTGGAGTTTGGATCAGTCACAAGCATCTAAAAAACAGAACTATTCAGCATAATTTGAAACCCAAATACATTAAAATCGAATTCTTTTTGTTACGGATTTCTGTAAAGGAATTGTCCAATAGCAACAAATCTATATTTGTTTCCTCACAAATCCGTACAGAGTTATGATTGTCATAATTTCCCCACAAATGTATCTTATGTTGTTGAGCGGTAAGCCCAATCACCCAAGCAGAATTGGAAGAAAGTTAGTTTACGTTTTTTTACTTTTTTGGCTGATTGGGCTTCCCTTTCAGCAAAGCAAGGGGAGGAGCCCCGTCTTCCTTCTGTGAACTGGCGACTCCTTCAAAGAGGCTGATGGAGTGCTGCTGGTGAATGATGACAGGCAGGTTGTTACACAGTATTCCCTTTTGTGTGTCTGTAACAGTAGCTCATCTGCAAATGAAATATTCTGATTTACTGGCAAGCTGCCTATGTTTCATCCAGGGTGCTAGTTTGGTTTTATAGAGTGCTCCATACCGCAAGCCTGTAACGAAACAGATTTGACTTTTACCCTAATTATGGTACTCAATTTACTGACCTCTGAAGGATGGAAGGATGAGTTACTTTACCTGCAGAAAGCTTTATACCTCAGTGGCTAGCTTTAATTCACAGAGTCATCTTGCCAATAAATTCTTTTAGATTTGACAGTGAGCAATTCTGAAGTCAAGTTTTCATTATGCTAGCAAAAGCCCAGGACAAGGGGGAATGATAGAATGATGATAAGGTGCTACATAATCATCAATCAGGATTTAGGGCAAACAGGAGACACAAACAACAGCCATGAATGTCAGGGATGGCATTTTGCTGGCTGTTGATACTGAAAAGTAAAGTATCTCAATACTGTTGAACTTGTTTGACAGCAGGCGATATGACTGACCATGATATACTGTTGGCCAAACCAATGGATTTGGCTGAGGTAATGGAGGAGGCAAGGGGTTGTTTAAAATCTGGTATTTCCAAATAAAAGTTATCTGTGATTTAAAACTGGTCAGACCATATCCACGTGTCCGGCTGAATTCCACAAGGATTAGGTTTGTACATGCATTTCTTTAATATTTACTTCAAATTTTGATGATTTGATCCTCTGGCTCCCAATTAATAATACAGAAATCTAGAAAACTCAGTGTTTTATTACAAAATCAAAACGTCTTTCAGTGTGCACAGTGAAATGGAGGTCTGCCTTTTGGGAATCTGCAAGTGTGTGTCTAAGGGCCTCATTACGATGGAGGTTGGACGAGCGTCAGACCGCCATCGTATCGGGATGGAGACTGCCCGACATGTAGTCGGCAGCTCCACCTGCCTTATTATGATCCGACATCCGTGAAGGTGGTCGAAAACATGCCTTTTTCAGTTGTGGCTTGTGCTGCGGCCCGGAAAAGTGCTGCAGCACAAGCCACAAGTGAAAAAGGCATGTTTTTAAACATCCATTCCCCATAGTGGAGGCCCAGGGGGGACGGGAGCCATGCTACGGGCCCCCAAAGTCCCTTTCTGCCTGCCTTTACATGGCGGTCAGACCGGCATGTTAAGGCAGAGGGAAAAGGGACATCGTAATCCCTACGGCGGTGCCTCCGCAGGCAGCTCCCCCATTGTAAAGTTGGACCGACACTCCAACGGGCTCCTTGAGCCTGTAGGAGGTGTTGATTGGTCCCTCCGACTGACTGCATCATAATGCGGCAGTCGGACCGCTATTCTGGCTAATGGGCAGACTGCCACCGACAGTCTGTCAGTGGTTGTCCACCCGAAATCCTAATCGGGCCCTTAATTTTGGCCCTATCTGAACACTGCAAAATCTAAGATCCCAAAAATGGCCACTGGTATTGTAAGAAACACCTGAAGACATGTCCTTCTACTTTGAAACCTAATTCAAACCTGGTGAACACAGGAAAGTGGGCACATTTCCTTAATTACTAATTGTATATCATGCCTCAATAAATAATGCTGTAAGTATGTTCACCGCAGGCCTTGAGTAGGCCACTGGCTATGACAGTCAGATTTTATCAGGTCGAGCTATTTTTAGGGCCTACTGGCCCATGTGGCAGGGACTCAGGTGGCAAAGAATGTGTGTTTTGTTCTTCCAGAAAGTGAATGAGCAATAAAAAATACCTTTAAATCTTGTTGCATTTGCTGTGCGTTCAAAGACAGAGATCAAATGTCAATTTATGTCTTCTGACAGATTGCTGTTTATTTTATTCTGGAGATTGATGTTTCCTTTTCTTTCTCTGACTGCAAAGTTAGAGGATTTTGTAAAGTGAACTGTCCGACAATGGTGCTGGACACACAACATTTGAATAGCTTGTAAATGAACCATACAAGTCAGTAGCTTTTTGTAATTCTGAAGAGAGATGAAAGCAAAGATTTTCATAGGATCAAAATAAATCAGAATATTTTACTTGATGATGTGTAAATAATAAATATTTGCTGACACCCGATTTCCACACGTTGTTTGGAGGCTATCTAGTTTTATCATTAAAACTAAATTTCAGTGGGAAAGTTTGTGGCCATTTCAATGGAAAATGTCTTTCTGTAAATGACAGTGCACTACCACATCATGCTTTATTAATATTTATTAAAAGTGATAGTTTTTAAATATGAACTGTGAAACATTTTTGCATCCCCCGCAGGGACTTAGCTTGGTCAGTAAGACTGGGGGGGTGTAAGCTTCAGATTTCCCCTCAATCACGCTGGCATATCTTGTTAAAATACATAATGAGTAGCAGGACGCGAGCAGGGTTTAAGAGGCAGTGAAAATAGAGAGGAGTGCAGATTGTATGGGGTATTTAAAACACAACTGCTTTCAACCTAACCAAGTTTTAAGGCAGAGACGAGAGTGTATGTGTGTGTTTGTGTGTGTGTCTGTGTGCGTTTTTTTCTGTGTGTCCATGTAAAAATCTAGAGTGAAATCCGACAGACACCTCACCATTCCTGACTGAAAGAACCTGTACTCAACTACTTACTACAGAGTACATGTTGTACGGGGGTGTAACACACCTGAAGCTACGCCCCTGCAGCTATGGTGATAATGAGGCAAGTCAGGGGTCCTGTTTACCCTAAAATGTGGGCTAGATTTTTATTATACACGGAGCAAAGGTTTAGTCTTTTAAATCAAACTTAAGAGTTTTTGTATAGCAGACATGCTAAACTAGCATATTTGAAGGATCTCTCCAATATGATAATGAAAAAGGCTACCTGGTAAAATGAAATATTTGCCCAGGATTACACAATTTGAGACAGGTTTATTGTAACCCTGGGCGAAGTGCTACGCTACGCTCGCGTAGTTTGCGAAGTTTGCGCTACTTCGCACAACGCGAATTGCACGTAGCACAGTGCAAACACGCGTAGCGTAGCGTGAGTGCCGCAGTCATTTTTGCTTGCTCGCGGTCCTCAACGTCAAGTTGGCGACCGTGAGCAAGCAAAATGACATCCCGGCGAGACTTTTTCCTCGTTCGCGATCAGCAACATCAAGTTGCCGATCGCGAGCGTGGAAAATAAACCTCCCGGCGAGATTCTCAACGCGGGAGGTCAGGTTTCTCATTGCGAGTGGTCGCGTATGCTCGCGACCGCTCGCGATGAGAAACTACCAGTCTGCGTTGAGAAAGCTGCCGCTCGAGTAAAAATCTACTCGAGCGGCAGTAAAAGACAGCTCGCACTGTGCAAGTTGCTGTTTTCAATGATTGCACAGTGCGGACAAGCATCCGGCACTGTGCAATCATTGCGAACAGTGCGCTACGCAGTTCGCGTAGTGCTACGCGAAGCTTGCGTAGTGCGAACTGCACTTTGCGTAGCTTCGCGAAGCATTACTTCGCGAACTACGCCCAGCCTTAGTTTATTGGTCAAGCACATTATAGTTAGTTCGAGATTATACAAGTCACTTGACCTGCAGGTCTGGTAAAAAGTTTCAGATTTTTTGAGGGCTGCATCATTACATATGGGTAAGAAAAACACTTCTCCCTGTATTGAGTACTACTGATTGATTCATTTGTGACAGGACAATAATGTCAGTCATTCTTCAGTCCAATAGGTCTTCGGGTAAAGTCGGGGGAGGGGTTGCAGCTATTATTCACCAGAAACTTCAGTTCACTGTACTGGGGATCATAGGCATCCCTTCAGTTGATAGTTTAATACTGAAATTTGAATCATCTCAGTCTTCTTTTATCTGCTCTTTATTCTATAGACCTCCTTATCATATGCCCACATTCCCTCAATTGTTAGGTGAAATGATATCACATTTAGCTATAAACCATGCCAGACTTCTCATAATTGGAGATTTCAATTATTGGCCTAACAATGCGCGGGAAAGCACTGATTCTCTAGAATTCACTGATCTCCTTTCTGGAATGAATTGCATTCAACATATGAAGGTAGCTACTCATATAAAGGGGCATACTTTAGATCAAGTTTGGTCCTCTAATTTGGAAATTTCTAAGCCCACAATTGCCCCTTGTACTTGGTGGGACCACCATCTTATTACATTTGCGATATCTAGTATTTCCCCTTCCAAAAACTCACAGAAAAGAAATCATCTGGCCAGAAATTGGAACCGTGTCAACATCAGTGATTTCTGTTCACTATTAACTGCCACTGCCCCTACGGCACAGGAGTCTTTTGAAATTCAGGCAAAAAATATCAAGACGTGGCTTGAATCTGCCAGCGATCATTTTGCCCCTCTATAGAAAATCAGGATTATGCGACCACATGATGCCCAACGCTGGTTTTCCAATGACTTAAAACTAAAAAAACTGGCCTTAAGGCAAGCTGAACGTTGGTGGAGACAGGACTATTCCCTGGACAAAAAAGCTCTCTATGTAACACAACTTAAAGAATATAAAAAAGCCATTCTCCAGACCAAGGCAGAATACTTCTCCTTAAAAATCATAAATTCGGCTAATAAGTCCAAAGATATCTTTTCTATAGTGGACAAACTCACCAACCCGGACAGAGTCACTGTGAAACCTGTTCCCTCGCAAGCTTTATGTGATTCTCTCAATTCTTATTTTATTGAGAACATCGCTACAATTAAGGCTAGTATTTCCCCTCCCATATCTCCACTGCCAACTCCAGATTTTTGTAAAAATCAATTTTTATTAGATCAAATTCCCCCAATCTCAAAGGATTTTTTTTTGCTCTACTTAAAAGAGTCAGCTCGGGTTCCCCACTGATTGCTGCCCGCCTCATATTCTACGTGAAGCTTTCCTTACCTCTCCGGATCCTCCCCTTTTATTTTTGAACAATTCCCTTAAATTGGGTATCGTCCCCAGTACTTTCAAAATTGCTGAGATTGTTCCCATCTTGAAGAAACCTAACTCGGATCCCCTGGTCCTCAGCAATTACCGCCCCATTTCTCTTTTACCTTATTTAGGTAAAATTTTAGAAGCTCACGTCACAGATTGCCTTTGTTCTTTTATTGAACAATCTCACTTTCTTGACTCTCGCCAGGCAGGATTTAGACCTGCCCATTCCACCGAGTCAGTCATTCTTGCAGTCATGGATGAGCTCAGAGGGGGAGCTGACAAGGGCCTCACCCAGGCTCTGGTACTCCTGGATCTATCGGCTGCGTTTGACACGGTCGATCATGGTCTCCTGATCGACCGTGTCGGCAACGCTGGGATCCAGGGTCTGGCGTTGAAGTGGATCTCTTCCTACCTCAGCGATCGATTCCAAGCAGTTCGCCTCGCTAGTTTCTCTTCTCATAAAAAAAATTAACTTGTGGGGTTCCCCAAGGGTCTTCCCTTTCGCCTCTTTTGTTTAACTTGTACCTCTTACCTTTGATCCGGTCCTTACGTGGAAAAATGGTCGAAACTTTCAACTATGCTGACGACTTACAGCTAGTGTTCGACATCAATTCTTCCACTTCCTCAGTGTTCAATTTCCAATCCACCTTGAGTTTTATCAGTGCTTGGATGAATGATAATCACTTGAAATTAAA
This sequence comes from Calotriton arnoldi, assembly GCA_963921515.1. Classification (NCBI taxonomy): domain Eukaryota; kingdom Metazoa; phylum Chordata; class Amphibia; order Caudata; family Salamandridae; genus Calotriton; species Calotriton arnoldi. Next base: position 4,958,967 of record CAWUFW010000073.1, on the reverse strand, counting down.
TCCTGATAAAACTGAGCTTATTCTTACAGGTGGAATTGCAAATCCGTGGAATTCTAACTTTTGGCCTTCTATGCTGGGCAGCCCTCCACTTCCAAGAAGCTCTGTTAAGAGCTTGGGGGTCCTGATTAGTAGTGACTTATCCATGAAGGCCCAGATCAGCTCAGTGGTCTCCACCTGCTTTTACCATCTACGAAGAATCCGTAAGATTAGCAGATTCTTGACCACTGAGGCCCTGACTCTGGTCGTCTTAGCATTAGTAATTTCACGCATTGACTATGCAAACTCATTATATGCCGGTATTCCGGCTTACCAACTGCATCGTTTACAGTTGGTGCAAAATCATTCGGCAAGGCTGATTGCCCGCCAGCCTATACGACATCATGTTAAACCTCTGATGAAGAGTCTTCACTGGCTTCCGGTGGCCAAACGCTGCGCCTTCAAGCTGGGATGCACCATTTTTAAAGCCTTAGCCGGGAACAGCCCAGATTTTATTTCCTCGAGGATTCAACACTACATCCCTTCTCGGAATCTACGCTCCTCCAATTTAAATCTGCTGATCACCCCCTCATTTAAACGCAAAAAACATGGGGGGCTCAGATTTGCGGTCTTGGCTCCGCAATTTTGGAACTCACTTCCTGTGGAAGTGAGGTTGGCAACCCCTATGTGCAGTTTAGGAAATTGCTAAAGACTTTTTATTTTCTCAGTCATATCAATAAAGTCAACTGTGTTGTTAATGCCGCTTCCTCTATTGTTCTCAGCGCCATGAAACCGCTTGGTGTACATGCGCTTTATAAGCATTTTTAACATAACATAACATTCTGCTAAAAAGCCAAGTATGGTGTGGCTTGCCTGCCCCTGGCAGACCATGTCAGTCGCTTGTTTGAGCAGTACTGCACCTAGTTAAGCACTGTTCAAGGTGCTCTGCATCATTCAGCGTTGGATCTGTGATATAGAGGCCAAACAACTGAGAGGAAGGTTGATTCAGTATCACCCTGCCACATCACTCAGGCCTGTCTGTCTCACATCATAAGCTGCTTCTGCTGACAGTTAAGAGAACAGATACTTACGTAGACAGTTCTCACCTTTCATCCTTTGTAGTTAGTGATTAAAACGTATTTTTTAGTAATACATGTTGAATGAATGTCTTTGTTACAAGTAACATCAATTTTAGAAAACCCCGTTGATATCTTCCTATTAAAAAGAGATTTAGACTGCATTCAGAATGAAGAATGTATTTGCCCGTGTACCACAACACTCATTCTGCCGTGTTTAGCATAATGTCAAAATATCACTTTACCTTCTGCATTTTCTTAAGTACAGATTATGTTTACCCATTCTTTTTAATATTAGATGTGTCCATCTTTTGGTCATGTTACTCCGACTAATTCTGATTCATTACAAGAGCATTATTTTATAAGCTTATGTTTCACTTGTTAGAATAACGTGTTCTTTATGTTTGCAGACACAACAGCAACCTATGAAGAGGGTAAAGATGATGAGCTAATTCCGCCACTAGATCACTGCATAAGGACAAAGTAAGCCAACTTCTTTCAGACGCTTGTAACATATTGCTTTTTATGAAGAGAGCTAACTTATGATTAAAAGAGTGCCTCACAGGCCTGAAATCTTTGGCAAGTTTTACTCAGACTGCATACTGATTTGACTTCTTGTTGATTTATTGAAGTGTTTTGAAGAGCGAAAATCTTACTTTTTCCTATAATCGCTTTATTATATTATAAGAGAATAGATGTAGACCAGGAAACTGAATGTTTTAGTGCACAGTAGATTCGCAAACACTATATTGAGTGAACTCTTGTAAATGCTAGGCGTCACCTGTATCCCTAGTTTGATTCACTTGTCCCAAATTGTACCGCATTGCAGCTTCCCCACAGCGCAGCTCTTATACCGTCGCCCATACCATCCCCACCGCTCTATCGTCCCTCATTTGGGTTCATTTGGGCTTCTAATTGATCGGTCTCCTGAGTACTCCTGTGTGCTGGTGTGGCTGGAGTGACTCCATATGGCTCCCTACTGTTCTTACCTCATGTGCACTGCCTTTGAGCCCACACGCAGTTGTTCTCTTCGTTTCCTCACTATCATGATGGCATTTTTCATCACCATAACTTCGGCCAGGCGACTAAGTGAGCTTTAGACCTTGTCAGTGATTCTACCTTATAGATCTTTTTTCCCAGACAGATTAGTCCTGCGGACAAAAGCAACATTCATGCCCACAGTAGTCACACCCTTCCACCTAGGTATGTCACCTTGCAAGCTTGCTATGCACCCCATCACTCTTCCAATGAGAAAGAACGTCTCCATCGCCTGGACACTAAGAGGGTCCTTAGCTATCTGATAGAGATTTCTAGCTGCAGATTTCTTACCTTTGAATTCCTTACCTTTGAATTTCCCAGGTGTCAGCCTGGATCCAGAAGGAATCTGCAGCTAGATAGAGTCTCTACCAGATAATGCGTTACCGAAGGTAAGTAGCTTGTTCTTTATGTAGACTGAACCAGAGCCTACCGACAGGAGGATCAACTTTTCATCAGTTTCTCTTGGGCTAAGAAAGACAAATCAGTGCAAAAGAGGACCACCTCGAGATGGATTGTGTTATACATCATGATCTGCTATGAGTTGGCCAAGAAACTGGAAGGCTTGTATGCTCAGTTGCCCAGAGCAAAAGCTGCTACCACTGTGTTCCAGTTGATGATGTCACGAACCACTACTGCCTGGATAGTCAGGTCTGGTGGGACGGGCACCTCACCCGATCTGTCCTGTATGATTCCTGGTCTGAGCTATTCCACAGACCCACCACTAGAGGAGGTACTGCTCTGGTATCTATTCAGAAGGTGAAGAGTCTGCGGTTAGAAGTCTATAGCGGAAGAACAAGTTACTTACCTTCAATACGTCTTTTCTGGTACAGACTCTATTGAACCCCAGCTTCCTTACCAACACATCCTACTCCTTATTCTGTGGAATGAACTCATACTGTCCATTAATAAGATGTCAAACATCTGCACACTGCCCTATCCAATTTCCATAGCTTCGTGTGCAACAGAGATCAGAACAAAATTGACATCAGCACATGCAAGTGACTATACATGGGGGCCGACGTCATATCCAGAATGGACAGATCTGATGCAGAGCCACACAACACCACCTGTTGATGTGAAAGAGAATAGCTGAAAAGTATTTGATAGAGACATCTAGCCGCAGATTCCTTAACTTTTGAATTCTCCCCAGGCGCCAGTCTGGATCCGGAAATTTTTCCAGCAGTACCTCTGCACACTGGGGGACAGCGTCGTACGGCTCAGTGATGACAGCAACTCCCGTCATGATGTCTGTGGAGCCATACAAGTCCCCTCTGGCACGTGGATGTCAGTTTCTTCTTTTCTGCGCTCTGATGCGTATCTGGAGAAGCGTATCTCTGGCTGTTTTTTGGCCTGCTGTGATCTTTTTTTTTGTCGGAACAGTGTGCTCTATGCCCTCTGGGTTTAAGTCTTGTGGGTCCTGTACTCGTAAGATGTCTAGTGCGGACCCACATTCTATCTGATTGTGGTGCCTGGGCGAGCACCATGACGCCGACGAGTGTGACGCCTGTCAGCGGTTAAAGCCGAAGGCTCTTTGGAGCGGCACATGAAGCTTCTGACGGCGCAGTTGTTGCATCCTTCCGGCTCACGTCATCGATCTACCCATCGGACCAGAGGTCGTTCCTGAGTACGCCGCTGTTCACCCTGTGGTCTACGGCAACATTCCTAGTCTCCAACTGCATCACACGGTAAGCGGCGTCACAAGAAGTCGAAGGCCTGATCCTCTATGGTGTCTTTGATTCGTGATGTGGGTGTTTCTCAGTCTAGTGCTGAGACTCCTGCTCTGGCGTCCCTCCCTAGCCTCCCGATTTTCGCTGGAGCTGGAGCGACCTGAAAGCAGATTCAATAGTACTATTAAGCTCTCCATCTGGTCTTTGGGCCCTTGTCTCTCACTGGAGCGCCTGCAAAGAGGTCATAGGTGCCGAAATTGTGTCATCGTCAGCGGGTTCGCCCTCTGCAGCAGTTCCAGCCTCGTAATCTGGGGTGCCGGTGCACGGTCCTTTGGGGCCACCAAGGGCGGTTGACTCTGGCTTGACGTCGGTCACCATTTCGGTGCCTGTCATTGCAGCACCGGTAGACTCTGATCTGGAGTTGGTGTGCGCTGTGGAGCCTGCTTCGCCTCGACTCCAGATATCAACGTAGACATCAGCTGGCGTCTCTCCACCTTCCCAGGTGGACGTCGCCACGGCGTCGTCTCGACGGCGTTCAACGTCGTTTATGTAGCCGTATGTGGCGCCGGTCATTTCTGTGGAGGATCCACCAGACCTATTAGGGGAAGGTTGTGAGGAGATGACTCCCTTGGAGCAGCCAGTGTCCCCTTCTGGGTTGGACAGCTGGATTGCCAAGCTGGCTGAAACAAGCAGGCTAGATTTGTCCCCTGCTTCCTCTCTTTTGTCACCTCCGGGCCTTGCCTTGGAAGCCAGTTCCACTTTGGCAGAGGTCTTGAGGAGAGTGGCTGAAGTCTTGCATCTTACTCTGCCTACTGTGGAAAAGACTATAGACCCTCTTATTGAGATCCTTCATCCTGGCCAATCAGGGATTAAGCCGGTGCTCCTTTTTGTGAGGCCCTTACTGACATTTTGTTGGGGGTATGGGCAAAACCTGAGTCAGTTGTGCCAGTGGACCGCATCATTGCCCACACATATCGCCCTGCCCCTGGTGACCCCGCTTGCCTTGTTCGGCAGCCGACCCACCACAGCTTCGTAGTCTAGGATGTTACGGCGTCCCCTGAGATGGGCAACCTCTCTCATTCCCCTCTTGATAAAGAATCCAGTGAACAGGATTCTTGTGGGAAGCGGATTATTTCCTCGACAAATGCGGTTTTACACTCCACTAATACTGTCTGTGTCCTCGGACGCTTTCTCCATGTCCTGTGAGAGTCTTGGAGTCATTTTTTACCCTTGTCCCCTGAGGCTAACAGGGGCGAGTTACATCAGTTGGTTTCAGATGGCCATCAGGCAGCCATACTGCTCATCAAATGTGGAATGGATTCCACTGACTCCATTGGATAAGCCATGGCGTCTGCTGTGGCATTGCGACGACATGCATGGCTCTGTACGTCTGGATTTTCGGAACCTGTCCAGTCGGTCTTGGTTGACATGCCCTTTTGATGACTCTCATCTTTTTGGAGCCCTACGTACGTTTCGGGCTAGTCGGGGATGGTCAGACCCTTAGCCTGTCTCCTCCTTCCTTTTTCAGTTTGCGTGGATGGGGGTCCCCTTTTCTGTGGACTTCCTCCTTTTTACCTGAGTTTATTCAGTCTGATTCTATTGGTTGGAGCCATGGCTCATTCTACTGCTCTTTTCAGACACGCTTTGTTGCGGGAGTCGAGGGCTGTTCGGGTCAGTATGGCCTTTGATGGTGTTTAACAGCCGTGCAGATTCAGCGTTACAACGTCTCATGGTTAGTCACTTGTAGTATGGCCTGTTCCCGCCTTTGCCTCCCTTTTATACAGCCACAGTTGTGGATCTTTAAGTTGGGTACGGGTTTATTTCCTGCCTCCACTGTAGTTGTGCTTTATGGTGTTGAAGTATTAAGCACTACTTCTTTCTTACTGAGAGAGTGTTTGCCTCCGGATTTGACTATTTTTGATCTGCAGATGTTACTTGCAGCTGCATAGCTGTTTTGTTCTTTTATTTTACTCTGATGAGGAGCTTAGTCTAAACAGTGCATACCTTTTATGGTATACGTCTTACTCTATGTGAAGTATTGGTTTGCTAATGTATAGCTTGTCTGTGTACTACTAACACAGTCTATTTGTTTGCTATTAGATTGGTCCTTCTTGGACTATATTATATACCCTTTACGGGGTCATTATGGTAGGCTCATAGCCATTATTTTTCTTCGGTGCTACCTTACACTCTCGTCTGATTTTTTTAACCAGGGTATTTAGCGCAGTTCATTTTCTCTTCTTTAGTGGACAGCAAATGTGTTATGAGTGTTTCGCTCTTTGAACACCATGGTTGTATTCTTTGGAATACACAGGTTTGTGGCTCCCTCCTTTCTCGGTGGGCATAGGTAATTCCTTGGTTTAATCTTGTAACACGGCTGTGTAAATTCAATGTCTTAGACTGTCTGAGAGGCAGAGTCTGAAACAGTTAAGGCTGTTTTCAGTCATGAGCTACATAGTAGGAGAATTTTTAGGATAAGAAGGTCTTATTATTATTCTCCTACAATGTTCTTGTGTATGTTTTTCTGTCTAAGGTTAGATATTACCGGTCTTTCTGAGGTATGTATCTAATTTTCTTTTCGGTACTTAACAGTCCTAGTGAAATCATGGCTGTTGCTTCTTGAAGAAGTGTAAATGATATATATATAGTCGTTTATATACATAAGTACCGGTGGTCTAACAATCAAATTCAGTTTTGCATAACAAGTGTGATCGCATGTACTTGCTGCTGGCAAGGGTTCAGTTTTACAGGAGGCATTATCTTAATTCCAAGTTACCTGTGGTAATGATACTTTTGGTACATGTCACCTAAGGTGGTTTGTTGTTAGGTGCGTACCTTTTTCAATAATATTATAGTGTTTTGAACTGGTTTTTCAGTTCTGTTTTGCCATATGTATACAGTGTAAAAAAAAAAAAGAAGAACAGAGGAAGAAAACATGAATAGGTTTTTAGTGTGAGATGCGGTTGCTTCTCTTTCCTCATTTCCCTTTGGTGCCTTGAGGAGTCCATGACTCTAGGTCATGTTCAGACTGCCGGGCCATGGATCTGAAGGCCATGCAGGGACAAGCTTTGTAGATCTTTGCGGCCCGGCAGGGGCATTGACCAGCGAAATTCAGTGAGTTGTTGGGCCACTTGGAGTCTCCGGTGGATGATACCTGACACGTGGTATATGGGTTCATATATATACGTCTTTGTGATGAAATGTTGTACATCTGGCATATGAAACATAGTACAGATTCAAAGCTATTTGGTGTCATTTTTTAACATCTTTACAATGTATGATGTAACCTTCGGGTGGTCATTTTGTTCAAGCAAATGTTCTTTATACCCAGGAGGTACTATTGTTCTCCTTTCATGGCATACAGATTGTCTTCAGTTTTGTATTGAGATTCATTCATCTTGGTATAATGGGGATCAGTCCTGGGAGTCCTCTTAATAGATTTTATCAGGACAGTTCTTTGCTTATATTTCTTTATTGAGGTGAAGAATATGGATTACAAGGCTTTTGACATGTTTTTGACCCTTTTGGTCCATGAGTTCTCTTTCCCCTTGGGGGATAGATAATAGTATCTGATAACTGTCAGATGTTTATTTAGGGGTTTCCTCCACTTTTTCTCTCAGGACTCGATTTTTTCAGGCCTATAGGGTGGTTTATTATTTATATATTTTGTGATAGATATCATATGTACTATTAAGAGCCAGGCTGTTTTCCTACTATTCCTAAGTACATTTAGTCAGTTGTTGGTTTTGACCGGCTGGTTCTTTTTGAGAACTGTTGTAGGATTAGTTCGCAGACCCTCCTCTGGTGGGTATAGCTATGGTATTTAATTCAAAAGTTAAGGAATATGTGGCTAGATGTCTCCAACAGATGTAAAAGTCACTGACCTTCGGGAACGTTATATCTGGTAGAGACACAGTCTAGCCGCAGATTCCTTAGCGCCCTGCCCATCCACCCCGCTTTGTGAAAGACCTATGAGACAAAGGGTTAAACCCTGTATCTATCCTGGTTTGTATACCAGTGGTCACTAACGTAATGGTGGCTCAACAAACATTTTGTTGTTGTTTCATGGGTCTTATATTGGTTGGCCATACCTATCACTTCTATTGGTGAGTGGTCTGTAGAGTGGAGGGTGTTCCCCATTTTAGGGATGGTTCTGCTTCAGGGCACAGAGTTTTCACATAGTTTATACATCGTTGATTAATACAGGATTTTTACCTTAGACCTTTTGGATGGTATTGGTATACCATTTCATGTTGTTCATATTTGGTGTTCTTTGAAAGATTTTGATCATTTTTTAGCACACTTTTTCCACAGCCAGTTTCTAGAGTGGCTCTGCGTTCCACAGAAGTAACTCACGTCCGCGGGCCGGAGGGGACTTATATGGCTCCGCAGCGTCATGGCGGGAGTCGACGTCATCATGGAGTCGTTCGATGCTCTCCCCCGGCGTGCAGAGGTACTGCTGGAAAAATTTCCGCATCCAGACTGGCGCCTGAGGAGAATTCAAAAGTTAAGGAATCTGCAGCTAGACTGTGTCTCTACCAGATATTACGTTACCGAAGGTAAGTAACTTTTACTTCTGGATTCAGCCTGGCTGCTGGCTAAATTCACATGGTGAGGAATCTGTGGTAAGATAGAGTCACTACTATAAAAGGTTTTATCAAAGGTAAGTAACTTGTTCTTTCATGGTATCTCCATTGATAAATCTAAGTGCTGAATAGAACAGCAAGTCCATTCCTTTAAAATATGGTGTAATAAAAGTGAAATATAATGTTCTACTCAAAGTGGTTTCCCCAGAGAAGCCTGGCCCACTTCAAGATCAGACCTATAGACTATGGCTTCAGACAAAAGTGTTTCGTTATTGTGTGGACTGACCTTCTGGTACTTGCTTTGAAGAACTCTGCTTATATTTCTTATTAAAGTAGAAGTTGCAACTTTAACTTCAGCATACTGAGCTTTGGGCCTACCATTTATGGATTTGTAGGCTTTCTGACAGTAAAACAAGATTCAGGAGATACCACATCTAGAAATCAATTGTTCTGAAGTGGATGTTCTTGTTTAAACAGGTCCATAATACACGAAACCACTTCCTACAGTTTTGATTTTGACTTGTCCGTTTTGTGTATGGCACATTTTTGACTTTCAACTCTGTTTTAATTCTCCTGCCATTTTGTAATTAGTTTTGTCTTCCACTATGGCCGCCCGTATCATTTTGTGCGGCACTTTAACAACTTTTCTTTTTCCACTTTCACATCTATTTGGCTGGGTCGTTAATTTCCTGGACACCTATGGAGTTACCGCAGCCCCAGCAACTTTAGTGCATCAGTATCAGGGGAGCATCAATTAGCATTTCTTCTTCGATTTGTCTGTCTTTTGACAGGGAAAATTTGAAATTCTTAATATGTGCTTTTTCAGAGACAGATAGTTGGCTCATGATACATTCACAGCCTGTATACTTACGAATTTGCTTGCATCAAGCTTCTTGCCTTATTTTAAGCCATTCAATCATGTTCAAAGTGGTTTTACACTCTTGATGTTGGAAACCTAATTCGGCGTAGTATCTCATTAGAGTTTTTATTGTGACTCACAATTTGCGACTCGCAAAATGCAATATGTGAGAAGTTGGCCTGGCATATGCTGTCCACTAATTATAGTGGGCACCTTGCACCAGTCCAAACAACCCCTTATTGGAGATAGGTTAAAGACAACCTTATTGAAAGCTATCCTAGTGGTAGCTATGGAGAGCAGCCTTCAGGCTAAGTCTTGAAGGAATGTAAAGCAGCTTGTTTTACCAGTCTATAATCTCTTGAGTGACCAAATGAAAGAGCACCACACCAGGTATATATTCAAAATATATGTATTTATTGCTAAACACACCCCTCTAGTCTCTTTATGAGGCTAGAGTTCGAAGTACACAAGTTATAAGTTATTTAAACACAGTAATAGCACAAATACACGTTTGGGCCCTAGGGGCGTACCAAACCATATACCAATAAAGTGGTATAAGAACCCCGACTGAACTAGACACTAGGCCTAGAGCCTCTAGAAGTGCTTGGACCACAAGGAACCACCCAAGGTAGTGACACAGGGGACCCACGGGGGACGTGTGCAGTGTAAATACACAGCCGCGATACGCCGTTAACTTCTATGGAGAAAGTCGCGATCAGGAAATTAAAGAAAAGGGACACTTAAAGGAGGACTTGGAGCAAACCCTTTGAGAACTAGGTCGTTCTAGAGTCTCTACCCACAGGAGCACCGGAGAACTCGTGTTACCTCACCCAGGGAAGCCGGGTGCATAGGTGCCTTTCGAGGTCGGGTTTCGTCGTCGATTTGAATGGCGATCTGCTGCAAAGTGCTGCTGGAAAGTGTCCGGGTGGATCCAAGAGTGGATCGGAGATCTGAAGAACCTGAAAGCAGAGGGGACAGAGTCTGGGTCACTAGCCAGTGACCAGGAAGGCGATGGACAGATGCCCACCGATGTCGCTTGCTTCAAGTGCGTTGACGGTCGTCTTGACGCTTCAGCCACGAGGTCCAGGAGGCGTTGTCGGCGACCAGGAGCAGGATTCGGGCTGGTACACGATGTCTGTCGAGTGCTGAGGTGTCGGCGACCGCATTGGACCCAACAAGCCTTGGCAACGGCAAGTCTCGATGAAAATGAAGATCGTCGATGGTGCAGACCAGCAAGGTCTGAGGAACTCACCCAGCAAGGGTAAGCGAGGGCAAGCCTGGAGCAACCAGGGAGCCCAAGAAGAAAAGGATTGGCCTTCGTGAAGGGCTACTAGCCAACGGGCTAGCGACCGCGAAGGAGCCTCGAGACGTCGCACGTGGATCTGGCTCACAGGACACTCGTGGAGTGGAGGCCAGTGATCTTCGGTGCAGTTGGTGCTGGAGGCTAGGGCTACTCGGAGCCCAAAGCACGACTTTGTGGGAGACCCAGAAGAGGATGCACTAGCAAATGCGTGCAGTGTCCAGGTGTCACGGTTCCACGTTACCCACGACAGCTACGGGCCTCAGCTTTGCTGGGGACTCAGGGCAGCCTCGGGGAAGTCTGGAAATCCACCTTTGGTGATGCAAAGACTTCGGCGTCCGACGGGAGCTTAGGCGATGCAGACCGGACAATTGCTTCTTTGGTGCCTGCCAAGCAGGGGAGTCACTCCTTGACCCCAAGGGAGATTCTTCTGTCCTCTAGTCTTTAGTAGAGCGTCGAAGGTCCAGGATTCTGTTTCAGAGTTTCGTCCAGGGATAATCTAAAGTCCTAAGGACTGGGTTCCTATACTTATACTAAGTTTAGGGGTTGGACTACTCTGTGGCCCCACCTATGGGTGGGTCAGGGCAGAGGGGTGGCTACACCCCTCTCCTTTGTCCAGTTCGCGCCAAAGCAGGGGCTGCAAGCCCCTGATCCGGTTTGAACTGGGGTATGCACAGGGACACCAAGTGTGCCCCCAGTGCAGGACTTCAAAGCACCCGAAAGTGCTCCCGCCCAGCCCCAATACACACTATCCTGTCTGGGGAGGTGGTCACACCTCCCTGGGACAGGAAACCTATTGTCCAGGCCTCCCCTGCCGGAGTTTCGTCCAGCAGCAGGAGGCCAGACTTATGTCTGTGGCAGCAGCATCCATTTTGTGATGCCAGGGCTTTAGAAAGAAGTTACCGGCCAGGCCAGGGTTAACATGTCTCTCCCTCTAGAAGGGTGGAATGCTACCCCCGCCGCCAGAATTGGCGGGGGGTAGTATTCCAAGATGTTTGACACCAAACACGACATGTTTCGGTGCAGCCATTCCAAAGTTAGCATTTAACGCGAGGTTATAATGCGCTTAAGAGTATATGGTCAGGCTGCACTACAAACGGCATCAGAGAAGGGTCTCCGAACGCTGCAGAGGGGCCCTGCTCATGCAGGGGCACCCTCTCACATAGGAACCACGCACTCTGCCTTCAGGATTGATAAGGCCTGCCATAGGAGTGACTTATAGGTTTATATGTGTGTATGTATATAGTGATATAGGTAGCCTATATCACAGTAAGAGGTGCATGCACCACCTTACCCAGGCTGCAGTAGCAGACCTGTGGTGTCAGTTTGGATGGCCTTCCAGGGGTGGCACAATACATGCTGCAGCCCCTGGTAGGCCTCTGAGGTACCTATGCCCTGGGTACATAGTATACCATATACTAGGGACTTATAAGGGCACTCCATATTCCAATCAGAGATGTGCCTAAGGCACGTGGAAACCTTTTTACAGAGAAAGCAGATAGACTGGGGCCCTGAATAGCAGGATCCCAGTCCAACTAAGTCATAAACCAGCAAAACACCATAAAAAAAAGTGGGGGCAACCATATAGTCAGATTCCACCTTCCTACACAATATACAACAGTGTCATAGACACTGTTAGCGATTACCAATGGGGTCGCAAATTTCATGCCTCATCAATATTTATGAGGCAAGCACAATTTGCTACCCCAATGGGAATGGCTAGCACTCCCAGGGATGGTGGCCTGCTGGGGTCAGCAGACCACCATGTCTGGGACTGCTTTTAAATAAAGCAGTTTTTTTTAATGCAGCCCATTTTCTTTAAAGGAAAACGGGATGTATTTAAAAAGAAAATGAAACTTTTCAGTTTCATTTTTTAAGAGCACGCAGTGGTCCCTGGGACCACTGCCAGCTCTTAAAAAATATTTTCTCACACACTCACAAAGGGGAAGGGGTGCCCTGGGGACCCCTTCCCGTTTGCGAGTGGTTTACCACCTACTTGAAGTAGGTGCTAAACTGCGAATGTTTTGCGGCCGCAAATGCGGTCGCAAAACAATTGTACATGGCAGTGAGTCTCGCTATTAGGAAGGGACGCCCCTTCCTAATAGCGAGAGTCGCAAACGCTATTTTGCAAGTCAGTGACTCGCAAAATAGCATTTGTGCATGCCATGACCCTTTTTTGCGGTCGCAAACGGGCCGATCTCCCGTTTGTGAGCGCAAAAAAAGGGTCGCACATCTGGTCCTATATGTGTAATCCTTCACCCTTGTTGACATTGTCGTTTTTTCTTCCCATCAACTTATCCATTCCTTATGTCTTTACTTTTCATATATAATTCACCTTGCACTTGTTCTGGTGTACATCTGTATATATTTTGATTTTCTTATTTAGACTACTGGGGTGGGGCGTTTTGCCTTTACCTATACATACAGTCCTGACGATGGTCTCGCTTATTTATTATATGTTAGACTGAAATGTCAACGCACCTTTCAGGTTTTTGCTCAGCACATAAGGAAGTGCACTGCTAACCCTTCAACTGTTGAAGCTATTTAATAATATGGGCGCACTATGTCAAGCAAGAGTGGAGTAGCACATATATGCACCTATGCATACTGTATTTTAATAGTGTTACCTCTGCTGGTATTTGTGTTTATCTACCCAAGCTCGCAATGGGTTATTGAGTTGCCTCTCCTTTATACTGGCTCATGTGAAAGTGTGCTTTTCAAATAGAAATACGCGTGATGCTGTGGAGTTTAAATGAGACAATGTCTGTCCGGCTGAAGAATTAATTGTCCTCTTTAGCAGCTAGAAGATAGTCTTGATTCAGTAGAAAACATTTTTATCCTTTGACTGCGCAATATGCCCCCAGAAAAAGAATGTTTTGGTCTGTTGTTTATGTTAATTTGGGATGATTGACTTGTAACACCAGACGATGAAGAGTATCAACTGATAGATAGAAGTGTTGAAGATGGAAGTTTTAAAATGCCTTCTACATTTTCCGTTTTTCTTAATTTTCTTTTTTTAAAAGGTGTTCTGGCCACTTCCTTAGTATTTTAATCAATCAATCAGTATTTGTTTAGCGCGGCTACTCACCAGTGAGAGTCTCAAGACGCTGGGGGTAGTGGGGGTGGTGGTGGGGGTTGCAGGCCTCACTGGACGCTGTGGTTTATTCAAAGAGCCAGGTCTTTAGATCCTTCCTGAATTTTTTTAATAAAAATGTGCTTTTTTCTAAGAAAATTAAACAAATTTGCCAGCCTCTAGAGAGTTTTGTTTTTTTTAAAAGTAGCTTTGCTAAAGAAAAGTTTCACTTGTATGTATTTTATAAAAATTGGTCCAGGATTTCATAAGACGTGCACGACTATTCAGTGTCTATCACTTCGTTGGCGATTTCCGTTATGGAGAACCAATATAACAGATGTGTATTTTTCCCTTTTATTTTTTACTAGTTGAATCATTTATATTGTGTGTTCTTTGCAGTTTTCTTATCTAATTGGATTGATGTTTTTTGCAGGAGTAGTTTCGTTCTCTGTGTTCTCAATTCGGATTACTAACAGCAAATGTGTCATCCGTTATTGACTGTTGTGTGTAAAATGGATCATTAGTGTTGTAACTCAAATTTGTTTATTGATTTAGGTAATTAGCACTGCTTGTTCTTATTATTACCATATATATTAGTATATTGACGGTGTGTTTAATATATTGTTTATAGAAAAGAACAGTGCTGCTGGGCATTTCTTCTGAATTGCAAATCTTATGACCGTCATGCAGTACCTGCCTTGACTGCTGCACCAAGCTAACATGTAAAGTCAAATAGTCAACTTTGCACTGTGGTCCCAGTATAGCGATTAGCAGAGAACACGTACAATGTCATCTTTTATACTGTTAGATTCTTTCAACGATCTGCAATGATCAGTGAAAAACCTAACAATCCTTTTTGGGCTCACCTATTCCATGGCTGGTGTTTTCCATGGCTTACAAACAAGTATGAAAGAAGGTGTGAGGAGGCCAAACCCTGAGTGTAAAAGGTGTAAACCTGGCACAACTGTGAGACATAGGATACACACTAACACAGGGATTATATGAAGTGCTTCTCCAGTGGCTTTTAGATTGCAAAGTAAATATTTAGGGTCAAGATATTTTGGCAAAGCTTTAGTTCCATTCTTCATATCTCACAAATCCCTTATCTACAATGACAACACATCATTTGTTTCATTATTCATGATAAAGTTACTGTTAAAAAAAGTTTCACAGTATAGTGCCGAATAATTAAGTATTAGTCCTACAGTTAAATACACTGGGGTCATGTCCAAGGGATTATAGAGATTGGAAAGATTACAAGGGCATATTAATGTATAACCTTTCAGCTATATGTTTTTCTCATTGGTTTTCATTGCAATAATAATTACTAAGGGAAATGTTAATGCCTATGTTGTGCGACTATCCCTATTTTTGGTAATGAATTTTTCTTATTGCTTACTCAGGTGGAAAGGAGCCTCTGTGGACTGGAATGGCACAGAACCTATACTCTGAATGAACAGATGGGTTTTGTGAACTGATCAAGACGTTGTTCCAGGACATACCTGCATTCCAGTGCATGTTTGAAAATATTCCTGTACAGCTTCTTGAATGCTGATATTACGGAAGGAATATCCAAAGCATCCTAGAATTTCATCCAGTGCTATCATTATTTATTTTTTATGCAATCACACAATCGACCCATGGAACTCATTTGTTTAAATTATGTTACTGTACATTCTGGACAATTGAGGTATCTGAAGAAAAGATGACACTGCACTGTTACTCACTTTTGGATCCATTTCCAGAAGCTTTGGTTGTTTGTGGATTTGACAATATTAAGCTGTTGTAAACATGTTGATATACGACTGCTTAATCTTAAAGCCAAGAAGTGAAGACAGGCGGTTTGACTTCTTAATAAATATATTAAAAAAATATCAGTGTTTCATGGAACTGTATTGAGAGTTACTCCACTATGTCCTGGAATGTGCATCGTCATAGACGAATGAAGAAAAACACAATGGGCGCAATTAACAAAATGTTTGCCAAAACACATCTACTGAATTCTGTTTATTGGTGGTTCGTAATCATTTGGGATGTACTTGCCACACTTCAGAAAGCATGTATGTAACAGTATTAATTACAAAGACAAAAATTGCCATAGTGAGAAAGGATTGGACACAGAGGGCATTGCCTAACCCTATGTCATATAGGTATCATATAAATTGAGTATGTCTAGAGGTAGATATATTATTGTAAATGCCTATACATTTACAGACAGTTTACAAAATGTGTACTATACTAGAGATATGGCCCAAAGTGTCAGCTAATAAGTTGAAGTTAAGTATAGGCAAAAGTGTGCACATTATTTAAATTGTTCATTTTTCCCTAACTTGTGTGAATTGTTCTAAATGTTTTTAATTCTTGGCAGCAATCCAATAGGCTATCTCTTCCAGTTAATTTAGTGTACATATCATGGTTCAAAACATGAATTCTGTTAATATATCAGCTAATAATCAGTGTTTGAAATGACATGCTTTTACAATAAATTCCTAGGGCTTAATAAAAAAACAAACATGTTATCACAGTTTTAAAAACAGGAACATTAATATCTTAAAGCACACAATGTTTCTAAGAGTTCTCCAGCATCCCACACCCTTTTGCCTGCCTGCCCTCTGTTCACTAATATACAATACTTTCCAAGGTCACATACCCAACACAAACTAATGTCTTATCCTTTCTATTACAGTGCTGTCACCTGTTCTGTATATTTATGGGGAGGAATATTCTTAAACTGCAACATACAGTGACATTGGTAGTTTTAACAATAGAAATCAATTATAAAACCAGATTAACACTTATTGTTGATGTATGTTCCACACCTCAACAAGAGTGAGTGCGGGCTTATGGAGACCCCCAGTTGAATATGGACTTGCGTAGGCACTCCATAAATAAAAAGAGTATCACTGACAGGTAAGACAAGGAGATCAACAGTTACTTAGATGTAAAAAAAAGTGGCTGTGTTTGAACACCCAAAACTGGGCCTCATTTAGCTTCACTGTAAAGTAACGCACCAGGCATTAAAGAAACCAAAGTCATAAAGAAGTGCTTCAAATTTACTTATTTGATAGATATTATGAATTTTTTAGGCTGCACAAGCATATATGAAAATATAAAACCTAGGTGAAAGCTTATAAAACATATAAAGAGAGTATATGGAAATAAATCGTCCACATTCACCAAATGCCCACTTTTAAAAATACATATGCAGTGCCAATAATACAGTGCTTCTATATACACATCAATTTTAGACTGATTAGGCATAGTTTAGGCACAAAAACAAACCCTTAGGTGCCTTTCATCAATCCAGTTAGTTCAATGTTACTGGGTGGTCATTTCTTTTGATTACATCTTTCTGGTGCAGAGCTTCACTGTCATACAGTAGCAGATTGATGAGTTTAAGCTTCCCTTAGTACTCCAGTTATTTTACACACCATATTTGAAATCAAGCTTGCCTAGGGTTTCTACTACTATATCTTCTCATCCTATGACAGAATTAACATAATGATGAAATGTCATGTTATTTACATAAGGTCACACCCAAATAGCATTAACTGTTTACACTTTGTAGTGGGTGTTGCTTTAGTTTCTAGATAAAGCTCTGTTTGCAGCACTCCTTTGGAACACCATTACGTTTATTTTCATTATATTGATCTTTATATAATTCTTCTGATGGATACTTCTAACCACAGATTCCTCACCTTTAGGCCCCATGTTGACCTTGTTTTGCCCCCGAAGTTACGGCCTTCCTCAGAGGCTTCTTCACATATTTGGTTCAGACCTGTTGCGTATACTAAGACTTTGGCCTCGTTCTAGAAGGTTTGACTTTCCGTACCACAATGCCTGAACTTAGATCAGTGCATGAATGCTTGAACATGGAAGTACAGGTTTTTGTTGACCCAAACAACCCCACTCAATACATAGTTGATGTGGTGTCTGTGAACCAACAGTTCCTTAAAATGGATGTCAGGGACGCAGTAGTAATTCAAACCCAATTTTGATTTTTAGAATAGGAGAAAAGACCATTTATTTTTAAAAGTGTTTTTTTCAACAGTCTCATCCTGTTGCCTAGCACATGTAAATACCCAATCAGAATACTAATAAAAGAGAACTGATGCATGTCACTAACAACAAGAATAAAATAAACGTTTCTAACATAGTCAAAATGTCTATAGCAACCTATCACTATTTACTACTTCTAATCATTATACTGTGAGAGCATGGAGTAGTTAAACTTGCATCTAGATTTTCTTAGGATTTAGAGCACTGCATACCCGTTTACAGCAAGAAGCTGTAATTATCAGTGGGCAGGAGGGAGTGTTCCCTCTAAAGGAAAACAAACATCAGTTGTGCTCAGCTCCTCTCCTCTCAGACTTGGCTCAGTATCAGCTCTCAGTGTAGGACTGGATGCTGTGGCAAGTACAGCAATCTGGCTGTCTCTGGCAGTATCTAGTGCGATAAACTGGGGCACAGGACCTCTCTCCCTAAGTGGCCACTAAATGAGCCTTTTATACTGTTGACCACTGATCTTCTCTTGTATGGGGATTTCTTGGGAGGAATTTCTGACACATATGCATCAATATGCTGGTTTTAAGAGCACTAGTATAAACCAGTATGGTAAAATGCGTTCATTCAGACTACATTGTTTGTTATTTTAATTATCTGACCTTGAAATACAGATAACAAAACTCTTGTCCCTAACTGATGTTGCATTAGGTGTTTTATCAATGTCATTGTCTGGATGATTGACACTTTCCCAGGTTTTTCGAAAGTTAAGGACAGACAGCATCTATGTCAAAGTTAGGCATGCTGTTGATCAAAATTGCGTTTTTGTCTTCTCAAAATGGAGCCAGGCCCTTAGGGTCTTTGTGTCAGCCCTGGCTTGTACATCTGAATATGAGGTAGTTGGGTCGCATATATGTTTAGGTATTTTATTTGTTTTAAAACAATGTTTTGACTAAAATCCATGCTCTCAGAATGGGAAGATATAAAACTATATCTAAGATGATTTTATAAAATTCAACATAAATATAAAGCAAGAAGTGAATATATGTAGAAATTCATCACAAGTAAAAAAACATTAAAAAGTATGAAGTAATGCAGTAAGCTTCGCACGAATACTTCTTCTAAGCCTGGCATGTTTCAAGAAATGAAATAAAATAGTATGTTTTAAAAAAAGACATCATATTATGATATTTATATGTGAGAGATGCTTTTTGGTAACTAAGCAGATTTTTGCAGGATATTGATTATGCAGAATTGGAAAAAGAAAAAATAATGCAACTTAGAAAAGAAAAAGAAAAATAGTCCATTTAAATGTTCCTGTTTTCGACACACTGTTTGTAATAAATACAAGATTCTTGCAAGCCCCTTGTCAAATAATGGTTTACTCTTAGTTCATCATCTGAGAAAAGTTCATGACCTCAGGTTCACACGCAGCACGTGTGGTGGTGGAAAACAAACAGTCAAGGAGTGCATTTTGTTATTGGCACATGAAGTGGATGGACAAGTAAGTGGTTGTAGCTCTAAAGCACTCATGGATGGTGAGAGTGCTTTGTTTAGAGGCTTGAATGAAAATAGTGACCCAAGCCAATTGTCAGGAAGCTCTTCAAAGAGTGACGCTGGTGATATTGATCCATCATAATGAAAATCATGCAGTAGTGACAAATGCATTGCTCAGCACTGCCTCTGGTGTGATTGCGATGGTTGAATTAACACTTCCAAGTCCAAGAAAGTCATTAGGGGCTCCTCCAGATACATATAGATTCAAAATAATTACAGTTAGACAGTTCATGCACCAGAAAACAGGTTTCACTTACAGAGCATTCATTTTCTGAAAAGACAACATCCAGTTTGCATTGAGCTCAGAAAGCCGCTCTTGTCCCAAATAGTGTCTAGGGTTTCACAGCACTTTTGTTCGGCTGAATGCCTGTACTCCATGATGATGATTTCCTTGTCGGATTAGGAAGAAACTGACAATACTGCAGCTGATGAGTAGAAGGATGCAGGAAATCCTCCAAAAAGTCTGGCGAATAAAGAGTGAAAAAATGATGGTATCAGTCTGAACACAGCTTTAAATCTAGTCATCAGGCAAGATCCGATGTTCTTAAAAAAAATTCACAATACCCATTGCTGTCGACATGTTGAAAATCTTATGGACGGTATCAGCAAAGTGAGTTGGGTATTGTATCTGTAACAGCCTCTGAATCTCCAAAATAGTTCTGGCTGTCTGCAAATCATAGGTTTCTGCCACAGAAGTCGAAAGGATTTTTTCTTGTAGTAACACTGTGACTAATTTGCTCAAAACGCATGTCTTTCATATCAATTCTATGCCAAGGGACAGCTTTGATTATGTGTTGAGGTGGTGGGTACAAAGCTCTTCTACAACACTGTATTGTTTTAGAAACCGTAATCACATATGGGTGACCTGTTTCCAGCCAACAACAACTGATGTTGGTTAACATTAAATAATAACCCTTATGATGCACGGCCATGGATGAAGTGGAAGTAACCAATAGGACACATTTTAATCCAGGCATCAAAGCATTGCACATTCCATGCAACAAAATTGAATCACACAGTTGTGAATAACCTAGAGGATTCCTGCAACTGGAAATACTGATAAACACAGGGTCATCTTCATTTGAACACATGTAAGAAAAAGGAAAATTCCATGAATGGAAAAGATTTGAATTGTGTATTTTTTCGTACCAGTCTAATAATGTGTACTTTTGACAATCATGAAATGAAAAGTTGTGATAGGCATGGGAATAGCTCTCATCCATGTAACAGGTAGATTTTTACTAACTGAAAATGGTGTTTCTTCCATTTGCTCAATATTTAACAAAGTGTACGTAGATTCTTTTTTAGCCATTGTTTTCTGTGTCAGGGTCAAATTGTAAGGCTCAAAAATAGTTTTTTCATTCAGAATTTACCAGGGCACATAACTCGATCAAAGAGTTTGTAAAACCAAAGTTATTTGTATTGTAGCTCTTAACTGAGCCTGGCCATGCTGCAAAAGACCTAAATCTCGTTAAATAAGATCTAAGGCTGAAGACATGATGTTTAAAGAATACACTGTTTTGGAAATCTTGTGCATGCCATTGTCAATAATTTTAAAAATGGCTTGCAGATTTTCTTTATCTATCTGTCAAACTCTTTCTGCAGTTTCTCTCTCTGAGTATATGTTCTTTACTTTGTATATGGTATAGATCCCTGTTGCTGTAAATCGTTTATTTCTAGAGGGTTTTGGTCTTAGAAGGAAATCAGAAAAATTCATGTTTTCTTTAATTACGGACATATGTTCCTTCACTGCCGGAAGACTGGAATGTGCTAACCCACGTTCGCACAGCTTGCCCACATTATATGTGGGACCTATTCTAGGTATGCAATTGTTGTATCGTGGATCAGGGCGAATGGCTTTAGGACCAAGGGTGTTGGAAAGGAAACAACACATGTATGTGTTGGAATCATATGACCATAGGGCTAAACCTTCAGGAGGGAACTGGGAAGAATTATAGGCTCCATTTTGACTCATATAGTTTATGTCAGAGTCAGGTATGTTCATTTGTGATGGCCAATTGGTGGATAGTGTAGAATTACCCTTTGGAATTAAGATTTTTAAGGTTTTTCATGGTTCTAAATCCCATACAGGTAGTCTGCTGGATAGTTTCATTCAGAAAAATCATGTCCTAATAGTTCAATGCATTCAAATAAGGTTCTTCATTGTATAAAGTGGAATATGCCTGCAAATCAGAAATCATACATTTTACAGTTTCAGTATCCCAGTCGTCTGAAACAGAACCAGGAATAATCCCATCATTCTTTGAAACTTTCAACACATATGGCAATTACAATGTCTCAGTTGATCCTATACTCCTATAAGTAACCTTTTCCTAAACTGTGCTGTCAGGCACAGGATAAGCTCTGATGATTACAGTGTATAGATCTCATTGAGCTCTGTCGGATGAGAGATGTGTTTAAAGTTCTTGACCACGGATTATAGAACAGCTCTTTCAGGGAAGTGATGTCCATTCTGTTGTGGTGACAACGGTCAGCGTCATCAGCCACAAAATGAAAAGAAACACTGCTGTAGCAGTCCAAATATAGGACCACAGTGGTATCAAATACTTGTCACGAAACCAATGATAAGCTAGAAGAAATTAATGGCATAGTGACTGTGGAGCGTGATGAAAAAGTCTGTGTGCAGAATGCAGATTAATTTGCATAAAGCATTGTTTCTCGAAAAGCGGCATCTCGATCGATGTTGAGCTATGCGGAGATTCATAATATACCATGGTGTTGCTTGGAACATTTGCAACTGTAATGATGGTAACATCAGATTCACCCATGGAATCCATTACTTGGTTCATCGCTGGAGATGCAGTACACTCAAATATCCCCAGCTGGGTACTGTAGCTAGTGACGTTTCTGCTTTCTTTTGTAGGTATTTCATTCAGAGTAGGAGAAACCTGAGAGGTTCTAATCCTTCTTGATGCTCAGGAGGGTCTGCTATACAGAATTGGTCACATGGTGTGTCCTGTTGTGGTCAATGGACAACTGTTGGTTTTTCTTTGAACCAGACAAAGGAGGCAGGATTACAGCTTGTTTGCCTTTTACCCTAGGAACTGGTGGTCTGTAGGATGGTTCAAAAGCTTGCTTATCGTAGATCTTTTCTCAAATTAGGTCCCCTACTTTAGGGACCCACCTGTCAGCAGCTGTAAAAACCTTCTCTTTGCTGTTGGTAGCTTCAGAATACTTCTCAGCTTGTCTCTGACCTCCTGGACATTCTGTAAGACATTTAAACATTGGTCCAGGTCACACTCTTTTTTGCCTGCTACCTTCCCAGGATTATCTACGCCAGGTACATATACAGGCATTCCGAAGAGTACTTTGTATGGAATGTGCCCTCCTAAATCTCATCTAAGCAAGTTATTTAATGCTTTCTGAATTCCATACCGATGATGTATCAACTAAGAATGGAACTCATTATCCTAGCAGTCAAGGCTTGTTTATTCAAGCTTTAGCATGCTCGACTAATTTGTTACTCTCTGCTCGATACAGATTGCAGAATTGCTGACATACTCACAGAGCAGACACAGCTTCTCTGTAAGCCTTGGGGACAAATGCAGAACCATTGTCTGAATGAAATGTATGAACTGCTTCCGTGCCTATCAGGCACTGCAAATCCTTTACGACTGCTTGAGCACATGCATTTCTCTGTGGCCCCACCCATAGGAATTAAGAACGTGAGTAATGCTTCCAATATGTACTTATATTGGGCAACCGAATTTATTGGCCTGACATGGGATGTTGAAGACCTTGAGTGGAGTTGTGGGGGGTCTTCTAACAGTAGAAGCCTTCATCTGTTGACAAACATCACATTGTCTAACACAATCTCTGGTCTGTTAATATACACATGGCCACCAGTAGCGTTGCTGTAGCATTGCTATGGTTGCATTTATCCAAGCATTTGCAGACCCCTCATGGGCTTCCTTTATTAAGTCGAATCTGGAAAGTTTATTAGGAATTATCCTACCTCCTACTCTGGGATAGTAACCACGGGAGTGCTATCTGAATCAAGGGTGTAGATTTATTTGAGAGAAAAGCTATCTGGAGGTGTTTCACTCTTTGTAGCTGCCTGATTCGCTGTTAATATATCTGTTTTGATCTTCATATGAGATCTGGTAAAGACTGCTACCTTGACAGTTTGTACTGCATCCTTTGCAGCTAAGTTGGTTGCACAGTTCTCTTTGGTATGAATGCTGTAACGCTGATGGCCCAAAGTGTGCTTCACATGAGCCAATGGAAGCTCATCTTGTAAGACAGCTACCTTTCCCCAGAGTTTAATCGTAATAGGTTTTCCCTTTTGAATCGGTGATTCCATTTAGACAAAACATTTTTAAATCTACATTGTAACCCTGCAGGCAGAAGGGTGAATCAGACACTATTAGTGTGGGAACTGACGGGTCAAGATTCTGTAGTGCAAGTACCAAGGCATGAATTTCTGCATGTTGTGTGGTGCCGTCACCAAGAAGTTTTGTGTGGGTGCGCTGTGGATGGAACTCACTATTTTTCACTACACCCTGCACTGCTCCACAAGCTGTGGAGTACTTAAATTTGATTTCTAGGACAGGTTGTGCAGTGCTGTGTATGTGGAACACGCCCTGATATGACTCAACCGGGAAGTCTTTGGGAGTTGGAGTGACATTCTGTTCATATTGTTGGAAAGCTTGAGTCCAAAGAGTTGGATCATAATGAAATTTCACATCCATTGCACTTAAGGAAGAGGCCCACTGCACCCATCTCAGGCGTAGAGCTCGAGCATTTAGAATGCTTGCCTTAGTGGCTGCCTCCAGTGCCACTATGAAAGAACCCACAATTATTAGTGTTCCCTGCGTAAACAGGCGCTCTTTAAAAATAGCTGTTTGCACAGCTGCAAGAATCTTCTCAATGGAAGTAAAACATGCTTCAGCTGGAGAATACAAGTGTGACTTGTAGGCTATAGGAATCATCTATCCGTCATTATAGATTACATATATGTAACCTGAGTAGCTTGGTACAACTCTTAACCCTAAGTTTGTTTTTCTATCCCTACTTTGTAAATATTTACTCTCCAGCATGTCTGCCTGTTGCACATGCATCAGTGTGTTTGTTTTTCAATTTGTTCGAAGAAAATATGGGAGAAATTAAATCATACAAGGGCTTCACTCACCTAGCATAGTAGCAAGCAGGTTTGCCCAAAGTTAAAGGAATCACAACAGGGATTGTAACTTCTTCAGGCTGCAAGGTTGCACATTTATGAAGGAAATGATGTGCCAGACCCTTGCCTTATTGTATAACTCGCACTCAAGAAAAGTCACCATCAGGTAGGCAATTGTAGACTTTTTAAAGTTAATCTTATAACATTGTGATGTTAATATTGTCACTATCTGGTCCAATCTTGTTAGGTGTGTGTCTAAATCGTCATTGGTGATATAGATGTTATCAGTGTATGATAGAGCCTTGGGAACTGATTGTAAGATCTCCATTATGCGTGCTGGAAATATGCCAGAGCTGTTCCTATACACCATAGGAAATTATTTGAACAAGTACTGCACTCCATCAAACCTGAAGGCAGTTAGATACTCGCTTTCAGGCACTGTATTCTGACTTAAAACCCCATTGAACGTATCCAGGGTTGTTTTGTACATCTTCTGTACTAGGTTTGTCGCTAAAACTGTGCTGTTAGCATTTTGTACTGTTTAGATTTCTATAATCTAAAACTATTCTTTAGGATTCATCTGGTTTTGAGAGGGAAAAAAGGAGTATTCATTGCAGAAAGACAAGGTGCTATAATGACTTAATATTTCAATTGATTTTGTATTGCTTTTATAATCATGCTTTGCTTCTGGCTTCAAGGGTTATTGACCCTGACTTCAAGGGATAATGAGTAAGGGTATAGCATGGTAAATAGTGTGTTTATCCCACCCCGCTTGGTTTCTGTATAGAGCTGGAGCCTGTCTAACAGCCCACTCCCTGGTGCAAATTTCCCTGATATCCTCAGGTGCTATGGGGGAGAAGGCTACTTGCATTACTTCCTCCCATTGGGGTGCTACAATTATGTAGACTGGAGGCCAATCTTCTGCTAGTATAATGCAATATTCTTCAGGTAAATGCAGCCAGAAGACTGCTTCAATAGTGCACAGTATAACCCCTTTAATCTGTATACCTAAATTGTAAACCCTATCCGGAGGATTTCAAATGTTGCACAAAACGATGATGGACGGAATGCTGAACATTGTCAAACATTCACTCCCAGTCACAGATCTGGGTTTAATCTATTGTTATTTTACTCGCCACACCATTCCAGTTTAGACTTAGCCATATGCAAATCAGTCTTGACCCAGCCCCCAATGGGAACAGTCCAGCCCAAACTGCCAGGCCAGGTCCTCCCTGGACTGGAAAACAAGCATCCTGGGACTGGTTCAGGGTATCACCCCTCAGCAGCCAGGCCAGCTTGAAACCGGTGGCATAGTGAGCACGGGACCCACGTCTGGGCATACCCTTCCCACTTAGGGCAGAAATGCAACACAAAAAGATGATAGACGGAATTTTTAACATTGTCAAACATCCTCCCCCAGTCACAGATCTGGGCTTAATCCATAGTTATTTTGCTTGCTACACCATTCCAGTTTAGACCAAGCCAGATGCAAATCAGCCTTGACCCTGCTTCCCGTGGGAACAGTCCAACCCGAACTGCCAGGCCAGGTCCTCCCTGGACTAGAAAACAAGCATCCTGAGACCCGGTCCGAGGATGCTTGTTTTGGTCCAGGGAGGACCTGGCTTGGCAGTTCGGGCTGGACTGTTACCATGAGGAGCAGGGTCAAGACTGATTTTTCATATGGCTGGGTCTAATCTGGGGTGGCATGGTGAGCAAATAATGATGAATTTAACCCAGATCTCTTGACTAGAGGTGAATGTTTGATTTGTTCTGCATTCCGTCCATCATTTCTGTGTCTTTTGCTTTCTCACACTAAGTGCACTGGGTATATGCAGATGTGGGTCTCGGGCTAACTGTGCCGCTGGATTCAAGCCTGGCTGATGAGGGGTGATACTTCCAAACCGGTCCCAGGATACTTGTTTCTAGTCCAGGGAGGATCTGGCTTGGCAGTTAGGACTGGATTGTTCCCATGAGGAGCAGGGTCAAGACTGATTTGCATATGGCTGGGTCTAAACTGGGGTGGCATGGTGAGCAAAAGAACAATGGATTTAACCCAGATATCTTGACTGATGGTGAATGTTTGGTTTGTTCTGCATTCTGTCCATCATTTGTGTGTCTTTTGACTTACATATTTATCAGGAGTCTCAATCTGTATGAACTTGTCAGTTGGACTCACCACCAGAAAGTTCTGAAGAGTCTAATACACTATTGTTACTTCTGCTGTGTTGTCTAGAAGTGCTTTCGCCCATGTCCTGTTCTGCAGAAGTATCCATAGCTGTTATGACATGTTTCTTAGAAAGTCCTGTAACACACACGGAGGAGTAACGAATAATATTATGAAGGTGGCACATGCTCAGTCAAAAATACTGCCATCAATCACAAAATTGTGACATGCTTCATCATTGGGCTTGCTTCAATACACCCCCACACAGACCAATGCCTGGGGTGGAGCAAAGGGAGGGGAAGACAATACAAACACAAAACGAATAATATACAGATATATTTCTGGGATCACCGAAAGAGAAGTGCAGTGAATGTTAAAACTAGTACGGTGGTGTCTCTGTTCTACAATTTATTCCTGGACCCACCGGCTAGGTCTAAAAACGTGAAGGATGGTGGTGACAGGAAAGAATTAGGAGTTCCTTCAGCCCTCCTTACTGCCAAAATGTCTTAGAAAGTCCTACCATCTTCTTCTTTTTAAATTGAGTTTTTCAGTCCAGGTCTTTCTTTTCCCTCTTTACACCTATCTCATTCTCTTGTCCTGTTTAACCTTTTTGCTCGCTATTGTGAGAAGTTGGCCTGGCATATGCTGTCCACTAATTATAGTGGGCACCTTGCACCAGTCCAAATCGACTCTTATGGTAGGTAGGTTAAAGACAACCTTATTGAAAGCTATCCTAGTGGTAGCTGTGGAGAGCAGCCTTCAGGCTAAGTCTTGAAGGAATGTAAAGCAGCTTGTTTTACCAGTCTATAATCTCTTGAGTGACCAAATGAAAGAGCACCACACCAGGTATATATTCAAAATATATGTATTTATTACTAAACACACCCCTCTAGTCTCTTTATGAGGCTAGAGTTCGAAGCTACATAGGTTATAAGATCTTAAATCACAGTAATAGCACAAATACACGTTTGGGCCCTAGGGGCGTACCAAACCATATACCAATAAAGTGGTATGCGAACCACGACTGAACTAGACACTAGGCCTAGAGCCTCTAGAAGTGCTTGGACCACAAGGAACCACCCAAGGTAGTGACACAGGGGACCCACGGGAGACGCGTGCAGTGTAAATACACAACCGCGATACGCCGTTAACTTCTATGGAGAAAGTCGGGATCGGGAAAATAGAGGAAAGGGACACTTAAAAGAGGACTAGGACAAAACCCTTTGAGATCTAGGACTTTGAAGAGTCTCTACCCACGGGAGCACCGGAGTACTCGTGTTACCTCACCCAGGGAAGCCGGGTGCATAGGTGCCTTTCGGGGTCGGGTTTCGTCGTCGGTTCTTATGGCGATCTGCTGCAAAGTGCTGCTGGCGACCAGGAGAAAAGTGTCCGGGTGGATCCAAGAGTGGATCGGAGTTCTGAAGAACCTGAAAGCAGAGGGGACAGAGTCTGGGTCACTAGCCAGTGACCAGGGAGGTGATGGACAGATGCCCACCGATGTCGAGTGCTTCAGGTTCGATGACGGTCGTCTTGACTCTTCAGCCACGAGGTCCGGGAGGCGTTGTCGGCGACCAGGAGCAGGATTCGGGCTGTTGCTCGATGTCTGTCGAGTGCAGAGGTGTCGGCGACCAGATTGGACCCAACAAGCCTTGGCAACGGCAAGTCTCGAGTAAGATGTGGATCGTCGATGATGCAGACCAGCAAGGTCTGGGGAACTCACCCAGCGAGGGTAAGTGAGGGCAGGCCTGGAGCAACCAGACTGCCAAGTAAAGAAAAGATTGGCCTTCATTAAGGGCTACTAGCCAACGGGCTAGCGACCGCGAAGGAGCCTCGTGACGCCGCACGTGGAGCTGGCTTACAGGACACTCGTGGAGTGGGGGCCAGTGATCTTCGGTGCAGGTGGTGCTGGAGGCTAGGGCTACTCGGAGCCCAAAGCATGACTTCTTGGGAGACCCAGAAGATGGTGCACTTGCAAATGTGCTCGGTGTCCAGGGGTCACGGTCTCAAGTCACCCACGACAGCCACGGGTCTCAGCTTTGCTGGGGACTCAGGGTAGCCTCGGGGAAGTCTGAGAATCCACCTCTGGTGATGCGATGACTTCGGCGTCCGACGGGAGCTTCAGTGATGCGAACCGGACAGATGCTTCTTTGGTGCCTGCCAAGCAGGGGAGTCACTCCTTGACCCCAAGGGAGATTCTTCAGTCCTCTAATCGTGAGTAGAGCGTCGAAGGTCCAGGATTCTGTTTCAGAGTTTCGTCCAGGTATATCTAATCTTGCTGTGGCAAGGGTTCCCCATTTTAACCAGTAAAACAGGGAGGGACTAACTCTATGACCCCACCTATGGGAGGGTCAAGGGAGGGGTGGCTACACCCACTTCCCTTTGTCCAGTTTCGCGCCAGAGCAGGGGCAGGTAGCCCCTGAGCTGGTTTGAACTGGCATATGCACAGAGGAGCCTTTTGCTCCCCCAGTGCAGGACTTCAAAGCACTCTAAGAGTGCACCCACCCAGCCCCAATACACATTATCCTGTCTGGGGAGGTGGTCACACCTCCCTGCAACAGGAAACCTATTGTCCAGGCCTCCCCTGCCGGAGTTTCGTCCAGCAGCAGGAGGCCAGACTTGTGTCTGTGGCAGCAGCATCCATTTTGTGATGCCAGGGCTTCAGAAAGAAGTTACCGGGTAAGCCAGAGTTAACATGTCTTTCCCTCTAGAAGGGTGGAATGCTACCCCCGCCGCCAGGATTGGCAGGGGGTAGTATTCCAAGATGTTTGACACCAAACACGACATGTTTAGGTGCAGCCATTCCAAAGTTAGCATTTTACCGCGAGGATATAATGCGCTTAAGAGTATATGGTCAGGCTGCACTACAAACAGCATCAGAGATGGTCTCCGAACGCTGCAGAGGGGCCCTGCTCATGCAGGGGCACCCTCTCACATAGGAACCATGCACTCTGCCTTTAGGATTGATAAGGCCTGCCTTAGGAGTGACTTATAGGTTTATATGTGTGTATGTATTTAGTGATATAGGTAACCTATATCACAGTAAGGGGTGCATGCACCACCTTACCCAGGCTGCAGTAGCAGACCTGTGGTGTCAGTTTGGATGGCCTTCCAGGGGTGGCATAATACATGCTGCAGCCCCTGGCAGGCCTCTGAGGTACCTATGCCCTTGGTACATAGTATACCATATACTAGGGACTTATAAGGGCACTCCAGATTCCAATCAGAGATGTGCCTAAGGCACATGGAAACCTTTTACAGAGAAAGCAGATAGACTGGGGCCCTGAATAGCAGGATCCCAGTCCAACTAAGTCATAAACCAGCAAAACACCATAAAAAAAGTGGGGGCAACCATATAGTCAGATTCCACCTTCCTACATAACCCCCCAAACGAAAGGAGATAAGGCTAACCATGGCCAGTTGAGCCTATATTGACTAAGTGGCCATATAAGGAAGCACCTGCACTAGCATGGTTGCCCCTATGTTATGGTCCACTAAGCAATCCCTCACCCTAAGGGTATGAGAGGGTCTCCACCATGGGGAATCACTACCTCTGGTGTGCTTAGGTAAAGTACAAGGCTGGTGAGGTGTCTGAGTAGGGAAGTGAGGCCCTAGGAATGTTGGCCTCAGCTTCCTCAGATCACTGGTCACCATGTATGCCTGTCTTTCCATGACTGAGTTGCACTTTGCTCTAAGGGTCAACCTTTGGCTGCCTACAGCTGGGGGTTGGGTCCCTTTGGATGGAACACTGGAGGGACATGGCAGGTTTGGAACCTTCTGGTCCCAGGTTTGCCCTTGCCTACCAGAGTCCTTCTGGGGAGGTCCCTACATAAAGGTATGGGGGATCCCTCAGTGTGTAGAGGAATTTTCACCTGGCTAGGGCTACTAGACTGGGTGCCCCTAATCTGCTGATGGGGGCTTCCTCTGGACAGGGGGCCCGGGGGGTCCACTGACCTCCCTGACCTCTGCAGCCCTGGGCTGACTGAGGCAGGGTAGAGAGGGGCAGGTTACCTGCTCCAGACTGGGTACCACCTTGGAAGGGTCCTCTGCCATCAGGGGTGTGGCCAGGCCAGGCCTGACTACCTCTGTGGCAGTTCCTTCACTAGGGGTAGGGTCAGTTCCCTGAGGAGGCTGACCCTTACCTACTGTCTGGGGGAAGAAGACTTTTCTTCAACCCTTGTGCTCTCTTTTGGGGGAGAGTGGGCCATTCTTTCAGGCTCCATCTCTCCAAATTCTTGGGCTGGGGCTGTGGCCATCACAGCCCCACTAACCTTTGCAGGGACGCCCAACATCCTAAGATGGGTTTGGTGTTCAACTTCAGCCCAGGCTGAAATTTCCAAATCATTGCCCATCAGGCAATCTACAGGTAGGGTTGGGGACACTGCCACTCTTTTTGGGCCTGTGACCCCCTCCCAGCTGAGATTGACTATGGCCATGGGGTGATCTGTTCTGACACCATCAATGTTGGTCACCTGGTATTTAAACTCAGGTAAAAGCTGGTGAGGGGGACTAGTTTCCCTGCCACCATGGTGACACTAGCCCGTGTCCCTAAATGCCACAGCTTTCTGACCATTAATCATTGGCTCCAGTCTGTACCTGCCCAATGCTATGGGACCCATGGTAAAGGTGGCAAATCCTATACCACCATCAGAGTCAGAGGAGTCTGTTGAGGGGTACCTGTCTAAACTAGGGCCCACCTCTGTTCCTCTTGCAAAAGCACCTAACTTTTGGGTGCACTACTCCCAACTGGAGGATTACTACTGGTAGTACCAGGAGGGGTGGTAGTAGTTGTGGGAGGAACATTTTCTTTATTGCCAATCCTGGGGCAACTGGGATCAGTTTTCCAGTGCCCAGGCTTTTTACAGTTTGGCAATATGGTTTCTTTTCAGGAGAGGAAGGAGTTTGGGACCCACCCCCAGAAGAGGAATTTTGGGGCCCTGTAGGGGACTTATCCTTAGATTTATCCCCACCTTTCTCTTGGGACTTAGTAGAATCTTTCTTCTGGTCACCACCCTGATTTCTAGTTTTTACTCTGGTTCTGACCCATTTGTCTGCCTTCTTTCCCAATTCTTGGGGAGAGGTCAGATCAGAGTCCACCAGATACTGGTGCAAAAGCTGGTTTTGACAATTATTAAGGATCTGCTCCCTCATAATCAAATTGTACAATCCTAAAAAGTCATGCACTTTGTTGCCATGTATCCAACCTTCCAGAGCCTTTGTAGCACAATCTACAAAATCAACCCAGTCTTGAGTCTGAGCTTTTTGGGTGTCTCTGAACTTCAACCTATACTGTTCAGTGGTTAGGCCAAACCCATCTATCAGAGCACTCTTCAAGACTGTGTAATTGTCAGCATCCTCTTCTCTTACAGTGAGGAGCTTGTCTCTACCTTTGTCTGCAAAGGAGAGCCACAAGATTGCTGCCCACTGCCTCTGGGGGACCTTCTGAACTTTACAGGCCCTCTCCAGTGCAGTTATCCATTTGTGGATGTCATCCCCACTCTGGTAGGGAGGGACAATCTTGTTTAGGTTTCTATGGTCATAAGACCTTTCCCTATCTCTAGGGATATTGCTGCCACCATGGGACTCTAGTCCCAACTTTCTTCTCTCTCTAAGGAGATCTAGGGATTCTCTATCTAAAGCCAATTGCTTCTTCCTGATCTCTAGTTGAGTTTCCTCATACTGGACCAGTCTCTTTCTTCTCTCATGAGAGGATTCCCTCCTGTGAGAAGAAACAGAGCTCCCTATTGAGGTGCCAGAGTGGTTAGACTCCTGAGAAGGAGACCTAGACTTTCTGAGCACACTCATAATCCTTCCTGGGGGGACAAAGGTGTGGTTCTCTAGATCCTCATCTTCATCTTCCCCAGAAGGGATTGGGTTCTCCAGGTCAGGGTCATTGTCACCCTCCTGGTCAGTTTCAGAGGGGGCTGGGGGTAGTGGTACCCCTGGCCCCTTCCTCATCTGCTGGCCCACCCTCTGCTCCTACCCCTTCAGTCTCTGAAGACTTACTAAGATCATAAGCCACCAACAACTCCTGGAGGTGTTGGGTGGTGGGACTTTGGCCTGTCCTTAGTTTCCTCACGTTACACAAAGCTCTCAGTTCCAAGAATGGGAGTGTGTCATACTTGGAGGGGGGAAGCTCAATGGCTTCCTGCAGGGTATCTTTGGATCCTGCTTTTAAAGACATTACTAGTGTGGTGTGGTGTATGCACTACCTACTCTAGTGTGGCCTACTAAACTCTCTTGAGTTGTAGAAAGGGTTGTGCTATCCCTTAACACACAACTCTAAGTTCAGTAGAACTTACTGATATTCTAAGCTTAAATTATATGTACCTTAGGTACCTTTAGTGGTTTTCAGTTGATCAATTCAATTGAGATTATCTGGTAAAACAATAGCAAGCTGGAATCCCACACGCTGCACACCAATGTGAGAAGTTGGCCTGGCATATGCTGTCCACTAATTATAGTGGGCACCTTGCACCAGTCCAAATCGACTCTTATGGTAGGTAGGTTAAAGACAACCTTATTGAAAGCTATCCTAGTGGTAGCTGTGGAGAGCAGCCTTCAGGCTAAGTCTTGAAGGAATGTAAAGCAGCTTGTTTTACCAGTCTATAATCTCTTGAGTGACCAAATGAAAGAGCACCACACCAGGTATATATTCAAAATATATGTATTTATTACTAAACACACCCCTCTAGTCTCTTTATGAGGCTAGAGTTCGAAGTACATAGGTTATAAGATCTTAAATCACAGTAATAGCACAAATACACGTTTGGGCCCTAGGGGCGTACCAAACCATATACCAATAAAGTGGTATGCGAACCACGACTGAACTAGACACTAGGCCTAGAGCCTCTAGAAGTGCTTGGACCACAAGGAACCACCCAAGGTAGTGACACAGGGGACCCACGGGAGACGCGTGCAGTGTAAATACACAACCGCGATACGCCGTTAACTTCTATGGAGAAAGTCGGGATCGGGAAAATAGAGGAAAGGGACACTTAAAAGAGGACTAGGACAAAACCCTTTGAGATCTAGGACTTTGAAGAGTCTCTACCCATGGGAGCACCGGAGTACTCGTGTTACCTCACCCAGGGAAGCCGGGTGCATAGGTGCCTTTCGGGGTCGGGTTTCGTCGTCGGTTCTTATGGCGATCTGCTGCAAAGTGCTGCTGGCGACCAGGAGAAAAGTGTCCGGGTGGATCCAAGAGTGGATCGGAGTTCTGAAGAACCTGAAAGCAGAGGGGACAGAGTCTGGGTCACTAGCCAGTGACCAGGGAGGTGATGGACAGATGCCCACCGATGTCGAGTGATTCAGGTTCGATGACGGTCATCTTGACTCTTCAGCCACGAGGTCCGGGAGGCGTTGTTGGCGACCAGGAGCAGGATTCGGGCTGTTGCTCGATGTCTGTCGAGTGCAGAGGTGTCGGCGACCAGATTGGACCCAACAAGCCTTGGCAACGGCAAGTCTCGAGTAAGATGTGGATCGTCGATGATGCAGACCAGCAAGGTCTGGGGAACTCACCCAGCGAGGGTAAGTGAGGGCAGGCCTGGAGCAACCAGACTGCCAAGTAAAGAAAAGATTGGCCTTCGTTAAGGGCTACTAGCCAACGGGCTAGCGACCGCGAAGGAGCCTCGTGACGCCGCACGTGGAGCTGGCTTACAGGACACTCGTGGAGTGGGGGCCAGTGATCTTCGGTGCAGGTGGTGCTGGAGGCTAGGGCTACTCGGAGCCCAAAGCACGACTTCTTGGGAGACCCAGAAGATGGTGCACTTGCAAATGTGCTCGGTGTCCAGGGGTCACGGTCTCAAGTCACCCACGACAGCCACGGGCCTCAGCTTTGCTGGGGACTCAGGGTAGCCTCGGGGAAGTCTGAGAATCCACCTCTGGTGATGCGATGACTTCGGCGTCCGACGGGAGCTTCAGTGATGCGAACCGGACAGATGCTTCTTTGGTGCCTGCCAAGCAGGGGAGTCACTCCTTGACCCCAAGGGAGATTCTTCAGTCCTCTAATCGTGAGTAGAGCGTCGAAGGTCCAGGATTCTGTTTCAGAGTTTCGTCCAGGTATATCTAATCTTGCTGTGGCAAGGGTTCCCCATTTTAACCAGTAAAACAGGGAGGGACTAACTCTATGACCCCACCTATGGGAGGGTCAAGGGAGGGGTGGCTA
The DNA here is from genome assembly GCA_963921515.1 of Calotriton arnoldi. Classification (NCBI taxonomy): domain Eukaryota; kingdom Metazoa; phylum Chordata; class Amphibia; order Caudata; family Salamandridae; genus Calotriton; species Calotriton arnoldi. The sequence goes on along the minus strand of CAWUFW010000073.1, from coordinate 4,924,365 downwards.
CACCCACTTCCCTTTGTCCAGTTTCGCGCCAGAGCAGGGGCAGGTAGCCCCTGAGCTGGTTTGAACTGGCATATGCACAGAGGAGCCTTTTGCTCCCCCAGTGCAGGACTTCAAAGCACTCTAAGAGTGCACCCACCCAGCCCCAATACACATTATCCTGTCTGGGGAGGTGGTCACACCTCCCTGCAACAGGAAACCTATTGTCCAGGCCTCCCCTGCCGGAGTTTCGTCCAGCAGCAGGAGGCCAGACTTGTGTCTGTGGCAGCAGCATCCATTTTGTGATGCCAGGGCTTCAGAAAGAAGTTACCGGGTAAGCCAGAGTTAACATGTCTTTCCCTCTAGAAGGGTGGAATGCTACCCCCGCCGCCAGGATTGGCGGGGGCTAGTATTCCAAGATGTTTGACACCAAACACGACATGTTTAGGTGCAGCCATTCCAAAGTTAGCATTTTACCGCGAGGATATAATGCGCTTAAGAGTATATGGTCAGGCTGCACTACAAACAGCATCAGAGATGGTCTCCGAACGCTGCAGAGGGGCCCTGCTCATGCAGGGGCACCCTCTCACATAGGAACCGTGCACTCTGCCTTTAGGATTGATAAGGCCTGCCTTAGGAGTGACTTATAGGTTTATATGTGTGTATGTATTTAGTGATATAGGTAACCTATATCACAGTAAGGGGTGCATGCACCACCTTACCCAGGCTGCAGTAGCAGACCTGTGGTGTCAGTTTGGATGGCCTTCCAGGGGTGGCATAATACATGCTGCAGCCCCTGGCAGGCCTCTGAGGTACCTATGCCCTTGGTACATAGTATACCATATACTAGGGACTTATAAGGGCACTCCAGATTCCAATCAGAGATGTGCCTAAGGCACATGGAAACCTTTTACAGAGAAAGCAGATAGACTGGGGCCCTGAATAGCAGGATCCCAGTCCAACTAAGTCATAAACCAGCAAAACACCATAAAAAAAAGTGGGGGCAACCATATAGTCAGATTCCACCTTCCTACAGCTATTTTCTTCTTTTCTTTGGTGCTCAGTCTGACCCTCTGTCTCGGCTCGTTTACCGCCAGAGTTCTGAAAAGAATGGGAAGAGCAGATATCAGAATGCTGATACCTTTCCGGCTTTTAAATTTTGTTGCGGTCCCTTAAATTTTAACCACTCTGAATACACTTCCAAGATTTGGGAGATACGGTCCATCTTTTCTCTCTCTCCCTCTGCTTCATCTAACCTTCCATTACAGGCCTTTCCTTAACAGAACCCTCAATGTCACTTTTAGATGTCAAAATGTGGTTTATGTGCTCGTGTACTCACTGTATCGTGGCCCACAGAGTTATAAACTTCCAAAATTATTTTCAGTAGTTTCCGTTCATTGGCTTGAACCAGAAGAGCTGCAAGAATCTTGCTTAATGTTGCTAAGTATGATTGAGGAGACTAGAAAAATGTCCCATTAACTTCATAGCTAAGCCAAGAGCAGGTGCAGCCCTGTGCTCGTCTTGTACTTGTTTCAGTTCTTCAGCGAGAACTGCCAATGAAGGTGTGCCATGCGTTTTAGTGTAAATGTATGCTAATATACTTCCCCAGGTATTGCACTCCTCTTTGGGTGGCACCATTCCAAGGGGAAGACATATAGTCAGAATTCCATGCTTGTCTTGCAGTGTCTGGTGAGGGGAAACCGCTTCCACCTGGATGGTCTTGCGATCAGTTCAGAAGGCAACTTTGCTACGCTTCGTGGGCATCTTTCCCATGATAGTGTTTATTATCTGGGACTGAGTGCTTGTGCGGCAACCTGCCCCTGTACTACTAGTCATGCTAAAGCTGGACTGCTGGGCATGGTTCGTAGCACATAATGAATCAGTTTCCTGTATAAGGAGACTATATAGTGTAAGATCCCTACAACATCAGTGATGGGTAAGGTCTCATGGAAAGGGTGTGCATCCATCTAGTACTGACCATTTAGCCCTTTTATTCCTCAGGGTACCAATCTAACATTCATGTGTTTGTGTGTTCTAAGTCACCAGCGAACCAATTTGCATGCTCTTGGTAAGTCAAAGAGATTTCAGATCCTGGTATTTCTTATAGTGTTCAGGCGATGCTGCCAGTTTGTAAGCCTGAAACTGCCCTGAGGCAGCATCTATAGCCTTGAACTCTACCCGTGAGCAAAATGTTTCCAAGGCTTACACTGCATGTGCAGCTATTTGTAAATGTGACTGCTCTCCCAACCTCATCAGGGACACCACTATTCTTGAGATATTGTGTATCTACCTCTGGATAATTTACTCCTATCGCAACAGGGGACACCATTTTAACCAGATTCAAAAGCCATTGGATTCATAAGACACAGAAAACCCACAGATGGGGAATAACCTTTTAAAAGTCAGCCTTGACAAACCTACAGCAATAGGTGCTCTCTTGTTCCCTGTAGGAGGTAACCATGATTGCTACGGGCATTTCTGCATATCTGTAATGATGGTTTTTCTTTGTGTGTGCATATTTAAAGACTACTCAATTGTCAAAGAAATCTGAATATCCCACATTGGGCACCATGTTTCATAAACTAAGGCTTTGGCTTAACTCTACAAGGTTTGATTTTCCCACCCATGGATAGCTCAACTTAGTTCAGTTCACTCACGCTTGAACCTGAAAGTACATGGTGATGTAGCCCCACACAACCCCTGCAGTAAGAGAAGAGACACTTTATCTGTAGAAGTGTTTTATTTCACAGTCTCATCCTGTTGCTTAGCACATGTACCTCACAGAATATTATTAACACAGCTCTGATGCATGTCACTAACAACAAGAATAATATGAATATTTCTTACATAGTCAAAATGTCATTTGGCAAAGTAACACTACTTCTATGGGCTATACTACGAGACCATGGAGTAGCTTAGCTTGCATCTAGAATTTCTTTGAATTTAGTGCGTTACATACCAGTTTAAAGCATGAAGCATAAGCATAAAGCATGAAGCTGTAATTATCAGTAGCTCAGAGAGAGTGTTCCATCAAAAATATGACAAACATCAGCTGAACTCATCTCCTCTACTCATAGACTTGGTTCGGTATCAGCTCTCAGCGTAGGACTGGATGTTTTCAGCAGTACGGAAATCTGGCAGTCTCTGTCAGGATCTCGGGCAGTATCTTGTGTGATAATCTGGGGCGAAGGACCTCTCTCCCTAAGTGGCCACTTAATGAATCTTTCATGCTGGTGACCACTGATTCCCAATCTTATTTGCGTGGAGAGTTTTTGAGAAATTTTATACATAACTAGTAGGCATCAATGCAAGTCTTACGACACACTAGTATAAACCAGTATGGTAAAATACATCAATTTAGACTACATTGTTTATGTTATTTTCATCATTTCACCTTGAAATATAGATAGCAAGGAAATTGTCCCAGACTGATGTTACATTAGCTGTCTTATCAATGTTATTGTCTGGATGATTTGACACTTTTACAGGTTCTTTGAAAGATAATGACAGGTGGCATCTATATCAAAGGTAGACATGCTGGTGATCAGACAGAAAATGGAGTCTTGGCCTGCTCAAAATGGAGTCTGGCCTTAGGGTCTTTACATCAGACTCTGATCAACCTGACAATGGTGATGATCGGGATTCCCACACTATGTTGATGATATTTACTGGGGTTGGAGGAGACCAGTGGGCTGGATGCCTCTCGGGGCTCAAGGTTGGTGTCGCCCCTTTGATCCCCACTGGAGGACAGCTCATCATTTACTGTGGTCTTTAGATATGCAGCTGAGGTCCTGGATTTACTGCTACATTCAGAGTTATTCAAGATAAATGTCCTTGCAGAGGTTTTGCACCATGGGCAAGCCTCTTCTGAGCCCTTACTTCCATTTAATGAAGCTCAGACTTGACAACCTTTGGAGTACTAGGGCGAAGCCGTGCTCATGCCCACCTGTGAACAGGCAAGTGACCAGGCACCATAGACTGGCACTTGGTGACCCTGACTTTCTTACACAGCACCCAGTTTCTGAGGGTTTGGTGGTTTGAACATCTGCCAGTAAAGATAACCATAATGTATTCCCTTCAACCCCACAGGACAGGGAGTCGAAATGAATTGAGGAATTCAGAAAGTGGATGTTTTCCTCCACCAGCTAGGCGTTGAGAATTGCCAATGCTTTCCAGCTGTTAGGCATTTATACACACACCCTTTGTGACATCACTAGCAAGATCTTGCTGGGAGTCCTGGTGGAATTTTCGGCTTCTTCGACTCATACCATTCAGGATTGTCGGGGTGCAGCAAAGCATGTAATTAGGGTAGGCCTGGATATGACTGACTGGTTGTGGCGTACGGTGGGCACTAGCGCAATATTCTGCCACCACACATGTATTTGATGCACTGGCTTTTCTGGGGATGTGTAGGCGTCTCAAATGGTTATGACATTTAATGGGTCCTGCTTCTTTGGTGAATAGTTTGATTCTGCCCTCGAACACTTTAAGGAAAGCAAACAGATAGTGTGTTACAGGGCCTTTCTACCCCTGCCTGGTAGTTTCCTCAGCAGACTAATGAAAGGGGCTGCTGTATAGACATTGCCAAGCCCTGCCACCACTGCAGCAGTCACCTCTGTCCTTTTGGGCCAAGGATTAGGATCTGGCTGGCATCGCCAGATCACCAGGGACGCCTCCCCACTCAGTCCCCTGGCCCTTTGGCATCAGCCTCCAAACTGCTTTAGTTGGTCCTTAGAGGCACACAGCACCCTGTGGAAGGCAGGATTAGACATTTTCTTTCAGGGTGGCAGGCCATGACATCCGACAGGTGGTTCCTTCAGGGCATGTGTTTGCTAGCTTTTGTAAATAAGGGTTTGTGTCAAAATACATGGGTGGATGCAGGGAAATGCCCATGCTCCACCCTTGTAATGCCTCTATGAAGCAAGGCAGTGCTTTGTGCTGCCCTGTGTTACTTTTGGAAATGCAATCCCACACAAACCCATGCAAAGTCATGCAAATCTTGATTTGTGCGGCTTGGTAATTCCGAACATGGATATTGCGCCGTGGCTGCGCAACAAAAGTGGCCCAACCCTGACACAAAATCTTAGTAAATCTGGGCCTTTATATGAAAGTACAAAATATTGACAACAAAATCATAGAAGATCACAATATCATGATAGGTAAGTATATCAAATTTTAAAATGTATACACTACATTACCTTCAAATCATCTATTAATTTTCAAAAGCATATTACATTTAAAATATATACTTATAAAAAATAGATTTTCTATTCCCACGCCAACCTGAGTAGCCGTAGGAAACGTGTTGGGCTTTAGATGGGTAAGATTTACTATTGCCACTCCAATATTAGCAATAGTAGAGAAAGTGTTGGACTCTGTATATAAAATAAATGAACATAAAATATATTTCCAGAAACATAAAATATTTGTAACATTATATACATTTTTAAAAAGTAAAAAATGTGATTAATATATAAAATTATCCATAAAAAATACTTAAAATTTATATCAATTAAAATATTTTAAAAAATAGATTTATCATACTTCCCACACTATTACCTTAAAATTTGAACAACCACAAAAACAAATCAAATTAATGAAAGAAAATTCAAACTTCGGTGAAGAAGTTGTATAGCTCCGGGTTATGGGACATGGAGTGAAATAGGGAATCGGTCAGGTTCTGCAACTATGTGCTAAGTTGAATGATTCCATTCTCAGGGAGCTATTCCAATCTGGAGTACTACACAGTCAATTCCCAGGTTTTCCCTGCTTTGATACACTAGGGCAAAAGGACATCTGCATTTAAAAGAGTAGAAATAGTCTATTATGGTGACATCCTCAAGACTACAAAAATTCTATTCTACAGTTTTTGTATAGCAAATGGCTATCAGCAGGCCTCCCAGCACTGCAACAGATACAGTAGAACATCAGGGACTGAGAAAGTTATTCCCTGAATAGCCAGGTCTTCAAGGCTTTGTGAAAGGGGAGTTCTTGCTCCAGAAGACGTAGTTCGAGAGGCAGGGATTTTAGACACCAAAAAAGATATGGAGCGTCTACCCCAACGTAATCTATGAATCCTGAGGACCTTCAGGAAGTGAGCAGAGGCTGATCTAAGAGGTCTCCTAGGCAAGTAAGGGGAGGATATTGATCGAAGCAAGGAGAGACCTCTATTGTTGATTGCCCTTTGCATGATGCAGAGAGATTTAAACTGAATCCGGTGTTCCACCGGGAGCCAGTGAAGGTCTCTAAGAGCCCTGGTAATTGACTGATATTTGTGTGTGTTTGTAAGAAGTTGGGCGACCGCATTCTACACCATTTACAACCTTTTGGCCACATAACAGGGTGAGCCAAGGTAATGCGTGTTCCCATAATTCAGGCGGGCCAACACCAAAGCCAGCATAATCTGCATAATTCTAGTTGTAAGAGGGAGGAGCATAAGAACCTTTCTCAGTAATCTCAAAATTCCATCACAACAAGCAGAGATTTTTTTGACTTGGTGGTCCATTGTAAGATTAGGATCTAGCCACATCCCCAAGCTCTTTATTGAGCCTTTTGGGACTGGCAGCTTGCTCAAACATTCTGGTAAGGGGCTGGGGACATTGCTACAGAAGTTTTTGCCCAGCAACATAACTTCCGTTTTGTCCTCATTAAGTTTTAGTTTACAGCCGGCCATCCAGCTGACTATTTCCTGGAGTCAAGGAGTCAAAGATAAGTGATTAGAGGTATGGCCAGGGGAGACTGAGATAACCAACTGGGTGTCATCTGCATAAGACACTAATGACAGCCCGAACAATTGCACAATGTTGGCAGGGGAGCATGTACACATTAAAAAGGGTGGGACTCTGGGAGGAGCCCTGAGGCACCCCACAACTAAGGGGGAGACTGGTTGAATAATATGCCTGATCCAGAACCTGAAAGGTTCGATTCTCCAAAAAAGAAGAGAGTAATTCTAGTGCTCTGCCCCTGACACAGGCCTTCGAGATTCTCTGAAGGGGGGTTAGATGGTCCATGGTGTTGAAGGTAGCACTTAGATCAAGTAGGATAACTGCTGCAGCTCCTCTCTGGCCCAGGAGTCTCCTTAGTTCCTTGACCACTGCTAACAGTGCTGATTCAGTCCTGGGTTGTGGTCGGAAGACCATTTGACTGGGGTGAAGCATTGACTTAGATTCCAGGAAGGCAGAGAAATTCTTATTAACGTGTTTTTCTAGGATTTTTGCAACTTCAGTTAACAGAGAGATAGGCCTATAATTACTTAAACTAGGGGGTCAAGGGTAGGCTTTTTTAAAGTGGCTTAACTATTGCATGCTTCCATTAATGCAGAACCTGCCCGCTGGAGAGGGAGATGTTTAACAACTCTGTCAGCACCAGAGCAATACAATCAGGTCCTTGGCAAAGAAGATGGAAAGGGGCCGAATCGATTGGTGAACCCGGTTTTACAATTTTTAAGAGACCTTTTATACGACTCTCAGTGAGATAAGGAAAGGTTGAGAAGAATGAGAACTTTTTTGCACAGATAGGCTCCTTAAGCCCCAAACTGCATAAGTCTCCAATCATAGCTAAATTTAGCCCTAATTCTGTGTAACACACATTGTTGGATTCACCAAACAGTACATGAAATGCATGTAATAGGAGCGTAAGGCAGTCTGAGACATGAAGAGAGATTGAATCACTGGCCCTAGCACGTATGGCAAGAAGATTTGACAGTCCGGCTTTGTCACTTGCATTATTAGCTACCTATAAAATACCTACAGAAAAAGAACAATGAGGTAACATGTTCCTCTAGAGATCATGGGGGAGGGGATTTCACTCTGAGTAAGGATGGAGCAGTCCCAATAAATATTCCTAAGATTAGCAGAGAACTTTATGGCCTTGACTTAGGGCAACCAATTAGTCTCACTGCTTAAAAACAGGATGAAAGGAAGGACAGACTGGGCAACGCTGACAATATGGCTTCATGGAGTCTTGTGGCAAATAAAGATATCATCAATCTAAAATTGATTAAGGATCCTGGGACCTAATCCTGGTTGTCTGTGTTAGAAGGGGAAGAAGGTCCAAACGGTAGAATGTACATTAGTAAATTCCTTGAGAAATTAGGTGGTTATTATGAAACTTAATTAGGATACTACAAGTTTAAGTAAGGTATGGAGCGGGAGATAGTTTTACACAACAGTTTACCACCCTCACAGTGAAACAAGGCTGTTTGTTGTTTCTAACCTTGTTTTTAGGTTTTTATTATTGATCTACCAGATCTACTTCTGAACAATGGATGGCCTGAAGCTCAGAGGACAGCAACTGTACAAGAACGCTAACCTCTATCTGAGACAACTGATTTCTTTTGTCACAATATAGGTGCCAGTCAGTCAATTTAGTTTATTTTGTATAGAACCCATAAGACATATAACATGGAGAAAAAAAAATCCCAAAACAAAATAATGGTGGTGCCGCATCTGCCACCACATATTGCATAAAAAACAAGAAATCTCAAATGTCAAGGCTTTGAAATCAAGCTTTAAATGCAACAGATCCTTTTATATAGGTCATTGTATACTCCAAACAATGCAGGTTATAAGGCATTTACATAAGTACGTCAGGAGGGGTTGTATTTACAGAAGAAATAACAGTTCAGAATTTAGAGTTTGTTTTCATAGTAACAGTACAGTTTTAAAAAAGGGTAACAAAAAAAAGCACCTTTGGTAAAATAATGCATCCTAGCATAGTGACCCTGAACTGTTCACAAAATGGAAGTTGGAATGTAGAAATTACAAGCTTCACCTAGGCAAACTGTCCGTGGGAACCCATGTAAGGGTCACACTGAAGGTGATGTCTGGCCAGAGTGAGGTCTTACCTGTTTTATTAAAGCAACCGATAAAAGAGGCAGAGAAAGATCAGCGCACAAGTGAAATGAAATGAAAAAGATATTTATAAAGCGCGTGGTTACCCGCGGGCATCCCAGCGCTGTGGGCAGAGTCGAATAAAGCTGAGGCGCGGTCATTTGGGGAAAAGCCAAGTTTTAAGCATCTTGCGGAAAGTCATATAGTTGGGTTCCTTCCGGAGCTGCAGAGGGAGTGAATTCCATAGCTTAGCGGCGTTGTAGGAAAAAAGACGGCCGCCGCTTCGAGCCCTCTTGATTCTAGGGACAAAGGCCAAATGAAGATCGTTTGAGCGAAGGGCCCTATTAGCTAGGTAGGGCTGGATCAAAGATGAAATAATAGGAGGTCCTTTCCCTCCTATCAGCCTGTGAGTAATACACAGGGCTTTGAACTGGACTCTCTCCAGAACTGGGAGCCAGTGGAGAGCCTTTAAGGCTGGCCTTGCTGTTCGGCGACTGTGAGTTCCCATAAGAATCCTAGCAGCACAGTTCTGCACAGTTTGAAGTTTGGCCAGCACCAGGCTAGGGGCAGCAAGGTACAAGGCATTTCCGTAGTCCAAGCGAGATAAGATAAGCGCTTGGACTACAAGCTTTCTGACCTGATGGGGTAGCAGAGGAAGCACTTTGCGCAGCATTCTTAGAATGCCAAAGCAAGAGGCAACAACCTTTCTGGCTTGAGTTTTAAAGCCGAGCTCGGGGTCAAGCCAGACACCAAGGCTCTTTATCTCTGATTTAGGGGCAGGCATAGAGCCCATACATGTAGGCCAGGTGGAGGCTATTTCAGAGAGAGAAGGTTTACCAAGGAGCATGAGCTCAGTCTTGTCCCCATTTAGTTTAAGATGGGAATGTTTCATCCATCTCATCACTTCCTCGAGGCATGGGCCAAGGCAAGTAGATGCTTTGCTGGTGTGGTTCAGAGCGACGACCAATTGGGTGTCATCGGCATAGGTGACAATTTGCACCCCAAAAGGAAGAACAATGTCAGCAAGAGGAGCCATGTAAACATTAAAAAGAGTGGGGCTCAAGGACGACCCCTGAGGAACCCCACAATGGAGAGGCCGTGGAGTTGAGATGGCCTCACCCTCGGCTACTTGGAAATATCTGTCCTCCAGGAAGGATCGCAGCCAATCCAGGGCAACTCCTGTAATACCCAAGTCCTGAAGTCGTTGGACTAAGATACGGTGATTAACCGTATCGAAGGCCGCGCTAAGATCTAAGAGAAGCACGGCCAGAGAACCTCCTGCATCGAGGATCCTTCTGGAGTCCTCGACGACTGCTAATAAGGCAGTTTCCGTCCCATGTCCCGGACGGAACCCAGTTTGGGACGCGTGAAGAAGGTTCTCCCTTTCTAGGTATCTGGAGAGCACCAGATTGACATGCTTTTCTGCGATTTTACTCACTCCAGGGAGGAGCGAGATAGGATGATAGTTGCCGAGGCAATCGGGGTCTAAATTGGGTTTTTTCAGCAGGGCTTTTACCAAAGCTTTTTTCCATAGGGGAGGGACCACCCCAGAGAAAAGCGAGGCGTTGATCAATTCCATAATAGTGGGGCCTACTGAGGCAACTACAGATTTCAAGATATTAAGAGGGGCCGGGCCTCTAGGTGATCCACTCTTAACCAGTGCAAAAATGGTTTTGAAAGTTTCTATGTCCAATGGCGGGAACACTTCAAGGGAATGTTCTCTACTCCATACTTTTATTTCCTCTGAGAGAGGAATGGGCAGGGAGTTGAGGAACAAGCAGCAAATGGTTAAAATTTTATTATGAAAATAATCCACGAGTTCATTGCATCGGTAGTCTGTAGCTTCATGGGAGTCCAAGGGTGTGGGTGCATTCAGGAATTTTTTTACAATGCGAAAAGTCTCCCGAGGGGAGTTGACTGCGGTGGTGATTTTTTCGCTAAAATAGTGAGCTTGCGCCTTTTTGATTTCACATTTATATGTGCTAATGGTGTCCCTGTATTGCTTTTTCTTAAGGAGAGAGAAATCTTTCCTCCAGCTTCTCTCATTCCTCTTACACAGTTGCTTTAACTCGCGAAGATTAGGCATGTACCAAGCTGCTTTGTTGGGCCCTATGTTTATCTGGATGTTCTTCTTAGGGAGAACCTGGTCTAAAGTCCCTTCGATCCAGTTATTGAAATGTTCATTCGCTAATACCGGGTCAGTATTAGTAGATGGTTTGGAACGGTCCAAAACGGAAGTCCATTTTTCAAGACTAAGTTTGGGCCAGCCACGGACTGTTTTTCCTATTGGTTGAGCAGTGGGGGTAGCCAACTTAGGGGACCAATGTAAGAGGATCAGGTGGTGGTCTGACCAGGGAATAGGAATAGGGTCCAAACAGAGTAGCTCTTGTGAGTTGGAGAAAACTGGGTCGAGAAGGTGGCCTTTAGTGTGAGTGGCAAGTGGCACCTTCTGAAGGAGTTGGAGGGCGGCAAGGTCAGAAGAGAGTTCTGACGCGACTGTTGATGCTTGGTCGTCAATGTGAACATTTAGATCGCCTAGAATAGTGAAATTAGAAGCACAACTGGCCAGCTTGGTGACTGTTTCGGATAAAGAATTAAGAAACTGGCCCATCGGTCCAGGCGGTCGGTAAATTAAAATACCCGAGAAGGAAAGCAATGGAGAGAATCTTATAGAAAAGTGGAGATTCTCGCAATCAGAGGGCTCCCAAGAGTGCGACACTTAAAAGTGTTTTTCAAAATAATGGCGACCCCACCGCCTTTCCCTATAGGTCTATCTAGTCTCTGAATTAGGTAGTCAGGGGGAAGGGCTTGAGCAATGTCAGGTTCCGAGTAGAGGTTGGTCCATGTTTCAGTAAGAAACAAAATGTCCGGACTTTCCTCTGACAGCAGAATGAATAACTCCGAGGAGTGTTTAGGTAAGGATCTGCAGTTAAGCAGAAAGATTTTATAGGTTCTCAACTGCGATTCTTCCAGGGAGGAAGAGATGGGCTGTGTTTGTAACCTGAAAGGGCAATGCCTACAACTCATCCCGGGGCAACTGAGATTAATATTGTGAGTGCATCCTATTACAGGAGTTTTATTTAGATGTTTTAGCTGCTCAGGGCTGTAACAATATCTCTGTTGTTGAAAAGGGGCAGGATTCCTGGCCCCTAGCCCCGGCCGGCCGCGGACAAGCGCAGACGGGCGCGCCTGCTGCGCGGTTGCGTCATGTGGGTTTAAATTCCCTGACAGGGTCCAGCGACTAGAGCGCTGACCCAAACTGGCCGCCAAATGCAGAATAAGTAGAAGAAACGAGCGTATTCCCCCCTGAGCTTTAACACAGCTCACAGTACATCAAGCCACACAGAGAGTAATGACAGTCACATAGAACAATTACCTAAAATCACTTAAATGCTTAAAAAGAGTTAAAACAGAGTTTTGTAAAAAAGCCCCCATCGCGCTGCAGGCTCGTAGCAACTAATGCCCGCTGCGCGGTTGCGTCATGTGGGTTTAAATTCCCTGACAGGGTCCAGCGACTAGAGCGCTGACCCAAAATGGCCACCAGTAACTTAAGTCTGCCTCTAATCTATAATGTGGATTGGACAAAGTCCTTTTGTCTACTCCTGAATAGTTCATTGTATTTATTTTGAGGTTACAGGTGGACAAGCAGTTGCAAAATAAGCTATTGTAAGGAGGCATGTTGAAAGCATTGAATTCCTATATCAGAAAGCCAACAGGCAGTTACCTTGCTTCTTTACTTCCCTTTCAATGCAGTAAAACATTGCAATGTCATTATCTACTGGCGGTCGGCAGTAGATAGTTATAGTTAGGACCTATTTTCCATAGGAAATTCGCAACATTCTATTTCCAATACCTTTGGCGCCGGTTGACGAATCTTTGCGAAATTCTCAAAACTTATGGCCCGCCCCGGTCCGCTCCTATCCTAAAAGTTTCGGGGTGATTCGTCAAGTGGGGGCCGAGAAAAAAGGGGGGTCCCAAAACGTGTTTTCCCCATGCAATTTGCCATAGGAACCTTTAGTCGCAGCTACAGCCCAAACTGCTGAACGGAATTACACCAAATTTGGCAAAAAGGTAGCCCTTGGTTCAGAGTCATGCCTTTTGGTTGAATGGTGTAAATCCGTTCAGTAGTTCCTGAGAAAATCAAAAGTAAAACCACATATATATCTATGGCCGCAGAGGGTCCGCGCACCCTGAGCGCACCTTCCCGATCACGAGCTGTATGCTAATTGGCTGTCAACACTCCAAACCAGGAAGTGTTGGCAGCCATCTTGTGCCTCGGTAGAACCGAGGCACAAGAAATGAGAGAAACAAACGCAAAAAGGGGTAGGGTAGAAACACCCTGACCCCCTAGGCCTGCTTAGGGGGTCACAAGGACCCCCAGGGCCAAAAAAAGCATTTTTTTTTTTTTAAATCGGCGGGATGCGCTTAGGGTGCGCGGATCCCGCCGTGAAAAAAAAAAACGAAGCGCGGGCTCCCGCGCTTCGAGGGTATTTTTCCCCCGGGTGGGCCAAGTCCCGGGGGCATGCGGGGTGGGTTTAAATGTTAGTTGGGGGCCTCTAAGGCCCCCCAAGCCCCGGGGACCGCCACCCCCCCGGGGCTTTCAAATTATGATGGCGGGGGGCACACGGCCCCCCCGCAGCCCCGGGGACCGCCACCCCCGGGGCTTCTTTATTAATTAAAAATTACCTGTGTGGGGGCTCCAGCCCCCACACGCCCGGGACCACCACCTCCCCGGGGCACTAATTAAAGAAATGTGGGGGTCCGTTTCGGACCCCCGAAGCCCCGGGGACCACCACCTCCCCGGGGCTTTGTAGATGTTGGGAGGGGGGCCACGCGGCCCCCCTCCTGGAGCCTGTGGTGGCCCTGGGGACCGCCACCCCCCAGGGCCAGCTCCTGCAGTGTCCCGGGGTGCCTACCCCCGGGACACTGCTGTTTGCAATGACAGGACGGGAGTCACGCGGCTCCCGTCCTGTCATTGCAAACTTGCTTGCTTCATTGAAGCGAGAGCAGGAAACCTGCTCTCGCTTCAATGAAGCTAGCAGATTGCTTTTCCATTAGGGAGCTGCATGTCAGCAGCTCCCTTATGGAAAAGCAATGCCGGCTCCCGCAGGACGCGGGGAGCCGGCGGGACTGTGGGGGGATTGGGGACCCCCCATGGTCTCCAAGCTCTGTGGCGCTTACTGGAGGTACCTGGTGGGCTAGTTGGATCCCAGGGAACCTCAGGATTCAAGGGGACTTAATCCCCCAACTTAAAACGCACCACGGGGCGCGTTTGCACAGTGATGAAGGGAGGGGGCGGGGCTAAAGGTGACATGTGTGCAAACAGGCCCCGTGGCGCGTTTTAAGTTGGGGAATTAATTCTCCTTCAAACCTGAGGGGCTCTGGGGGCCAACTAGCCCACCAGGTACCTCCAGTATGCGCCAGGGAGCTGCGTTGCAGATAGGTGTTAAGAGGCCACGCCCCTTTTTACACCTCTCTACAACGCAGCTCTGTGGCGCTTACTGGAAGTACCTGGTGGGCTAGTTGGACCCCAGGGACCCTCAGGATTCAAGGGGACTTAATCTCCCAACTTAAAACGCGCCACGGGGCATGTTTGCACAGAGGTGAAGAGAGGGGGAAGGGCCTGATGTGACAAGTTAGTTTCTTAGTTTTAATCCCCCTGCCCTATTATGTACTAGGGACTTACAGAGGAGGTCATGCTAATCACAGGGGTACCCCAACGCATAGTGTTCCCTAGTGTATGTAGGTGTTTTCATTGTATTCTAAGTGTCTTTTAGCATAGCACTGGCTCTAGGCCTGGTTAGTCAGAGCCAGTTACCACCAGTACCCGTCTGAAAAAGTGGTGGGCACAGGATGATTTTGCAACAAGGCCTCTTTCTGCTCCTCTGTTGGTTCTTTCTGCACATGTCTTGCTTCTTCCTGCACTTTTCTTCGTCTTTGTAGACTTCTGTTGCTTCTTTCTGCATTTCTTTTGCTTCTTTCTGTGTGTTTTTTCTTCTTTCTTCACATGTCCTACCTCTGTAGGCATAGTTAGAAACTAGCATTTCAAAAACCTTACAAATTCACTGAAAAAACCATAGGTTTCAGGCGCGTTATAGTTAGAAATTAGCATTTAAAAAACCTTTGAAATTCACTGAAAAAACCATAGGTTTCAGACACGTTATAGTTAGAAATTAGCATTTAAAAAACCTTTGAAATTCACTGAAAAAACCATAGGTTTTAGGGACAGTTATAGTTAGTTGGACATTGCACTCGTACAAAACCCGTGAAATTCCCCGTTATAGTTAGTTCAGCTAACTATAACTCGCGCCCCCGCAATGCACTGCTGATGACGTCACATATTACATCACTCATGACATGGGCAGTGACATCACTGATGACATCACTGATCACATCTCAAATGACATCACTGATGACATCATCCAGTGACTGTGTGTTTCTGTAAAGTTTAAACATGTTTAATATATATAGGGAAAGCCTTATTGAAGAATGAGTGGGTGTATAAGTGTCTGAATGGATGATTTAGTAGGTGCGTGACTCACTCTATAAGTGAGTGATTATACGTATCTTACTGAATGCATGGGTTAGTGACTAAACTGTGTGAATGTCTGTATCCGTCTGTTGGTGTGTAAGCGGCTGCATGGGTTTGAGAATAGCTACATGAGTGTCTACATGGGTTATTGATTGGTTGTCTGAGTATCTGTATGGGTGCCTGAGTGTTTGTGTGGGTGGGGTGTGTGTGACTCTGTGCATAGATGTGTGAGTGGGTGATTCACTGGGTGCATGGTTTCAAGAGTGCATCTGTGATGGACTGTATGGGTGGGTGAGTGTGTGTATGGGTGTGTTAGTGAGTGAATGTATATCTCAGTGGTACATGTGTGAGTAACTACATATGTGAAAGGCAGTATATATGTGTGTTGGAGTATATAAATGGCTATAAGTGAGAGTGTGTGATTGTGAGAGTGGCTGTATGGATGAGTGTGTACTTGTATCAGTGATTGTATAAGAGCGTAAGAATGTGCTAGTATTTGTATGAGTAAGTGAGCTGGTGTGTGTATAACTGTATAGGTGAGTAAATGGGAGTGTGATTAATTATTTGCATGACTGACTAGGTGTGTGAGTGTCTATATAGGTGTATGAGTGCATATGATAGTCCTGTACTGAGTGACCGTAAGTATGAGTGACTGTACGGGTGAGTGAGTGGATGTGTGTGTAGACCTAAGAATCAGTGAGTGGGTATGTAGTTATTGGTGTTGGAGTGTCTATGGTTTTGAGAATGGCAGTCTGTAATTTAGAGTGGGTGTATCAAAAGTTATATTAGGGTGTGAGAAGATGCATGAAATTATCACATGGATGATGTCATCAGTGATGTCATCAGTGATGTCATTTGAGATGTCATCTGTGATGTCATCAGTGATGTCACTGACCATGTCATGAGTGATGTAATATGTGACGTCATCAGCAGTGCATTGCGGGGGCGCGAGTTATAGTTAGCTGAACTAACTATAACGGGGGAATTTCACGGGTTTTGTACGAGTACAATGTCCAACTAACTATAACTGTCCCTAAAACCTATGGTTTTTTCAGTGAATATATATATGGTTAACACAATATTGGCAGAGAACCGCAAAGTAGCCATATGGGAGTCTTTGCAAACCTGCTGCAAATGCTATTGCTTGGAAATGGACTCAATGGTTTACCACCAAGTTGGACAAGCGGCCCTGCAGAACTTAGGGCCATATGTACCAAGCATTTTTTGTGGTCGGAAACAGCTCGATGCTTTTACATATGTTCAAAGCACAAATTGCGATTTGGTAACATGTTCCCAATGCGCATATTGTGTTTGCGATTTGGTATTTGGAAAGGGTGTATTTTGGGCACCCCTTCCAAATACCGAATCTGAAAGGAATGCATTCATGTTTTGCGACTGAATTCCTGTTGCAAAACATTGATACTTTACCGACTCTTGAAGGAGGTGATCGCACATTCACACATGGGAAGGGGTCCTAATTGGACCCCTTCCCCTTTGAGAATGGAAAAAAATATTTTTTAAGAGCAGGCAGTAGTCCCGGTTTCCTTTGAAGGAGACGGGCAGCATTAAAAACTTTTTTTAAAATTTTTTTTTATTTAAAAGCTATGACAGCCCCAGCAGGCAACCATCCCTGTGATGACTATAATTCCTAATAGGTCGCAAACTGCAAACTACCTCATTAATATTCATGATGAATCACTAGTTAATATTTGCAAGTTTCCTTACATTTAGAATTGAGATTTCCTAATTGTGATTCGGTAAGAATCGCAATTAGGAAATCGCAATTCCTAATCTGTGTACATGTGGCCCTTATTTTACTGGGGAAGCACCCCGTTGCACGCTTTTCCACCATTTACTGCTTGGTAGTCTATCAAAACAGCATGTTACCAAATAAAAGAAACAATACTTTATACAAATACAGATAAACATGCTGCTCACACTGTCTCTCAGTAGAAGTGATACGCTAGTGAGGTACTTCCTAAGAAACTGCCCAAGATGGTGCCTGGGGTAGTCATTGCAGGTGTCTGTGGATGAATGTAGGCTCTGCTAAGTGTAGGGCAATTTAAGTGTTTTGTGTGCCCTAGAATTCCCAGCTCGGCTTCAGATACTATTCAAATAGCAAGTAAATATCACTTTCGAAATTCTATATATAAGGGTAGGTGATAGTTTTTTTTATTTGGAGACCTAAATTTCTTAGGGGCACATGCATCAAGCCTTTTTCTGTCCGCAAACGGGCCGATTCCCAGAATCGGCCCGTTTGCGAATGGAAAAAGGCCTTTTCCAATGCATGTAGGTTTTATCATTCGCAATGTAGGTAATCGCAATTTTTTGCGATTACCTACATTGCGAATTCATTTAGGAAATCGCAATTTGCGATTCCCTAATGCCGATGCATGTAGCTTTTCCTAAATGCGAACTGTGCATTTAGGAAACGCTAATTACCATCAACTTCAAGTTGACGGTAATATGTGCATGCTTTGAAAAATGCACAAAAATGCATTTTTCAAAGTGCCATGTAGCACACACATGCCCTTAGGGCATGTGTGTGCTTTACATGTTCACACTTACCTTTTTTTGTGGGGTGCTTCAGGGGGGCCTTAGGCCCCCGGGCACCCTTGGATTTGCATTCACTATTTGCGATTACCAGTCGCTAATTGCAATTAGCGAATGCAATGCCATTCATTCCTATGGCCTGTAGGCCCATAGGAATTAATGGAGTCACATTAGCTAACAGCGATTCGCAATTTCCAAATCGCTATTAGCTAATGTTAAGGAATCGGAAATTTTTGGGCGATTCCTACTTTCAGAGGCATTTGAGATTACCAAATAGCGATTCCTTAATAATCGCTATTTGGTAATCGCAAATTGTAACTTTGATGCATCTGCCCCTTAGTCACAGTGCCTGTATATTCACCATCCGTTCCCACTGGCTCTGGGCACACACACCACTTCCTCTGCGTGGCATGAAACAGGACTTCCTGTCAGGAAGCCGCAATGTGATGGGCAGGTGAGGTGGAGGGAGAAGAAAACAATAAAGTGGAAAACACAATTTCCCAAGCAACTGTAGGATTTCATATAGAATACATAAAAGTGTTTTAAGGGGGGGAACTACCTTGACTAGTATCAAAGAGGCGGTGGTCCCTGCCCTATAGATATGGACGATTAGGAGCGAGCTTAAGAACCAGATTAATGGCATTTAATGAAACTATTATTAATGCAGATCGTGTTTTCGTTTTGAAACGTGAAGTTTTCCCTGGCAGCTGCACTGAGTGATGTGCTTTCATCTCCTGCCCACACTTGATTCCACTGGCTTGCAAGGCCTTGTTAATCTGCGATGATGCAATTGGGTACTCGGGCAAAACAATATTGCTAGAATTCCACTTGTTTCCCGATTTTGAACCTTGTCTGGCACGGTAGACGGGAATGATTTATTCTAGGCGTTAGAACACTGTGTCCCAAGACATTAGAAGCATGTTTGTTATTTCAGGAAACTCGAAGAAAAAGGGACCCGAGGATATTGTAAGGATACATGTTAAGCCCTTAATGACTTCCGGTGTGATTTGACGTGGTGGGCAAGTAAAAATGCATTCATGAATTTTTACAGTTTGCCATGTCAGACAAAATGAAGTCCTACGAGGGCGGGAGTCAGCCGTGTGGCTTATACACGTCTTTGAGGTACAGCTCTATGTAAACTACAGTTGCCTTTCACAGCAGGGTTGCTGTAAAAAGACTTCCTTTACAGTACATTATGATTTTTATGTATTTGTTTTTATTGGCTTGGTGATGTCGAGTCCAACTGTGAATTCCCAGCCCCAAACAAAGAAATAGCTTCCTCTGTAGTACGCAGAAGGACTCTCACATCGACGCCATAAAGAGGGGCTGTGCACTTTTGATGATTCGTTCTTGCCAATGCAAGGTACCGATTGCATTTTGGGGTACCTGTAGCGAAGTATGACGTCTGCATTTTATACCTTTCCCCCCATATTTTAATATTTAAAATTTTAAACTGTAATAATTTATTTAATATTTTAATATTTAAATTCGTACTTGCAGACATCATGCCAGGGCTGGACAAGATTTATTTATGCGCCAGAGTTGGTAGAATTGTAGCATGGATTCCACCGCCCCATAACTTTAAATGGAAAAAAAGGTGCGTGCCTTCTCGTTTACGCTAGTAACCATCATTTTTTTAAAGTTATTTAAATTGATTTTTCAACATGATTGATTACAACTTGTCACCAACAGTGTCCTGAATAAAGAATAAATAGCAATACGAGACAGTCTATACATTCCAGACATGCGCAATCAGTACTAATCCTTATTATACTTTATACAGTTATATGTATTCCTCTACAAGACTGCCAGATCTCCAACGTTTTTGTCCATTTTCTGGGTCAATCAACCTCTGTCTTCGTAGACCTGCTTCACACCCAACATGCACCAATCTATGTCCTCCTTCCATGTTTGTGGATCTGGTGGCTCTCTTGCGCTTCAGTGTCTTGCGATGTTACGCTTTGCAACTATCAGGCCGAGGGCCAACCACAGATTTGTGTACTTATGTAAACCCGTCTCCCCCCATATACTTAGTAGAAACAGTAACTTGTGTAACATGCACTACCGCATCTTTCTCCTAGTAC
The DNA here is from genome assembly GCA_963921515.1 of Calotriton arnoldi. Classification (NCBI taxonomy): domain Eukaryota; kingdom Metazoa; phylum Chordata; class Amphibia; order Caudata; family Salamandridae; genus Calotriton; species Calotriton arnoldi. The sequence goes on along the minus strand of CAWUFW010000073.1, from coordinate 4,904,389 downwards.
CGCTGTATTTCAGGACAGAACCAGAAGATGTGGAAGAAGGACCACCACGTGAGCGCGGTCTCTGATACACTTATCCTTATCTGTTCTGCCCCTCTTTTGTTGCACAACTCTGGAATGATAAAACCTATGCCGAATGTGTAATTGTATGAGCCTAGACCCTGCTCTTATTGCCACTTCTCCAGGAGCTTCCCGCACCTCTTCCCATTCTTCCTCCCCAAGGGCACCTACTTCCACCTCCTAGGTAGCTTTCCACTTCTGCATAGTGTCTGGAGAGTTAGTAACTATATTCTTGTAAATCATGGAAACAGCTTGTTTATGTAGGGAGTTATTTAGTACTCTGTCTTCCAGCAGAGAAAATTTGTCGATTTCCATTACCCTTTTAATGTGAGACACAAAGGCATGTTTGACCTATTGATATCAAAAAGACTCTGAATCCGCCAGTTGGAATTCTCAGTGGAGGTTGTCTAGGGAGGTAATCTCATTGTCCGACCAAATATCTCCTAACTTGCTGATATCTATGAGGTCCCATCTGAGAAATCCCTTGAAGTTGCCTATTTCTAGCAGAGAACACAAATGAGCCAGGAATGGTTGGGAAACTGTCGCGCTGTGTTGTGTATCGTAGTACACGATCAGTTATAATGCTCAAAGGATATAGGTGAAGGCCATCCACCAACACCAAATATGCGGACAATGCCCACACATGTAGACTCAAAAACCAAAATTATATCCTGAGCAAATCAAATTCACAGTGATTCATAATGTCCATAAAGTCAATAATCAGAAAATTCTCTTCTTATTCTGTAAGTGTTCTTCTTTATTTCGTTTGTGTGTTGCTTCAACATAGGTAAGAGCCAGGTACTAGCCGAGCCAACACGTGTTTCGTCACACGGAGTAACCGCTGACTTCTTCAGGGCAAAACATAAAGTACAACTAGGTAAGGAGTACCAATAAGATTTCAAAGTGTAGCTGGCAACATGAGAAAACCGAAAGAACAGGTTATAAACGTCGACAAAGTGGTCAGAAGTAGCGAAAGTAATCAGTGAACGATCTGCGTCCAGATCCGAGTATGTTATCCTGAGTCGGGCACACAACCGACCGAACAGCAACCTGCTCTCACGCGTGGTGTCTAGCAGAGCATAACTGTCCCACAAGGGAGTCTCCCTGGTGAATGCTGCCTCCCACCCTAGAAATGTTGTAGCTTCCTTCCAGTCTAACACTACTGTTTGCATATAGGTTGGCAGTGTCATGTGTGATCTATTTTTATACAGTGCCACTAAGTAGCCCCGAATCCCTGGCTTCTCCTGTGGGGCAAGGACCCAGTCATTAATGGTTGCTGGCTGCATGGCCTAGTAACATTTGGAATTATCTGGGAGTGCTATATCACCATCATGTGCCCCTCTCATAAATGTATTTAAGTCTATATTAGGTGTCTTTCCATTCCATAGCAACAGCCGAACAACTGGATGGAACAGGGTGCCTTGGAGAGCATACAGAAATTTGAGCAGGGAGATCATTTTGAACATGGCCACCTTGCACATCAGTGAGAGTAGCAAGGCCCTCCAATGTTTGACATCATTTCTGAATTTATCGGGGATTGTGTTGAAGTTTCGGTCAAGAAAAGCATCTACATCCAAAGTTATGTATATTCCAAGATACCTGAAGCCCTGCACTGAGATTTGTAATGGGCAGTTTGTTAGTAATTTCCGTTCTCCCCACTCCCTCTGTTAAAGGATCTAGGTGGAATTTACCCCAGTGTATTTTGTAACTGGAGTACTTACCAAATATATTAGAGACCAGTAGCATTCTAGGGATAGTTCATTCTGGCTCTACCCCATATACCAGCATGTCATTTACATATAACAAGATTCTGTTCTCCCATGTATCCTCCCATCTGAGACATTTTATCAAAGGGCCTGTTACAATGGGCTCCAGTGCCAAATCGAAAATGGGTGTAGGGGAGCAATCCTGTCTGGTCCCTCTTTCCAACCAAAACAGATTCTATAGAGTGCCATTAACCCTTAGTCTGGCCATCAGTAGTTTATATAGGTTCTCCATCCACTTTCTGTATTAAGGCCCAAACCCATCCTTTCTAGTACTTCGGTTAAGTACGTCCATTCCAGGGTGTCAAACACCATTATGGAATCTATCAACATCACAATAGTCAGTTTTGTCTTGTCCTCTGTGTATCCCATAAAGCCAGTTAGTTTACCTAAATTGAGCGCCATGATGTTTCAAGGCAGAGGATTTCTGACAATAGGGCATCCATTTGCACTCTTTCCTTTCTTCTGACCTGCAATTAATAAGGTTGTTTGACACCTTACTATGGGTTATAGTCTTACAATAGTGTGATATGAAAATTGGCTGAGTCCTTGTTTTCTTTAAAATATTGCTCTTAGCTTTCACTCAGTTTCACCATTTTTTAAATACCCTGTAGCATGTTTATGAAAGGTGATGCAAAACTTATGTCGGATTTATCAAGCCACGCAATGCCACCTTGAGTGGCCCTGCATGGCTTCAGAAATCCAGAGTAACGCAACACAGCGCAAATCACTGCGTTGCGTTACTCTGCCCAGGGAAGGCATTCCATGGGTGGAGCGTGGGTGTTTCCACGCATCCACCCATGGATTTTGGCGTATTCCCAGATTTCATCAAAACTCAGAAGGAGTGAGAAGACTTTTATAGGGGTGAGCCCTCAGCTTCTCAAACTGTAATCTAGAACTAACTTAAGAGAGAGTACACCCAATTCTCCTATCTTCCACCTACTGTAGAGTGGTATGCGTGAATGTTCACAATATCACAAGCGAGTGTGCGGATGGCACCCAGGTAAATTAGTGCCCACGCCACATTTCTTGGATATATATATCCATATCCAGGTCATGACCTGCGTCTCTCCCTGCTTCCAGTAACATTCAGAGAAGCAGGGATAGATGCAGGTCATGACCAGGGACGCGCTTCCTTGATGAATGTGTGACTACAGGGACCATCCTCCCCTGCAAACCCTATGAGGCATTATGAATAGATAAGCTATCCATAGCGATACCGGGAAAAGGTCCTAGTAGTACCTCATGCATTTGACGTGCATGCTTCTTTCAATAATGTGAATGCATTAGAGTAGATTGAAAATCAATCATATCATACACAGTAAAAAATAATTTGGATCCTGAAGAAAGCTGATTGACCCTTAACGGCAACTACACGGCTGAAACATGTCAACCTACTGATGTCAAGGATCATTGAATCCATATGGCATGCCACTGTTTTAAATCTTGCCCTAGACCTCACTCATTAAAAATACCACTAGAGGATCTATGGGTATTTATACTGCACTCACATAATTCCCTGCACTCTCTTCTAAAGATTTCCGCTTAAAAACGCGTAGAGCATGCCCACTCACATTAGGTAATATTGGTGTGGGTCCTATGAAGCAAGCCACAGGTGGTACCTGTGGGTGTGGACCCTATGTATGTATATAAACCTTGGAATGCGTCAAAATGCTACGCCTCCCCAGGTGAGGCATAACAAGGGGAAATATCTTTATTCCTCCTCATTACTTCTTCTTTCTATGTGTGCTGCATTCTGCTGGCTTCTGCCAGCCAGTAGAAGCAGGGAGCACTCCATTGTCTTAATTGGAGCGGTTAGCATTCTGATGTTCTAATAAACGAATAAAGGTGGTTTGTTCGCATAAGGCAATGAAATTGTACAATAATGGATCATTAAGTTCCACTATTGGAATACTCCAGCAGCATTTCCATACAAGTAAGAAAAAACAAACACTACTTTAGTTTGATCATCTGGAAATGTCAAAGGCTTACATAAGAAATGTAACTTACACTTTTTAAAGAACAGTGAACATTTCTTGGGATCTCCAGTAAATCTCTCAGGAGGTGCGAAAGGTACTATTGACAGGTCTTATGAGCACGAATGCACCTATAACTAAAACTTTTGTGGAAGATGGTAAAGGTCAATAGTCAATGCTATTAGGTTCTGTAGGAAATAGTACCTGAATAGCATATTTCTTGTCATGCTGTCATAGATAAGATATTTCTTGTTTTATCTGCATCAATTCCTTTTCTAAAGTTTTATTCTCTGACCTCACTGAGCTGACCTACTTTTGTAGCTTGTTTGCAACATCTAAGATGTGAGACAGATTGGTATATGCGCCCATTCCTCAGGTTGGAATGTTAATGTGGGCTAGACAATCTGTCAAGTTACACTAACTTTGCAATCTGGGTCCCACAGGAGCCCAGTGTGCTTCCATCTGTCACTGAATATGGGGCCGACCATACACTAACAATATGTGGTTAGAGTACCTCTGGGGAAAGGGGAATGAGAAAAATAGGTTCAGTAGATAATATCAAACTGCCTGGGTGCACAGATGGACTTGGTCTACAATGCAGGAGCATTGATATCTAGAATCAGGAGGATACTTACAACTGTACTGACTCCAGGTCCTCACGTTTGATGCAGTATATGATATGCCTTCTGTTTTTTCTAACTCTCCATGGCTGAATGAAGTTCCAATAGTTGAAATACAATTAGAATATAATTAACATATGCAATTGATGCTCCTAGCTATTATGCATTATTTACTAAAGAAAACTACCTTCAAAGTTAGGCAATAGCTCTCTGTGGTTCGATTTACTTTCAATCTGACTGTAAGCTGTAACATAGAAATGAACATTAATAAGATATAGTTTGCCTAGTTTTCAGCAGTCACATTCCGATCTAGAGCTACTATTTAATACCATACATCTTGCAGGAAGGTTATGAAAGTCTGTGCAAGGTGAAGATCATTTTGCTCCTATTGTAGAAACAAACAAGTGCAAATATAAGCCTCCAAAATCATTAACGGATTACTCTTGAAAATAGAGTTCAAGTGCAAAATCAATTTCTTGAAACGTGAGTGTTGTGCAGGATACTTCTCTGAATCCAGTTCCGTCTTTCGTTGACTTCCAAGCGAAAGCCAACTATGAGGTTTCCAAAAGTCTGGCAACAATGTCCAGGCTGTACCAAGTTTGTATCACTGTTAGACCTGTCAGTCATAGGGTGGTCTACCCACAAACTGTTTGCCTTCTCTCCCCTTGTTTTTCTGTATTCATTTTTGTTGACCTTGTGAGAGCTGATTTCTTTCATATAAATTCATCGATGTTTTTGCTTTTGCTAACTTGAGATATGTTTACCATGTTCTCCATCTTGTTTCAACCTCATCTAGATAACGTGACATTTGTTGTCGTTAACTCTGTTATATGTACAGAATTGCAAGACTTACACTAACAAACTCAAAAACTGTTCTCAGATATGGATTGAGTGTGACTCACTCAATGCCTATTTCATGGACAAAATTAAGACCCTAAAAACAAGCATTCCTACCATCTCTCTATCTAATATGAACACTCATGACGATATTAACCAGATCACATTATGTTCATTTCCAGCAATCAGTGAGGTAGCGTTCACGGACCTACTGATGAAAGTAAAGTCCCTAAAACTTTACAGTCGGCTCTTTCCGTCATCTCGGATCCTGTTTTAGCCCTCCCTCAACTCAGGGAAAGTACCTAGGGGCTTATTTACAAGCCTCTTGCGCCACTTTTGCGTCATTTTTAACATGGGAAAAGTGACGTATGGGTGGCGAAGGGGCTTGTAAATAAGCCCCCTAGTACATTTAAGTCCCCCCTAAAAAAAACTTGGTGAAGACCCTCTGTCTCTAAAACAAATACTGTCCAATTTCCCTCCTGCTTTACCTAGCAAAAATACTAGAGGCACATATAGCATACATCCTCTGCACCTTTTTAGAAAACTCTGAATGTTTAGACCCTCATTAGGCTTGCTTTCGCCCAGCTCGCTTGATGGAAGCAGTCGTCCTCTCTATGTTGGACGATATGCGCACGGACTGTGATTGTGGCCATACTCAGGAACTGGTCCTCCTTGATCTCTCGGCGGCCTTCAACACATTGGACCATTCCATCCTGGTGAACCGTGTCGAGGCCGCTGGGCTAAGGGGTTCAGCACTCGATTGGATCATATCATTCCTGAAAGACTGCTCACAGTTGGTCCAGTTAACTCCATTCTTCTCTTCCCATGTCCACCTTGACTGTGGAGTCCCACAGGGATCATCTTTATCCCACCATTTATTTAACAAACTAGTGGGTCCAGGGGTGACTGGGGATCTAGCCCAGAAATTTCTTCAGCAGTATCTCTTTAACTTCCCTTTTGAAGGAAGCTGTAGAACTATTCAGCCTTATTTCAGCTGGCAAGAAATTCCAAATTCTTGGTACAATACCGGAGAATGCTCGATTGTAGGTTTTCTTTTTATGGATTTTCTGTGGCTTGAGCAGTAAAGTACTGGAGCCCCTAAGGATCTGGAGCCCCCAGAGAGCTCAAGGTTTTGCGCAAGATATATTGGGGTGTTGAAATGTAAAGCTTTGTGGGTCATGCATGCAATTTTTAGATGTATCCTTGCTTAATACGGGAGCCAATTTTGTGACTTCAACTCAGGCGTGATGTGATGATAACGTTTTGAGCCTGTAATGAGCTTTGCAGCAGAGTTGAGAGAGGCCCTAATTGGCACCACATTTGATCTAGGAAGGCCACAGAGGGTTGTGCTACCATAATCCAGTTTAGAGATCACTAGGGCTTGCACCGCAATCTTGAAGTCGTTGTGGGGTAGGAACAGTTTTATTTTCCTTAGGATGCTCAGTTGGAAATTCGCTCCTTTGGTGAGAGCACTAATGTGCTTCTGCATGTTCAGATACTTATCTAGCATTATTCCCAGAGAGCTCATGGAATCAATGATGGCTGGAGTGCAGTTGAGAGCTGTTAGTTGATGCATCCATTCTTCAATGTCTGGAGACTGTTTGGCTGGGGCGATAAGGAGGAATTCTGTATTGAGAGCGTTAATTTCAGGTGATTGTGTGTCAACCAACTTTGCGTTTCCTGAAGTGCTGAGTTGAGGGACCTGATGTCCTCTGGGGAGGAGACCTTCAGGTACAGTTGAGTGTCATCGGCATATATGTGATAATGGATGCTGGACAATTTCAGGATTTCTGTTAGAGGCTCCATGAACAGGTTGAAGAGAGTGGGTGAAAGCGTGGAACCCCCAGAGTGAGCCGAGAGGGGTTAGCGAGACTGATTCAACTTGAGTCTTTGGGTTCTAATGTGTAGGAATGAGGAGAACCAGTTTAGCACAGTCCCTGATAGCCACATCCTATGCTCCAGTAGATTGATATGGTTGTCATGTTTGACTGTATCAAAAGCTGACGATAGGTCAAGGAGGATCAAAAGGCACGATTCATTTTGGTCCAGCATTCGTAGTGCATCATCAACAATGTGGGTAAGAGCAGATTCCGTGCTATGACCCTGATGAAAGCCGGATTGAAATTGGTCCAGCAGTTGGAATTGTTCAATGTGGCTACATAGCTGGGTGTGTACGCATTTCTCGAGGAGCTTTGATAGAGTAGGAATGTTGGAAATTGGACTAAAATTGTGAGGTTAGTATGGTCTGCCATTGGTTTTTTAAGGATGGGGGTCACCAGCCCCGATTTTAGGCAATCCGTAATCGAATCTTGAAGCAGAGAGGCGTTAACTATCTTCCTCCAAAGAGGGAGTATGGATGATCTGATCTCATCGAAGAGGTTCGATTGCAAGGGATCGCTGAAGTGGTTGAATGGTTTCAGTGTAGCCAGAGTGTTGTGAATGGTGCTTTCGTCCAAGGTTTTGAATAGGCTCCAAGAAGCATTGTTTTTGGGGAGGAGAACCAGAACGGGTGGGGGCACACCAAAGCCAGAGGGAGGACAGGTGAAAGGTAGATTCTCTAAAGCTGCCCGTAGTTCCAGTTAGATCTTTGTTGTCTTTTCATGGAAGAAGGTGGCAAATTCGTCACAATTAGGCTGCAAACAGAGGTCCATTGAGCGAGCGTTAGGTTGGCTGTTTGATTGAAGCTTGATGAGTTCAAGCAATTTTTTTCGGTGGGTTTTTGACTTGCTCTAGTTGTTTCCTGAAGTAACTAGCTTTAGAGCATCTGATGCGTTTGTTATATATATTTCTCAGAGATCTCAGCTGAGTGAAATGGTCAAGGGAGGGAGAGGATCTCCATAAACGTTCCGCCAGTCTCAGATTTCTTCTTTCAGTATTTAAGCTACCATTATACCAAGGTTTGGAGATTTTGGAGAGCATACTTTTTAGCTGTAGAAGTGCCATTGAGTCTAAGATTTTAGTCATGGAGCGATTATAGTGGTCTGTAAGGTCGCCGACATCAGACATGTCCGGAGGAGGGGGCAGGATGTTATCAGTGCGGGAAGTCAGATCATATAAGTTAATGTTTCTCAGACTTCTTTGCCAGTGTCTGGGTTTCTTTAGCTGAGCTTTATTGGTTCTCACCGATTCTGTGACAAGGAAGGAGATGCAATGGTGGTCCGTCCAGTCACAAGGGGCGATAGATTAAAGTTGAATGGAGTTGATCTTACTGATGACCAGATCTAAGGTAGTTCCCTTGATGTGAGTAGGGCTATCACATATTTGAGTGAGGTTGAGGTCTAATAAGAAGGATTTGAGGCTATTGGCTGACGAGTCATTCATATCATTTCAATGGAGGTTAAAGTCTCCAAGGAAGATCAGGGTGCTGTGACAGTCAGCATTCGTTGAGATGATTTCTAGGATCTGTTCTATGAAAGGGAGATTGTCTCTGGAGGGTGGTAGAGCGTGTGAAATTTGCATGCTTGCCTGTTGTTGCATGAGACCTCGAAGCACAGGTATTCGCATGACGACAAGGAATCCGATTGCAGTTGTCTTACTGATAGATTGTTACGATATATACATGCAATGCCTCCACCTTGTCCACCTGATCTATCTAGCCTAATGATGTCGTAGCTAGGGGGCACTAGTATGTTGATAATTGGTGCAGATGAATCGTTAAGCTAGGTTTCTGTCAGCACCAAAATGTCTGGATCATGAGCAAGAATGAGGGCAGCAATGTCTGCAGCATTTCGTACTGCTGATATGCAGTTGAAAAGCATGCATTTAAGCTGTGGTTTGGGACCATCTCAGGGCGGAATAGTGGTGGGGACCCGCATGTGGTTGTTCTTATTTAAGGATCTAGAGTTTACCATAGGTTCTCTAAACGGGTGAGAGTGAATTGCTTCAATTTGGCACAAATTATCTGTGTTAACAGCATATGATGGGTCATAAGACAGTAAAAAGGGTTATAATATCTTTGTCTTGGAGTGGGTCTTTTACTCTGAAAGGCTGAGAGGGATCATTAGGGAGGGGTGAGGTTTTCCATCTTTGGTGAGTAGGGGCCACTAGTGGTGAGGTCACAGTGGGTATGGGACGCGCAGAGAGCCTGGAGCAGGATTTAGAGGGATGTCTGTTGTTGAGGCACTCAGTCTTTGGGGACCCCCTTGACTTCCGATTATCAGATAACTCTGAGGTGAGGTGTAAAAGGCTTTGAACATCAGCCTTGAGTTGTTGAAGGGCAAATGAAATCTCAACCAGTCTGGATTCAAAAGCTATGTGGGAACGGTTCCTGGTACTTGGGGACAGGAGCTGTGAAGGGGGTGGTCTAGTGGAGAAAAGGTTAGAGAGATGCGGAGGGGAGGTAGAGATGTGAAGTGTGTCGCGAGGTGGGAAGAGTAGCAACTGGTTACGAAGAGGTACAAGGGTCTTATGAGTCACGTTGCTGGCCTGGTTAGGGAGATCAGAATATGGGCATGACAGCATTGTAGCTATGGGGAGAGTCTTGGGCACTATAGGAGTGTCGGCAATAATGTGCATGGGGGTCGGGGTGTAGAAGGGGTGAAGGGGTGATGGCGCCCTCGGCACCCCCCACGGACCACGCCCGAAACCTCGGCATCATACTTGACTCTTCCCTCACCATGACCCGACAGATCAACGCCGTCGCCTCCACCTGCTTCAACACCCTCCACATCCTCATCAAGACCTTCAAGTGGATCCCCCCGAAGCCATAAAGACCGTCACCCATGAACTCATAACAAGCAGACTGGACTACGGAAACGCCCTCAACGCTGGAATCAACAAATCCCTGCTATGCAAACTCCAGACCATCCAGAACACCGTGGCCAGACTTGTCCTTGGCATCCCACGGCATGAGCACATCACCCAACACCTGCAAGACCTCCACTGGCTCCCCGTCGAGAAGAGAGTAACCTTCAGGCTATTCACCCACGCCTACAAATCCCTCCACAACAGTGGACCCAAATACCTCAACAAAAGAGTCTCCTTCCACATACCCAAAAGGAACCTCCGCTCCGCCAACCTCACCCTGGCAGAAACCCCGCGCATCCGCAGAATCAGAGTGGGTGGAAGAGCCTTCGCCTACACCGCAGCCAAAGCCTGGAACGAGCTCCCAGTCAGCATCAGATGCTCCCCTACTCTGCACACCTTCAGGAAGAGCCTCAAGAACTGGCTCTTCGGCTGATCTGGAGCTGCACCCCCAGCACCTTGAGGCCCTCATGGGTGAGTAGCGCACTTTAAACCCCCTGATTGATTGATTGATTGATGGTGTGCCATAAGGGGCTAAGTGACTCTGACCTAATTGCTTTAGGAGAGTGGTGAGCATGTTGACTAGTTAGGGAATATGGGGAGAGGGATTCTGACCCACCTAAATACATAGAAGAGTTACTATTTAGTATGCAGGTCCCTATAGCGGAGCAAAGAAGGGAAGGGGTAGGGTCATCCGAGATGTCGAGGTTGTGAGAGGACACATTTTGTGGATTTTGAGGGTTGTCAGAGGAAATAGGGGGCCTTGGGAGGGTGAAGTTTCGTTACTAGACATTGTGATTTTTATGATGGGGAATATTTTGTCAAAGATGACCAGGTTGTGGTCAGATGATTGTATAAGGACATTCCCATTGTTGTAAAGGGAGATGGTTGCTTCTATTCCGTAGGTAGGTGAGGGGGCAACCGTAAGTCTAAGCCCATGAGGGGTCTTCTTGGATGTGATGATTTGGAGCAGTGAGTAAAATGCCAACCTCCATTTAGCACGTCTTTTCGTAAAGAAGATAAGATCACGTATTGTCACACCCTTTTTTATGCAGAAGTAGGGATCCGAAATGAGGGTTTCTGGGTGCACTTTTAGGAATCTGTGTTTGAAGTTTTTGGATGTGTTTTTTGATAGGGTAGGTGGGTATTTAATTGTATAAGCATTATGGCCAGATGGCTCCAAATTTGTAAGGGTAGGTCTTAAGACTTTTGGATCCAGTGCTAGTGCCTGGCCAGAAAGAATGATAAGGGACACTGTTGTTTGACCTTGTCGGTGGTATTCAGGCTAAATCCCAGGAAAAGAACAGAACACAAAAGCACATGCAGGTTCTGTGTGAAAGTAAAATGTGGCATAAAGCAAGCATGTTTATACAGTAGCATGTGCAAAAGAGAATGAGGCCTACAACGTGCACAGTCAGGCCAACATACCAAAAACTAAAATGGGCCATGCAGAAAACACACGACAACCCTTGTGATATTTTTTCCCTTGATTGAGATTGGTCTTATTTTACAGTTTTGCTGACCACTAACCATATTTGAGTTTTTACAATGTTGGTTTCCAGATTGCCGTGAGGGAGAGCATGACAGCATCATTGGCATAGAGCTGATCAGGGACAAAGGAAGATTTCAACGTGGGCAAATCCTTTCCCTGTGATATTAAAAAAGAATTCAGACCATTTATATAGGAGAAATAAGAGAAAAGAAGACACATCCCTGCCATACGCCCCGGGATAAGCCAAAAGATTGAGTATGTTCACCACCTGCTCCATATGTAACCAAAGTGGAGACCCCATGGTGTAATGCAAGACAAAATTCTTCCTAAGGCTGGTACAAACCTTTGTGGATTAAAATATTCCATTACTTGGAGTGATTAGCGCAATCAAAGGCGATGCTATGATCCATGAAAGCAAGGAAAAGTGATCCATTTTTGCAAATTCTGTACTTCTCTATAATTGGGTGTAAATTCAAACACTGTTCCTGTGTCCCTAACCTTTCTCTAAACCGGTACTGTACTGAGCTGAGAATACCATTTTGCTGAACCCAAATCTCAATCCTATGTAGGATAGTGCGCCCCACAAGAATCTCAGAATCTAGCAGTGATGCAGTGAATAAATTGGAAGGAGTGGACAGATGTAGGACTTTATGGGTAATACAGGCCATCTTAAATTGCGCCAAGGCTTTAATGGGAAGCCTTTGCAGTTTATATGACAGGCATGATATGGTCAAATTTCTTGTATCTGTAAACAGTGAGCAGCAGCATGTAACGTTGAAGCTAGATTAATTTATGGTCAGCCAGTGAGAAGCAAATTTCGATAATCCATACCTAACTGCGCTACGTTTGAGGGGCGTCGCAACTTACTCCCCCCCCCATACCCCCAGATGATCATCACTCACTTCAGGAAAGTACACCAATAAGCCATAAATCCAGGAAGGATACACTCAGTCTTAGTCCCATTTCCATTTCATTAGTTAACCCATCCTCAATCTCTCCCCAATGACTTCTGCCTACTTTAAAAAGCTGCCTAATCACTGCTTGATATCCTTCTGCACTTTACAATGAACCAGCGGACAATATTAATCAACACAAACCTGATGCACTATTCTTAACGGAAACATTGTAAACCTGTTTGATATGTTAGTGCGAGACTGCAATATCAACTAATCTTGAAATGAGGAGGTAGCCTAGTCATTATTTACATTTCGTGTCTGGAATGCACAAGTATTGACGTGCTCACATTGTGCATATAACTCTCCATCTCACTAGTGCTGTCCTCCTCAAAATCACTCCTATGCACCTCATTCACAGATCATCTGGATATGGAAGCCCCTTCCAAGAAAGGTTTGCAGAACTATCCATAATGATGACTTGTCACTACTGCAACAACCTCTTCATAGGCTAATTAAATATTTATTGCATTCACCATGTAAGTACAATGACTACTTACCTGTAAACCTGGCGAATGTTTTTATTCATGAATTAGGACGTTACGCGTGAGACAGCAATAAAACCCACAGAGCATTGGCTTGACGTGACCAGTCCGAGCCATTAGAGCAACATAAGTGTATCACTTTTATGCACAGTCATGTGAGACAGAGAAAGAACTAGGGAAAAAATGCAAAGTGCCCTGATCAACGACAAATGTAGGTAAATGCATCTATCTCCATTCGGAATTACCTGGTCATTCTCCTATGAGCCATATGGACATGTTCTTCAAAGATTCGAATTTACTGCCTGTGTACGTATATAGGCTAAAGCCCAGAATAGTCAACCTATGGCAGAAGCAAAAAAAATAAAAAAAATTACTTGTAACCTGTGTAGATATTAAAATCGAGCACCTACATATTCATATCTTTCAACACTGTTAATTCCTAAACATTAGCAAAAATAAAACTATTTCTAACACCTGCTCAATAATGTGAAACTGGAACAGCTACAGACCTATTTTCTTTTCTGTCACCCACCATTCTCGTCAAATGTAATTAAGAAGAAGCAAACTAGATACTCACCGCTCTATGAAAACATTTATTAGACCTCTCTTGTTAGACCCATGATACCGTACAATCAGACAATCTTTCAAGCACTCAAGCAGGGGATTTCATGGACATGTTGATAGAGAAAGCCATAGGCTCATGTAGTTCAGAAGTCCCTCTATTGTGGCATGTAGCTGTTAGATTTGGGGGTCTCTAGTTGGCAGAGGTAGGTACCTTTGTCCAAATAGGGACCCTTGAGTCTAGTCAGGGAGAGTAGGTACACTCCTGAAATAACCCCTGCTCACCCTCTTGGTAGCTTGGCACGAGCAGACAGGCTTAGTTCAGAGGCAGTGTGTAAAGCATTTGCGAACACATACAGTAATCAAGTGACAACACTACAAATGGACACCACACAGGTTGTATATTTATAAAAATAAGAATATTTTATATAGAATTACCACAAGACCATAAACGACAAAAATAATCCACAATACTGTCAAAAATCAAGAGTTCTGGTTAAAAATGCTTAAATCAAGGTTCTGTGCGAGTCGGTAGCCTTCTCCGGCTACTGCGATGTAAAGAACAAACAGAGTCTATCAAATCCAGCTGACCGCGTCGAAACGGGCCAGCACAGCGTAGACGGACTCGGTCACAGTACCTTTTACTTGAAGCGGCAGGCACGGGCGTGCGAGCCGGATGGCTGAACGTCGTGGTCGCGATGCAAAATGGAAGCGTTGCAGGACGCGTTGTCCCTCGATGCGGTGCAGGCAGCGGCTCATTGACGGAGTCGGTGAGACCAAGGCCGTGCGTTGCAGGGCAAGACGGTGCTTCGATGCGCTGCTGGCAGATTACGGTGCGGCGACGGAGCCAGGTTCAGGAGCTGGCGTCGATCAGTCCGGACAGCGGTGCGAGTCGGGCGGTGCGTCGCGAAGCTTGCGAGGCGGTGCCCAACTCCAGTGCGGTCACAGGACTCGAACTCAGCAACAGTGACCGTGTCGGTCGGACCAGATGGATTCAGTGTAGCGAGGCGTTGCAAGGTGCGGTGCTCACAGGTTACGGTGCAGGCAGCGGCTCGTTGACGGAGTCGGGGAGACCAAGGCCGTGCGTTGCAAGATGCAGGCGTTGCTCGATGCGGTGCCAACAGGACACCGAGCCGGTCGGGAGAGTCGGTCACAGCTCCCTACCTCTGTAGCCACTGAAACAGAGTTCCCAGCAGCAATTCACAAAGGGGGTGAAGTCCAATGGTCCTGGGACTTCGATCAGGGGGCAAGCTCTCTTCCAAGCCCTTGGAAATCCTTCACAAGTTGATGAAAGTCACAGCAAAGCAAAAGTTCCTTTCTCCTTTCTTTGGCAGTCAGGCAAACCACTGCAGGCCAATCCCCCAAGCAGCACTTCAGGCTTAGGGATAGTCTCTCCTCAGTTTCTTCTTGGTTCCGCTCCTCAGCAAAGGTTTCTTCTTGTTCCCAAAAGTGATCTAATTTTCCTGGGGTCTGGGTGCCCCTCTTATACCCTGATTCTCTTTGTTCTCTGGAGGCAGAGAGGCCTTTGCCTAGCTTAAACCAGTTCTGTGCAGCTTTGGAGCACTCTGTGTACATGACTCCTTCTTTCCTTTCAGAATGTGGGGCAGGGTACTCAGACGCCCGGCAGGGGGTGGAGCCAGCATTGTGACAGGCAGGCACAGCCCTATTCAGACCCAGATAAAACTCCTCCCTCCACTCTGGATGCAGATCTCTCTATTAAGCCCTGGACTGCCTCACCCTGTCTCCTGTGGCCACCCCCAGCCCCTGTCACGCACAAACCAGACACACAATACACAAGCTGGCAGAGGCAGGCTGGATAGTTAGGCAAGAAAATACCCACTTTCTAAAAGTGGTATTTTCAAACACAGAATGTTAAAACCAACTTCACAAAAAGATGTATTTTATCATTCTGAGTTCAGGCATACTAAACTCGAATTTCTACCTAGTTCCCTGAGTCAGTTTAGGATTATAAGATGTTATAATCAAACTGCCCATTCTGGCCTATGGGGAACAGGTAGCCTTGCAATAGTGAAAAACGAAAATGGCTGTAATTCACTATTAGGACACGCCACACACACCAGGCATGTCCCACCTTATCCTTACAAAGCACCCTGCCCGTCGGCCTACCATAGGGGTGTCTGATATGAAGAAAAGGGAAGGTTTGGGGACTGGTAGGTGGGTGCACTTACCAAGTCGACATGGCAGTCACAGACTGCACACAGGTTCTGCAATGGCAGGCCTGAGACACACTTTACAAGCTACTTCTGTGGGTGGCACAACCAGTGCTGCAAGCCCACCAGCAGCATTTGATTTACAAGCCCTGGGCACACTCAGTGCACTGTACTAGGGTCTGACAGTAATTCAAATAAGCCAAACATGGAGTCACTAATTCACATCACAATTTACAATAGGGAGCACTTGCACTTTGGCACTGATTAGCAGTGGCAAAGTGCCCATGAGCATCTAGTCCAGCAAA
Organism: Calotriton arnoldi; assembly: GCA_963921515.1. Classification (NCBI taxonomy): domain Eukaryota; kingdom Metazoa; phylum Chordata; class Amphibia; order Caudata; family Salamandridae; genus Calotriton; species Calotriton arnoldi. The sequence goes on along the minus strand of CAWUFW010000073.1, from coordinate 4,888,426 downwards.
AACATATCGACAACAGTGGAGGCATTATGAAAAAAAATGGAAGGGAGACCCATGCCAAGGATGCCAGGTCTAACACGTGTCCCCTCCAGCTGAAATGTGGGGAGAACTATTCTACCCCTAGGGAGTTCTCATCACTAAGGCGGAAAAATCTGGACAGACCATCAGCATTGGCGTGTTCTGTACCAGGGCGGTGTTCCTCCGTAAAGTCCATCCCCTGTAGGGAAATGGACCACCTCAACAGCTTTGGATTCTCACCCCTCATCTGCATCAACCATCTGAGGTGCCTGTGGTCTGTCTGAACCCGGAAGTGAGTCCCAAACAGGTATGGTCTCAGCTTCTTCAGTGCCCAGACCACAGCAAATGCCTCACGCTCAATAGCACTCCATCTCTGTTCCCGGGGGAGTAACCTCCTACTGATGAAGGCTACAGGTTGGTCTAGGCCCTCCTCATTGATCTGTGATAGAACAGCCCCTACACCATGCTCTGAAGCGTCCGTCTGAACAATGAACTCATTGGAGAAGTTGGGTGCCTGAAGCACAGGCGCAGTGCACATGGCAGTCTTCAAGGTGTCAAAAGCTTTTTGACAGGCGTCAGTCCAAATCACTTTCCTGGGCTGCTTCTTGGAAGTCAGCTCTGTCAAGGGGGCAACAATGCTGCCATACCCCTTGACGAATCTCCTGTAATACCCAGTGAATCCTAGGAAGGCTCTCACCTCTGTCTGGGTCTTGGGGGGCTCCCAAGCCAGAATGGTATAAATTTTCGGTTGGAGGGGTGCCACCTGGCCGCTCCCAACCTGGTGTCCCAAGTACACCACAGAACCTGCCCAATCTGGCACTTACTTGTCTTGATTGTGAGGCCTGCCCTCCGCAGCGCCATCAACACTTCCCAGAGGTGGCGCAGATGTTCTTCCCAACTGGCACTGAACACTGCGATGTCATCCAGGTAGACGGCACTGAAATCCTCCAGTCCAACCAACACCTGGTTGACCAACCTCTGAAAGGTGGCAGGAGCATTCTTCATCCCAAAGGGCATCACCCGGAACTGGTAGTGCCCATCTGGTGTGGAGAATGCTGACCTCTCTTTTGCCCCATCAGTCAAGGCGATCTGCCAGTACCCAGACGTTAAGTCAAACGTGCTGAGGTACCGCGCAGCCCCTAACCGATCTATGAGCTCATCAGCTCTGGGGATGGGGTGGGTGTCAGTCCTGGTGACGGAAATGAGTCCCCTGTAGTCCACACAGAACCGGAGTTCTGGTGTGGCACCAGGTGCGGCAGCCTTTGGAACCAAGACCACTGGGCTGGCCCAAGTGCTGTTAGAGGACTCAATCACCCCTAGCGCAAACATCTTGGAGACCTCCTCCTTGATGCAGGCTCTGACCCTGTCAGTCACCCTGTAAGCCTTGTGCTTCACAGGAAGACTGTCCCCAGTGTCCACATCATGGACGCACCAATGAGTGACACTGGGAACCAGGGAGAACAGGTCAGGGAACTGTCCCAACAGCTGGCGACAGTCACCCTGCTGCTCAGGTGTGAGAGAGGTAGAGAGGTTTACTCCCTCCACTGATCCATCTTGCTCTCGGGCAGACAGGAGGTCAGGAAGAGGCTCGGTCTCCTCCTCCATCCCATCATCTGTAGCTAAGAGCATGCCCACTTGGGACCTCTCCAAGTGGGGCTTTAGGCGGTTCACATGCAGGACCCGCAAGGGTTCCTGGGAGACTGCAAGTCCACCAAGTAGGTAACTGGACTCTTGCGCTCCACCACCGTGAAAGGGCCGGTCCACCTGTCCTGGAGCGCACAAGGCTCCACAGGGGCCATGACCCACAATTTCTGACCAGGCTGAAGCTCGACCAGAGTGGCATTCTGGTCGTACCACCGCTTCATCTCCTCCTGGTTGGCTTCCAGGTTTGCCTCAGCAAGCTCTCTGAAACGCCTAGTCTGGTTCCTGAAGGCCAGCATGTAACTGTATACATCCTGGGGAGGTTTCCTGGGATATTGCTCCCAGCCTTCCTTGACCAAACTCAGAGGTCCTCGCACCGGGTGTCCATAGAGGAGCTCAAAGGGGCTGAACCCTAGAGACTTCTGTGGCACCTCTCGGTATGCAAACAACAGGCAAGGTAAGAGGACGTCCCATTTACGCCTCATGGGTTCTTCCAGACCCATAATCATGCCCTTGAGGGTCCGGTTGAATCTCTCAACCAGCCCATTTCCTTGAGGGTGGTAAGGAGTGGTGAACTTGTAAGTTAGACCGCACTCCTGCCACAGGGACTTCATGTACTTGGACACGAAGTTGGTACCTCTGTCAGACACCACCTCTTGAGGGAATCCCACACGTGAGAAAATTCGAATCAGTGCCCGTCCCACCACCGGGGCCGTCACTGTCCTCAGAGGGATGGCTTCAGGGTACCGGGTGGCATGGTCCACCAAGACCAGGATAAACCTGTTGCCCATGGCTGTCTTGGGGTCCAGTGGCCCCACAATGTCAATACCCACCCGTTCAAAGGGGGTGCTGACCACAGGGAATGGCTGGAGAGGAGCCTTCTGCTTCCTCCCACTCTTTCCACTTGCCTGGCAAGTCTGGCATGTCCTGCAGTGAGTGGCGGCACTCCTGCGCATCTGGGGCCAATAGAAATGGGTGACAAGCCTTTCAAAGGTCTTGTCCTGCCCCAGATGTCCTGCTAACGGTACATCATGAGCCAATCCCAGTAGGAAGGTTCTGAAGCGCTGGGGTACCACCAGCACACGGGCTGACCCAGGCTCAGCAACCTTAGGCTCTGAATACAGGAGACCATTCTCCCAGTAAATCCAAAGTGATCCAGACTGATCACCTGCTGCCTGGTCTGTGGCCTGTTGCCTCAGACCCACGAGGAGAAGGGCATGTGTTCTGCTCCTCGCAGAACTCTTCCCTGGAGGGTCCTCCTTCTTGCTGCCAATGGGTCAGCTCAGGTAGGTCCCCCAGTTCAGCTACCTGTTCCCCTGTAGGCTCCAGGGCATCCCCCTCAGGGTCTGCCTCCTCCTGGACCGTGGGAACTTCGGGAGCCGGTTTCCCGCGCCCCCTGCCTCCTCTCTCTCCGGCAGGCACCTGGGCCTCCCTGTCAGGCTCCAGGTCCTCTTGAACACCTTTAGCTGCCATTGACCGGGTGGTCACACATGCCCAATCAGGCAAGCCCAACATTTCTAAATGCGCTCTCCGCTCCACCTTAGCCCAAGGTGAGCTCTCCAAATTGTTCCCTAACAAACAGTCAACAGGCATGGCTGGCCTCACAGCTACTTGAAGAGTACCCGAGACCCCCCCCCACTGAAAGGGAACCTGAGCCACCTTGCAGTGACTCTCTGTGTTGTCAGCGGCAACAACCGGATAGAATGCATCAGGGACACCCTGCTCTTTAGACACCAGGTGACACTTGACAGCTGTCACACTGGCTCCTGTGTCTCTCAGAGCCTCCACCCTATGGCCATTGATGGTCACCCACTGCCTGTATTTTTTAGTGTTATCAGGCAGCTGGGTCCTAGGAATCATTTCAGAGTCTCCTAATGAGACAAGGGAAAACACTGTGGGATCCCCCCCACCTTGGGCACCCCACTCCTCCCCCAGGGCTACACTAGCCAACTGCAGGGGGACTGCACCAGTGGGTGCTGGTTTTCCTTGCAAAGGGCAACGAGGATCGTTTGCCTTGTGGCCAGGGGCGCCACACTTGTAACACACCAGTGGTCCCTGGTGAACAGGGGGGCCTGTCAGGGCCACTGGCTTCTTCTCAGGGGGAGGCTGGGAACCTTTCCCTTGGTTCCCTTGGGGTCTACTTTGGGGCCCTTTATGGAACTCCCTCTGTTTACCCTTGTCCCCCCCACTCTTCTGCTGGGGACCCTGCCCACACTTGGCGGAGTCTCCCACGTGACCCTTGTGGACCCAGGTACTCACCCAGCGGTCCGCCTCCTCAGCAAGCTGCCTAGGGTTAGTCAGCTTACTATCAATCAGGTGCTGGCATAGCTCAGGAAAACAATTACTGGACAAGTGCTCCCATGCAATCAAATCAAAGAGCGCCTGAAAATCAGTCGCTTTGCTACCCTTCACCCAACCATCCAATGCTCTGCAAAAAAAAGTCACGTATTCAACCCAGGTACTGCCTTCAATCTTCTTACAGTTCCTGAACCTCTGCCTATAAAGCTCAGGGGTCAAACCATATCTAGACATTAATGATTCCTTCATGTGGCTGTATGAATTGCAGACTTCAGAGGGCAAGTCCAACAAGGTATCCCGCCCTTCACTAAGGAACCGACCCCACAACCCCGCTCCCCAATCCTTCTCAGGGACCCGGTGGGAAGTCATGGCTACCTCATAGGCCCTAAACCATTGCCCAATATCATCATTCTTAAAAAATTCCTTCACCACATCTTTGGGAATATACACCCTAGGTTCAACAGGCATGGACGGTGTACTGCCACCAGAGGGAGTAATCTCTAAGCTTTTGGCCTTCAATTCCAACTCCCTCAAAACCTTCTCATGTTCAAACTGCATTTTCTTTTCTTCTAGGGCTAATTTCCTAGTTTGCATTTCAAATTCTAACTGCCCATTCAGCTTGAGCTTGGTCAGCTCCATTTCGTGCATCCTACTCTCTTTCCTGTCCTCCAACTCTTCTGGAGACAGACCTCTGGCAGAAACACTGCTACCTACTGGGGAAGGTGGTCTTCCAGCCCCTAGACCCAATAGCCCCTCCAGCTGCCCTTCTGCATTCTCTGCCCCCTCCACAGGGGCACTCCTTGATTCGACCCAGGCCCTCAGCGCCTTTTGGAGGTCCTCCTTCCTGGAGAGCCCGGTCATGGACACTTTAAACTTTTTGCAGAAATGCTTGAGCTGCTTGAGGGTGTAGCATTCTAGCCTCTCCTCTTCCCAATCACACTCAACAGAGGCTACTGATGCTGGTTTCTCCATGGTGATTAAACTTGGCAGTTGCAAAAATAGAAAATCCCAGAAAAAATGCTATCAAAGAGTATGCGGTTGCGTTTTGGTCTGCACTCACTAGGAATAGGGAGGACTTGCACTTTGGCACTGATTAGCAGTGGCAAAGTGCCCATGAGCATCTAGTCCAGCAAAAACATATCGACAACAGTGGAGGCATTATGAAAAAAAATGGAAGGGAGACCGATGCCAAGGATGCCAGGTCTAACAGTAGCTATATGCAAGAATTCTTCCAATTGACCCTTAAAGAATAACCTGGAACAGAAACCTGTCTGAGAAATTGAGAAACATTGCCATTGCTCAGAAGTCAGAATTGACCTTTCAACTCTAAAGCTCCAGAGACATCTCTCGTTGTGAAACTAAAAAGAATAACCTTTATACTTCAAGGACAAGACTGATTCATTCACCAGGACTCAACAAACCTCTTTTCAACTATCAAACACTCTGTGAACCCATTCGAACCTTTACCACTTCCACAATCCCTAACACTCCCGAATCCCCGCCATTCAAACAAACATCTACATTCACTAAACTGTCACTGACCTCTAACGCTTTAGTACGCCAGAGATACTGAAGCAAATTATTTGATATCTCAAATTGGTCTCTTCTCCTGAACATAGCTAATACCTTCTCAGAGCACCTTCATTTTATGAGTACCTTCATTTTATATGCAACAGAAGCATCTATTTGGGTCAATCGTTTCATTTGTGACCTAATGGATGTTTGCAGAGTCAATCTCGGCTCAGATGGGAGTGGCTTCAGCTGCAGAAACAGCCTGAATTACCACTGATTTGGTAGAGAACACTTTGAAAATGGTCAAGAAGCTGCACTTCAACTTCCTGGAACCTGAAAACCTGATGCTGACTTTGTATTTTTGATAGCAGATTGTAACTTTGTTTCACATTATTATTATAGTCTCTTTGAGCAGATTCTGCTTTGGGACTTCTTTTTCATTTGTAGTGGATTTTTAAAAAAATTATGTTAAGAGATGGGCTTCCAACAATGTTTGTGATAGGGGAAGAAGGAAGGGTTCATGTGTCCTGACAGTGACAGAAAAATATACTTCATTAAAAGTACCTTTGTTAGGACTATTCTGTAGTAAACGTGTGATTCTTTGGTCTTGGCCAGATTTTTTCTTTGCATTCTAGGACTTGTAGTCCAGGTTTTATAGTGGAACAAACAATTCTACAAGTACCAGAATGGGAAGAAAAAACCTGGACTGGATTAGAAAGTCACACATGGACATGGGAAACTTGGCAGTCCCACAAACACATAACTCATAATGGAAAAATAAAAACTTTGTTTGGAAATTTCTGACATGCATAGAGGTGCCAAGTTGTGGCATGACAGGCATAAATTATACTTGAAGTCTCCATTTTCCCTTGCATTCTGAGACTGGTAGCCCGGTTAACTTGAAACCTCTGTATTATACAATAATAAAAACAGAACTGAGCACTTCTATGCTAAACTCCTGATTACCAAACAAATAACATGTACTTTGTACCTCAAACCTGAACTGTGCATCAAAAAATGTAATTTGATTCCAAAACTGAGCTCCATGGGCCTCGAACTCCACACCTTTCTACTTTTGTGGATTTACATTCAATACTTCAGGACAGCTGAAACACCACCTTATGATTTGTCACCCCTTGATACCCACCCAATGCTTAATTTGAGCCGGTGGTTTCCGATGCTTGGCACCGGCACTTAATTGTCAACACCGGCTCTTATGAGAGTCTGCCACATGTAAATAAATGTAAATCCGTATTTGTAAAGCGCGAACTACTCACCCTTATGGGTCTCAAAGCGCCGGGGGCCATCGTGGAAATTAAGTGAGCTATTGCCCAGAGTCACATGGTGCTGAGCTGCGCTGCTGCCGGAGATCGAACTGTGGGCCCTGTGCTCCGAAGTCAGCTGCCCCGGCCGCTGTACCACACCTCTCCACATGGGGGCGTTCTTTGTTTTATTTAGAGATGCACACAACCACAGTTGTTTATTAATTCAATATATATTAAATATGACAAATACCTGCCACCTAAGCCATTCTTATAGCTCCGGGGGCTTGGAATAGCCTGAATTGCCTCATTTTTAAAAGTTTGATTGTTTGTAGTTGTATTGATACTAGCCTTGCCAGCCCTGGAAGGGATAATGGGTGGTGTACGGTGCAGTGGGCTCTCAAGTGCGACCCTGGCACTTATTATTTTACAAATTAACCACTGTACCCGCCCCTTGATCATTCCTTTGCTATAACTTTCTTTTTCTCACCAATGGCATGGCTAACAGATTCAGTAATGCACCTGTACAACTTCCTGTTCCTAGGCCAATGAATGCAAGGGTGGGAGGAACTCATTTTTATAACAAATTCCACCACTATACTTGTGTTCAAGTCAATCGCCCAACCTTCCTATAGGCATGTGCATAATTCACTACCTTTAACGGCGATGATTAATTAATTCCTTTTCAGGGTTGTCATTTCACGCTGTGACTTTTTCCGGTATATTTGCAAAACTGTGCTGTAGAATGTGCTGCTTGGCCTCAATTTTCTAATCTTTTATTGAGGAGGGCGCTCTGCAAATGACACATGGAGAGGATCTGGTTCGCTCACTCACTGGGTGCTACTGGAGGTTTGAACATTTTTGCCAGGACCGCTTCATCAACATCATCAACAAAGCTTTATTCGGCTAAAGGCCATAAAAGGCAAATGAAATGCAAACACAAACTAATACACTGAGAACATGTCTTCACAAAAGCACAATACTAAAGCAGCATTCCAAAATGAATCAGTCTGTGGGAGTATCGTAAAGTGTCATGTGCATGAATTTTCAGGTTTCAAGTTTCACGTTTAAGTATTGCTTGGTTAATTAAAACCTTTGCAACCAAGAACAGTGATAAAACATGGTAAAACAATTCAAATATCATTGTCACCATACAGTGATTACAGGGTCACCGCACTTTATTTACAGGCTTGAAAACATAAGTTCTCAGTTTGTGTCATGTGCATGAGGCAAAAAAGTGTATCAACACATCTTACAAAACCTTAAACAGAGCGTCATACAGTGTCATGTTAAAAGATAGTGAGAAATAGCGACATAGCACAATCAAGGTCCCTCAAAACGTGGGCAATTCCAATTAGACACATGATCATGGTTGTAGATCATGGAAAAGAAAAGAAAAGAAAAGAAATCCCAACACTTCCGCTTAGTCCAGCCCTGCTCATTAAACGGTATGGGCCTCATTGATGAAAAGTGGCGCATCCCTGCGAGAAAACAGTGATGCGTCACTTTTCATTGTGCCCTCCTTGCGACACCAATGATGCCTCATATTTACAGAATGACGCATCATGTCGCAAGGAGTTACACATACGTCAGTATTTCTGACATATCTGTAGGCGCAAAAATGACACAAGGGCCCATAAATAAGCCCCTATGTCTCAGTTGTGCTGACTTGAACTAGAGCAGGAAAAACTCCAAAAATGCTGAAGATGCGTGGGGGCAGATTTACAAGGAACTGACGCATCTGCATAGATGCGTCAGTTTCCTTGCGCCAGAGTCAAATGTCCTTGCTCTGCCATGGATGCGCTGTATTTACAATACAGTGCTCTATGGCGCAAGGATTAACAGAACCGTCAGAAATTCTGACGCATCTGTTGGCTCAAAAGTCATGCATTGCTGGAGTTGTGTCGCAAGTACGACTCAACTCCAGCAATGTATTTTGAGGCATATACCTACTGTACTGTGTCACTCCTTATGCCTGCTTCAAGCAGGCGTAAGGTTTTGACGCAGTGGCGTCCTAAAAGTGGCGCAGTGAAATCTTGTAGATTTCACTGCGTCACTTTTACGAGGCCTTCCTGCGTGGAAACACCCATCCTCCATACATTATACCTGACGCAGGTATAATGCAACGCAGGGCTTTACAACGTGACGCATCTCCCAAGATGCGTCACGTTATAAATAGGCTGCATAGTTTGCGGCGCCGTTGCGTCAAAAAAAGTGACTCAATGGCGGCGCAAGGAGGCGCAAGGAGGCGCAAGGGGCTTGTAAATCTGCCCCGCGGTGTTTTTCGAAGTCTATTGGGGCTTATTTACAAGCCTTTTGCACCGCCTGTGCGTCACTTTTAACATGGGAAAAAGTGACGTACCGGTGGTGCAAGGGGCTTGTAAATAAGCCCCATTGCTTCTAAAATGTTACAGCTATTTTATCGAAAGAAGTTACAAAGATACGATTGAAAAATAACATTAAACATAACACTTTAAGAATCTGTTCGAAAACACACTGGGGTATATTCACAAGAACGTGTGATAACTACTGCAAGAGTAGCGTAAAGCAACTTTCAATAACGCAGCCTATCACGGGAAAATAACCCTGTGTCAACGTGGAATTCACAACAAGGCGGTACCATGCGATAGCCTGCCGAAACCGCGGACAAAGTCTGCGATACAACCACCACGATGGAGATAAAAACACAAACCACAACACCAAAAAACACGCGATGGGCCAAAGCGCGATGAGGAAACCAGAGACAAGCAGCGCCAGGCCTGCAACACACACCTGGCAGGCGTCAGAAACCTCCATAAAAGTAGAAAAAAACACCCACACACAAACTGACCAACACACAAGCACCATGGAGGCAGCCGGAGCAGGCGCAGAGGACCAGCGCAACCCCACAAGCACCCCGGACGACCAGCCTGGGACCTCGGGGACAGGGAAGGGCAAGGACAAGAAGACCAGGAAGACCAAGTTCAGTCTGCAGGCGAACAGGATCATAGTCACGGAGGTGATGGAACACCATCAAAAACTCTTCGTCACCTCCAACGTGTCATTGGGCACCAAAAATGGAATATGGCGGGACATCGTCGACAAGGTGAATGCCGTCGGAGAGCACAAGCGGACAATGGACGAGGTCAAGAGGCGATGGAATGACATCAAGCGGAAGACCAAGGATAAACTCTCCGCCAACCTGAAGGCAGCGACGCAGACCGGAGGTGGGGGCCCAGCGCCACCGCTGGAGCTGGATGACATGGAGGAGCTGGTGTCAACAGTCATCAGTGTGGAGACTGTGGCCGGAGTGGGGGGACAGGACACTGTTCGACAGGACACAACACAACCGCAACAGGGTGAGTGACCACCAGGTACTGGGGGGACGGGGGAGATGGCCACAATGGCACACATGCACAAGCAAGCAGGGCACAGTGCACACCCACAATCACTCTGGGTCCTCGCCCAGACCCACAGACTGGTACAATGTACAATGCCATGCTGTCTGAATGTCAACCTGTACCATGCGGCTACATACATGTGGACACATTGTAATACACCATCTCCCCTTCACATTGCAGGGGCATCTTCAACACCTCCTGCAGAGCAGTCACAGCCACTCTTCACTGATGACGAGGAGGAGGACAACACCAGCATCAACATCCAAACAATCCAAGACCTCATTGACCACCTCCGCAACTCACCTCCAGGATCAAGGCAGCCCAGCTACATCCATGAGACCCCACCCACCAGCCAAACCACACAGCAGGTGGCACCAACAGCCCCGGCACCCTCCCAAGACCCCCAGGAACAACAAATGGCCTTCCAACGCCGTGTGCTGGAGGGCCAGAGGGAGACGGCCGAGCAGGTGCGGGTGGGGTTCGATCTCATGGCCAACAAACTGGACGCCATCCTTGGGTGTCTATGTCCGCCCCATGGTCTCCAGCGAGCCCTGACTCACATCTCTGGAGTCATGACGCGGAGGGAAGAATACCTGTCCGCTCACAGTGGCCCCAGCGATGCCCGCCTTGAGCAGGCACACATGCGGAGGCTCATGGAGGACATGGTGCGGATGGAGGCGGAAAGGATGGCAGCTGCCGCTGCACATCAGCGAAATGTAGCTGGGATCTACCGTGCCCTGCATGTCCTCGTCATGGCATTGCTGCCACAAGGCGTGGCGATGATGAATGCTGCTGCCCCCACACCATCCACATCTCCGCCCCCTGGTGTGTCAGTGCCTCCCAGTGTGGTAGGCGTATCCACTCCAGCACCTGATGTGTCACTGCCACATAGTGCGGCCGACAATCCTCCTCCGGCCCCTGATGTGTCAGTGTCACAGAGTGCCGCAGCCGGCACTGCAACACCCACAGGAGGGGGAGGGCACACACCCGGGGGCGAGGATGTGGATGGGACTGTGGTCAGGAGGACCAGGCACTAGCATCCATTACCGCCACCTTGCCTGTTTCTGCTTGGTGCCGCACATGGCCTCAAGACCTACCACTGACCCCGATACACTCCGAAGCACTCACCTTGGACAGTGACATGGACTGCTACATGCTGTTTGACGACCAATGACACGGCGGACAGACTGCGGACTGTACCCTTCCTCTTCCGCAGTACAGGTCATCCCGGGATGGACACTGGCTGGCCCTCCACGGGCCCATATTGTGTGGTGAGCTCGGCATTGCCCTGTACCGCTCCAGCTGCATGACTGCACTGGATGTGCAAATAAACATCCAGTGACGCACTGCTGTGTAATGTCTTACGTCATTCCTGTGTGGATGTGTGGATGAATGTGGGGACAGCCCATTCCCTTGCGTCAATGATGTTCATCCTGTGGGATGCCAGTAAGGGGGTGCGACATTGCATCTTGTGTAGTGGGTTCCATGACCACTGCAGCAGGGACACACGCATCAGTCACTTCCTTGTCCAGACATGGACTAGACCATGCCCAGAGCCCACGAGTCATTGTTGCAAGCCCTGCGCTGGTCGGGCATACGGCAGGCCAGTCCACTCCGCTTACGCCCCGAGGGGGGGCCCTCATTGCTACCCGTCGCAGCCATACTCGCTGGTGGTGTGCAGGTCACTGGTCTAGGCATCAGCATGTCACAGCCACTCCCTGAGGGCAGGTTTTCACACACACCACACCCATCCGGCACAGGCGTCACAGGCCATGTGACTCCGCCAACATAAGGGTCCGACGACGTCACATTCCCCTCTTCCGGTGGTGACTGGATGACGGACGCCCCACGGTTCGCACTCATATAGGGCCCATGAGTTGCTGCGCACAGGGTTAGTGGCATCCGAGGCCTTGAGTACGGCACGGGCCTACCACCACGTGGCGCAGACTGGGGTTGCACAGGGTTAGTGGCATCCAAGGCCTGTGAGTACGGCACGGGCCTACCACCACGTGGCGCAGACTGGGGTTGCACAGGGTTAGTGGCACCAGAGGCCTTGCGGACGGCACAGGCACCCCGCCACGGGACGGTGACTTTGGGTGCACTGAGTCAGTGGCACCTTGAGCTGCTGAGCGGGTGTACAGCCTGCGATGATGCCCCGTCCCGGCGGTCCGGACAGCTCAGGTTTTGTGTGCCCTGCTGGACCGCAGTGTAGGCCCAGCAGGGCCAGGCCAGAGCCAGCGGGCAGCGGGGCCTACAGCCCCGTGGCGTCGCTTCCGGGATGCCAGAGTTGGTGGCACCCATTGGGCTGAGCGGGAGTGCAGCCTGCGATGGTGCTGGGTGCACTGGTATGTCCTCTGCCATGGAGTAATCAAGACCCAGCACCAAACGTGAGACCTGGTGGCCTGCGGAGCGGGGCTGCATGATGTGGAGGGTGCCATGTCCGCGGGCCCCGGGCTCGTGGCTTGCAGCGGCACGTGGTGGGACCTCCTGTCTACGCGCCGGTGGCGGAAGGTGAGCATTGAGGCCTGGGTTTGCATGGGCGGGCATGCTCCGATGGGCGGCGGGAGAGGTTGGGGTGCCTCTGCCTGGGTGTGCATGGGCGGGCAGGCGATGTTGTCTTGTGCAAGTGTGTGTACTGTGCCAGTCATGTATCTGGGCTCTGTTTCAGCTGACGGCTCTGAATCAGATGTGTGACCTGGTGAACTGCCCTACATACCGGCACGTGGTTGGAGACACACCGGTGGCAGCAGGTGAGCAGTGTGGCCTGGGTGCGCAGGGGTGGCACTCTCTCTCTCTCTCTCCCTCTCTTCCTCTCTCTCTCCTCTTCTCTCTCTCTCTCTCTCTCCCTCTCTTCCTCTCTCTCTCCCTCCCTCTCTTCCTCTCTCTCTCCTCTTCTCTCTCTCTCTCTCTCTCTCCCTCTCTTCCTCTCTCTCTCCCTCCCTCTCTTCCTCTCTCTCTCCTCTTCTCTCTCTCTCTCTCCCACTCTTCCTCTCTCTCTCCTTCGCTCTCTCTCTGATGTGCGCAGGACACACCTTCTCATCATGTTTTTTGTCTTACAGGCTGTGACCTACGTATTGTCCGGAGGGAAGCGGCCATGTGTCTTCATTTCATTTCGTTGTTCATTTTAATAAAGTTTCATTTGTTGCTTCGAAAGTGAATGTGTGCTGATCATTTCTGTGATGACACATCCATGTCACCAGTTGTGATTGTGCGGCATCAAGCGGAATATTTTGTACGTGTTTAGGTGTGGCTGATGTGGCATGTCTTTGGTCGGGGGGGGTGCCAGGGAGGGGTGGTCCTGGGGTGGTGGCGGTGGGTGTTGTGGCCCTCTTGGGTGTCCGGGCCACATAATGGGTGGCTCCATGGCATCTGTTGCCCTTCAGATGTGGCCCTGGGCTGTGCTCCCTTTTGTGGTGCTGGCTGCCGTCCGAGTTTACACCAGGTCAGAGCAGGTGTAGATTTCCTGGTGCTAACGCGCCTTATTGCCTGTTTTGTGTTTTTATCGCGGATGTGGCTGGTCGTTGTGAATGTTGAGGTGTGCTGTTGTCTCGGCTTTAGTCACGGGAACGCCTACTCTGCATCTCATTAGCGATATTTGCGAGGGTCCTCTGTGGCGATGTTTTTTGCGGCTGCTATCGCGGGTAAACTGGTGCTGTGGGCTGTTAACACCGGCTTGTGAATGGGGGGGTAAATTTATCACGACTTTGGCTGCGATAAAGTGCCGTTAATTCGGCGATAGCTCCTTGTGAATATGCCCCACTGTTTCGCATTTCAAATGTTGTGATTTCCTTCTCCTATCTTTCCACCTTGTGCGCTTTGTTAACTTTGTTAACTGTGTCAGTATGTGTTGTGATTAATGATGGTATTTTGCTTTCTGCCTCGCCCAAGGCAGTCTATTCTGGCTGTACATTTAACTCCTGGTACTGGCTGGACTTCACGATGCACCTAATTACATCCCCCACTGAAGTGCTGCACCAGGAATTTGTGCAAAACTGGCCAAACGAGCGATTAGTTGGAACATCTTAATTCTGCGGGTGTGGTCCCTGCTTTTCATAATCCCCTTTATAAAGATGAATATCACTTGTTCTATGTCATTTGAAAGCTATGCAGAGAATAATTTAAACTTTGAAGTATTTATCTGGAGAAATAGTGCAAAAGAATACATTTTAGACAAAAAGCCAAATATCCTTGTAAAATGCATGCAGATGTGTTTAGGATTTGATGGGAATGTGGAGAACAAAATAAATTACAAGTAATGTTTATTCCGGATGTTAGAATCAACCGAACTGTATGCTCTTCCAGCATCGCCTCCCAATCCAAATTTGAAAAAGCACAGTCTGAACATATCCATAGATAAAATTCCCTGGTCTGCACTAATGTGCGTTCAGTGAATACACACCTGCCCAGTGCCTGTGCACGCTGTGAAGAGGCCACTGGCTGAAATATAGCGGAAGAGAAATTGGAGAATCAAAGACGTGTAAGGAAGTAACAGGATTTCCTCCTGCTTATGGTTTTTTGCGTGTTTTTCCGTCTGGAGCTCTGCCTTTTTTCCTTTCCTCTGCTGTTTCTGAGGCTTGGCCCTTTCCTGTTCCTTATATGTTGTTTGTTGTGACTTTACACATAACACCTCATGGATATTCTCTACAAATTACCTTACGCCTCAGGCCAATCTAGCAAGGGTTAGTCTAGGGCAACCCCTTTGACTCTGTTAATTCTTCAGTTTGGGCAGTGAGGGAGCTCACTCCGGCTCCTATCAAGATTGTGACATATCTTTCCAGCAGCACACCAACCTATTTTCCTATTTTCACAAAACCCAAATCTACCTATTCCCCAAATTTGTTAGGCTAAAAGAACTTTTGGCTCTCCTTTGAATGGGGCTTAGCTAAGCCTTAAGGAGCTGCAATTGAGAGTGTGAGCTGAAGGAATCAAAAACACGATGCAATACAGTCCAAAGTCTGACCATAGAAAAAGCATTTATTAGGATCAATGATTCCACTCCCCATTAAAATGATTCTGGCCCTTTTTTGCGTTCATTTTACATTACCCCCTTTTCTCCGTCCTCCTTGTCGCTGTATTCACATGATGAGGCATCTCTACAACAGACAGAGAAATTAACCACGCTTTAGATAGACTTCTTCTATGTCTATATCCACCCATATAAGCCCCTCCCTCCAACCACACATCCTGTCCTTGGCGCACGAGGTAAGCCATGCTAACAATATTTACCATTTGCTGTTTTTCTTTATGCTTACTGATTATTGCAGCTGTTACTAGGCGTGGTGATTTGGTGTTGTGCATTGGACGCCAATATGCTCCCCGCCTATATTCTGGGCTCAGGTGGGGAGCTGGTGTATCGGGACGCTTGGGAGCCGTGTTCTAGGGGGAATCTCAGTCTGCATCCTATGCACGTGTCACGTTGATGTTGCAGAAGGCTAAACACATTTCTGGCTAAGGCATCAAGAATTTTCAATTCTACTAAGGACACGGAGGCAAGGATTATGCTCCTTCTTCTTCTTTGCTGTTTATTAATCCAATTCTACAGCAGCCAATGTAAAACAGACTTCTTAATAAACTACATTTCCCATAAAACCGAACGTGACATCAAGTCTGCTCCACCAATCACAATGTCTCTGCCGATATAAATTGTAGTGTTGCCATATTGACATCCTCTTTCTTTGCCTCATCGGCTGAACTGAACTCTGGAAAACCGCATTGCAGCGCCATGACTGTAGCGAAACCTCGGAGAAAAGCCTCAGGAACTGGAGTCATCCATGAGACCAGCAGAGCCTCGAAGAACCAAAACCTGGAAACTCCTGTTCATTTACAATGCTTTTGATCGGAATCTGGGAAGAGAACAAAGAAAAGCCACCATAATACCCAATGCCATGCAGGGAAAAATATCACATCTGAAAAACTCAATACATAAGGGTGGGATAATATAAAACATTTGAACACTGCAGCGTGATAACAGTAGTATGTTACAAATAAGCGTGGGATCATCATCGCCTCAGAGTCCTTAATAGAATTGAAAATTCTTGACATGATAGCTACATATTTTTTATTCTATGTCAGGACTAGAGAGCTTGTTCAAAGCTACTGTAACACAATTGAGGCCACATCTAGAATCGGTTTGTAGTAAAATGATTTGAAAGTAGAATCAGCAGACCAGTCCGCTGCTCTCATGATGTCCTGAAGGTGAGAACCCAAGCTGTAGGATTTCAAAGCCTTGGCTCCTCTGACTGAGTGAGCCCCAAATTTAGAAGTGTCAATATCTGTCTCTGAGAGATCCATTTCACCCAGCGGGCTAAAGTAGCAGAAGAGACTGGGTGGAACTGACCCCCATTAGATTGGCGTAATTCCCTAGTACGATCTTAATATTCTTTCAGACATTGCACAATGCGCAACCTGGGGTTTACTGGAAAGCTAGGGTAAGTAATCTACCTAGAAAGGGTCTTTGTCAATCTTGTGATAGTAAAGGATACCCTGCCTAGGGAAAATACTCTACCTGAGCTATCCAGGGCTTTACATCCGATACCCTTCAGCAGGAAGCTAAACATAACAGGATGGTTAACTTAGCTGAGTTTTGCTTCCTGGATAAATCGGAGTTGGCGGGCCATCGCTGTAAGAATTTGAGGATGATGTTAACATCCAAAAGGACTGAGAAGCATACTTACAAGGATGTGGCAGAGCGCGGCGTTAGCCTCCTTGGCTTAATGCCGCGCTCCACCACTTCTGAAACCTAGGGCTGCACCGTATTTACAACAGTACGGTGCAGCCTTGCATTTTTCCCTGCACTGGATCTAATTTAGCTGCCTAGTGCCAATACTGGCAACCTTGCACCATAGAGCAAGGGTGCCTGCGTTGAGGGGAATGATTGTTTATGTCCAGGAAGGTGTCCCTTCCTGCACATAACAATCTGAAATGGCATTTTGAAACTTCTATGTGTGCTGATTAATGCAGCACACGTAGAAGTAGCAAAACTGATTTTTTTTAATGCTTTTGTATGTGCAGGAAGGCACACCTTCCTGTACATAAACAATCAATGGCGTTTTGCTGTTTCTATGTGTGCTGCACAACTCAGAACACATGGAAACGAGGAGAAATTTCACATTTGTCTTGGTTGCGCCAGGGTAAGACCAGGTTTTCCCTGGTCTTAATTTTGGCACTGCCCCATATTTACACCACCCTTGTAAATATGGGGCAGTATCAAAATGAATGGTGTTGCGGTGGAACACCCACCACAGCACCCATTGTCCGCTCCTTTCATGCTTAGTATAGAGTGAAAGGGTGCCTTATTCACAAGGCAGCATTAAGCCACGTTAAGTGGCTTAACGCTGCTTTGCGAATGAGGCGAAGCCCCTATCGCCACCAAAATGTTGAGAAAAGTGACGTTGTGGTGGCGGTAGGGCTTGTAAATATGCCCCTGAGTATTTTGGAAGAGGAGGGTTGGCTAAACGAATACCTCACATGACTCTAATGACTAAGGATTTTCCTCAAGTGGCCGGACGTCCAATACCAGCCCTCTTATACGCAGATGATGCGGTGCTGATGTCCCGCACTCAAGTAGGTCTTCAGAGGGTGCTAGACAGTTTCTCCCATTTTATGAAAGATCTTGGTTTAAGAGTAAACTCCTCAAAAACCTTTATTATGCGATGCGGCTTTGGTGTCAAGAAACCCAAAGATATGTTTGTGGCTGGACAGAAGATTGGGGTAACCAAAAGGTTCTCATATTTGGGAATCCTTTTTGCTCATAACGATACCTGGGCACAAACTGTTGCAGCGAAATAATTGATACTCTTAAGAACAACATCTGCCCTACTAACTTTGCCAAGAAATTGGGAAAAAGACCACCTGAGGAGCTCATTAAAATTTATAAGGCAAAGTGTGTCTCCTCAGTAGCGTATGGTGCAGGGGTTTGGGGGTTTACTGATTTGCTGCCTATCCAACGTATAGAAAATTCTTTCTTAAGATATATTTTATCCGTTCCAAATAGTATATCATCATGTATATGTCATGCGGAGTTGGGGCTTCCCTTCATCTCTGACTTAATAAAGCTCGAGCCTGTGCTCTTATGGCACAGGCTCTGGACACAAGATGAGGCAAAATTAAACAGAGATATTTTATCTGATACTCTGAAAATGGAAGGGGCCTTAAAGATCCCATGGATAAGATAAGTCAGCAACTTTTTAAAAGATCTTGGTCGCATAGACTGTTTTAATAATCCTAGAACTATTGGGACAATAACAAGAAAAGAATTAAGAAAAGAGGGCCTTTTGTTGTTGGACACTATCAGAATGTCTTCCGAGATACTGAAACCTACAGTCCTACATAATCAGCTGATTTTAACCACTTTTAACCTACAACCCTATTTAATTTTTGTACCAGGAGTTTACGATAGGTTCCTATTAACTAGATTTAGGTTGGGGGTATTCCATAGACTAGTCACCTTACCTATGATGAACGACTGGTCACAAAACCTTCAACTTTGCCCCTGTGATAATAGCTCAAATCAATCTACGATTCTCGTTGCTTTCTTTTGTAGATTTTATAGCCATGCAAGGAAAATGTACTTAGTACCAGTTTTAAAGTTGTTTGGGCTCCATCAATGTCGACCTGCTCTCCTTGCACTACAACATCTAGATAACAACCACAGTGTTTTCAGCATTGTAACGTTCCTGAAGGAAGTTCTAAGTCTAAGGAAAAGTATGTTTATTTAATCGATTCTAATCGTACAAATGTGTTAATTTAATACTGTTTTAACTTTGTAATGTATTATAGATTATGTGTATATTTGTAGGATATTTTTAACTTATGAACTGTTTGATATATTCTTTTTTATGTTTTTATCTGCTTTTATGATTGTCTGATATAGCAATCGAATAAAGCTTTCTTTGACTTTGACTTTGACTAGAGGGTGTTCACCAATTGGTTTGCCCTCTAAGAGAGAATGACCTGCTGTAATTGCAGTCCGATAATTATTCACAGAGAAATAGGTTAAACCATTAGAAGCCATTTCCGCTAGGAAGTTGATGACAGAAGTAACTTGGGTCTCCAGGGGATCCAAACCCCATTTGTAGCATCAACCTAACCATCTCCTTCAGGCGGAGGAAAAGCGCTTATGGGTAGCGTCTGACCAGAACTTAGAAGTGAAAGAGAGAGATTGGTCTGAAAAGTCTGGAAGGAACCAGGCCAAATGATGAGGACGGTTCTGTAGAAGAAACAGGTGTTGTAGGCCCAATTGGTCCAAAAGAAGGTCTGGGAGTAAGGGAATCTGAACTGGGCAATTGCAGGACATCTCTAGAAGGACACGGAACCAGGGCTGAGCTTTCCATAGCAGAGTCACTAGGGTCAGTTCTGCTTGTTGATGGAATGTCTGTGCTGACACCCTCTGAATCATCAAGATTGGAGGGAAAGCGTAATGTAGAGAGCCCTTTCAATCCTGAAGAAAGGCATCCATGGTTAGGGCCATCGGATCTGGTCTCCAAGAAAAGAATCTCTTCAACTGAGTGGACAGATGGGATGCAAAGAGATCTGTGTGGCACTGACCCAAGTGGTTCTGGAGTGCTTGAAAGATCATGGGGTGTAATTTCTACTCGCTGGAATCTCATAGGTATCTTGAGTTACAGTTGGCCACTGCATTGTTCTGACCTGGCAGGTATTCCACCATCACTGAGATCTGATGTTGAAGGGAATAGTGCCAGAACATCTTCGCAATTTCTGCTAAAACCCGGAACCTCATCCCTCCCAGTTTGTTTTTGCAGTGGACAACTGAGATATTGTCCATATTTAACAGAACGTAGCAACTGAAGCGAGGAGCTAGGGTTTTTATCGTGAACGACCCTGCTAAGAGCTCTAAGCAGATTTGTGAAGGCTGGTTTCTTCTGAGGACTACCGACCTTCGGTGGAGATATTTCTGCATCTGGTGCCCCACCCCCACAGGCTGGCGTCTGATTCTAGAATGACATCTGGCCAGGAGCCGAATATGGCCCTGCTGTTCCAGGCAATCATGTGATCCAGCCACCATTGAAGCTTGGTCCTGGTCTCTGGAGTCAGATCGATCACCTTGGAGTAAGCTAGTCCCTTTTGAAGATGACGGATCTTCTAGCATTGGAGGGCCCTCTAGTGAAGCAGGGCCACAAAAAAGATGTTTTGGATAGACAGGCCTACGATTCTGGCCAACACTCTCAAGGATACCTTGTCCTTGTGAAGGGTGGATTGAATTTCTTTCTGGACTGAGCATAGCTGGAGTGAGGGAAGTGGCAATTGGGCTGACACTGAGTTAATTTGAAAGCCTAGAAACTTTATGGACCGAGAGGGAACGAGAATGGATTTCTTGTCATTGACCAGGAAGCCTAGATCTTGGAGGAGATAGACTGTGCATCTCAAGTGACGGAGTAACACCTGCTCGTCTCGCACCATAAGAATAATTTCATCTTAGTAAATAATCAGATGAATACCTCTGGCGCGAAGGCTCTCGACAACAGTACGCAAGACGTTGGTAAAACACCAAGGGGCTGATGACAGGCTGAAAGGGAGTACTTTTTTTTCTCCGTGTTTTATATAGCGCAAACTCGACCCAAAGGTATCAGAGTGCTTTTTTTTTTAATTAACTTTGTTTATTGACATTTTTGTATATTTGTCAACTTAACAATGACAGTACAAACAAATAGGCATTACATTGATCCTTCGTGGTTACATCAGTAAAATGCAGAGTTATGATCAGGCTGTACAGAACCCAGTACACATCATTAGTCATATACATGGTGAGTTTACACAATACCCTCATTAATGGCGGATCCCGCTATCCTGTGAACTATCTGTCGCGGCAGGGCAGTCAGTCCGTGTTTCACGTAGCATGGGGTTTAATCCTTCCGCAGGATCTCGCACATAAAGTGTGACGTCGTCCGCATAGAGCGAGATTAGTACTGGCCTAGTAGGGTAGTCTAGCACATATTGTTTGTGGTGTTGTCGCAACATGGCTGCCAGCGGTTCCATGGCTATTGCGAATAACAAGGGTGATAGGGGGCACCCTTGTCGCGTGCCCCTGGAGATGCCGAAGGCGGGAGAGCGTTCTCCATTCAGGAGTAACGAAGCCTGGGGTCGATGGTACAGCAGGTGAATCCACTTGAGGAACCCCGGAGGGAATCCCATGTGCTTTAAGATTGAGAATAAGTACTCCCATTCCAAGGAGTCGAACGCTTTGGTGGCGTCCAAAAAGACCGCCACCGCCTGTTCCTCCTGGTCGATTCCCTGCATAATGGAAAAGAGGGTCCTCAAATTGTGCGAGGTGGAGCGCCCAGGTATGAAGCCCGCCTGATCGGGCCTGTTGAGATTGTCCATCAAAAGGGTGAGACGGTTGGCCACCACTTTAGCTAGAATCTTCACATTGCAGTTAATCAGGGATAAAGGTCTATACGAGTCTGTGGATTCGGGGGCCTTCCCCGATTTTAGCAGCGAGACCAACATGGCCTCCCTCATGGTAGGCGGGAGCGACCCTGTCTGGGCAGCCTACTCATAAACCGCTCTCAGGAAGGGGGCAAGCGTGTCGATATAGGTCTTATAGAACTCGATGCCAAGACCGTCGGGTCTGGGCGCCTTTCCATTCCCTATGTGCATGATGGCTTCGCGTATTTCGTCCTCCCCTAGGTCAGAGGCTAAGAATTTGCGCTGCCGGTTGCTGAGCCAGGCCAGTTCTATCTGCTGTAAATATAGTGGGGTCTCAGCTTGACGTGTTGCGCATGTCATGTACAATTTATGATAGTGTGCAGTGAACACCTACATTATGGCAGATGTGCCTCGGTGGATCACTCCTGCCTCGTCCCCAATAGCCAGCACGTGGTTCGCCGTTCTAGGTGGACGTATGGTTTCGGCTAGCGCCCTACCAGGGTGTTCGCCCTCTCCGTATTTGCGCGCAGTGTAGTATTTGCTGCGGAATAGGCTTTCCCTCTCCGCCTCGGTTTGATACTTCGTGAGGAGTTCGCGTATCGTGGCTAATGTGGGTCCTGCGCCTGTTGCGTGCTTGTTCGTTTCTTGCTGTTTAATCTGGCGTTCTAAGTTTGCTATAGAAGTGCGTATATCTCTGAGTATGCCTCCAGCTTTAGCGATACAGTGGCCTCGTACTGTGACTTTCAGAGCCTCCCATACTGTAGCCAGAGAGGACACTGAGTCAACGTTGAGTCTCAGGAATTCCTCTAGTATTTCCCCCAGTTCTGTCTGAAACACCATGTCTAGGAGCGCCGTGGGTTGTAAACGCCACTGCCTGGGTTGGGATGATAGCCCGGGTGGGTGTATGGCCATGAGTACCGGGGAGTGGTCTGAGTATGTGTGCGCCAGGAGGCGCGAGGATAGGGCGTGTAACGCTATGTCTTGGGAGGTGATCTACATGTCCAACCGGGACCAAGTGCTGTGTACTGCAGAGTGAAAGGTGCCCTCCCGCCGTGCTGGATGATGATGGCGCCAAATGTCCACTAGTAAGTTGTCTGCAATAATTTGCTGGAGTTGGCGTTGCGCCTTAGTATAGTGGTGTGGTAGCGGGTGGGAGCGGTCCTGCGAGGGTTGCAGCGTGAGGTTGAAGTCCCCTCCCCAGATAAGATGCGTCGATCCTATGCTCACTACCTTTGCCCATAATGTATGTAATAGTCTTCGTCGTCCACGTTGGGCCCATAACTACACACTAGTGTCACAGAGGCGGAGGCCAGTCTCCCCCACGTCACACAGTACCTGCCCTGTGGGTCCAATGAAAAGCCGTCCTCAGTGTATGGCACCCCTTTTTTTATCAGTATTGCAGCGCCTCTGGAATAGGTAGAATATGAGGAGAAGTACCTGTGTGAGGCCCATCTTGTTGCGAACTGGGGCTGCTGGGAGGGGGGGGGTGCGTTTCTTGCAACATAGCTATACTGACTTGGTGCCTGTCTAGGTAGGCTAGTATGTGTCGTTTTTTCCTGGGGTCACCCAGCCCCCTGATGTTCCAAGTTAGGAGACCCATGTGTGAGGTGGTGTCTGGTGGGCGTCCCTCACCCGTCATTTCCTAATTTCCGACTGGTAGATAGGTACTGTGGATCTGTACTTGTATGAGAGCATGTGCTATAACCACCTAGTCTGTCATCCAATGCTAAGTCTGTAATGCCTAACATTCTACCCCAACATTCCCCCCACAACGGCGACCCCAACCTGCCATGCATAGGACCCTCCCTCTGCATCCCTCCCACAACATCAAGAAACCCTTGAGACAATGGTGCCACCAGGACCTTGAACGAGAAGTGCTCTGGCCATGTTACGGGGTTATATGACATTCGCATTATATGGAGATCACGGTGCATGAACAGGCAAACATAAAACATCGGGGTTACAGATAGAAAGCAAGTCCCAGGGTAATTTACAGTCCATGGTGACAATGTCTCTTTAGCAATGCAACAAAGGCAACCGCCTAATAGTAAAGACCCCACAATTAGGGGAAAGGGGAGCTCCCTTAGAGACGTGTGTCCTAGGGGGCATGGCGACTCCTCCTGCACCAAGGTAGTGTGCAGAAGGGGGCCCTGGAGTGCCAATACTATACCCGGCGGGGTCCTCCCCGCCTATTTGAAGACTAAAGAAGGGTCGGGAGGCAGTATATCTGTTTAACTTCGTGTTACCTGCATAATGATGCATTCGTTTATGCCAACAGTGCCATCAGAGCTACCTGCCACCAATGTTATGTCTTACTGCGTATGGCGCTCTCAGTCCTCTTCGTGTTGCTCCAAGCCGTCTCCGCCACTCGCCGGTGATCTCTCCGCTCTCTTGGCCGCCAGCACTGTTTTTTTGAAGAAGTCTGCCGCTTGTTGCGGGGTGTTACAAATGTGGTGTTTGCCATCAAAGGTGAGCCGTAGGCAAGCAGGGTAGAGCATTGCGTACTCAACTCCTTCCTGCTGGAGCTTCTTTTTGATGGGAACAAATTTCTTCCGCGCCTCCTGGACGTTGAGGGTGAAATCTGGGTAGAGTGATATGGCATTATTCTGAAATACGACGTCTTTCAGTTCTCTCGCCCTGCGCAGGGCTGCGTCACGGTCGCGATAGTTGAGTAGCCTCGCTACTATAGGCCGAGGTGGAGCTCCCGGCGGGGGTTTTGATGCAAATGTGCGGTGCGCCCTTTCCACTATGAGCATCCTGGAGAATGCCTCCTGGCCAAAGCAGGTAGTGAGCAGCCGCTCTACGTATTCTTCCAGCCTTCCAGGGTTTGTGGACTCGGGGACACCTGTTATGCGAATATTATTCCGCCTCGAGCGGGCTTCAATGTCTTCATTTTTGGCTGCAATCACTTTCAGTAATTTGTCAATGTCTGTGAGTTGCTCCGCAGCCTGCGTGTGGTCGTCCTCTAGGGTAGATATGCGCGCTTCAGCCTCCTTGATCCTCCCATCTTGTTTTTCAATTTTCTGGGTGATTTGGTCCATTCTAGCGCACATGGAATCCATCTTCCCCTCGATGGAGGCGAAGCTCGCCTTCATTGAGTGGAGCAGCATCTTCATGTCCACCTCCTATGCGCCTTGTGCCCCTGGGCCCACGCCATCTTGTTCTGGGTCGGGCGGCTGCCCTCTGGGCGTCCTGCGGGTGTCAAAATTGAGTTTAGGCTGTTTGCCGTCTGGTTTCCCCATTGTCACAACCCACTGGGCGGATGGGGAGAGTGTCCTCCACCTCTCGGCCTCTCCCCCGACTGTACGCCCTGGTCACAAAGGGCTGCGTTATGTGACAGTTCAGGATAGCGCAAGTGGTTTCGATGTCCAACTGTGTGTTGCAAAGGGGGGGGCAACACCTCGGTTCTCGTGGCACTCGATTTCCGGAATGCGGCAGGCCTGTGGTTGTGCGGCGGGGTCTCGGGGCCAGGCGGGAGTCCGGAAATGTGGTCCTGTATCATGGGAGGTCAACCCCTGAAGCGCCCAGCCCGGGGCGAGCCCGTGGCGGAGTAAAGGGTTTGTTGGGGGAGGAATGGAGGCCCCCTGCACCCAACGATGGTCGTGCGCTGGTTGAGCGACCACAGCCTCCCCGTTAGGTGGACTGTGCACGCTGTGAAGTGGAGGGGTGGAGGAGTCGTGATCATTCTCACGGGGAAGGTCACGCGCAAGGGCTCCAGGAATCACTCTCCAGCAGCGGGACGGCGCGATGTCCAGCAGGACCAGGCAGGGATATGAGCCCCCTGTTTACTGGATATTCCCTCGCACCAGGTCCCCAATTATCTCACGGTGAGAACGTGCCCTCTTCACCAGCGTTGGTGATCTGCAAAGTTAATGAGATTCGGTTGCCAGGTCACCGGGGCCCCCGCAAGCCGCACACCGCACCCGGAGGGCGACCAGGGTGTCAGAGGGCTCGCCCATAGACGTCCGCCCAGGCCCGGCAGGGGTGTGTGTCTGTGCCCCGTATCTGTCTGCACCGGTCGCTATGTAGGGTCCGCGTCTGCAGTGTAGGCCCCAACTCCTCACCTCCCACGTCAGACTCCACGATCGGCCAGACCAGCCAGTGCCAGCGGGTGAGCGTCTCAGATGGTGGCTATGTCGTATTTCTTGCACGCTGTTCCTCTGCCCCCATCCTGCATGCAAGCGCTGGATTGGCACTGAGTGATGGTGTGCCCCTCCGGGGCGGCTCGTCAGGTTGGCGCCCTCCTCTAGGCCTCTCTCACGCGGGGTAGGCCGCGATCCGCGGCGTTGCGCAAAAAGGGGGGCCGCGCTGGGAACACTCACTGTCAGGGTGAGAAGCGCGTCTGCTAGTGCGGGCGTGCGTATGCTCGTCTCCGCCGCGTTGCTGTGCGACCCGCCGGGGCCTCCGGCTCCGTGGTCTCGCCCGACAGTGGCCGCTAGTCCGCTTCGGAATTGTTCACCTTGCTTTGCGGGCAGTCTGGTAGGCCCACGGATTGCGGCCCGCTCGGCAGCGGCGTGTTTCCCAGGCCCCAGACGGAGGCGATGTCCAGCGGGTTGATCGCAGCCTCCAGCCTCACACTATCGGCGCCCGCTGAATCTGCCGGTCCTCCGATATCCGATGATCCGATTTTTTAGCGGGGATCGCCCGCGGATTCAGGATAATTGCTGGATATTGCATCCAGGGCTGACGGAGCCTCGCTAAGTTGCGGCCATCTTGTCAGCCCGCCCCCTAGCGTCCTTAGGTTTTAGAGTGCTTTACATGAGCAACAGTTGCGTTACAGCCAGACTAATTCATTTTGGTAGGCACGGGAGATTATGGGGCACATGCATCAAATTTACAATTTGCGATTACCAAATAGTGATTATTAAGAAATCGCTATTTGGTCATTACAAATGCCTATGCATGTAGGAATCGCCCAAAGATTTGCGATTCCTTAACATTAGCTAATAGCGATTCGGAAATTGCGAATCGCTATTAGCTAATGTGACTCCATTCATTCCTATGGGCCCATAGGAATGAATGGCATTGCATTCACTAATTCCAATTACCAAATTGGTAATCGCAAATAGCGAATGCAAATCCAAGGGTGCACACATGCCCTAAGGGCATGTGTGCGCTACATGGCACTTTGAAAAATGCATTTTTGTGCATTTTTCAAAGCATGCACATATTACCATCAACTTGAAGTTGATGGTAATTAGCGTTTCCTAAATGCACAGTTCGCATTTAGGAAAGGCTACATGCATCGGCATTAGGGAATCGCAAATTGCAATTCCCTAAATGCATTTGCAATTTAGGTAATCGCAAAAAATTGCGATTACCTAAATTGCGAATGACAAAACCTACATGCATTGGAAAAGGCATTTTTCCATTCGCAAATGGGCCATTTCTGCGAATCAGCCCGTTTGAGAACGGAAAAAGGCTTGATGTGTGTGCCTCTAAGTGATTTGCCCAGAATCACAGGATGTTGAGCGTGCCTGCCGAGACTCGAACCCGGTTCCTCAGTTTCGCGGTCGACCACTCTAGCCGTTAGGCCACATCCTCTCCCCATTGAACCTGTGCCATTGGTTGTCCCACATATATTGAAGGAATTTCTGGTGAGGAGAAAAAATGTGAATGGAGAGATAGGCATCCTTCAAATTAAGGAGTACAATCCCATCCTTTTCCCTGAGACAATCTCTGAGGAGATGAATCCATTCAATTTTGAAATGGCGGTAGAGAATCCATCCATTCAACTCCTTCAGATTGATCACTAACTGAAAACACCCGCCCCATTTGCTCGCTACAAAAATGTTGCAGCAAAAGCCAGAGGGATCGGGTTGACAAGTACAAATTGTGTCCTCCGGACCTGTCAATCCCCTTTTCAGGGTCTTTGGTGGAGCGCTTTAGGAAAGTGACAATTCTATTGCTGCCTTTCTTGATAAAGGATCTCTATCATCTTTCAGTAAATTAGAGACAAAAGGATCTCCATCACATTTACAGAAAGAGGCCAAGGTGACTTGATCTTTCTATTCAGTTTTGCATCATTTTGTCCCCAACGAGTCAGGCATATTTTCTGGGCTGAAAAACAAGAACAGAACTTGTGGTTAAACATAAGATGTGTCCAGTGTCAAGGTAACTCAGGCAGATTTTCAGCTATCAATGAGCTCAAACCTGGTAGTAGGCATAAAATGTTAATTTCCAAAGAAAAATTAGTGAGTGCATCTGAAAGGTTCAGCACAATGGTTCAAATGACAGCTAGGGCAAGGTGTATCTCAGCTCTCAAATTTTAAAATCCTCATTACAAGTTCAGGACTAACTGCCTTTTCCTGTGTGAACACAAGGATTCACAGGGTTGGATTTCAGAGTTTTTCTCTGATAGTTTCCAGTAGGTCAAACCTGCCAATATTCATCATGGGAAAAGTCTCAGAAAAACTGCAAAACATACATAACAGAATTTTGTGTGTTAAAAACAAATTGTGCATGTTATGCTTCCTTTTATTGTTGAAAACTTGGAATATGAGATATTTACCACACCTGGAAAATACCCCACCCTTGTGTGTGGGAAATATCCCACCCTATTCTGCCCAATTTCTAATTAGGGCCTAAAGGGCAATACAGATGGGGAGAAGGTAAGGTAAGACACCATTTTAGCACAAGGATAAGTATAAGAAGATATAACATGAATTACCAAATGTGACACCTTTAGCATTTTCATTTTACCTGGTGTGTCTAACTCTGTTCAGGTGCTGCTAAACTCTTTACTTACAACAAACATTGACCCATGTGGTGTGAGGAAATCATAATCATCCCCTTTTAAGATACTTCAGACGGATCTCTTCTACATGTCTAACTATTGTTGAACGGTTCATACTATATTAGAAAGACTGTGCGCTTGGACAACATAAACCTCAAAACTGTGCAGGAATGAGTCCACACACATCATCAGGATATGTTGGCCTTAGTCCTGACTAGCTCACAGTGCACCATCTGGACCTCTAACCTTACAAGGTACCGGACGGTATGGGCAACCTCAGAGCATGACAACTCTGACGCCCCAAGAAAATCATGGAAGCAGATAAGTCCCTTTTGTTAGTAGCTCATGCATGTCCAAAGGGAGACACAAGAATTGCTTGATTTGTCATTTCAATCATTTATTAAAGCAATAAGATTCTTGTGTAAAATACGTGTGCTGCAATGATTAATAGAAGGAAACAAAACAGAGTCATTAGCATTATGAGAATGGTAAAGAAGATAAACAATTAAACCATTGTGCTGTTACACTGATTATATGCATGCATATATAATCATATCTATATTCCTGCCTAGCGCTTTCTAACCTAATGGGCTTAGGGGGTGCGAATCTGCCAGAATACCTTAGGGTGATCTAACCTGTGGGCATGTTCAATCTGGGAGCCCATTCTTGTGCAGAGCAGGTCATCGTCCTCCTCAGGAAGGTAAACCGGATTCAGCTGGGCTGTAATTCCGGCATGGGGAAACCTCAACTGTGACTGCAAAATGCTCTTCTGTCTAATCAAAGAATTTGTGTTGTTTATATAATAAACTTCACCCATGTTACCATGATGGAGCTCTAGTCAGGCCGTCATTATTGAATGTAGCCTTGTAGGTATGTTGCCAAGCAGACAACAACAAACATCCACATTTTGCGCAGTGAACTTAAGCCTGTACAGAATGTTCAAGGTCCTGATAATATGCCTACGAAGCAGTGTAAATGTAAGCAAATCTATTTCAGGGAATATTATCACATATGGGCGCGCATGCAAATGTGTGTCAAGAGTCAACGTTTATGAAAGATGTCAACTTTAAACATGAATATGTGAAATGGTGGTGTTTCCTGTCTGAGGCCTATGTAACTACATAACACCCACTCCTTGGACTTAAAGCGACTAAAAGCTTCCAAAAACATTTGCTAAAATATAAATTCAAATCTGTTATTTAAACCTAAAATCTCAAAAGCAATGTGCTCTTTAGAATTAAAAGCATAAAGAAAGCCAAAAACGTATTTAAAAGGGAATACAAAAATCACATATAAAGACTGCATTAAAAGCAATTTTGCAAGTAAAAACATTGCTGAATAAAAAAAAATCTTCACTGCTCGAAACAGCCAGTTTGTTTAAATCAGGGGTCTCCAACCTTTTCTGTAGTGAGAGCTAATTCTGATCAGTGAAAACCAGCGTGAGCTACTGAAGGCTAAACAACTTGCGCATTGTATTGTAATTGCATTTATATAGCGCTTACTACCCCTGACGAGGCGTCAAAGCGCTTTTTCGGCGAGTAGCACGCTACTCCGGGACCCACAGAAGATTAGTGTTGAATTAGTATAGTGAAACATGCAAGTAAATTTTAAGTGGAGGATAGGTTAGTCAGTTATTTGGATTGGGAAGGATAGCAGAAGGATAGAAGAGGAAAAAAAGGTTTGTATTTATATAGCGTTTGTTACCCCTGATGGGGTGTTGAAGCACGCTACTCCGGAAACCCATAAAGGATTAGTGCTGAGTTAGTATGGTGAAATATGAAAGTAATTTGAGTGGTGGATATTAGTCAGTTATTTGGAGTGAGAAGGGTAGCGGAGGGATAAAAGGGAAGAAAGGTTTGCATTCATGTAGCACCTGTTACCCCTGATGGGTGTTGAAGCGCTTTTCTGGTGAGTAGGACGCTACTCTGGAACCCATAAAGGATTAGTGTTGAAAATTAGTATAGTGAAGTATGAAGATATGTTATTCAGTTATTTGGATAGAGAAGGTAGGTTGCGGGATAGAAGAGGGAAAGAGGTTTGTATTTATATAGCGCATGCTACCCCTTGATGGGGTTTTTAAAGGGCTTTGTTGGCGAGTAGCATGCTACTCTGGAACCTATAAGGACTACTGTTGAATTAGTATGGCGAAACATGAAAGTAATTTGAGTGGTGGATATGTTTGTCAGTTATTTGGATTGAGAAGGGTTGGGGAGGGGTAGAAAAGGGAAAAAGGTTTGCATTTATATAGCGCTGGTAACCCTGATGGGGTGTTGAAACGCTTTATTGGCGAGTAGCATGCTACTCTGGAACCCATAAAGTATTAGTGGTGAATTAGTATAGTGGAATATGGAATTTGAGAAGTGGACATGTTAGTCTGTTATTTTGATTGAAAAGGATAGTGGAGGGACAGAAGAGTGAGATGATTTTGTTTTCTCTTTTTTTTTGAGGTCATAGCAGTAGGAGGAGGCGTTTGGATGAGTAAAAAGGGGTTTTTGAGGGGAAGAGTCAGAGGGAAGAGTTTAGAAAGGTTTGTTTTGGGGGATTGGTATAGTAAAAAGAGGTGTCAGATGATGCAAGGAGGGGTAGAGTAGGAGAGAGTCTAGAAAGGGTTATTTTGGAGATCATAGTAGTGGTACGGGGTTTGGGATAAATGAGAGAGTGGATGTAGAGGATATATTGATAGATGTATAGGGTGAGAGATAGGGTAGTGCATTGGAAAGAGTAGTAGAAAGAAGTTTGAGATGAGTCAGAAGGTTGGGCCAGAGGATATATTGAGAGAAGTATAGGCTGAGAAAATAGGGTAGTGCATTTGAAATGCTAAATTAGAAGAAAGTGATAAATATATAGATCCATAAGTACATTGAAAGTATATAGATGCATAAAGGAGGTAAGTATATATAGATTAAAGATATTGATAGAGGTACAGGATGAGAAATAGGGTAGTGCATTGGATATGCTTTTTCAGGAGAAAAATAACAGACACACAGATCCAAGTACATGGAAGGTACATAGATGCACAATGGAAGTAAGTACATGTAGACCAAAGATGATTTTTATTTATTTATTTATTCACAACAACATAATTATTCTACATGTTTATACAAAGCAATACACAAAGATAGGTACATATCTATAGTGAAAATAAATGCTTATATACAGAGGAATATGCTGTAAATTTCTGTTTGCGTATGGTGCTTATGTGGGGAAGAGCCAATTCTTGAGTAGTTTTCTGAAGATAATGTGGTTGTCGGTGGATCTTATGTTGGGGGGTAAAGAGTTCCATAGTTTGGCTGCTTGAACAGAGAAGAATGTGCCACCCATGGTTTTTTTCTGGTATCTTGGGATTTTGAGGCGAGATGCCCCTTTAGAGCGTAGGTTCCTTTGTTGAATGTGTTTGGTGATTTTATTCCTGATGAAGAGCGGTCCCATTCCATGTATTGCTTTGTGGGTGATACAAAGTAGCTTGAACGTGGAACTTCTGGCAACCGGTAACCAATGCAGGGCTTTCAAGGCAGGTGAAATGTGGACTCGAGGTTTGATATGCAAGAGTAGTCTGGCAGCCGAGTTCTGAATCCGTTGTAGTCTTTTCATGGTCGTTAAAGGTGATCCATGGTAGAGGCTATTGGCGTAATCGAGTTTGGACAGAACAAGGGAGATGGTAGCTTGGACCTTGTGTGGAAATCCCAAATGAGGGAAAATTTGTCGCAGCGTTTTTATAGTGACAAAGCTTGATCTTGCTAGTTTGTCCACTTGGGCATTCATCGACAGCTTGGAGTCCATGGTCATTCCGAAGTTTCTTATTTCCTTCAATACTTTAGGTGGTGATCCCAGTTCATCAGGCCAGGCGGCAAGCGGGTCATAATGTTTCCAATCGACACACGTGAGTATTTCTGTTTTTGAAGCATTCAATTTGAGATGGCTCCAAGTCATCCACTGATCCACAGCCCTGAGACAACTGAAAATTGGGGATTTTTCAATGTCTTTGGGGCATTCCAGTTGAAGGAGTATTTGTGTGTCATCTGCATAGTTATAGCACGTGAGGTGAAATTGATTGATCAGTACCGGTAATGACTTCATGTAGATGTTGAAAAGCATGGGTGAGATGATAGAACCTTGAGGGACCCCTGCTTTTGTGGAGTATGGTTTGGACGAGAAAGGTGGGGTATGGATGACATTAGTTCTGTTTTGAAGGTAGGACGCGATCCAGTCTAGAGCAGTTCCCTCTATGCCGGCTTCATAGAGTCTTTGTTTCAGAGTGTAATGGTCAACCGTGTCAAAGGCAGCCGAGAGGTCCAAGAGGAGTAGCGCAGCAACCCCGCTGCGGTCAACTGTATTCTTCAGGTCATCCCAGATGGTAAGGAGGGCAGATTCAGTGCCTCTTCCCGGACGGATTCCTGTTTGGAAGTCTGAGAGTATGTCATTCTCTTCAATGAATTGTGACATCTGGGCGAACGCTGCTCTTTCTATCAGTTTGCCCAGGAAAGGTCCATTTGTAATGGGTCTGTAGTTGTCAGGGTTCAGCGGGTCCAAGTTTGTTTTCTTCAGTAAAGGGCATATGTGTGATTTTTTGAGTTCTTCTGGAAATATTCTGGTCGTTAAGGAATCGTTGATGATTCTTCTTACTGCAGTGGCAGCAGAGGTTGTTAAAAGAATTGTCTTGAAAGTTTGTGGTGGACAGGTCAGAAGGGCTGCCGGCAGGCCTGCTTGCTTTGACCAGGTCCATAAACTCATTGTGTGAGATGTGTTGGAAGGAACGGAGAGGCTGGGTTAGAGTATTCTTGGATTGTTGTTTTGTACAGGGGTTAGTGCTGGTGCTTTGTTTCTGTTTTAAGTACGAGTCCAATGTGTCTGCTTTGTCTGTGTAATGATTTGCCAGTTTGTCTGTGAAATCTTGAGTAGCAGGATGAGTTCCTTTTAGGCAATTTGGTTTGCGAAATTCATTGAGTATTTTATAGAATTCTTTATTTAGCATTTTGAATTCTGTCTGAATAGTACCTTTTCTTAGCTTTTTTGATAGCTGACTTGTATAATCTGTAAATTTTTTGTAGGTGAAGTTTGTCTTGTTTGGCGTTTGTTTTGAGCCAGGTACGTTGCAGCTTTCTAATTTGTTGTTTTATGTCTTTTATTTCTGTTTCTCCAAGGCGCTTTTTTTCTTTTGTGCTGTTGTGTGGTTTTGAGTGGTATCAGGATGTCAAAAGCTTCCTGTAGCCACTCATATAGATTTTGAAGAGAAGTTATTGTTTCCAGATTTGTACTTGATGTTAGTTGTGTTTCTAAGTGTTCCAAATTGAGTTTGTTCCACGGCCGATAGGTGGATGGATGTAAGATAGTTTTAGGTGAGTCCCTTAGTGTTGTTTTATGTTGGAAAGCAAGCAAGTGGTGGTCTGACCATGTGACTGGAGTTATAGTTTGAAAGGTAACTAGTTCAGTATTAGCAAAAATGACATCTAGGATATGTCCAGCGATGTGTGTGGGTTTGTGGACAATCTGATGCAGGTTCAGTGCGTCTAGGCCAGTGATTATTGTTTTTGGATGGGTCATATTGGGTTTGTCAAACCAAATGTTGAGGTCACCCAGAATGCATAAGTTGCAGTGTATTGTTATCAGGTTTGAAACTGTGTCTAGAAGTGCGTCTGGGAATGTCGCCTTGCTAGGTGGAGGTCTGTAAAGGAGCAGGAAGTTACAGGATGAAGATGGTGTAGTATTGCATCTTGTTAGAAGAGCCTCACAATTCTTTATGGAGATGTCATCAACTTTAGTGATATTTAATGTTTGCCTGAACACAACAGCTAGACCACCTCATTTTTTGCCTATACGATTTTGGTTGATTGTTTGATACCCTAGAGGAATGGCTTCATGCAGGACTGGAGCCATATCATCTCCCAACCATGATTCAGTTATGAATAGTATGTCTGGTTTTGCATCTGTGAGAAGGTCGTAGATGTGATGTTTGTTTATAGAGAGGGATTGAGCATTTATTAGTAGACAGTTTAGAGAATGGCCTTTGGTGATAGTGAGACTTTGTTTTGTAGAAGAGTGATCAGTATTGTGTGGGTTTGTAGCAGGTGTGTTTTTAGTGCTGGCATTAGCTGTATTAGGATAGCAATCGTGTACCTGTTCTGTATCATGTTCCTCATCCAGCATGCTAAGAAGGCATTTTGATGGGTCTGCGTGTGTATGTGGTGGAGATGGTGTGTGAGTTGGTGTGCTGTATTGTTTTCGTGGTGTGACATTGTTGTGCAGTAGACATGGGGAAGCAAAGTTGTGAGGTGTGGCACGTCGCTTATGTTGTTTGCGTGTGTTTATGGCGGCAGGTGTATGAGTCAGGGGTGGTGGTGCAGCATGTGGGTCATGTAGTAAGGCTCTAAATTGTCCAATGGATGAGAGGCGGTTAGAAGAGAGTTGCTGTGTTGCTGTATCAGGTGAGGTGGAAGAGAGAAAGCTTGGCATTGGAGTTTGTTCCTTTGTGTGGTTTGAAAGGTGGGTGTATGTTTATATTTTGTGATGGTAAGTATTTTGAGGTGTTGCGCTTTCAAGATCTTGTTGTGCTGGTGTGTGTGATATGTTTTGTTTTTGAGGAGTAGTGAAAAGTGGTGCTGGTGTATTTGTTTAATGCAATGGATTTGGTTGTATAGTATTGTTTGTCAGAGGAGGTTGTAAGGTAGAGGGGGCGGTGATGTGTTTATGAGGAGAGTGTATGTTGTGTGTAGGAGGGAATGAAGTAGAGGTAAGAGTGTTTGTCTTAGACTGGTTTGTTGCAAGAGTTAAAAAGTGTGGTGGTGTGTAGTGTGTGTGTTGTGTGTTAGTGTTATTATGGTAGTAGGGAGAGGAGGGTGTTGGTTGGACAAATGATGGAAGGATGAATATATGTTTGTTAGTGATAAAAGGTGGTCTGTTAGGTGTAATTAGAGCTGGGAGTGTGTGTCTGGATGGGATGTAGTTATGTATGGTGTTGAATGCATTGTTACCAGACACCCCGACGTACAGTGTTATTGACTCTAAGCCTAATGTCCATACAGTCAGATACTATGATTTGAGCAAAATATTTTGACTAGGGTCACTATGACAGGGCTCTATCAAAAACTTCCCACTTGACCTCTATTTCTTTATTTTTAGGGCTAGATCTGCTCCAATGGGCTATTGATATACACTCTGAGACATGATAACTATAACAATATCACTTTATCAAAACATTTTTATTAGTTTTTAGATTTCAATTTATTTCATTATTGATATCAAAAGAGTTAAAAACCATACATATTAATCATAATTTTTTCCAATTTTCCTTTCTTTATACATTTTATAAGTGAACAAGAGTCATAAACATTTTTGCACACAAAGTACAGTTTTCTCAATAAGACCCCTATCAGTTCACCACACGCTCGTACTGACCTATCATATCCACACTCATACTCTTCTGTACCATCCACACTAACAACCCACCCAAGAGCACATACACATCCTGGTCAGATAAGGGACAAAGGTGTTTTAAGTCTCCGCGACCGTGTTGTGGGCTGGGTGAATGCCCATTTGTGTATTCATTGGGTTGTTAGTGTGGATGGTACGGAAGAGTATTAGTGTGGATGTGATAGGTCATTACGAGTGTGTGGTGAACTGATAGGGGTCTCATTGAGAAAACTGTACTTTGTGTGCAAAAATGTTTATGACTTTTGTTCACTTATAAAATGTATAAAGAAAGGAAAATTGGAAAAGATTATTAATAATATGTATGGGTTTTAACTCTTTTTGATATCAATAATGAAATAAATTGAAATCTAAAAAACTAATAAAAATGTTTTGATAAAGTGATATTGCTATACTTATCATGTCTCAGAGTGTATATCAATAGCCCATTGGAGCAGATCTAGCCCTAAAAGTAAAGAAATAGAGGTCAAGGGGGAGGTTTTTGATAGAGTGTTTGGTTTGATTGTCCCCCTTTTCTTCCAGACCTAAAATTGAATTATTTGAGGGGGTCCCCTTTTCTAGGAGCACTATGACAGGGCTGCCATGTGTATCAGTGAGAGTGTAGTCTCTGGGGATGTATGAACGTATGTGTGTATGAATGGGACATATTTGTATGGGTGAATGAGAGCCTGTGTCGTATGTACTTACAGCACAGGACATACCTTTTGCTATATATATATATATATATATATATATATATATATATATATATATATATATATATATATATATCACAAAC
Source organism: Calotriton arnoldi (assembly GCA_963921515.1). Classification (NCBI taxonomy): domain Eukaryota; kingdom Metazoa; phylum Chordata; class Amphibia; order Caudata; family Salamandridae; genus Calotriton; species Calotriton arnoldi. The sequence continues at coordinate 4,851,994 of CAWUFW010000073.1, read as the reverse complement.
ATACAATCAATTTTTTTAAATGGGAGAAATTTAAAGTGCAGAATAATGTTCTGCAAATAGTTCATAATGTGGACCATTTTATTGCACTTTAAATTTCTCCCATTTGAAAAAAATGGCTTTATTTTTCAGTTATACTTATGGCACAGTGTATACTGGCCACTGGGAGCAAGAGGTCTGCTGTTTGTAAATGCGACACTTTGAAATGAGAGAAAATTAAAATGAAGAGTTAACTTAATCATTAAGATAACTTTTCATTCAAATGTTCTCCCATTTAAAATCTTTCAGAACCATCATTGTGTTCACAGCTCCAATACTGAGTTGACAAGGAATTTTATTTAAGAGTTAAATACCTCAGTGCCTAAGTTGTTCTCCTTTGTGCCCCAGCCCCAGCCTGGGTCATAAATCTGACTGTGCACTGCTCACTATCAGGCCTGCAGATACTATTGAAAAAAACACAGCCTTTCTTTAACTTTAAATGGATAATATGACCTTGTGCTTATTTAAAAATGAACTCAAGGTTGTGACCTACTCTGAAGGTGTCCAGGAGCTACTGGTTGGCAACACCTGGTTTAAATGTTCAGAGAAACAGATGAAACAATACTGTTCCCAGCTGCTGCACACATTGTTGCCATTGGCACCCGTCTGGCATGTTCCAGTGGACAAACATGGTCAAATCCAACCCCTCAGCGCCCGCGGAAGGTGTGACAGTCAATAGTGCATCCGCAGAGGAAGAGCCAAGATCCAGAAATCCTGGAGCCAGTTCATCCCAGGACGGCTCATAATATGCATTTTGTAGCAACGGCAATCGCACAGGGCAACTTCGCAAATAAGCTTTTAACGGACCCACCAGCAGTTCCATGTCTGTAGATTGGACATGTTGCATGCCAAGGCATATATCCAGGACACACTCGAAAGTGCACAGCAGACAGTGGAACACAGGTTGCACGCAGTGTAACCAGATAGGCTGAAAGGACAAGAATCAGTTATAATTTAGTTCCTGAATCAAGGGTGTGCCATAATACCGAAATTTTCTTTCAAGACACAGGAGCACGTGTGGCAGTGCCATCCTCATTTGGGCAGGTGACGGAACATTCATTGCTGAGCAGATAGAATAAAATCAAAATCTTAACAATTAGGAACAGAACAAACGATAAGACTCCAAAAATGCTTCCAAGCATGGAGTGTATGAAAGATGAAATTACTCCGAAGACAGTCTGGAAGGTACTAACAAACCCGGAGCCAATTGTCTTAAAAAAGTGTTCTACTCTAGCAGTATTTGAGACATTAAAAATGCTGAGCACAAGCTCCCTGAAATGGTGTGGGAGGGTTAGTGCGTAGTAACAACTATGGTCCAGATGTACGAAATTCTAAAATAGCGACTCGTAAATAGCGATTCCGTAGGAATCGCTATTTGTAAGGCGCAAATAGGTATGTATGAATGATGCGATTTCTTATAGCGCTTCCTACGGAGTGGCAATCGCTATTAGGAAATCAGTATTTAAGAAATCACTAAATTGCAATTTCTTAAATAAGAAAACACAAATTAAGAAATCTATCCCAAATTGCAGTTGGGAGCAAGTAGATGATGTCAGAGGCCAGATAGAAGCTGCTTACAGGGTGTGGCTACCAGGCAGAGGCCTAACACACATACTGGAAGTAGCCCAGAAACATTGCTGCCAGCACAGGGAAACCTCAGCACACCGTATCATGGCTGCAGAGAAAGGAAAGGAAGGTGGGACCACCAGAAAGAGAAAATTAACATTTTCAGAGAGGGATCTGGAGGTGCTCACAGAGGAGTATGTAGAAAACATGGGCCAGCTTTTTGGGAAGGCGTCCTTTTCAGTCCCAGATGCACAGAAGAACAGCATATGGAAGGGGATACTGGAGAAGATAAATTCCCTGGAGATGATACAGAGGACCATCCCTGAAAACAGGAAGAGATGGTATGACCTACGCTCCCAAACCAAGGACAAGCTTGCCACCAGGAAGGCAGATGGACAAAATACTGGAGAGGGACAGTCCAATCACCCCCTCCGGACTGCCATGGAGAGGCTGATCAAGGGGACCCTTGAAAGAGAGAGTATCAGCGGGCTTGGGAACATTGACACCTACATCGCAGCAGGCACCAGCCAGCAAAAGTCATTCATCATTATGTCACATCCAGGCCACAAATTAAGGCAAACCACATCACATAAAACACAGCATGAAATACTCCATTGAGGTACTTGGTCCACCCATGCAATGCATTATGGGAGTTGTAGTGCACTTCATCAGTGTGCTGTACTGAGTGCTGATGACAAGGCCAAATACTTATGCACATCGCCAACATGCCATGCACACATGCAGCAGAGTCACAACATTACAGTGCCAAAAGTGTATACCATTGATTTTAAAAAACTATGTACAAATATGACCCACAGATCACAGCCCAGATGGTACTGCACTGGTAACAACTGAAGGGGATGCAGGGACTGTCGTCCAGCAAGACCCTACCACACCAACAACACCTGTACCCTGCTCATCTACACCAACCAGCAGGAGTGCCCACACCACCACACTGCCCCCATTTACAGTCAAGGCAAACAATCAACTGTAAGAGACCACCCACAACAAAGGCCAGGTCTGTGAGCAGCCACACGGAGTCCATGGAAGGAGTGGCTGGAACACCGTCCATCTAGGGTGGCCTGGAGCGGTCTATCCTAAGAACACAGCGCCTTCAGAACAAAATAATAGGTGGGTCATTAGAGAACTGCAGTGCCTGACCAAGGCAGGTGAGAAGGGGCAGGAGCCCTGGAAAACTGCAATTGAGCATGAGCAGAGGGTGTATCGTATGCGCCACAGGCAGTACATTGGACAGATTGACACCTTTACAATGTCAATCAACTGCCTGGCAAATGCCACATCAAGCCTGACCAGGCATATAGTGAACATCCAAATGGATATGTCCCACTGCTGCCAGGATGTTGCTCGTGGCCTGGTGCAGGTCACACCGGCACTTGAGAGTATACAAACCCACAACCTGTGTCTGCCCCACATACCACACCACATGGATCAAGTGTTAGCAGTGTGTCTGCACAGGAGGCCTGCCCAACTAGGCGAACATGCCGCCATCCATTGGGGTCTGAGACTGCATCGGGCCCCCAAACCAGTGCGGCTGAGAAGCAAGCCAACCCAAGAGGACGCAAAAAATTAATCCATGTAGACTCTCTATTGTGAGCTTTTTTTGTTTTCCTCACACATATGTGCAGTTTTGAAATCTATGTTTCTCCACTTGTGGTAGGCACCTGAATAAAAGGTGGTCACTGAGTTGTGCACCAAGCAGTGCGCCATGTGTGTTGTATCTTTTCTACAGTGTCATGTCTTCATTCACCCCAGTAATAGTTATTTATAATATCTGCGCATCTTGCATGTCCCTCAGCTGCATGGGTTCCATCCTGCTGCCCCTCTAGTGGCTGCTGGTCATCCTCAGAGTCTGAGTTGATGGTGACATTGTGCAGTCCATTCTCATAGCAAAGTTGTGGAGGATGGCACAGGTCGCTATGATTTTGCAGCATGTGTGTGGCTTGTAGAGAACTGCCCCACCAGTCTTGTGTATGATGCAGAAATGGGACTTTAGGATGCCAAATATTTGCTCAGTGAGTGATCACATTGCCCTGTGTGCCCTGTTGTATCATCTCTCCCTTGGCGTTCTTGGGGTCAGGTAAGGTGTGAGGATCCAGGGTCTTAATTCATAGGCACTGTCATCTGAGGGCATGGGGGAAGCCATTGGGCCACATCACACATACACTCTGGACCAGTGCATTCATTGCTTAGGTGAACATCATACCTAGCAGGAAGCAATCTCCTAAATTGCCCTTGCCAGCCAGGTGTTTATTTCACTGTGGCAGAACATGAAGTAGTCATGGGTGCTCCCTGGGTATCTAGCCACAAGGTCAGTGGTGACACAGGAGGCCTCACACACATTCTGCACATTCAGTGAGGGTGTGCTCTTCCTGTTCCTAGATGTATTCTGTGGCAGCAGGGGAGCATATGGCTATATGTGTCCCATCCACACAGCCAATTACATTGTGGAACTGTGCTACCCTGTATAATTGGAGTTTTGTCTGCTGCAATGATTGGGGTGTATTTGGGAAATATATATGTTGGTGTAACTTTCCAACCATTACATCATTTAACTTATGGAAGAACCCTGAAAAAGCACTTTGTGACCCTCCCTGCCACTGCTATGACTAACTGGTAACTCACTGATGCTAGGAGGTTTAGTCAACACAATACCCGCACATGGGGAGGTATAGCGTTGCACCGAAGTGTTGGTGCCTGTAGCTGGGGTTGTAGATCAGCTATCAAGTCAAGTATGACCTGACTACTCAGGCTATACCTGTCTATGATCTCCTCCTCTGTCGGGTTAATAGGGTGACCCTCACCCTGAATATCCTTTCCTGTCTCTGCCTCCTCCTGTCCCTCACTGCCAGAATCCTCATCCTCCTCACCAAGATGTATAATGCTGCAATTGTGAAAGAGCCAGATGCTTTTGCGGCTATTTTTATAGTTTGCACATGGTTACCAACTGGTCAGGATCAGTGGTAATTTTTGACGAGTCGCAAATAGGTAATCCTTAGTACATGCGGTTGCGATTCGCTAATAGGGATCGCTATATGCGATTCCCTATTTTACCGATTTCCAAATTGCGATTCCTACAGTGTAGGAGTTGCAATTTGCAACTGCGTTTTAGGCATTTGTATATAACAAATGCTGGTTGTGCATTTCTTAATAGCCCGAATTAAAGATTCGGTACGTTAAGAAATGCAAAATTGTTTCGTACATCGGGCCAATATCTCTGAAGAAGACCTTGCAACTTGAAGATCAAAAATCTCCTGCGCATATGTTAAGGCAGCTTCCTTCAGAAACATTAAGGCTTTCAGTCCGCTTACAGCATCAAAGTTCACATTTGAGATTAGAATTGAATGCCAAATTGCCACTTCTCTAACTGTGCAGGCAGGTGGAAAAAGCATTTGTGTACAACAGGTTACAACCTTAGAAACAGTCACCAGATATGGAATTCCCGATTTCATCCCACAGCAACCTTGGTCATTCAACATCAAATAGCTTCCATTCGAAAGCAGTTTGAATCCCGGGCGAATTACAGCAGCTGCGGAACCTGTTAGATAACAGGACAGGATTGCCTTGGAAGCTTTACAATCCCCATGAAGTATAACTTTCCTGCAAACTAGAGAATGGCCTAAAGTGTTCTCGCTGTCTATACCGCTAAGAAAAACTTCAGTTGCACCATTTCTACATGTGTAAGTGAAAGGTAAGAACCATGCCCCATGTGCAAATCCCTCCCCTAGGGCTTCATATCTGCCTACTTGATAATGTTGTAAGCAGTACTTAAAGCGAAAAGTTGAAATTGGCAGAGAAATAAACCCATGTATTATCCAATCAGCTGATGATGTTTCTGCTAGTATTCGGACAAAATATCGAGGTGCAGAAATATCAAATTTTTAATATTGTGACAGAGAAATATTGTGGGCAAAAATATTGTTGACAAAATTATCGTTTTTTTGTAAGGTAAGAAATATTGTTTTTGAAGTTTCTTTATGTGTTTAAATTATATTTTAATTGTATCTGTTTTATGTTGTTTGTGTAATTATTGTTAATGTTTTTAAATATAGTTTGTAATTTTAAATTATTTATATTTTCTTATTTAATTGTAAATAGTAATTTATAGTTTCATACCAGGTTGTGAATTTTGGATGTGTACAGGGTGGGAAGTTAATTAAGTATAATTAATTTATACTTTTTTGCCATTCATAATAATTATTTATTTGATTATTAAGTTTGAAAATTGTGTATATAATATTTTTTCAGTTATATTTTAGGAGCGGGTTGTTGGGTTTGTAGGGGTATAGGGTGGGAAATACATTAAATCATAAGTAATTAATTATTATTTATTGATAAATTATTAATGAATTATGTAAATTGTGTAATTATTATAGTTTTTGTTTTATATTTTAGGTGCGGGTTGTTTAGTTTGTAGAGGTATGGGGTCAAAGTTAATTAAAAAATAATTGAATAATTTTCAATGTTGAGAAATTATTAATTAATTGTTAATTAATTATGTAAATTGTGTAATTATATTTTTTTAATTTACATTTTAGCTGTGGGTTGTTGGGTTTGTAGGGTTATAGGGTGGGAAGTTAATTAGTAATTGATTAATTATAAACTATTTATTATTAATTTTGTAAATTGTGTAGTTCAACGCTTTCCCTACTGTTGCACAGACTGGAGTGAGAATAGTAAATTTGACCCCTCCTGAGTACAACGATTTCCTACTGTTGCACAGATTGGAGTGGGAATAGTACATTTTACCTCTCCTGAGTCCAAAGCTTTCCCTACTGTTGAACTGACTGGAGTGGAAATAGTGTATGTATTATTCCTAGAATGTTATAGTTTTGTGTATATTGTTTGAAATTATTTCATTATAATTATGTTTTTGTGTATTTAAAATTATATTTTTATAATTAGTAATGTTTGTAATATATAATATATTTTAGTAAAATATATTATTTTATATTGCTTACTTTTTTGTGTGTGATTAAATTAATATGTTTTTGATTTTATTCCCAGTTTATTACAGTTTTTAATTTGTGTGTGTGTGTGTGTATATATATATATATATATATATATATATATATATATATATATATATATATATATATATTCACTGAAAAAACCATAGGTTTCAGGGACGTTATAGTTAGTTGGACATTTCACTCGTACAAAACCATAGAAATTCCGCCGTTATAGTTTATCTAACTATAACTCGCGCCCCCGCAATGCACTGCTGATGACGTCACATATTACAATATTCATGACATGGTCAGTGACATCACTGATGACATCTCAAATGACATCACTGATGACAGCACTGATGACATCATCCAGTGACTGTGTGTTTCTTTAAAGTTTAAATATGTATTATATATATGGCAAGGTGTATTGAAGAATGAGTGGGTGTATAAGTGTCTGGATGGAGGATTTAGTAGGTGTGTGACTGACTGTTTGAGTGAGTGATTACATGTGTCTTACTGAATGCATGGGTTAGTGATTAAACTGTGTGAATGTGTGTATCAGTCTGTCTGTTGTTGTATAAGCTGCTGCATGGGTTGGTCAGTAGCTACATGAGTGTCTATATGGGTTATCGATTGGTTGCCTGAGTATTTGTATGGGTGCCTGAGTGTGTGTGTGGGTGGGTGGGAGGTGTGTGACTCTGTGCATAGATGTTTGAGTGGTTGATTCACTGGGTGTATGGGTTCAAGAGTGCATGTGGAAACAGCTGTATGGGTGGGTGAGTGTGTGTATGGGTGTGTTGGTGAGTGAATGGATGTCTCAGTGGTACATGTCCAAGTAACTACATATGTAAAAGGCAGTGTATGTGAGGGTTGGAGTATATAAATGACTATACGTGAGAGTCAGTGATTGTGAGAGTGGCTGTATGGATGAGTGTGTACCTGTATCAGTGATTGTATAAGAGAGTAAGTATGCGTTTGTTTCTGTTTGAATAAGTGATGTGGTGTGTGTATAACTGTATAGGTCAGTAAATGGAAGTGTGATTGATTCTTTGCATGACTGACTAGGTGTGTGAGTAACTCTGGATGAGTGGTGGTGTGTGAGTGTCTGTATAGGTGTATGAGTGCATATGATAGAGTTGTATTGATGAGTGACTGCATGTATGAGTGATTGTATGGGTGAATGAGTGGATGTGTGTGTAGACCTAGGAATCAGTGAGTGCGTATGTAGTAACTGGTATTGGTGTGTCGATGGTTTCGAAAATGGTAGTCTGTATTTTACAGTGGGTGTATCAAAGGTTATATTAGAGTGTGAGGAGGTGCATCAGATTTTCACATGGATGATGTCATCAGTGATGTCATTTGAGATGTCATCAGTGATGTCATCAGTGATGTCACTGACCATGTCATGAATGATGTAATATGTGACGTCATCAGCAGTGCATTGCGGGGGCGCGAGTAATAGTTAGCTGAACTAACTATAACGGCGGAATTTCTATGGTTTTGTACGAGTGAAATGTCCAACTAACTATAACGTGCCTGAAACCTATGGTTTTTTCAGTGAATTTCTAAGGTTTTTAAATGCTAATTTCTAACTATAACGTGCCTGAAACCTATGGTTTTTTCAGTGAATTTCAATGGTTTTTTAAATGCTAATTTCTAACTATAACGTCCCTGAAACCTATGGTTTTTTCAGTGAATTTCAAAGGTTTTTTAAATGCTAATTTCTAACTATAACATAGCAGTCGCGTTTGCAGAGTGGTGGAGAAAGGTGAGCGTGGCCTTCAAACACCTTTTAGCAATCCCACTGTGTGGGATTTAGTGGAAGTAACAGGAGGGATAGTTAGCCCCCAACGTCAACCTTGGGGGCCAACTACCCTTTTATTACCTCCAGTAAGTCCCACACAGCAGGATTGCTAACTTGTTATATCAGGCCCCACCCCCTCCCTGCAGCACTCTGCAAAGCGCCCCTGGCGTGTTCTAAGTTGGGGATTAAGTCCCTTGAATCCTGAGGGTCCCTTGGGGCCAACTAGGCCACCAGGTACCTCCATTAAGCGCCACTGAGCTGCGTTGCAGAGAGGTGTGAAAAGGGGCGTGGCTTCGGACCACCTCTCTGCAACGCAGCTCTGTGGCACTTACTGGAGGTACATGGTGGGCTAGTTGGCCCCCAGGGACCCTCAGGATTGAAGAGGACTTAATCCCCCAATTTACAACGCGCCAGGCAGCGCGTTAGCACACTTGTTATGTCAGGCCCGCCCCCTCCCTGCACCACTGTGCAAACGCGCCCCCTGGTGCATTGTAAGTTGGGGGATTAAGTCCCCTTGAATCCTGAGGGTCCCTGGGGGCCAACTAGCCCACCAGGTACCTCCAGTAAGCGCCACAGAGCTGCATTGCAGAGAGGTGTAAAAGGGGCGTGGCCTCAGACCACCTCTCTGCAACGCAGCTTTGTGGCGCATACTGGAGGTACCTGGTGGGCTAGTTGGCCCCCAGGGACCCTCAGTATTCAAGGGGAATTAATTCCCCAACTTACAACGCGCCAGGGGGCGCGTTTGCTAAGTGCTGCAGGGAGGGGACGGGTCCTCCGGTGCGATACCGTTTTTTTTTTACAAGGGGGGCTGTGTGGCCTCCTTTCTTTTACATTATTTGGGGCCCTGGGGACCCCATCCCCCAGGGCCTGCTCTTTTTTTACATTTAAAAAAAAAACGGGAAGGGGGCCGCTCGACCCCCTCCCGAGGCCAATTTCGGCCCCGGGGACACCATCCCCCGGGGCATGGCCACATTTTTTTTGTTTGTTCTTTATTTTTAAGGAGGGGGCTGCGTGGCCCCCCTCCTTAGGCCTCTATTGGCCCCGGGGACCCCATCCCCCGGGGCTGTGCCTCTTTATTTATTTTTAATTATTTTACATTTTAATATTGAAGGGGGGCCACGTGGCCCCCCTCCTGGGCCACTTCTGGCCCTGGGGACCCCATCCCCCGGGGCCGGCCCTTTGTGTTGGGGACCGTGGGGGGAGCCCCAATGCCTCCACGGTCCCGCCGGCTACCTGCCTCCTGCGGGAGCCGGCATTGCTTTTGAGCAAGGGGAGCTGCTGACATGCAATCCTGCTTTGCTTCATTGTAGCGAGAGCAGGTTTTCCTCTCTCTCTGTCAGTCAGTCAGTCTCTCTCTCAGTCAGTCAGTCTCTCTCTTAGTCAGTCAGTCTCTCTCTCAGTCAGTCAGTCTCTCTCTTAGTCAGTCAGTCTCTCTCTCAGTCAGTTAGTCTCTCTGAGTCAGTCAGTCTCTTTCTATGTCAGTCAGTCTCTCTCAGTCAGTCAGTCTCTCTCCCTGTCAGTCAGTCTCTCTCTCTGTCAGTCAGTCTCTCTCTCTGTCAGTCAGTCTCTCTCAGTCAGTCAGTCTCTCAGTCAGTCAGTCTCTCTCAGTCATTCTCTCTCACTCAGTCAGTCTCTCTCAGTCAGTCAGTCTCTCTCTCTGTCAGTCAGTCTCTCTCTCAGTCAGTCAGTCTCTCTCAGTCAGTCAGTCTCTCTCAGTCGGTCAGTCTCTCTCTCAGTCAGTCAGTCTCTCTCAGTCAGTCAGTCTCTCTCAGTCAGTCAGTCAGTCTCTCTCTCTGTCAATCAGTCTCTCTATCTGTCAATCAGTCTCTCTCTCAGTCAGTCAGTCTCTCTCTCTGTCAGTCAGTCTCTCTCTCAGTCAGTCAGTCTCTCTCTCTGTCAGTCAGTCTCTCTCTCTGTCAGTCTCAGGCAGTCAGTCTCTCTCTCAGTCAGTCTCTCTCTCTGTTAGTCAGTCTCTGTCAGTCAGTCTCTCTCAGTCAGTCAGTCTCTCTCTCTGTCAGTCAGTTTCTCTCTCTCTCTCTGTCAGTCTCTCTCAGTCAGTCAGTCTCTCTCAGTCAGTCAGTCTATCTCAGTCAGTCAGTCTCTCTCTCTCTCTCTGTCAGTCTCTCTCTCTGTCAGTCAGTCTCTCTCTCTCTCAGTCAGTCTCTCTCTGTCAGTCAGTCTCTCTCTCTCTAAGTCAGTGTCTCTCTGTCAGTCTCTCTCTCAGTCAGTCTCTCTGTCAGTCAGTCAGTCACTCTGTCAGTCAGTCAGTCTCTCTCTGTCAGTGTCTCTCTGTCAGTCAGTCTCTCTCTTAGTCAGTCAGTCTCTCTGTCAGTCAGTCAGTCACTCTCTCAGTCAGTCAGTCTCTCTCTATGTCAGTCAGTCTCTCTCTGTCAGTCAGTCTCTCTCTCTCAGTCAGTCAGTCTCTCTCAGTCAGTCAGTCTCTCTGTCAGTCAGTCTCGCTCTGTCAGTCAGTCTCTCTCTCAGTCAGTCAGTCTCTCTTAGTCAGTCAGACTCTCTCAGTCAGTCTCTCTCTGTCAGTCAGTCTCTCTGTTAGTCAGTCTCTCTCTGTCATTCTGTCTCTCTCTCTCTCAGTCAGTCTCTCTCTCTCTCAGTCAGTCTCTCTCTCTCTCTGTCAGTCTCTCTCTCTCTGTCAGTCTCTCTCTCTGTCAGTCAGTCTCTCTCTGTCAGTCAGTCTCTCTCTCAGTCAGTCAGTCTCTCTCTCTACAACACACCTTAGAAACATTGCCAATATCTCTGGCTAAACACTTATAAGGTCCCAACGGCGAGACCTATTGGCGATGCCAATGCTTGTTTTTTTCTTTTTTCTTCCGGATTCGCGTACCGAGCGCGAATTCGGATGTTTCTTAAAATGTTTTTGGGCTGGGGGTCCTTGTGGGAACCCCTGAGCAGGCCTAGGGAGTCAGGGTGTTCCTACCCTGCCCCCTTTTCTTGTTTTTCATCTTTGTTTAACTGTTTTCTTATGACTCTGGTTCAACCTAGTCCCAAGACGGCTGCCAGCATTTCCTGGATGAAGTGCTGACAGCCAATCAGATTTCACGATGACATGTGTGGTTAGGCTCCGCCCAGATATCGATATGTCTTTTTCCTTTCTTTTTCCTTTAATATTTCAAAAACTACTGAATGGATTTACACCATTTAACAAAAAGGACTCTTTCTGAACCAAGACCTATCTTTTTGTCAAATTTGGTGTAATTCCGTTCAGCAGTTCGGGCTGTAGCTTTGTCTAAAGTTTCCTATGGAAAATAACATGGGGAAAACGCGTTTTGGGACCCCCCCCCTTTTTTCTCGGCCCCCGCTTGGCGTATCACCCCGAAACTTTCAAGACCGGAGCTGATCACTAGTTTTGAAAATTTCGCGAAGATTCGTCAACCGGCGCCAAAGTTATTGGGAAAACAAAAAACGCTTTTCCTATGGAAACTTGGTCCTAACTATAACTACCTACTGGCGTCCGCCAGTAGGTAATATATATATTATCTACTGGCGGTCGCCAGTAGATAGATATAGTTAGGACCTAGTTTCCATAGGAAACTCGTTTTTTGTTTTCTCAATATCTTTGGCGCCGGTTGACGAATTTTCGCGAATTTTTCAAAACTCGTAGCCTGCTCCGGTCAGCTCCTGTCTTGAAAGTTTCGGGGTGATTCATAGGAAACTTTAGACACGGCTACAGCCCGAACTGCTGAATGGAATTACACCAAATTGGCAAAAAGGTAGCCCTTGGTTCAGAAAGAGACCTTTTTTTTAAATGGTGTAAATCTGTTCATTAGTTCCTGAGAAATTCAAAAAATAGAGGTCGGAAAATCAATTTCCCATAGGAAACTTTAGACACGGTTACAGCCAAAACTGCTGAACGGAATTACACCACATTTGGCAAAAAGGTAGCCCTTGGTTCAGAAAGAGACCTTTTTTTTAAATGGTGTAAATCCGTTCAGTAGTTGCTGAGAAAATCAAAAAATAAAAGTTTCGATATCTATGGCTGCGGTGGATCCGCGCACCCTCCCGATCGCAAGCTTTATTCTAATTGGCTGTCAACACTCCAAACCAGGAAGTGTTGGCAGCCATCTTGTGCCTCGGTAACCGAGGCACAAGAAAAGAGAAAAAGAAGCGCGAAAAACAAGAAAAGGGGGCATGGTAGAAACACTCTGACCCCCTAGGCCTGCTCAGGAAGTCCCAAAAGGACCCCCAGGGCCCAAAAAAGCATTTTTTTTTTTTAAATCGGCCGAATTCGTGCTGGGTGTGCGAATCCGGCCGAAAATAAAAAAAAACAAAGCGCGGGCTCCCGCGCTTTGTTATAATTTAGCCCCTGGGTGGGCCAAGTCCCGGGGGCATGCTAAAATAAAATTGCGGGGGCCCAGGGGGACCCCCGCAGCCCCGGGGACTGCCACCCCCGGGGCTTTGATAAAATATTTGCGGGGAGGCACACGGCCCTCCCCGCCGCCACCCCCGGGGCATTTTTTTTAAATATTTGGGGGCCTCCAAGGCCCCCAAGCCCCGGGGACCGCCACCCCCGGGGCTTTCATTAATTATTTGCGGGGGGCACACTGCCCCCTGCAGCCCCGGGGACTGCCACCCCCCAGGGCTTCTTTTTAAAAAAAATATATATACCTGTGTGGGGGGGGCTCGAGCCCCCCCACACGCCCCAGGGACCTCCACCTCCCCGGGGCACTAAAATGCTAATTTGGGGGTCCGTTACGGACCCCCGAGCCCCGGGGACCACCACCTCCCCGGGGCTGCTCTGTGGCACTTACTGGAGTTACCTAGTGGGCTAGTTGGACCCCAGAGACCCTCAGGATTCAAGGGGACTTAATCTCCCAACTTAAAACACGCCACGGGTGCGTTTGCACAGTGGTGAAGGGAGGGGGCGGGGCCTGAGGTGACATGTGTGCAAACACGCCCTGTGGCGCGTTTAAATTTGGGGAATTAATTCCCTTTCAATCCTGATGGCCCCTGGGGGCCAACTAGCCCACCAGGTGCTTCCAGTAAGCGCCAGTGCGCTGCGTTGCAGAGAGGTGGTCCAGGCCATGCCCCTTTATACACCTCTCTGCAACGCAGCTCTGTGGCGCTTACTGGAGGTACCTGGTGGGCTAGTTGGACCCCAGGGACCCTCAGGACTCAAGGGGACTTAATCTCCCAATTTAAAACGCGCCACGGGGTGCATTTGCACAGTGGTGAAGGGAGGGGGCGGGGCCTGAGGTGACATGTGTGTAAACATGCCCTGTGGCGCGTTTTAAGTTGGGGAATTAATTCCTCTTCAATGCTGAGGGTCCCTGGGGGCCATCAACCCCACCAGGTACCTCCAGTAAGCGCCACTGCGCTGCGTTGCAGAGAAGTGGGCCAGGCCATGCCCCTTTTTACACCTCTCTGCAACGCAGCTCTGTGGCACTTACTGGAGGTACCTGGTGGGCTAGTTGGACCCCAGGGACCCTCAGGATTCAAGGGGACTTAATCCCCCAACTTACAACTCGCCAGGGGGCGCGTTTGCAGAGTGGTGGAGAAAGGGGGCATGGCCTTTGTCTACCTCTCACCAATCCCACTGCGTGGGGTTTACTGGAGGTAAAAGGTAGGCTAGTTGGCCCCTAAAGGACCCCCAGCAGTGAAGGGGACTTCAATCCCCATCCAAGAGCGTGCCAGGGAGCACGTTTGTAGAGTGGTGGGCAAAGTGGGCGTGGCCTGGTACAAGTACTTACCAGTGCTGCTGTGTGGGACTGACTGGAGGTAATAGTTTGGGAAGTTGGCCCCCAAGGATGTCCTTGGGGGCCAACTACCCCTCTTGTTACCTCCAGTAAGTCCCACACAGTGGGATTGCTAAGACGTCTTCGGAGGCCATGGCCCCCTTTCTCTACCACTCTGCAAACGTGCCTCGTGGCAGACTACGGGATGGGGGATGAAGTCCAATATAGTCCTGAGGGAGTTTGGGGGCCAAGAATCCCTCCTGGTACCTCCTGTAAGTCCTACGCAGCGGAATTCCTGAGCGTTGGTTGACGCCCAGCACCCTTTCTGCACCACTCTGCAAACGCGACTACTAGTTAAAGTAGCATATTTCTGCACCTCTGACTTAGAGGTAGTTTTAATCCCCCTGCCCTATTATGTACTAGGGCCTTACAGAGGAGGTCATGCTAATCACAGGGGTACCCCAACGCATAGTGTTCCCTAGTGTATGTAGGTGTTTTCACTGTATTCTAAGTGTCTTTTAGCATAGCACTGGCTCTAGGCCTGGTTAGTCAGAGTCAGTTACCACCAGTACCCGTCTGAAAAAGTTGTGGGCAAAGGATGATTTTGCAACAAGACCACTTTCTGCTCCTCTGTTGGTTCTTTCTGCACATGTCTTGCTTCTTCCTGCACTTTTCTTCGTCTTTGTGGACTTCTGTTGCTTCTTTCTGCATTACTTTTGCTTCTTTCTGTGCGTTTTTTCTTCTTTCTTCACATGTCCTACCTCTGTAGGCATAGTTAGAAACTAGCATTTAAAAAACCTTTGAAATTCACTTAAAAAACCATAGGTTTCAGGCACGTTATAGTTAGAAATTAGCATTTAAAAAACCTTTGAAATTTACTGAAAAAAACATAGGTTTCAGGCACGTTATAGTTAGAAATTAGCATTTAAAAACCTTGGAAATTCACTGAAAAAACCATAGGTTTCAGGGATGTTATAGTTAGTTGGACATTTCACTCGTACAAAACCATAGAAATTCCCCGTTATAGTTAGTTCAGCTAACTATAACTCGCGCCCCCGCAATGCACTGCTGATGACGTCACATATTACATCACTCATGACATGGTCAGTGACATCACTGATGACATCACTGATGACATCTCAAATGACATCACTGATGACATCATCCATGTGATAATTTGTTGCATCTTCTTACACCCTAATATAACCTTTGATACACCCACTCTAAATTACAGACTGCCATTCTCAAAACCATAGACACTCCAACACCAATAACTAAATACCCATTCACTGATTCTTAGGTTTACACACACATCCACTCACTCACCTGTACAGTCACTCATACTTATGGTCACTCAGTACAGTACTATCATATGCACTCATACACCTATATAGACACTCACACACCACCACTCATCCATAGAGGTACTCACACACCTAGTCACTCATGCAAATAATTAATCACACTGCCATTTACTCACCTATACAGTTATACACACACCAGCTCAATTACTCATACAAATACTAGCACATTCTTATGCTCTTATACAATCACTGATACAAGCACACACTCATCCATACAGCCACTCTCACAATCACACACTCTCACTTATAGCCATTTATATACTCCAACACACATATATACTGCCTTTCACATATGTAGTTACTCACACATGCACCACTGAGATATACATTCACTCACTAACACACCCATACACACACTCACCCACCCATACAGTCCATCACAGATGCACTCTTGAAACCATGCACCCAGTGAATCACCCACTCACACATCTATGCACAGAGTCACACACACCCCACCCACACAAACACTCAGGCACCCATACAGATACTCAGACAATCAATCAATAACCCATATAGACACTCATGTAGCTATTCGCAAACCCATGCAGCCGCTTACACACCAACAGACAGACGGATACAGACATTCACACAGTTTAGTCACTAACCCATGCATTCAGTAAGATGTGTTTAATCACTCACTTATAGAGTCAGTCACGCACCTACTAAATCATCCATTCAGACACTTATACACCCACTCATTCTTCAATACGCCTTTCCCTATATATATTAAACATATTTAAACTTTACAGAAACACACAGTCACTGGATGATGTCAACAGTGATGTCATCCGTGATGTCATTTGAGATGTCATCAGTGATGTCACTGACCATGTCATGAGTGATGTAATATGTGACGTCATCAGCAGTGCATTGCGGGGGCGCGAGTTATAGTTAGCTGAACTAACTATAACGGGGGAATTTCTATGGTTTTGTACGAGTGAAATATCCAACTAACTATAACGTCCCTGAAACCTATGGTTTTTCAGTGAATATATATATATATTCACTGAAAAAACCATAGGTTTCAGACACGTTATAGTTACAAATTAGCATTTAAAAAACCTTTGAAATTAACTGAAAAAACCATAGGTTTTAGGGACAGTTATAGTTACTTGGACATTGCACTCGTACAAAACCCGTGAAATTCCCCGTTATAGTTAGTTCAGCTAACTATAACTCGCGCCCGCAATGCACTGCTGATGACGTCACATATTACATCACTCATGACATGGTCAGTGACATCACTGATGACATCACTGATGACATCTCAAATGACATCACTGATGACATCATCCAGTGACTGTGTGTTTCTGTAAAGTTTAAATATTTTTAAAATATATAGGAAAAGACGTATTGAAGAATGAGTGGGTGTGTAAGAGTCTGTATGGATGATTTAGTAGGTGCGTGACTGACTCTATAAGTGAGTGATTTAACGTATCTTACTCAATGAATGGGTTAGTGACTAAACTGGGTGAATGTCTGTATCCGTCTGTCTGTTGCTGTGTAAGTGGCTGCATGTGTTTGTGAATAGCTAAATGAGTGTATATATGAGTTAATGAATGCTTGTCTGAGTATCTGTATGGGTGCCTGAGTGTTTGTGTGGGAGGGGTGTGTGCAACTCTGTGCATAGATGTGTGAGTGGGTGATTCACTGGGTGGATGGTTTCAAGAGTGCATCTGTGATAGACTGTATGGGTGGGTAAGTGTGTGTAAGAGTGTGTTAGTGAGTGAATGTATGTCCCAGTGGTACATGTGTGAGTAACTACATATGTGAAAGGCAGTATATATGTGTGTTGGAGTATATAAATAGCTATAAGCAAGAGTGAGTGATTGTGATAGTGGCTGTATGGATGATTGTGTGCTTGTATCAGTGATTGTATAAGAGCGTAACAATATGCTACTATTTGTATGAGTAAGTGAGCTGGTGTGTGTATAACTGTATAGGTGAGTAAATGGCAGTGTGTTTAATTATTTGCATGACTGACTAGGTGTGTGAGTATCTCTATGGATGAGTGGGGTTGTTTCAGTGTCTATATAGGAGTAAGAGTGCATATGATAGTCCTGTACTGAGTGACCGTAAGTATGAGTGACTGTACGGGTGAGTGAGTGGATGTGTGTGTGTAGACCTAAGAATCAGTGAGTGGGTATGTAGTTATTGGTGTTGGAGTGTCTATGGTTTTGCGAATGGCAGTCTGTAATTTAGAGTGGGTGTATCAAAGGTTATATTAGGGTGTGAGGAGGTGCATCAGATTATCACGTGGATGATGTCATCAGTGATGTCATTTGAGATGTCATCAGTGATGTCATCAGTGATGTCACTGACCATGTCATGAGTGATGTAATATGTGACGTCATCAGCAGTGCATTGTGAGGCGCGAGTTATAGTTAGCTGAACTAACTATAACGGGGAATTTCACGGGTTTTGTACGAGTGCAATGTCCAAGTAACTATAACTGTCCCTAAAACCTATGGTTTTTTCAGTTAATTTCAAAGGTTTTTTAAATGCTAATTTGTAACTATAACGTGTCTGAAACCTATGGTTTTTTCAGTGAATTTCTAAGGTTTTTTAAATGCTAATTTGTAACTATAACGTGTCTGAAACCTATGGTTTTTTCAGTGAATTTCAAAGGTTTTTTAAATGCTAATTTCTAACTATAACGTGCCTGAAACCTACGGTTTTTTCAGTGAATTTCAAAGGTTTTGTAAATGACAATTTTTAAATGTATTAATTGTTATATTAATTTTTTTCATACTGATTTACTACATTTTTAGAAACAATTTTTTTTACATATTTTATTTTTTAAATTACATTGTAATTACATTATACATTACATTACAAAAAATAATTTCTCAGAATGAATTACTTTAGTTTAAATACTTTGCAGATAGGCAATAGACTTTTAAGTACAGTAGTTACAGTTGTTGCAATGGGCAACACATTTTCAAACACAATGCAACATTCAGCTCAATGTGAATTTCTAGTTAAATGCAATTAGTTACTTTATGGATTACTTTTGTAACCACAGGACTGGATCCTAGATTCAGTCCTGGTACATCTCCTGTAAACAGTTGAGTAAAAGCGTTTTGGTTACAGTCGTGATTTTTAAGGAATATTATTGTATTTTAAAAGTTGACAGAAACTTTTTCTCATAGAATCACTAATGTTATCCTATGGAAGGAAATTCACTTAGCAGGTAAAAACTGTTATCGTTACTTTTTCTTACTCAGTGTTGGATCCTGGATCCAGCACTGGTGCATCTCCTGTAAACAGTTGAAAGAATGCGTTTAAGTCATACAGGCGATTTTTAAGGAATATTTGTAGTTTGTGAAAATCAACACTTTGAAACTTTTTTGCTGAAAACCAGTCAATCTTAGCCTATGAAGGAAATTCAAGTTACCGGTAAGTACGGTTAAAATTACTTTTGAGGATCAGTACTGGGCTGAAAGATGCAGCACTGAGGTCTCTCCTGATAACAGGTGAGTAAATCGGAATTCGTATTTCGGCTGATTTTAGAGGAATATTTTAAAGTTCCTAAACTCCACACTTAGAAGAATTTCCAAGTGAAACCAGTCAATGTTAGCCTATGAAGGAAATTCAAGTTACCGGTAAGTACGGTTAAAATTACTTTTCAGGACCAGTACTGGGCTGAAAGATGCAGCACTGAGGTCTCTCCTGATAACAGGTGAGTAAATCGGAATTCGTATTTCGGCTGATTTTAGAGGAATATTTTAAAGTTCCAAAACTCCACACAGAAGAATTTCCAAGTGAAACCAGTCAATGTTAGCCTATGAATGAAATTCAAGTTACCGGTAAGTACGGTTAAAATTACTTTTCAGGACCAGTACTGGGCTGAAAGATGCAGCACTGAGGTCTCTCCTGATAACAGGTGAGTAAATCGGAATTCGTATTCCGGCTGATTTTAGAGGAATATTTTAAAGTTCCAAAACTCCACACTTTGAAGAATTTCCAAGTGAAACCAGTCAATGTTAGCTTATGGAAGGAAATTCAAGTTACTGGTAAGTACGGTTAAAATTACTTTTCAGGACCAGTACTGGGCTGAAAGATACAGCACTGAGGTCTCTCCTGATAACAGGTGAGTAAATCGGAATTCGTATTTCGGCTGATTTTAGAGGAATATTTTAAAGTTCCAAAACTCCACACTTAGAAGAATTTCCAAGTGAAACCAGTCAATGTTAGCCTATGAAGGAAATTCAAGTTACCGGTAAGTACGGTTAAAATTACTTTTCAGGACCAGTACTGGGCTGAAAGATGCAGCACTGAGGTCTCTCCTGATAACAGGTGAGTAAATCGGAATTCGTATTTCGGCTGATTTTAGAGGAATATTTTAAAGTTCCAAAACTCCACACTTAGAAGAATTTCCAAGTGAAACCAGTCAATGTTAGCCTATGGAAGGAAATTCAAGTTACTGGTAAGTATGGTTAGAATTACTTTTCAGGACCAGTACTGGGCTGAAAGATACAGCACTGAGGTCTCTCCTGATAACAGGTGAGTAAATCGGAATTCGTATTTCGGCTGATTTTAGAGGAATATTTGCACAATGGTGAAGGGAGGGGGCGGGGCCTGAGGTGACATCTGTGCAAACGCGCCCCGTTGCGCGTTTTAAGTTGGGGGATTAAGTCCCCTTGAATCCTGAGGGTCCCTAGGGGCCAACTAGCCCACCAGGAACCTCCAATATGCGCCAGGGGCTGCGTTGCAGAGACGTGTAGCGAGACCACACCCCTTTTTACACCTCTCTGCAACGCAGCTCTGTGGCGCTTTCTGGATGTACCTGTTGGGCTAGTTGGCCCCCAGGGACCCTCAGGATTGAAGGGGATTTAATTCCCCATCTTAAAACGCGCCACGGGCCTGTTTGCACACATGTCACCTGAAGCCCCGCCCCCTCCCTTCACCACTGTGCAAACGCGCCCCGTGGCGCGTTTTAAGTTGGGGGATTAAGTCCCCTTGAATCCTGAGGGTCCCCGGAGTCCAACTAGCCCACCATATACCTCCAAAATGCGCCACAGAGCTGCGTTGCAGAGAGGTGTAAAAAGGGGTGTGGCCTCTCTACACGTCTCTGCAACGCAGCCCCCTGGCGCATATTGGAGGTTCCTGGTGGGCTAGTTGGCCCCCAGGGACCCCCAGTATTCAAGGGGATTCGTTCCCCTCTGCAAACGCGCCAGGGGCGCGTTTGCAGAGTGGTGAAGGAAGGGGCGGGGCCTGCGGGCCCGATCGTTTTTTTTTTTGTCCCCTGAAGGGGGCTGTGTGGCCCCTTCCTTTTTCTCTTTTGGGCCCTGGGGACCCCATCCCCCAGGGCCTTACCCCTTTTTAAAGTAAAAAAAAAACGGGAAGGGGGCCGCGTGGCCCCCTTCCCTGGGCCTGTATTGGCCCCGGGGACCCCATCCCCCGGGGCATGGCCTCTATATTTATTATTTTGAGAGGGGCAGCGTGGCCCCCTCCTCTGGCCATTTTAAGGCCCCGGGGACCCCATCCCCGGGGCCGGCCTTTCCATTTTTTTTTCCATTTTTTTTTCTTTTTTGGAGAGGGGGCCGCGTGGCCCCCTCCCGGGCCACTACTTGCCCCGGGGACCCCATCCCCCGGGGCTGGCCCTCTCCGTTGGGGACTGTGGGGGGTCCCCAATCCCCCACAGTCCCGCCGGCTCCCCACGTCCCTTGGGAGCCGGCATTGCTGTTCCACATGGGGAGCAGCTGACATGCTGCTCCCCATGTGGAAAAGCAATCGCTTTGGATATTGGAAGAGAGAGCAGGTTTCCTGCTCTCTCTTCCAATATCCAAAGCAGTTTGCTATGGCAGGACGGGAGCCGCGAGGCTCCCGTCCTGCCATAGCAAACTACAGTGTCCCGGGGGTAGGCACCCCGGGACACTGCAGGAGCCGGCCCTGGGGGTGGTGGTCCCCAGGGCCATCAAGGGCTCCAGGAGGGGCCGCGCGGCCCCCTCCCATTCAGTACACAGCCCCGGGAGGTGGTGGTCCCTGGGCTCTGGGGTCCGTAACGGACCCCCATATTAAAATGTTTAGTGCCCCGGGGAGGTGGCGGTCCCCGGGCGTGTGGGGGCTGGAGCCCCCCACACTGGTTTTATTTTTAAATTAAAAAAGCCCCGGGAGGTGGTGGTCCTCGGGGCTGCGGGAGGGCTCAGAGCCCTCCCGCACCATTTCTTTAAAAAGCCCCAGGGGGGTGGCCATCCTCGGGGCTTGGGGGCCCTTTGAGGCCCCCCACACATTAAATTATCCCCCCCACCATGCCCCCAGGACTTGGGCCACCCGGGGCCAAT
The DNA here is from genome assembly GCA_963921515.1 of Calotriton arnoldi. Lineage (NCBI taxonomy): Eukaryota > Metazoa > Chordata > Amphibia > Caudata > Salamandridae > Calotriton > Calotriton arnoldi. The sequence goes on along the minus strand of CAWUFW010000073.1, from coordinate 4,830,277 downwards.
TAACATCGAAGCGCGGGAGACCGCGCTTCGGTTTTTTTCGGCAGGATTCGCGCACCCTGAGCGCATCCTGCCGATTTTTTTTTTTTTAAATGCTTTTTTTGCCCAGGGGGTCCTTGTGGGACCCCCTGAGCAGGCCTAGGGGGTTAGGGGTTTCTACCCTGCCCCCTTTGTGCGTTTTGCGCACTTGTTTCTTTTTTTTCTCGGCAGGATACGCGCACCCTAAGCGCATCCCGCCGATTTAAAAAGAAAAAAAATCTTTTTCTGCCCAGGGGTCCTTGTGGGACCCCTGAGCAGACCTAGGGGGTCAGGGTGTTTCTACCCTGCCCCCTTTTTGCGCTTTACGCACTTGTTTCTGTCCCTCGGTTCTACCGAGGGACAAAATGGCTGCCAACACTTCCTGAATCGGAATGTTGACAGCCAGCTGACAGCCAATTAGCATGCAGCTCATGATCGGGACGGTGCGCGCAGGGTGCGCTGAGGGTACGCGTATCCGACGCGCCCATAGATATATATGTGACTTTACTTGTGAATTTCTCAGGAACTACTGAACGGATTTACACCATTTAAGCAAAAGGCACCAGTCTGAACCAAGGGCTACCTCTTTGCCAAATTTGGTGTAATTCCGTTCAGCAGTTCGGGCTGTAGCTGCGACTAAAGGTTCCTATGGAAAAATGAATGGGGAAAACGCGTTTTGGGACCCCCTTTTTCTCGGCCCCCGCTTCATGTATCACCCCGAGACTTTCAGGGTAGGAGCGGAGCGGAGCGCCCCAACAAGTTGGAAACTTTCACGAAGATTCGTCAACCGGCGCCAACGTTATTTCAAATAGAATGTCGCGGATTTCCTATGGATAATAGGTTGTAACTATAACTATCTACTGGCGACCGCCAGTAGATAATATATATATATATATATATATATATATATATATATATATATATATATATATATATATATATTCCTCGAACGAAAGCTCCTTCCGGAAACACAGGGACCCTAGAGAAGTGGCACACACGCCGGCAGAGCGTACCGGCAGTCAACAACACATAGAAATCCAAAAGTATGTGTGCTCTCAGGAAACCAGAATCCACGACTCAGAAACTTTGCAAAGCGTTTATTACACGACGCGTTTCGACTGCAGCCGCAGTCTTGGTCACGTGTAAGGTGCACACCCAATGAAAAGCTTAAGTGGAAATACAAAACATCACATGGTCCTGTAGACAGAGAGTGTCTATACATAAAATGCATGGCGGCCATCTTGTAGTAGTAAAATTACAATATACACATGCAAGTGCAAATAGCCCAATAAAGTGCAAATGGGGTCGAAATGAGGTACAAAGGGAGAGGCAACACACGTTAATATCAACATAAAAATGCAAAAATGCATCATGTTAGATAAGGAAATAACAATGTTGGCCAAAAATAACAAATGTACATCAAATGACAAACTCAGTAAAAACACACATCACATGGTCCTGTAAACCAAAAGTGTCTGTACATGAAGTGCATGGCGGCCATCTTGTATTCGTAGAATTACCATATACGCTTGCACAAGCACATGGCCCAATGAGGTGAAATTGGGGTCAAAGTAAGGTACAAAGGAGGAGGCAACACACGTTAATTTCACCAGAAATATGCATATTGTAGATACAAAAATAGCAACGCTGGCAAAAGGTAACAAATATACTGCACAGTGCAAAAATAAAGGCCTTGGGTTCCGTCTAGGAAAAACATGTACGCCCTGCTCCAAAATTGAAATTAACATGCCGCCCCAGTGGGCAGCGACCTACACGGTAGAAGTAAATCAAAAAATGATGCCCCAGTGGGCAACGATCTACACGGTAATAGTGAGCCAAAGAATAATGCCTCAGTGAGCAAAGACCTGTGCGGTAGTAGTGAGCCAAACTATGCCTGCATCCTGGTGATCTACACGTCAGGTGCCAAAGATAATGTGTACCCAAGTCACAGAGAGTAAAAGCCCTAATAGACATAGAGATGCAACAGGACTATGATGGGAAAATCAAAACTGGTTACGCTAGCGAAACCCCAATTGGTGAACAGGCAAAGGCCTGTATTGTCCCAAAAGAGTGATGGAAACAAGCTAAATTGGCCCAATACAGATTAAAACCTTGGCGCAAACAGAACAACAACATGTGAGTTCCACGCTGAACAGAACTGAAAACAGTTTACCATGTGAGATGATGATCAAGTGAAGTGAAAATCGAAGAAAAGGTTGGGTGGCCCGTGCTCGTGATATCCAATCATGTGGGCCCCTCCTTTCCTCCTGCAAAAGAAACAAACAAAAACAAATGTTAAAATGGTAAACCCCACCAAGGGTCAAAATATACATGGTTCCAAATGCACTGCTAGAAAAAGGAGTTAAGAAACTATTCAAAGTGAGAAAATGTAAGACTAATTGACAGCAAGGGTACCACTGTCTAGAGAAACAAGAAAAAAGAAGAAGGAAAAAGAAGAAGAAGAAAAGTTAGACAGAAACATCCTATTCTATTTTGAGGTGAATGGCTAATTCCTCATCTTGATTCAACCCCCCGGGATCTTAGTCTGATAGTCTATTATGTACTTGGATTCTTTCTGCCTCAGTCTGAGTGTTCTATCTCCTCCTCTGGGGTTGTTGCTAATCTGCTCCAAGATATAATAACTGAGAATTGAGGAATCAGAAAAGTGCTTAGTTTCAAAGTGGCGGGCAACTGGATATTTGGGATCTCTGTTAGTTATTGCCCGCATGTGTTCTAGGATACGTTTTTTGGCCATAAGGGTGGTACTGCCAATATACCATAGTTTACAGGGACATTCTAATACATATATCACATATTTGGTACTGCAGGTGAGAAATTGTGTGATAACCTTTCTCTGAGTCCCTACTACATACTCTTTACGGAACATGCTATGTTTGCAAGCTTTGCAGTGTCCACAGGGAAAAATCCCTGTAGATTATGTTCACTATTGGTCATGTGCCTAGTGACATCACTGTGGACAAGCATGTCTCTAAGGTTCTTACTCCTCCTGTATGTGATACTGGGTCTGTCTTGTATATCTTTTCCTATGGTGTTGTCATTTTTCAAGCTGTGTCCCAATTTTTTGTAAGAATCCGTCTGATGTTAGCGACGTCTGAATGGTATGTGAGTATGATCCTAGTACTGTCGTTTTCTGTCACATCCTCTGGAGACGTTTTGTCCTTCAGGGTGTCGTCTCTACTAATCAGGTCAACTTTATCCTTGGCTTTCTTCAATACCCAATTGGGATAACCTCTTTCCCTGAATCTGTTCAGCATAGTGCTGCTCTCTAGTGCAAAAGATACACACGTATTGCAATTTCTTTTAGCCCTCAGCAATTCTCCAAAGGGGATGCTCCACTTGAGCGTCTCTGGATGGCTGCTGAGGGCATGAAGAATGCTGTTCCCAGCTGTCAATTTGCGGAAAAGTGTGGTATGGATCTTATTGTCTTTGATCACAAGTTTGACATCCAGATATTCCGCCTCTGTGTTGCTAATATTGCCAGACAATCTGATGTTGCGTGAATTGGTGTTGAGTTTGTCAATGAACTCTCTAGCTCCAGACTCTGAACCCCTCCAAACAATGAACAAGTCATCAATGTAGCGAAGCCACATGACCACCTGTTCAAAGTCACCAGAGAGGTCCGGATCGAGGAGAATCTCTTCTTCCCAGAGTCCCATGAAGAGATTGGCGAAACTCGGAGCAAAGCAAGATCCCATCGCTGTACCGGTGGTCTGTATGAACAGCGCACCATCAAATAAGAAGATGTTATTCTTAAGACAGAACTCCGTCATGTCAAGGATCATATGGCTATGCTCCAAGAATCTAACCTGTCTCCTTCTGAGAAAATGTTTGCAAGCATCCAATCCTTGTTTGTGATCAATTATAGTATAGAGGGAATGGACATCAAGTATGATGAACATGTAATTAGTCTCCCAACTGAGATTTTTTATCTTAACTAAAAAATCTTTCGTGTCTCTGACATAACTGGGGAGGTTCATGACATATTCCCTAAGAAAATGGTCAATATACTTAGACACATGCTCTGCCACACTCCCCCTGGACGATACAATAGGCCGTCCAGGTGGGTTGTTCATATCTTTATGCACTTTGGGCAATAGGTAAAGTACAGGTAAGATTGGATGGTCTTTTTCAAATAACAATACTCTTCCCATGTGATGATGCCCTTGTCTTTCCATTCCACAAGTTTGTCCCAGATGGTAGTTATACTACTATGGTACACATCATTAGAGATGGGAAGGTAGAAGTTGTTGTCATTGAGTTGTCGTAGGGCCTCATTGATATAATGTTCCCTGTCAAGAATCACAATGTTCCCGCCCTTATCAGACGGGCGAATATCGATGTCTTTGTCATCACCCAGAGTCTTGAGTGCCTGTCTCTGATTGAAAGTGAGATTGAATGTTCTCTGTATGTTCCTGGGATGTCTAAATCTCAGATCTGTGAGTGCTTTGATAACATTCTCATGGAATGTATCAATCCCATCGTGTGGTAAAATGGGTAAAAATGTGGAGTGTGGTTTGAAATTAGTGTTAGATGCAGCGTCGTACGTGATGTCTAGGTCAGAGAGAATTTGTAATTCATTGACATCACTCGAGTTGTTATCTGAATCTTGTTGGAGTTGTACCATCGTGACGAGGGTGTCGATGTCGCCTATCACTAGGTTATCGTCACTGTGTGTTTGCCTATTCAGAGTATGTCTGTTGGTATCTAACCTTTTCAACTTGTGCCATTTTCTAAGTTTAAGTTTCCTAACATACTTGAAAATATCTATTCTGGTATTAGTATAATCAAAATGAGAGGAAGGACAGAATGAAAGTCCAAGGCATAGTGTCTGTTTCTCAGTGTCATTAAGAATTCTTTTGGACAGATTAACAATTGTCTTATTAACCATGTTCGTATCCATCATTGGACTTTTCCGGCGCGCGTCTTGCTGTTTCCCATGGCGCCACGTCCCTTGCCTCTTCTGCCAACGTTGTCTGATGCGTCTCCGTCTGTTCCTTCTTTTCCTCTGCCTCTTCCCCGACCCCGGCCCCTTCCTCTCGATTTCGGTATTGGTGTATCTCTTGTTGTTATACGGCCTCTGCGCATGTGTCTGTATTCGTCTAAAAAATTTGCCGGTCTGGAGGTCCGTTCACTATCCGATGCGTTGTTAGATGACAAATCAGACTCACTCACACTAGTGACAGAGATGTCTGAGATAGACCCCTTATAGGTTCAACTTGTGTGGTGTTAGGGTTCTTGTCAGAATACAGATGGTCGTATTTTTTGCTGAATGTCAGAATCCTCCCACACTCATAGTCAGCATAGTCTCTATTTAATTTCCTCTGTTTGCGTGCTTTTATATCTTCTTCATGCCTTTTTAATCGTTCTTTCATTCCTTCTAGCATTTTGTTCAGTACTGTGGATTCCATACTGTTTGTCAGATCTTCAAGTAGTTCTTTGATTTGTAGCAGTATCGCCTCCCGATCTATCCAGGCGTATTTAATTAATATTTCCAACATTCTTTTAGAACTTTGAGTGGAATTTTGAGACCATTCTTCTAACATCTTAGGGTTAGGAGACTCATATGAGGGTGCTGTAAATATCCTCAGTCCCCTTGGAGCCATTGATTGATCCACATAGTGTTGGAGGGAAGTAGCTTCCCACCATTTGGATGTTTCTGCACGTTTGAGTTTCTCTAGTTTTTTCAGTTTTTCTTCCGTTGGTTGAATGGGCTTTGAGCTATCCCCTTTACTGGCTGTTGTTTCTGGTTTTCTCGTAAAGATAGCAAGAGCAGCCGCTCTTCTATTAGTTTCTTCCTCCATGGTGCACTTATACGCTTTGCCGTCAGTTATAAAAGTTTCCTTTGCGTGTCCTGGTAACCCCCCACTAGGATGCGGGTTCTTCTTGCCAAGTGTGGTTTGCCTCGTCAACCGGACGGGCAATGCAGGCTTTCAGTGATGCCTCTTGGGAACGGGAAGAGAGCACAAGCACAGCTGGTAAGCTATGCGTGAAAGTAATGCTATGGTGCGCGTGAACGCTAACACCGTCTGTGGAAAAAGCAGGACGGAAAAGACGTGCTCGTTTTGCCGCTGCCTCGGGGGGCGGGAGAGCGCTCTTTGGCTCACTATTACCGTGTAGATCGTTGCCCACTGGGGCATCATTTTTTGATTTACTTCTACCGTGTAGGTCGCTGCCCACTGGGGCGGCATGTTAATTTCAATATTGGAGCAGGGCGTACATGTTTTTCCTAGACGGAACCCAAGGCCTTTATTTTTGCACTGTGCAGTATATTTGTTACCTTTTGCCAGCGTTGCTATTTTTGTATCTACAATATGCATATTTCTGGTGAAATTAACGTGTGTTGCCTCCTCCTTTGTACCTTACTTTGACCCCAATTTCACCTCAATGGGCCATGTGCTTGTGCATGCGTATATGGTAATTTTACGAATACAAGATGGCCGTCATGCACTTCATGTACAGACACTTTTGGTTTACAGGACCATGTGATGTGTGTTTTTTACTGAGTTTGTCATTTGATGTACATTTGTTATTTTTGGCCAACATTGTTATTTCCTTATCTAACATGATGCATTTTTGCATTTTTATGTTGATATTAACGTGTGTTGCCTCTCCCTTTGTACCTCATTTCGACCCCATTTGCACTTTATTGGGCTATTTGCACTTGCATGTGTATATTGTAATTTTACTACTACAAGATGGCCGCCATGCATTTTATGTATAGACACTCTCTGTCTACAGGACCATGTGATGTTTTGTATTTCCACTTAAGCTTTTCATTGGGTGTGCACCTTACACGTGACCAAGACTGCGGCTGCAGTCGAAACGCGTCGTGTAATAAACGCTTTGCTAAGTTTCTGAGTCGTGGATTCTGGTTTCCTGAGAGCACACATACTTTTGGATTTCTATGTGTTGTTGACTGCCGGTACGCTCTGCCGGCGTGTGTGCCACTTCTCTAGGGTCCCTGTGTTTCCGGAAGGAGCTTTCATTCGAGGAATAGTGATTGAGGAACACGTTTGGACCGGCCAGTGTTGACAGAAGACAGGATGGTGTAAGGAAGAGGAGAGAGGTTGCTACGTGGATTCGGAAGCGGAGGTAAGCCGGCGCACGCATTGTCCGTCCTTTGTGTGGGGTGGGGTTGTTCGGCACCGGAGGGTTTCGCGCTCTCCCGCCCCCCGAGGCAGCGGCAAAACGAGCACGTCTTTTCCGTCCTGCTTTTTCCACAGACGGTGTTAGCGTTCACGCGCACCATAGCATTACTTTCACGCATAGCTTACCAGCTGTGCTTGTGCTCTCTTCCCGTTCCCAAGAGGCATCACTGAAAGCCTGCATTGCCCGTCCGGTTGAGAAGGCAAACCACACTTGGCAAGAAGAACCCGCATCCTAGTGGGGGGATACCAGGACACGCAAAGAAAACTTTTATAACTGACGGCAAAACGTATAAGTGCACCATGGAGGAAGAAACTAATAGAAGAGCGGCTGCTCTTGCTATCTTTACGAGAAAACCAGAAACAACAGCCAGTAAAGGGGATAGCTCAAAGCCCATTCAACCAACGGAAGAAAAACTGAAAAAACCAGAGAAACTCAAACGTGCAGAAACATCCAAATGGTGGGAAGCTACTTCCCTCCAACACTATGTGGATCAATCAATGGCTCCAAGGGGACTGAGGATATTTACAGCACCCTCATATGAGTCTCCTAACCCTAAGATGTTAGAAGAATGGTCTCAAAATTCCACTCAAAGTTCTAAAAGAATGTTGGAAATATTAATTAAATACGCCTGGATAGATCGGGAGGCGATACTGCTACAAATCAAAGAACTACTTGAAGATCTGACAAACAGTATGGAATCCACAGTGCTGAACAAAATGCTAGAAGGAATGAAAGAACGATTAAAAAGGCATGAAGAAGATATAAAAGCACGCAAACAGAGGAAATTAAATAGAGACTATGCTGACTATGAGTGTGGGAGGATTCTGACATTCAGCAAAAAATACGACCATCTGTATTCTGACAAGAACCCTAACACCACACAAGTTGAACCTATAAGGGGGTCTATCTCAGACATCTCTGTCACTAATGTGAGTGAGTCTGATTTGTCATCTAACAACGCATCGGATAGTGAACGGACCTCCAGACCGGCTAATTTTTTAGACGAATACAGACACATGCGCAGAGGCCGTATAACAACAAGAGATACACCAATACCGAAATCGAGAGGAAGGGGCCGGGGTCGGGGAAGAGGCAGAGGAAAAGAAGGAACAGACGGAGACGCATCAGACAACGTTGGCAGAAGAGGCAAGGGACGTGGCACCATGGGAAACAGCAAGACGCGCGCCGGAAAAGTCCAATGATGGATACGAACATGGTTAATAAGACAATTGTTAATCTGTCCAAAAGAATTCTTAATGACACTGAGAAACAGACACTATGCCTTGGACTTTCATTCTGTCCTTCCTCTCATTTTGATTATACTAATACCAGAATAGATATTTTCAAGTATGTTAGGAAACTTAAACTTAGAAAATGGCACAAGTTGAAAAGGTTAGATACCAACAGACATACTCTGAATAGGCAAACACACAGTGACGATAACCTAGTGATAGGCGACATCGACACCCTCGTCATGATGGTACAACTCCAACAAGATTCAGATAACAACTCGAGTGATGTCAATGAATTACAAATTCTCTCTGACCTAGACATCACGTACGACGCTGCATCTAACACTAATTTCAAACCACACTCCACATTTTTACCCATTTTACCACACGATGGGATTGATACATTCCATGAGAATGTTATCAAAGCACTCACAGATCTGAGATTTAGACATCCCAGGAACATACAGAGAACATTCAATCTCACTTTCAATCAGAGACAGGCACTCAAGACTCTGGGTGATGACAAAGACATCGTTATTCCCCAGTCTGATAAGGGTGGGAACATTGTGATTCTTGACAGGGAACATTATATCAATGAGGCCCTACGACAACTCAATGACAACAACTTCTACCTTCCCATCTCTAATGATGTGTACCATAGTAGTATAAATACCATCTGGGACAAACTTGTGGAATGGAAAGACAAGGGCATCATCACATGGGAAGAGTATTGTTATTTGAAAAAAGACCATCCAATCTTACCTGTACTTTACCTATTGCCCAAAGTGCATAAAGATATGAACAACCCACCTGGACGGCCTATTGTATCGTCCAGGGCGAGTGTGGCAGAGCATGTGTCTAAGTATATTGACCATTTTCTTAGGGAATATGTCATGAACCTCCCCAGTTATGTCAGAGACACGAAAGATTTTTTAGTTAAGATAAAAAATCTCAGTTGGGAGACTAATTACATGTTCATCATACTTGATGTCCATTCCCTCTATACTATAATTGATCACAAAGAAGGATTGGATGCTTGCAAACATTTTCTCAGAAGGAGACAGGTTAGATTCTTGGAGCATAGCCATATGATCCTTGATATGATGGAGTTCTGTCTTAAGAATAACATCTTCTTATTTGATGGTGCGCTGTTCATACAGACCACCGGTACAGCGATGGGATCTTGCTTTGCTCCGAGTTTCGCCAATCTCTTCATGGGACTCTGGGAAGAAGAGATTCTCCTCGATCCGGACCTCTCTGGTGACTTTGAACAGGTGGTCATGTGGCTTCGCTACATTGATGACTTGTTCATTGTTTGGAGGGGTTCGGAGTCTGGAGCTAGAGAGTTCATTGACAAACTCAACACCAATTCACGCAACATCAGATTGTCTGGCAATATTAGCAACACAGAGGCGGAATATCTGGATGTCAAACTTGTGATCAAAGACAATAAGATCCATACCACACTTTTCCGCAAATTGACAGCTGGGAACAGCATTCTTCATGCCCTCAGCAGCCATCCAGAGACGCTCAAGTGGAGCATTCCCTTTGGAGAATTGCTGAGGGCTAAAAGAAATTGCAATACGTGTGAAGCTTTTGCACTAGAGAGCAGCACTATGCTGAACAGATTCAGGGAAAGAGGTTATCCCAATTGGGTATTGAAGAAAGCCAAGGATAAAGTTGACCTGATTAGTAGAGATGACACCCTGAAGGACAAAACGTCTCCAGAGGATGTGACAGAAAACGACAGTACTAGGATCATACTCACATACCATTCAGACGTCGATAACATCAGACGGATTCTTACAAAAAATTGGGACACCTTGAAAAATGACAACACCATAGGAAAAGATATACAAGACAGACCCAGTATCACATATAGGAGGAGTAAGAACCTTAGAGACATGCTTGTCCACAGTGATGTCACTAGGCACATGACCAATAGTGAACATAATCTACAGGGATTTTTTCCCTGTGGACACTGCAAAGCTTGCAAACATAGCATGTTCCGTAAAGAGTATGTAGTAGGGACTCAGAGAAAGGTTATCACACAATCTCTCACCTGCAGTACCAAATATGTGATATATGTATTAGAATGTCCCTGTAAACTATGGTATATTGGCAGTACCACCCTTATGGCCAAAAAACGTATCCTAGAACACATGCGGGCAATAACTAACAGAGATCCCAAATATCCAGTTGCCCGCCACTTTGAAACTAAGCACTTTTCTGATTCCTCAATTCTCAGTTATTTTATCTTGGAGCAGATTAGCAATAACCCCAGAGGAGGAGATAGAACACTCAGACTGAGGCAGAAAGAATCCAAGTACATAATAGACTATCAGACTAAGATCCTGGGGGGGTTGAATCAAGATGAGGAATTAGCCATTCACCTCAAAATAGAATAGGATGTTTCTGTCTTACTTTTCTTCTTCTTCTTTTTTCCTTCTTCTTTTTTCTTGTTTCTCTAGACAGTGGTACCCTTGCTGTCAATTAGTCTTACATTTTCTCACTGTGAATAGTTTCGTAACTCCTTTTTCTAGCAGTGCATTTGGAACCATGTATATTTTGACCCTTGGTGGGGTCTACCATTTTAACATTTGTTTTTGTTTGTTTCTTTTGCAGGAGGAAAGGAGGGGGCCCACATGATTGGATATCACGAGCACGGGCCACCCAACCTTTTCTTCGATTTTCACTTCACTTGATCATCATCTCACATGGTAAAATGTTTTCAGTTCTGTCCAGCGTGGAACTCACATGTTGTTGTTCTGTTTGCGCCAAGGTTTTAATCTGTATTGGGCCAATTTAGCTTGTTTCCATCACTCTTTTGGGACAATACAGGCCTTTGCCTGTTCACCAATGGGGGTTTCGCTAGCGTAACCAGTTTTGATTTTCCCATCATAGTCCTGTTGCATCTCTATGTCTATTAGGGCTTTTACTCTCTGTGACTTGGGTACACATTATCTTTGGAACCTGACGTGTAGATCACCAGGATGCAGGCATAGTTTGGCTCACTACTACCGCACAGGTCTTTGCCCACTGGGGCATTATTCTTTGGCTCACCATTACCGTGTAGATTGTTGCCCACTGGGGCATCATCTTTTGATTTACTTCTACCGTGTAGGTCGCTGCCCACTGGGGCGGCATGTTAATTTCAATTTTGGAGCAGGGCGTACATGTTTTTCCTAGACGGAACCCAAGGCCTTTATTTTTGCACTGTGCAGTATATTTGTTACCTTTTGCCAGCGTTGCTATTTTTGTATCTACAATATGCATATTTCTGGTGAAATTAACGTGTGTTGCCTCCTCCTTTGTACCTTACTTTGACCCCAATTTCACCTCATTGGGCCATGTGCTTGTGCATGCGTATATGGTAATTTTACGAATACAAGATGGCCGCCATGCACTTCATGTACAGACACTTTTGGTTTACAGGACCATGTGATGTGTGTTTTTTACTGAGTTTGTCATTTGATGTACATTTGTTATTTTTGGCCAACATTGTTATTTCCTTATCTAACATGATGCATTTTTGCATTTTTATGTTGATATTAACGTGTGTTGCCTCTCCCTTTGTACCTCATTTCGACCCCATTTGCACTTTATTGGGCTATTTGCACTTGCATGTGTATATTGTAATTTTACTACTACAAGATGGCCGCCATGCATTTTATGTATAGACACTCTCTGTCTACAGGACCATGTGATGTTTTGTATTTCCACTTAAGCTTTTCATTGGGTGTCCACCTTACACGTGACCAAGACTGCGGCTGCAGTCGAAACGCGTCGTGTAATAAACGCTTTGCAAAGTTTCTGAGTCGTGGATTCTGGTTTCCTGAGAGCACACATACTTTTGGATTTATATATATATATATATATATATATATATATATATATGTACTTGCTATATTATTAAATTTTAAAACAATTTAGTAAATTATAACATAAATTAAAATTATTATTTTAATAATAGTTTTGCATTTTATATGTGTAAATAAATATACACACGTACATATATATGTGTGTTTGTTGTTTAAGTATATATTTATATATTTTTTATATTGTATAAACATATTTAATTTACATTATATAACAGTTATATGGAAAATGATATTTCTGTGCTCGATATTTTTGACACAATATTTTTAATCACGATATTTTGGGTTTCGATATTTTGTCAGTGAACCGTCTTTGCCTCAGTAAATGGTAATTTTTTTTAGCTTTTCTATGTGTAACATTGTGTATGTCGCGTCTTTTCTGGCCATGTTTTTCTGTTCTTTTGTCAAATTATATGGCAAAAAAAATTTGTGGCTTTTAAATGCTTCCATAAAAATTGACCATTGCACAAAGCCTGTAAACTCCAGCTCAGTAGCATATTAGACCTAAGGAGTGTTTGTCCATGTTTTATAAGGTACACGTCGCTCTATGATGTCAATACAGATGACACAATGGGCCTAATTAGGATGCTGACACTGTTTAGGGCAAGGAACCGCCTGACCGTAGGTCAGTGTTTACGACAACCCCATCAGGATGTGACCGCACAAGGTGTGGTCGCAAACTTCCATTTTTCAATGGAAGCTTGTGGGGCGGGCTATAATGGCCCGCAGCACAAGTTCCCATTGAAAAATGGAAGTTTCTACACATCCCTGCACCGTGGCACCTCACGGTGCCTGCTCCACAGTGCAGGGATGTGTAGAAAACCTCCATTTTTCAATGGGAGCTTGTGCGGTGGGCTGAAACCGCCTGCAGCACAAGCTCCCATTGAAAAATGGAAGCTTCTGCACATCCCTGCACAGTGTGGCAGGCACACGGTGCAGGGATATTGAGGGGAGACTATAGATGTCGCCCCAGGCCCAAATGCGGAGGGCCAGGGTTGAAGGGGGCCCTGCTAGGGACCCCAAAGTCAGTTTCTGACAGCCAATCCATTACGAAAAGGCCAACATGGATTGGCTGTTGGAAACTGACATCATAATCCCGACGGCGGAAACGCCGTCCTTAAGGGATTATGGTGCCGCTACAACTGACCGACGGGCTCCTTGGGCCCATTGGAACTGAGTCGGTTTCCTGCTGCCAGTTTAAACTCCGACCGCCGTCATCCTAATGCGATGGTCAGAGTTAAAACCTACCATGTCGATCGGAAAACCTCCGACCAGCAGTCAGAGGCTTTCCTACCGACATCGTGATTAGGTCCAATGTTGGTCAGAGAATATATCCTAGTGGATAATGTAGTATTACCTTTGTCTACTACTGCTATAGCCTTCTCTAAATTTGCGCTGCCAATTTCACATGTTCTCTCAGAAGCTTCCTGCTGCGAAATCTTCCATGCTTCATCATATATTGGATACAAAAGCGCTTTTGACGTGGTTTTCTAGGACCTAACAAGAAATCCTGTAATGCATGCCATCAGAAAGGAAAGACAAGTGTTGTTTCACCTCATCTTACATTGAATGCTATAGCCAATCTAGGCACAACTTTCCAACGCTATATGTTGTTACCACTCCTGAGTGTTGTGTCTGTACATAACGTGGGTCTGGCTGATTGATCCTGAACCCTTTCGTGTTGTTAAGAAAACTTGAATGACACCCATTAGTATCTATTGGCAAAACTAGCCATTCCTCTGGATGGAACTGGAAGAATTGTACGTACCATTCCTAAGCATGTTGTTGAATGTTTCCTCCATATAGTTTGCGATTTGTTCCCAATTCTCAAAGCATGCAAATGTGGAAATTTTGGTGTATTCATATCCTTAATCTTGGCCAGGCCAAGATAGGATGCTTGCTGAACTATTTTGTTCAGGAAAATCATTTGTTGTGGTATAACACATGCTCTAGACAAAGCCTAATTTCCCTGAACCTGCCAATCTTTAGTTCCCCAGATGGATTTCAAATCAATGTTATCTTTCTAAAAGTCATAACCTTGTATCGACAACTGTGAAATGAAAGGGGCCAAATAAATTAGCATTGTGTAAATTAGCATTATTTTCATTGCTAGGAACCGGAAAAGCTTATAATAATAGAATTCTAGGTCTACAGGAGTGGGACCAGAAAAATATGCAAATTTCAGTGCAAATGTCTTTGGACTACCCCCTGGTGGTGTAGAGCAGTGTTCCAATTGTGTGTAATTAAATACTGCATGTGGAGTACTTGCTTTATTTAAATAATGGTGTCCATAATGAAGAAAACAAAACATTTAATCATAATTAGATGTACCACTACACATATCTTTACCTTCAAATACAGTATAATGTTCTAAATCATCAAACATTTGCTTTATTGTACAAATATCCCAGTCATCAGAGATGCTGCCAGGAGTAACAAAATCATTGAAAGAAAAATGAGAAATGTATGGGACTTGTAAAGTCTCAGTCAGTCCAAATAAATCCCAGGGTACCTTATCCCAAACAATTCCATCAAGAACCAGAATCGCCGAAATGTTCACAAGGGACAGGTCTCTTTGCACTTTGTGTGATAAAGAATGAGGCTTCAAAACCTTGTTTACCAGTTTAATAGTGGAGCATTCTGGGAGATAGTGTCCGTTCAGAAGTAAAAAAAAAAGACTGTCACAAAACCAATCCAAAGAAAGAGGAAAAGTTACAAAATTGTAATCCAAATGTATATCCAAGGTGGAATAAAGTATGTCTTTTTAAGCAAAATTAAAAATGCACCAATTCCACGCTGTGGCGGGGGGTTCATCCAAATCAGAAAAAAAGTCATCAAAGCCAACAAAGTAGCCTGACACAGTTTGTGCAAATGTTGGAGGCTCGTGGAACTGTGTAGAACTGGTAGATAACTCTAATGGTGGGGTGCTGTAAACAATTTAATTGCTTTACTTATTGTCTGGAAATATGTGCAGTCATAGATAATGCATTTTCTCCGCTGCTGTTGCTTTCCTCCCCCTGCCTACCGACGCTTCGGTGATGGCCGGCCATCGACGGAATCCTATCTTGGCGGTTGCAGATGCCTGGTGACGTTTCTCCGGCTGGCTGTTAAAGAACTGGGATGAGGTCTCCCCACTCAATGCCTTCCGGGTTTGACTTCTGCCACTTCCCCCCCGGTTGCCCTCCTGCTTCGCCTCCCGTGGGACGACCGGGACTCGCGAGTCTTATTGCCAGGTATGGGGGTGCAGTTGCGGGAAGAATCTCGGCACTACGGCTTGACGCCCCCGGGCTTTTCTTTGCTATCTGAGCCTGGGGGGCGCGCCCTCCTGGACTGCGTTTCTGCCTCCCTCGGTCTGGGACCGTTGCCCCTGGCACCCAGGTGGACTTCCCCAGACATTCGGCATGCAGCCCGATGGCACTGCTGCCCTCGCGGCCCAGAGCCTGTGCATTCGGACAGACTGAGTTTCAACATCCTCGACGACTCTGCTGCCCCAGAAACCCTGAGCGTTTGCAAGTCTAAATGACCCGTTTGTGTTTCGGCGATCCCCCAATCCCTTTCCCTCCTTGCTCCTGTGACTGCCCCCCCACTCTGCTCTGTAGTTCCAGTGCCCTTGTTATTTTGCGAATTGGATCTCCTGCGTTGCCCCGCCATTTTGTGACTTTGCAAACGGTGCCCGTTTCCCGGGTCATCCATCTTAGAGGATTCGTCCGCCTCACTTGCTGCTGGACTACGCCCTTTGTCGCCCGACAATACCTTTACCCTGTCCTGACCCCCCTTTGGTCTCCGTCCTCCCTCCTTTCCTTTTCAGTCACCTCGCCTCCTGACGTTATTACTATTGATCCCCCTTTTACAATTTTTCCTATTGTCTTTTGGTCCCCTTGGAGCACCTCCATCCCTGCCGGTTCTACCTGGTCCGATCCTCTTTCCTCCCCTTTTTCCTTTCCCCCTACCTTACATACCCCTTTGGACATGTCTATATTTTCTGCTATGTTATTGTAACTGATGTTATTGTGCAACACTGTTTTTAACTTTGTAACTCGCTGATCCTTATGTAAAGCGCTCTGATACCTCCGGGTCTAGCCAGCGCTATATAAAACTCATAAATAATAAATAAATTGTACGGTGTTTGTAGATGTAACTGGAAGTAGCAAAACTTCAGTTTTAGCTGTACCCAGCCGGGGAGAAGAAACTTCATTGTTGGTTAAAGCTTGTGCAGAGGTTTCTTGCATGTTAGTGAGAGGAGGCTGATAGCTAACCAAGAGAACTCGCGGCCTACTATACAGAACCAACCACATAGTGTGGTTTGATGAGATCAATCGAAACAAATCTTTTTTGTTTGCTGCCAGCATGAGGAGGTAAAAGTACAGTTCTGGTATCTTGAACAGCTACGTCAGGCACAAGCACTCTGTAAGATGGCCCGAACTCCTTTTTGTCGGTTATTTTTTTCCGCACTAGATCACTTATCTTCGGAATCCAAATAGATGTTGCTGGTACTGACTTGAATTCACCAGTGGCAGAACGTTTCTATAGTTCATTGCTTTGCTCATTTCGGAAGTCAATTAGTTCCTGTACGACAGTCAAATGTTCACTGATATCAAAAAGCTTTTCTGCCCCCACTGTAATGCGACTGTCAAGGTCTGGAACCCTCATCCCAAACAAGCCTCGTAGGAAGTCCAAGCACCCAAGGACTTTTTTGGTAGGATGTTTAAGGCTCTCTGTACCCCATACAGGTGATGGACCCGACTGCGACCCACACCTAACACTCTAACTGTTAAAGACTGCTTTAAGTCACATTTTTACTCTGCACAACCACATTTCCCTCAGGATGGTATGGGGATGAGAAGTGCAGAGTCACACCCAGTTTTCTCATGGTACTCTGGTAATCTTTAGATGTAAACACTGGGCCTTGGTCCAAATGGACTGTGGCTACTGCATATGTGCTGATAGAGATTTGCGAATCCTTTTTAACAGTTCGAGCGTCAGCTGATTGCTGTGGCCCAACGCATAGGAATTGAGGTCAGGAATCCACTGCTAACATGATGTATTTACAAGACCCATCAGAGTGTAGGGGTCTCCAGTAGTCCAAATAAACACAAGCCAGAGGTTTGAGATCAATAGAGGTGTCAGTGGTGGGCGAGCTTTGGTGGAAACCTTTATTTGTTGATAAATGTCACATTTAAGGACATAAGGCCTTATTACGAGTGGGACTGCTGTGCTTGCGGTAGAGCACCACCCCGGTGGTCTGACTGCCATATTATGATGGTGGCGGTGGGACTGCCACAAGACCTCTGCCACCACCAGGATCCAGGGTCTCACAGCTGTGGCGTGGGGAAAGCAGGCGGGAATTGTGGTGGTGCTGATGCTGGCACCGCCGAGCAGATTCTGACCTGCCTTTCCACCAACCATGTCATGGCAGGAACTCTACCATGAAATGCTTGGTGGAAAGGCTTGGAAAGGGGCCCCCAAGAGGGCACTGGGCACACCTGCCCATGGGGTGCCTGCAAGTGGACTTGATGTGCCCCCTCAAAAGTGGACAGTTGTGCATGCACTGTGTGGCCTGTATAACATGGTGCATGCCACACCATGCATGGCCATGCTGGAGGCGCTGTCAGGGCGGCAGTATGCTGTGTGAGCTCTCCAATGAGCCAAACATACCTGCCACCGTGACACCGCCGCTGCACCGCCAGCCCTGGATTCAAATTGGAATCCGGCAGGTGGGTTCACCATGGGCTTGGCGGTCTTCCCGGGACTGCCACAGTGGCAGTCCTACAGGAAGACTGCCAAACTCGTAATCACGGCCATAGTCTTTTGCCTGTTTGTATAGACCTGGCCACCAGTAGCATTGCTGCAATAGTGAAATTGTAGCTGCCACCCCTGCATGAGCAGATGCTAGACCCTCGTGTGCTGCTATCAATAATCCTAAACTGCAGTCTGAATCAGGAATTACTCTATCCCCCGCTCCGGGAAGATGAGCAAATGGAATGTTTTGGGCACTTAACCGGTAGGAGTATTTTGCCGGAAAACCTTTTAGTAAGGGAGTGCCACTGAGTGAAAGTGTGATAGCTTTCATAATGTCTCCATCTATTCTCATACTGGAATGAGTCACCGCAGCTATGGCAGCAGTCTGCACCGTTGCCTTTGCGGTTTCATCGGCCAGTGAATTCTCTGCAATGTGTTTTCCTACACATTGTAGATTACATGAACCTGTGGCAAACTCTCTTTGAGTTTCGCCACTGGTCCCCATAGCATTTTATGCTTAATTGTGCACCCTTTGGAATCTCTGAATCCATTCTGGCTCCAATAGTGTGGATACTCATTATAAGACTCGACACAATAATACGAGTTACACACTGTAAGTGTGGGGAATTCAGGGTCTGTATTCTCAAGTGGCAGAATTAGAGCTTTCAGTTCAGCCAGCTGTGTAGTGCAATCACCTAGTGCCTTTGTGTATGTTTTAAGAAGCTTGTTTTCTCCATCCCTCATTTTAACCTTAACCGCTGCACAAGCAGCTGAGTATTGATGCTTTGTTCCAACTGCAGGCTGGGCAGAACCATGGGTATAAATTAAGAACTCGTGCTGATCTAGAAGGATTATTACACTGGGCTGAGGATATTCAAGTTCATATTGGAGGTATGCTTGTGTCTTTAATGTAGAGTTAAAGACATAATCCACATCGGTTGCTGTTAGTGAATTGGCCCACTGTATCCATCATGGATGTAAAGATTTTGCATTAGGGACGCAGGCCTTTGTGACAGCCTCTAAAGGTGGAATCGGGGTCACGAAAATTATTTCTTTTCCCTGAGCCAATGATCTTTCTTTCACTACAGCAGTCTGCAGGCGACCGTTTGAAGCCATCAAGCTACAGGCTTATCGCCCTTCTCGATCTTGAAGCTAAGGCCTACGCTCACCTCCTTTTGTAGGATTTGGAGTCTTGGGCACAAGAAAAAGGCATTATTACCTTCTATCAGTCAGGCTTTAGGTCACAGTCGTTGACCCTGGATAACATCCTTGCGTTAGCTCATCTATCAACCCAGGCAGTGAAGAAGAAAAGTCCTCCATTGTTTTTCTGTTTCATTGACTACAGCACAGCTTTCGATAAAGTTGACCGCAGAAGACTATGGTGGAAATTAGACAACTGGGGAATTTCATCTAAACTCCTAAATGCAATCAGATCCTTACATGAAGATACCTGGGTGTGGGTCAAAACAAGCGCCTGCACAGTGACCCCCAAAATGGCTACGAACAACGGGCTTAAACAGGGCTGTGTGTTGGCGCCCATCCTCTTCAATTTGTACACCGTGTACCTGGGGGCTGCTGTGAAAGGTGCCAATTTAGTAGCGCCTAGGCTGGGAAGTGTGAGGCTGCCGGTACTACATTAGGCTGATGATACAGCAATAATGGACCACACTGAAGTGGGTCTTCAGAGAGCCCTAAATGCACTGGATCGCTTTAACAAGGATAACTTCCTGACAGTCAACCAGGGGAAGACCAAGGTAATCATCTTTGGGAGATACCATCTTGAAAGTAAAGCACAATGGCTACTAGGTGATCTGCAAATTGGCACAGTGGCTTCATACAACTATCTTGGGGTCTGGCTTTCAGAACGGGCCAAGGCGAACATCCATCTGAAACATCTGACCGCCAAGGCCAACAATGTTACGCATTTGCTAAAACAACTGAGCCAACATCTGATAAGTCCTTCGGCTGGACCAATACTGACTGTTCTGAAAGCAAAACTGCTTCTAGCTATCAGTTATGGCCACTTGTCCTTCCCCGGGTCGTTGGATGTCTTTTTAAATTCAGCCCAAGCCAAAGCATACAAATCAGTGCTCCTTATTCCGAGGTCAGCTAGGAAATCAAGGCTGAGATTGGAGCTAGGTCTCGCGAGGCTGGATCTGACGTGCCAGGGGGACCTTATAAAGCGATACCTAAGGATCTTGAGGGTGCCAGCAGATTCCTTAAGATATCAACTGAGATCCATTTTTGAGGAGGCGGGTTCTTTCTGGCACGCCGGCCTTGGCAGTGTTATCAACATACTGAAGATAGTGGCAGCAAGCCTACGGCTATTGGAAATTCCAGTCAATGCCTGAACAAAAGCGATAAATAGACAAGTGTGTGAAACATCCTTTGCTCAAGATATTAAGGCCCTTCGCTCAAGTTCTAACCTAGAGCCATTGAATAAATCGTACACGTCAGTAAGTCCCAACCCTACCTAAGCGAGGCCCTAACACCGCAAGCCCGATGTAAAATACTTTTTATGAGACTTACTATACTATGTATCTCTGATTTTAATCCAGCATAGGCCCTCAAGGGGGAAAAAATTGAATGTAGGCTGTGCTCCTTCACGAAGGAATCCTGGCTGCACCTCCTATGCTGTTACCCCAAACTTAACAATGAACGTCGGCGACTCCTTTGCTCGATCTGTATTGTCAACAGAGCAAAGACCTGCAGTGAAGCTTCAGCCTTATGTTTTTTCAAATCAAAGACTGTGACTTTAGCAAGATTGGGGAAATTCACGCACCTGATCAGAGTTGACTTAAAGGTCTCGCATGAATGCAATCCAGTTCTTTTAACTGATACGCCAAACCCTGCTGAAGCAAGCGGACTGGTCCCCGACAAGCACTGAGGAGTGCGCCCCTTTTTACTAGAACCATCAAGTCCATGTATTTTAAAAATTTCTAATGAGGTGTTTTTAAGCAAAAATGAATTTTAAATAACACTGGGGACTGCGCAACGTGTTTAATTGCATACGGCTGACCACAAAGCCAGGATATGGATGGAAGGGGAGGGTGTAGGGGGAAGGAGGGTGGTATTGTTAAACACAAATATGATTCTTTTAACAGCGTTTGTTTTTACTGAAATTATTTTAATGAATCGATCAGTTAATAAAATTCAATGTCAATGTCAATACAGCAGTCTTTACTGCCACCAGTATCTTTTCTGTTGTTGCAAAACACATCTTTGCATTAGTGTGTAAATGCGTTTTTATATGCAATTGGTACAGTATCACCCTCATTGAATGTGATATATGTGTAACCTGAGGTTCCTGGGAATACTCGGATCACCAAATTCATGGTGTTAGCATATGTATGTAAATGTTTTGAAGCTAGCACACCAGCTTGTACTGAACGTAAAATCTCGATATGTTGCGGTGTCCAATTTGTGCTTAAAAAGTCAGGACGAATTAGATCATAAAACAGTTTTACCTGTTGTGCATAATCTTTATGTATGTTCTGCCAAAATTCAGAAAGCCCAATATTGATTGGAGTTTTTTCAATTTGTTTGGAGGTCCCTTACTCGCTGTGTCACTGGATTCAAGCTAGCCTGGCTGATGAGGGACGTTACCTCAAAATCGGTCCAAGGATACTTGTTTCCTGTCCAGGAAGGACCCAGCTTGGCATTTCGGGCTGGACTGTTCCCATGAGGAGCAGGGTCAAGACTGATTTGCATATGGCTGGGTCCAAACTGGGGTGGCGTGGTGAGCAAAAGAACAATGAATTTGACCCAGACCTCTTGACTAGGGGTGAATGTTTGATTCATTTAGCATTCCGTCCATCATTTGTTGCCGCAGCATTTTTCCTCAAAAGCAGTCATAAGAGAAGTTTTATTTTCTTCAACCATTTCCAACTTTGCATTTGTTTTGCACAGTAGAGTACACGTACAAACTTGGAAAAGTTTAAATTATGTATTTTGTATTGGAAGGGTAACCTACCAGTCAGAAACCTATGCTTGACATCACGCACACACCCTTGCCCCATTGTGCAACCTCAAGTGTGCCACCGTAGCATGGTCTGTAAAGTTGCACTTAGTAACAGTAAAAAATGTTCATGTAAATTGTGACACTTTTAAAGTTATAACCTGACAAGTTTATATCTAGAATCTTTCCACTTATAAGGAACACAGTCAGCTTTTCAATAGGGATTATTATTTGTTTTACACTACACAAGGATTTTGGATTTGGACGTACACAGGACAGAATCCTGAGCTGAGACCCATCTGGAGATACAAAAAGCAGGAAGGGTAAATATCCGCTGACTTACATCAACTCTGCAGAAGAGAGGTAAGCTGGCTTCCCTCCACAATCGTCCTACTCACTGTTGTAGCCTGGTAAGCATGCTGTCAAGTGTAGCCTGGTCTTAGAAGCATGATTGCAGTTATCACTAGTCACATCCTTCACAGTAAATGGTCTCTAATGTTTTCTTCCTTTCACGCTCTCTCTGAGAATGCTGGATAGCTTCAGGTATGGTTCTAGTGCTTTACAAATATGATTGGATTAGATTGGATTGGATTGGAGGTAGGATTACCTGAGAAATGTAATGCATCAAATGTCTATCTCTTCTGCATTCAGACACTGCAATCATTATGAAGTATTTGTGCATGTGTCTCTTATAAAGAATAATGCAATTCTTCCTTGCTGTAGTTAAATATATTTTCCAATACATGACTTATGAAACACAGATGCCTTGATATACATACTATTGAGTAAGCATGTGCAGCTAGTATCCATTTTAAGTATGGGTAGTCCTGGAGGCATAAGCACACACACTCACCCATGGCTTGACTGCTGCTGGATCTATGAAATTTGTGTCACTTGTTTGGGTAGTGCTAAAGTTGTTATTTCTCTGCATTGGTTGGTGTATTTACATCCGACAATGGCATATCATTCTGGCATAGCTGCCGCTCAGGCTCAAGCCCTATCTCACTTTTGGCCCATGCTTGCCCGATATCACCACAGCACTCAAACCATTCACATGCAGGTGAAAGTTATAATTTGTTTTACACCACTCTATAAACGTGTGGGATAGATTAACTCTGATTAGGGCACATGGTGGGGGAGGCAGAAGGGTGTCAGTAGACTGAACCAGTATACTTACTTGTCTGAAGAAGGTTGAGGTGCAAGTTGAGAGGATTTTTGCCACTATCCCAACATGTATAAAGTAAACATTTCAATTCATTCAATTGTGTGTAAATAAGGTAACATTTATTTAATTCCTCATACCACAAAAGATTCATGTATCAGATGTTACTCAATGGTTCACCCATAAAAAGAATTTGGTTGTATTATTCTTACCAGACTCCCTCATATTCCAGTAGTCACCTGTCTGTTCTGAACTTGATTTGCTGACAGCCAGAACATGTAGTTGTCATGTGTTACAACAGGGATATTAGCAAACCAATGCTTAATGTGAACACTGGCATCATTCACGAGAAGCACATTTTTTTTATATCTCACTTTTTTACTGTGTTTTCAAACTACAGGTTCAGAATGCATGTGATACAATGATAATATAGTGCTAAACAAAGAAAAACAAGGGAAGGGATCCATGTTACATATCACACAACGTGAATGGAAGAAAAAAAGGCTGCCATCGCGTAACATGATGAATCTTCTCCCTCAAATTTAATACGAGCACGCAGGAACATTAAACTCAAAGAAAAATGTAATGGAAAACAAATCATCCAATTTCAAGTGGGGACATCTAAGTAAAAGGGTTATGGAGAAGAGGCATGGATGGGTCCATCAGGTAGAGCACTTATCCCAGTCAACAAATTAAAGTCCCTGTTACCCCGACCCCCTCTCCCTGCGTCCCATCAAAGCTCCACAGGTATGTTAGATTGACACCCAACTATGGACCCCTCCAGTGGGGATGTAGAATTCAAGCTATCACACTCGGGTTCCCCTAATCCTGAACCACAGACCTCGATCCATCAGGGTCCGGGGTGTGCTGGAAGGAAGTATTGGAGTGTGCCCCGTCTCCCTTGTCTTCAAGAAGTGAATGGATTGGGGCAAGCCCTCTGATGTGAGGGTAATAGGCCATTGTGTGCATGTCCGAGGGCCTTTTGATATGAAGGTTTCCAGTGTCACAAATCTCAACTTTCACAATCGCTAGGGCCGGTGAGAGACACTGTTTGGCATGGAAGGGCAGTAGTGGCAGTGAAGAAGTAAGGCCAGTCCACTCGTTAGAGGTCCAGTCCCCCAGGTTGCCCTTGAGGAATACCCACATCTTTTTCCAGTAATGACTAAGAGACAGGCATTCCCATAAAACTTGAAAAATGTCACAGTCTGTGGTGCTGCATCTCCAGCATTTGAGCCTGCTTCTAATCAGGCTCTCTGAAGCCTGGCTGTAGTCCAATGGCAGTGATGGAGCATTTTAAAATAAAACAAAATTTCAGTCTGGCTTTCCTCAGTGATTTATCTTGATCCTCAAGGATCTCAAGCCAGTCCTCTTCTTGGATATCTAAGCCTAGTCTGTCTTGCATTCTACGTTGGAGGCTGAGTGGTGTTGGTTGAGAGTAAAAAAATATCCATCAGCATGGTGTAGAGTCCTGAGTCAGTCCTCTGAAAGTTTTTCCAAGTAATGAGATATTGCAGGAGTTGGTCGGGGGCAGCTTATAGGGTGTGCTGCCCAACACTGCCCTGAGGTAATGGGACAGTTGAGTAGAGTGCTAGAGTTGCGTAGTAGAAGGTCATACTTGTGCGTTAGAGAGTCAAAGGGGTGCAAATCACCATCTTGGATCATGTCTTACAGGCATTGTATCCCTTTTCCTTCCAAAGGGAGCAGTCCGCTACGTCTCCTCCCACAGTGATGTCCCTATTCCTCCCGAGAGGAGTGCGCCTGTGTATAGTATTTGAGAAACGCAGGAGTGTATGCCCTCATTGACAAGCAAAACCAGAGGAGTGTAGTTTCGATTTGCGGATAGCATGTATCTGATTGTGCCCAACAGATTCCCCTTTGTATGCAACCTCTGTTTTTCCATGTGGATCCATTGCAGGGTTTCCCTGTTGGCGTTCAACATGTATACAATATGCGATAGCTGAGATGCCAACCAGTAGGATTCAACATGTGGGAAGAGCAATCCACCCCTCTTGGTTGCCACAGAAAGTTTTGGGGCCTTAAGACGTGGCTTGCATTCACTCTAGATGAACTGTCTGATGAACTGACTGATGATCAGTCAATGTGCCGTAGCAGTGCTGCAGGCACTCTCAATGCCAAAGACATAACATTCATTTTTATGACCTGCACATTACCCATAGGTACAGCTGTAATTTCAACCAAAGGCCAAATTCAGTTTTCACCTTTTCTAAA
Organism: Calotriton arnoldi; assembly: GCA_963921515.1. Taxonomy (NCBI): domain Eukaryota; kingdom Metazoa; phylum Chordata; class Amphibia; order Caudata; family Salamandridae; genus Calotriton; species Calotriton arnoldi. Next base: position 4,804,894 of record CAWUFW010000073.1, on the reverse strand, counting down.
ATGGGAGAAAGGTTGCCTCTCACCATGATCTTCTAGGCCTGTATTCAGGTACTTGCGGAGGTACTTCAGGCGGTTAGAATGTCAGGTGAATAGGGATACCGCTAGGGATCTTCTAGTCATGACAGTGGTCAGCGGCAACACTTTTCATTTGGGCCAGTTTACTTTATAGCCTGAAAAATCTGAAAAGGAGTCAGTCACCTCCATCTGTGCCGGTGTGGAGTCCAAAGGCTCTGATAGGGCCACCAAGATATCATCTGCATTGTAAAATGGCTTATGTTCCCCCGCTACCGTTGGTATTCCCTGAATAGCCGGCGTATTCTGTATGGTTGCCGCTAGTGGTTCCAGTGCCAAGAGAAATAACAGAAGGGAGAGTGGACATCCCTGTCTCATTCCCCTATTGATATTAGAGAAGGGGGATGAAAAACTCCCTCACGACACAGAGGCCATGGGGATTCCATACAGCCAGAAAACCTTATCTACAGATTAATAAATACGGCTAGTCTAATTCATCAAAACCCTTTTTGGCATCTAGGGAGACGAGGAACTCTTCCCTCTTTCCAGCCGGACGTGCCACAGAATGTGGTAGAGCATTTTGAGATGGTTTGTCGAGGAACGTCCATGTACTAACCCTACGTGAGGGGGCTGTAGCAGAAGCAATAAGACTGATTTAATTCTAGTAGCCAGGATCTTTGCCAAAATCTTGAAATCCACATTTAAGAGAGAAATCGGTCTATAATTGGCACAATAAAGAGGATCCTTGCCTGGTATAGGATGTAAAGAGATCCTGGCACTATTAAATACTGGTAAAGGGGTGGCCTTGATGGTTATTACCCAGAACAGCTTTCCTAGGCTGGGCACAATGATTGCCATGGTGGTCTTATGCAACTCTATAGGGAAGCCGTCATACACAGGCACTTTTGCCACAGCAATGGCGTCAATTGATTGTGCCACTTTGTCATCACTAATGTTACTCTTCAGTATGTCCGCCTGGTCACTCATGAGTGACATGCACATTTAAAAGGTATTAGTGTTTCCAACTGCAGAAATATGTCCAGGGTCATCTGTTGGTTGTACTGTGACATGTATGCAGTTGGACACACGAAGAACGTATTGGAATGTACACTATGATAAAATTGAAGTGCCTTCTATTGTGTCTTCCTCACAGAGCATGGCATGGTGATGTGCTACTGCCTGCAGGTGGTGATGTATTAATATACATGGTTCAAGCTTGTAGAATTCACAGCTATCTAGCCTGTGTAAAGGGCTGTAGCGATGCCTAGGATTCTTTGAAAAAAGTCTGTGGTCTGGAAATGTAGTGCTGCTAGTACCTTGAGATGGACAGGAATGGCATATGACCATGCTATATATTTCAGTGCTGGTAAAAAAAATAGACCCTGCTCCACCAACTGTCATAGATAAGAAGAGAATTTCAGACCCTTGCTGATTCGTATTCTTTTTCTCCAGCCAGTCTCAAGGACTCACATAAGGCCACATTCTCTCCTATTCTAGTTCAGTACTGTGTGAAGTTCCACAATGATCACCTGTTGGTAATGACCATATTTGGCATAATTTCCCACCAGTTTTTGCCCTATCTGTTTCTCTGCAACTATGTGCACTTTCCCCTGCTTTATGAGATTAAAGTGCCTGTGCTCCCCCCTATAGACATTGTCAAATTGACATAACCTTGATTGACATATTTAATTTGCTTATAAGTCCCTAGTACATCTAGTACAAGCTGTAGAAATTTCACCTGGGCCTGGAAGCTAAATGTTACCTCTCGACTGCAGCAACTTTTGTGCCATCCACAGGGTTGGCCTGTAAAAAATGGCTTTGGGCTTACCATATGTAGCCTGCTTACAGCAGCCTAAAAACCTGCAGTCAGACCTGTCAAAATAACCTTTTTTGAGAAGCAGGAAATCCTACTTTTAATTATTAATATCTCACCTCTAGGTACACCTTGTTGCCCATAAGATAGAGTGTCTGATATTTAAAAGTAGAACATGTGCATAATCAAAGCTGTTATGTTCCTCCCGTGACTAGCCCTCAAAAGCTATTTTCAATAACGGCTGTAGCTGGATCCTGGAAAATGTGAAAGTATAAATTATAAACTTTAGTTTGTACCTTTTGAATGGGAACAGCTAAAATAATGATTCAAAGTATATTTTTCATATTTATTAAAACTCAAATTAGTGCCATATAAATTTGATGCATATGGCTTTCAATTTCTTAAGCCATTGCATTTCCAGCTCCAAAGGTATGGTTCTAAACAGATACAGAACTTTTGACAAAAAGTAATTTTCAGGATGTTACATCTGCCAGCTAAAGTGAGATACAGTCCATTAATGCGCCTCAAGTCTCTGCTGACCTTCCCTAGGATTGAGTCAATGCTCAGTTTATAAATAGTACCCACCTCTGCCGAGATCTTTATTCCTAAATACGTAGCATTTTCGACCCTAGGGATATCTATCAAGTCAATATTACTAGTGCAAACTAACTGTGTCTTCCCCTCATTTAGATGAAACCCTAAAATTAATCCAAATTCTTTTGCTGTTCTTTCAACTTCTGCCAGAGCAGTCAGGGGATCCGGTGTAAGCACTGCTAAATCATCAGCATACATTAAAACCTTGGTTTTGAAGCCATTCCACTCACTGGCTCAATCATCTGGTTATCAACCAGCTAATTTACTAGGAGGTCAATATAAAGGATAAATAAAATGGGAGGGCAAAGCCCTGCCTTGTACCCTACAAAATCTTAATCTTATCTAATGCCTGACCCATGATTTGGAGTTGGGCTAAAGGGTGTTGGTAAAGTGCCTTTCCACAAATACCCCCAAGGCACCCTGTTGAATGCCTTTCTGGCTTCGAGAAGAATCATTGCCAAGGGTCTACATAAAGTCCCAGTGATATCAAATAATGTGATAGCCCGTCTCACATGGTCTGCTGTCCCCTGCCCCGGGATGAACCCATGCTGCCAAGGCGATACTAGCTTAGCTATAATCCCCCCCATTCGAGTGGCTAAGATTTTTTAATATAGTTTTGCATCTAAATTTATCAAGGATATCAGCCTACATGACCCCGGGTTGCTTGGAGGCTTACCCTTTTTAATGAAGACGATGACATTTGTGCCTTCCCAGGAGCTTGGTTGAATCCCATCCCGCTGGACCCAAAGAAGCATTTCCCATAAATCCTTAGCCAGTTCTGAAAAGAATGTCTTGTAGAATTTTAGGGGTATCTGAACTGGCCCTGCCGCCTTCCCTGGGGCCAATGACTTTAGAGCATTGCCTACTTCCTCCATAGTTATGGCTGAGTCTAGTGCCTCAGCTTTCCCAGAGTCTAAGGCATCATTATTACCTGACTCAAGAACACCCTTAGCTCCTCTTCAGAGGGAAAGTTATCTTCCATAATATAGCTTTCTGTAATACTCCTCAAATACTTTGATTATATCTTCTGATGTAGTGGCTGAACTCTCATCACTCCAGTCAATCGAATCTATTGCTCTGTCTGCCTCTTGCTGACAAATACGGAGGGCCAGTAACCTTCTGGCTGACTCACTGTATTCATACGCCTCTACCCTGTGGGTATGAAACTTCTCTGCCAGATTTCTTGAGTAATAGCTATTGATCATAGCTTTCCTTATCATACTTTTTTGATGAATCACCTGTTTGTTCTGGCCTGCCTGAGTCAAACCCATTTGCTGTATCTCCAGATTCGCCACTTCCTCATTTAGTTCTCTAATTTCTACAGAGCTACAGAGATACAAAGCTCACAGTCTCGCCCCTCGTGCCTGCCTTAAAAGAATCCCATACAACACCCCCAGATGCACTATATCTGTTTATTTCCATAAAATCTACTAACCATTTTTTTATATGTCCATGTAGCTTAGGTTTAAGAGCGGCTCTCTATCTAATGTCCATTTATCTGGGCGCCTACCCAATCCCAGTCCTGAGAGCTCCAGAACTAGTGGACTATGATCGGAAAAAATCATTGGTAATCTTTTAACGGCCAACTTTCCCACCAGCCCTGAAAAAACCAAGAAATAATCCAAACAGACATACTTTTGATGTGGAGATGAAAAATATGTGTAGCCGGGATCAGGAGTGTTCTTTTTCTCCCAGATATCAACCAACATATAGCTTCTTCTAAGCTGGGACACAGCTCTATAGACCAACAGCTTCCTTCCTGTGTATTTATTTGCCTTGTTGCCACTACCACGCACTCCCAAATGTATATTAAAATCTCCACATATGGTCAAAGGTGTGAGCCATGTGGCTGGCTCCACCAAAAGCTCCTTCCAAACTGCTACCTCATCCAGGTTAGAACCATAGATAGAGCAGATGTTAAACCTCTTGTCAGCAACCTGAAATTCTGCGATTGCCCATCATCCATATTTATCTACAAGCCTTCGGCTTGACACAGCAAGCCCCTTTCTTGCCAAAATTGCCACCCCTCTGGTAGAAGTGCTTTGTGTAGTGAGTACTCCCTGATCTGCAAAAGATCCCGCTTACCCGAAGGAATATGAGTCTCCTACTCACAAATAATGGCTGGTCTCCATGTTTTTGAGGATTTCAGCCATTTTAGCCTCTTGTCCTTATCGTTTAGACCACAGACGTTAACTGAGCAATTACGCAGTATATCACCATACATTATGTAATATGTTGGTACGACCTGACCATCCACCTATGTTGTCAATGTATTTTTAGTAGTTTCAGACCAACCTTCCAATTGCCTAAATCAATAATCCTGGGCAAAACCTGAGCCCCGCTCATCACATAATTCCTCTCAGCTATGCTCTCTTTCTGCTTTTTTTGTATGCCCTATGGCTCTCTAACCCCCCCCCCCCCACCGCCTCCACCCTTCTACCCCCACCACCTCCCACCCTTGTGTAGCAAACAGAC